>CM057453.1:1084540000-1085740000 GCA_016271365.2 Neoceratodus forsteri | reverse complement strand
ATTAAATTGATAGCAGCAGCTTCAGAGTTCAGACTGTTTACCCACAGGTTCTGTATTATCAGACAGGGACACTGACTGGCACTGCAGTAGCTTTTATTCTTAAATAATGTTATCACCACACTTAATAGTAACGAAAATGCTGCCCCTGACCTTCGGACCACTTGGATAAAAAGTTTAACCACTAGGCTCCATTTTAAATGCTAACCTTCCATGACCTGCAGATTTTTTCCTTCTAACTACTAAAGAAGTTAAACGGGAGATTTGGGCAGTGCATTTATTCTTGCAGCTTGTCTGTTATGACACTAACTTTAGTTTAGCCTTAAATGCTACCCTGAATGACTTGCAGTGATTGAACTCAGACCATTTAGGTAAAATGACTTTGTACTGTTCAGTGCATTACTTTTTCTAACTAGGGAGACTCTGAATAAGAATGCACACTGTTTGGCCTTTTCAGATCAAATGCATAAATAAGCGAGTGTTTGTGTTGCTTGTGTGCTAATAGACTGTTTTTTTCCCACCTCTAAATACGTGTAAACAGTTTATTAAAAGGAATTTTAAAATTTTGACTGTAAAATGTTCATATTCTGGAAATGTTTTATACAAGTTTAACTTTCAAAGGGATAAGGGGACCAGGCAGAGACTCTGTGATGTGGATGTAACCCAGCAGGACATGGCAGGGAGGGTGTGTGTGTGTGTGTGTGTGTGTGTGTGTGTGTGTGTGTGTGTTGGGGGGACCGCCTGGTGCACACTGGTGCACAGGTCAGTGGTGGGGGGCACCTGAAGTTTCAAGCCTATGGGGGCTATCTATGTAAACATAGCCCTGACCAGTGGGGTGCCTCAGGGATCAGTGTTGGAACCAGTCCTTTTTAATGTCTTTATAAGTGACATTGCAGAGGAGCTGGAAGGGAAGGTATATCTCTTTGTGAATGACACCAAAATCTGCAATAGGGTGGACACTCTGGGGGTGTGTGGAAAGGACGAGCAGAGACCCAAGAAAACTAGAGGAGTGGTCAAGGGTATGGCAGCAGGATTTCAATGTGACAAAGTGCAAAATAATAGATTTAAGACACAGAAACCCAGAAGCAGAGTACAAAATGGGTGGAGCTGTATTGATGACCACCAAGCAGGAAAGAGACCTGGGGGTAATCATATCGGATTCAGGAGAGATGTGAGGAAGTGCGTCTTCACAGAAAGAGTGATGGATTCCTGGAACAGCCTTCTAATGGAGGTCGTGGAGGCAAAAACAGTGGTGATGTTCAAGAATGCATGGGATAAGCACATGGGAATGTAGTGGAAAGGAAGGAGGAGGAGGAAGAGCTGTAGGTCAGGTGCAGTCTGCAGTAATAGTGTAGGGAGGGAGAAATGGGCAGGCTGGATGGGCCAAGCAGTCCTGATCTTCAATCAAATTCTGTGTTTCTATGTATGAAAGATAACGAGGTCAATTCTGGAAGCCAATGACTCTTGTGTAAGAAAGGTCAAAAAGAAAACAAGCACAAAAGGAAGTAAGGAAGGCAATAGGATGAACAAATGGGTCTTCATATTGTATAAGGGTGTAATGGGGAGGAATAATGGGAGGAATACCAGACCAGGCTAAAATGGGTGAGGGTGGCAGTAGGGAGAGTAAAAGGAGACACTGAGCAGCATATTGCTGAAAGCATGAAAGGAGGGGAAAATTTGTTTTATAGGTACATTAGTGCAAAAAGAAAATCTATAGGGGTTCTTGTTAGGGTAGCTGAGGGGAATACAGTGTATGCCGCTTGTAACGAACTAATTTTTCAACTGCAAGTTTGTCTGTTACATGCGACGTCCACTACAATCATTTAGCATTAATTTTAATATAAGATTCACGTTGGAGCACAGCGTGGGTAGCATTGCACAAGGTAGTGATTTTTTACAGTTCTTTTAAGCCTTTAGTTAGCTTTGAGATTATCTTGGCAAGCCACACTAGTGTACTTTATTGAAAACTAAATTTCTAAAAACAAAAGCAAAAAGCAAAAACAAACCCGAAAAAAATTGGTGTGAACTGTGCATGCTCTAGAATACTTTACTGTTCGACCTGAGAACCCTGAGAGGGACTAAAGAAATCACTAATTAAGCAATATACCATGACAGGGAGTGGGTATATGGGTGGATTACTCACCTGGTGTGGTTTGGTCACAGGCGCGCTTGAGTGACTTAACCATACCAGAAGTGGTAACCACCCATGTACCCACTCCCCTGAGTGGATATTGCTATTATACAATGTCTTATTTTTTTTGAGAAAAAAAAAAAAAAGTGTTTTTTTTGTATTTTAAAGTGTTTGTTTTAAATTGTTACTCCGTCAGAAAAAATAGTCCTTTGCTGATAGGGAGACTCTTGTTAGCTTACGGTTTAAATGACTGTAGGAGACATCGTGGGTGCTGCAGAGCAGGAAAACTTCATGAAAGAGTTGTACTGCATAAAAGATGCATAATTTATAATTTTTCTCTGACTCGCTCCGTGTCGCCATTTAACTGTGTAGTAGTTCACCTGCAACCAAACGGCGCTGTAGTCCTGCCCCTTTGAAATCGCTGATTGAGTTGTTGGGGTCGATCTTGTGATTTGATAGGCTGAACCAGTTGTCCTTCTAAGAGCCCACATAGCGGTGAAGTGTGATTTTAGTTACAGGTGTCGAAATGGCTAGTGAAAGAGTTAAGTCGTTTTAACTATTGCGGTTTGCCAAGTTGCAGGCTGGATTACGAGTGGAGGCTGAGGAGATAATATAGGAGATGAGGTACATATTTAAAGTGCATTCGTAGCTTGGACAGGATTTTGTTATTCTTCGGGAGTTTACAGTTCGGGTTGTAGTGACTACATAATCTCACAGTCAGTGCTTGACCTTGCCAGTGGTGTGTTTGCCATGATCGGAGGAATTTGCGAGGGGTTCCTGATGTGCTGACTGGTTGCTGGTACTTTTCAGTGGGTATATTGGAGGATTTATCACACTCAAAAGGTGCCAGCCAACCAATCAGAATAGAGGATTGTGTAGTTTGTGAAGTCCACTTTTATAATGCTCGTTGCTTACTGGCAGTCTTTGTGTACCTCCTCCACATTGATTCTGTCAGGAAAGCGGGTCCCACTTCAGAACAATGTCGTCCTTTGTTCCACTGCATGTCTTAGGGTTAGTAAGACGCTCCTCACATCAGCTGGCATTACTTTTACTTCCTCTTCCTCTTCTACCACAGTCTCCTCATCTTCCAAGTCTTCAGTCGGATTCATCCCCTCGACTGCTTCGCTGATGTCATCAACATTAGATGTTGGTACTTCATTGCCTAGGTGACAGATCACCTCCAGCTCCTCCTCTGAAAAAAAAATGTACGAGACGAGACTTTGGTAGAACGAGGAGGTTTTAAGTAGGAATGCTAATTGTTTCATTATTTATTTGAATTTCAAGTGAGAAAGTACCTCATTAGCATCACCAAGTGGACGTTACAAACGGAAGCGCAGGTCTGTATTAACCGTTGCTTTTAACACTAAAGTAATAGGAAAAGGCATTTGGCTGAATGAATTTGTCCATTACATCCGAATGTCCACTTAATCTGAGGCCATTAAAACTGGAGTATACTGTAGTAGAAGATGATGTGCAGAAGGCTAGTGTACTCAACCATTACTTCTGCTCAATATTCATAGTCGAGGATAATGAACCTCTCCCAGAGAGTGGGATCAAGGCAGCCAAGCAGGGGTGCAGGAAATGGGGAGGGAGTGATCACAGCTGAATGGGTGAAAAAAAGGAGTGGAGGTCCTATGGGTGGATAAAAGCCATGGGCCAGGATTGCTTGCAACTGAGCGTACTTAGGGAGCAGGCTTTGGAACTGATGGAACCCTTGACTCAGCCATGTAATGACTCACTGGATTCTGGAGTAATGCTAAAGTATTGGGGTCTGCGGATTTAGTTCCACATCACAAGGATGGGGGTAGGAGACATGGAACACCTGGGCAACTGCGGTCCAGTTAGTCTTACCTCTATTATAGGAAAGCTGATGGAGACCATAGTAAGGAAAGCCTGTAGGCCTATGTAGAAGACAAGTAGCTGCAGGACAGCAAGTAGCATGGGTTTGTATCGGGAGGTCATGTCAAACCAACCTGATACAATTGTCCACTGGTCGATAGGGTAATGGGCAGAAAGCATGCAGTAGATGTGCTCCACTTTGACTTCAGCAAAGCCTTCATCACAGTGCCACATAGGAGGCTACTAAAAAAACTGAAGGACTTGTGAGTAGAGAATAGTTTAGTCTGGTGGGTGGGAACTGACAGGCAGAAAGGTAACAGAGGGTAGTAGTAAACAGGGCCAAATCAGGGGACAGGGGGTCACATGCAGGGCACCGCAGGGATCAATCCTGGGACATGCCCTGTTCAGTATGATCATTAGTGACATAGGGAAGGGTATTCAGGACATGAAGAGTCACTTTGCTGAGGACACAAAGCTGTGAGGGCAGGGTAGACAGTGAAGTAGTGGGAAGGAGCTTCAGAATGACCTGGAGAAGCTGGAAAAGTGGTTAAACATCTGATAGTTGAGACTAAAGTGAAGAAGAGCAAGGTGATGCAATTAGGAAAAGAACCCATACATGGGTACTGGATGGGATGAATTAAGCTGGTCATTACTACAGAGGAGAGGGATCTGGAGGTCATCATCAGGGACTTCCTCATGCAAACCAACTAGTGCAGTAAGGCATACAGCAAGGTATATAGGATGCTTCAGTATATCTACAATGGGATGCTTGGATATGTCTACAATGGGATGCTTGGATATATCTACAGTGGGATGCTTGGGTATATCTACAATGAGATGCTTGGGTATATCTACAATGGGATGCTTGGATATATCTACAATGAGATGCTTGGGTATATCTACAATGAGATGCTTGGATATATCTTACAATGAGATGCTTGGGTATATATTCAATGGGATGCTTGGATATATCTACAATGCGATGCTGGGGTATATCTACAATGGGATGCTTGGATATATCTACAATGGGATGCTTGGGTATATCTACAATGAGATGCTTGGGTATATCTACAATGGGATGCTTGGATATATCTACAGTGAGATGCTTGGGTATATCTACAATGGGATGCTTGGATATATCTACAATGGGATGCTGGGGTATATCTACAATGGGATACTTGAGTATATCTACAGTGGGAGAGGTAGCACTGGAATGGACCCCAGAAGGAAAGGACCTAAGGGTCATGATATTGGAGAGCCTGAAAACAAAGCACACTGTAATGGAGCAGTAGGTAAGGCAAACAGATTGCTGGGTTGCATAGGGAGAGGGATAAGCAACAGCAGCTGGGAAATGGTCCTCCCATTGTACTGGTCACTGGTGCTACCACATCTGGAATACTGTGCACGGTATTGGAGTCTACACCCAAGGAAAACCTGCAACAAGGTGGAAGCAGTACAGCACAGGACAACCAAGATGGTCCATGGACTAGGAGACAAGACATATGAAAAGAGGTGCTGAGAATCTGAACATGTACACCTTTGAAAAGAGAGAAAGGGTGACATGATTGAAATATACAAGTACAGTACCTGCATGAGATAACTAGAATGGATGACAAGGTGCTTTTTCCTTAAGCTCAAATACAGGAGCAAAATGGAACTCCCAGAAGATTGTGGGGAGACGATTCAAAAGGGAACCTCGAACTTTTCACTGAAAGAATGGTGGACAAGTGAACAAGCCACTGAAGGAAAGGGTACAGGCCAAATCAGTGAGCACCTTCAAACAGGGATGGGACAAACATATACAAATAATTGGAAAAGGGGTAGAAACAAAGGGGAGACACAAAGGCCAGTGCAGAGTGATTAGGTAGGATGGGTGAACTGGATGGGCCCAGGGGCCTTTTCACCCGGCATCATCTAGGTATCTGCTGAATGTATCTCTGTATCAGGAGTGTTTTTGATAGCTGAAACAAAGTGATACTGCCCCATACAGATCACTGGTGAGACTTCACTTGGAAAACTGTGTCCAATTCTGGAGCCCTCACCTAAGAAAGAACATAGACAGACTGGAGTCAGTACAGAAGGGTCACAAAATGATCCAGGACCAGCAAGGCAAGATCCCATTAGAACAGCAGTGGATGTGAACATGTGCTTCCTGCAGGCCAGACATGACAGGGCAGACATGATAGAGACATGTAAGTCTCATAGAGGTATAAACAGGGTTAATAGTGAAGATCTGCTTATTCGAAATAGGGATGCAGTCACAAGAGAACACAGTATGAGGCTGATGGAGGTAAATTCAGGAAGGATGTGAGGATGTTCTACATCACTGAGAGAGTGGAAGAGCCATAGAATAGATTGCCAGTGGAAGTGGTGGGGGTAGGTGCCCTAAATGGGTTCAAACATGTCTGGAATGGAGCAGAACTCATAATCCCACAGGGGAGTATCAGAGGAGGGTTGTTGGAGGGCAAAGGGGAACAACCCCCTAAGACACTAGGTCATGGTTGAGATAGTAAAACATGGGCCATACAGAATTCCAGAGTTACACAGGGAGGACATAAGATGAATGTCCAGGCTGATAAAATCTGTGCTTCAAATGAGGCAATTTCTTATAATCAAGTAATGATCCAAAAATAGGCACACAGTCTTGCTATTTTGTTATATCACAAAGGCAAATTATTCGAATGCTACCTCTAACTAGTTGCCTTATAGCATAACCTGTTTGGCAATTTGTCTTTGTGATATAACAAAAGAGCAAGGCTGTGTGCCTGTATTTAGATCATTGCTGGATTATGATAAATAGCTGCATTTGAAAATAGATTTTAACAGCCAGGACAGTCGCATTATTTCCTCCACAAGTAACTCTGGAACTGTGCATGCTTGGTATTCAGGAGTGAGCTTTTCCACCAGAGCTCGACTCTCCTGCACCAGGCAGTACATATCCATTACCTGTATCTGTAGTTGTAGCAGTAGTAGTATAATGTGGGCAGACTGGATGGACCATTTGTCTCTTTCTACCAAAAGATTCTGGGCCAGATATTCAGAAATGCGCCAAAGGCCAGCGTAGCACAAATCCAATGCATCATGGCACAACAAGTGCCATATTCAGAGGCTGCACATGCCGAACTACGCCAGCACAACTTGGCTTAATATGGCAGAGGTGCACCATAGTGCAACCAGACTTGTGCCATGGTGCAACAGACATGTGCCATGGCACAACCAGATATGTGCAATGGCGCACCAGATACGCGCCATGCAGTACAAACAGACCTGCACCATGGAGAAGAAAGAGAAGCCCCAGGCAACCTTGGGAGCACAGCAGCAAAGCAACAGAGCAGGGCATGGCACAGAGACAGTGCCAGGGAAGACAGTGGCAGGCCAAGGGTGGCCACCACTAGCAGGGCACACACAGGCACCCAGACACCCCCATCCTGGAACACAAAAGTGGCATAGAAAGCAGGCAACAAGTGGCACCAATGGCCAATGGAGAGCCACCAATGGAGTCCCCCCCGGCCACATGCTGTGACCCCACCTACCCAGACCCCAGCAACCCACACCCAGGACCATGCTGCCAAACACACACATGCCACACACCCCTGACAGCCGTCCCATGGGCACCCAAAGGCACAGCCACTGACCAAGGGGCAGGACACCACCACTGTGAGACACACCACAGCACACAGTAGTGCACCGTAGATGCACGACACATGCACACCACACAGTCAGACACTGTGCCACTGCAGCATGGCTCCTCACACCAGCTGCAAAACAGACACCGACACAGGCAGGTATGTCATAAAATATATATTGAACAGAACAAAGTACAAGAGCAAGAGGGTGGGAAAGGGTTGAAAGCCAGAGAAGGGGACAGGGAACAGGGACTGTACAGTGGGAAGGGGGACAGATGGGGGAGGTAGAGCGGGGAAACAGGGAAAAGCCTGGGCTTGAACTAAGGGCGGCCATGCCCTGCTTCCTCTTGGCACCTCCCCCGTCGCTGTTCCTGTCAGCAAAAGCTGGTGCACCTGACAGACCGCTTCCATGGTGGTGGATATGATTAGTATTATCTGGCACAGCAGCCGACAGTATAGGGGCAGCCTTCCTCCTGCCGGATACCTATGACAAGGGACAGGACAGGTGATCAGTGCAAGGTCCCAATGTACCATGCCCACCCACTGTGCGCAATGGGCAGTGGGAACACACACCCTGGGTGGTGCCCGGCCACCCACAGGGGATGGGCCAACGCCTGCTAGTAATCCAGCACACCAGGACAGTGTTCAAAGGTGGTCACAGCCGCCCAATGGCCACCCAACTTCTCAATGACAGTCACATGGCATAGGGCACCAGCAGCACCACAGCAACACCAGTGGCAGCTGGGCACACACCCACCCCACCAACAGCTGGCACACGTGTGTAATGGCCACCCCACAATGGCCTGCACCACCCAAAGTGCGACACACACAACTGCCATGGCACATGGCACAGGTGGTCATGGCCCCACCCACTCCCCTGCCGACCCCACTCTACTGTGTGCAGGACCAAAACAGTGCCTACCTGCCTTCTGCGGCCCTGCTGGTGCTGGTCCTGCTGCCGCATCACCTCCATGGCCTGCCACGGCCTGCTGAGCTTCCCCAGCACTCCCGCCACCCTTGTTCTGCAGCGATCCTCAGGTCCTGGGAATGGAACAAAGACAGGTACACATCAGAAAACATCCACAGCATGTGCCCACCACCCCCACCCCTGTGCACAGTGTGTGCCCCTGCCTAACATGTCCTGCAAGACTGTATCACAATGCAAGCTGCAGCTGGCAATGCCACACTGCAATGCACATAACAACAATGTACCCCTCTGCAGGGCATGCCAGGCAGCCAAGCCATCACCACAGTATAGCACTAGGGCACACATGCAGAATGGGCTGACTTACCTGGGCGTGGCACTGCCCCTCACTGGACACATGCCTGCAGCCATCGCATGAGATCACCATACCGGTGGCGGCATTGCTCCCCAGTTCTGGCCACCCCAGTACTCTGCTGCAGGTTGGCAGCAATCCCCTGCCAGACATCAGTCCATGGCTGTTGCAGGGGCACCTGGCCAAAGAGCTATTGGGCATGGGGTTGCACACAGGCCACCAGATTCACCAGCTCCACATCAGTCCAATTACAGGCCCGGCGAACTCCTCGCTGCACCATGGTGTAAACCACAATCTATTGAGGCAAAATGGTGGCCAGAGGTGCATGTGTGCACAACGTGTGTGGGATGTGTGCCTCGTGGAAACATGCGCTGTCTCCGCCCATCGCACAATGCCGGAGATGCATGACTTGGGCGTGGCCATACTGGCACGTGGCAGGGGAGTACCACAGGGTCAGGGGGTCACACTAGGAGTCAGGGGTCAGCCTGCGTGCAGTGCGCCGGTGCACAATAGCTGGCATTGCTCACCGTGCACCACGGTCCCTATTGCACAGTGGTGCACAGTGCAATAGGTGGAAGCACACCGACTGGTGCATGCGCACTGTGGTCCTGTGCACTGCACATGCCTGGACCTTGCGCTGTGACTTGCTCTAGAACAATTCCATTGTGCACGGAGCAAGTACGCTATATTCAACCACCACATGCAAATGAACTCATCAGCCAATGCATGGCGCACTGGGGAAATTAGCATGTCATTACTGTTGTGCCAATGCTCATTTGCATATGTTGTGCTATAAAAGCACCATGGATCAGCACAGGCCATGGACTGGTATTGCAACCATCTGAGGTAAGTTGCACATGCTGCTGACCCCAGCCAGCACAGCAGGGGGGATGGGGTAGGCTGCTGCTGACACTGACATACCTGGCCATGTCCACAGGTAGCACAATGTCGGAATGTGAAGAGGTTGAGGAGCCTAGGCCTGCTTGCAAGCACAGGCCCAGCTTCACAAACGCAGAGGCAGATGCCCTGTTCAAGGCCTACCTTGACAGGGAGCCACTGCTGAGTGGTGTCACAGGCACACCACAGGCCAGGGCTGAGGCCTGGCGGAGGTGGCGGCTTGTGTCAACCAGCAGGGCAGCCACCAGAGGTCTAGCAGGTGCGCCAAGGTGGGCACCAATAAGAGGTGCATCGAAGGTGGCAGCCATACGTGCAGCCCGGACTGCCACCAGACGGGGGCCTGCTGATGCCCCACAGCTCGTGGCTCAGGAGGAGCTGGTGGCAGCCACCATGCACCACAGCACTGTGGAGGGTGTGCCAGGTGGAGGATTTCAGATGGGTGGAAGCCCATCACTGCATGGTATGTATGTTGGGCACACACAGCATGCAGTGGCGGGGGAAGGAATGGGGGCCTTGCATCACTGACACATCTGTTTCCTCTTTTAGAACCAGCACACCTGCATGCAGAGGATGGGGCGCCAGCAGCAGCTGTGGAGGCAGGCCCAGCCCCGGACGACCAGTCATCCACCTCCACGGGCATCCAGGGGCCTGATTGGCTGCAACACACCACCACTGTCCAGCTGGATGTCCTGGGCATGGGGTCGTATGAGGCCCTGGATGTGTTTCTGCAGGATGCCAGCATCGGCGTCCTCTGTGTGGAGACACAGATCGGGGTGGGGTCTGACTCCGATGACAACCTGACCATGATCCTGGACAGTTTGAGTGGTGTTGTGGGGGAGACACCCATATCAGGTACCATCACACGCAGCGCGCTCAGCAGACTGACAGCGGTGGGACAGCTGCCCACCACCACTGCGGGTGCTGCTGTGTGCACTGTCATGGCAGTGCCATGTGGTGGTGGTGGTGCGTCCACGCAGGTGCTGGGCAGCATTCAGTGGCCAGTTGAGCAGCAGCAGCAGGCAGCAGGGGCCACAGGGCAGCTGAACATGGGGTCCACTGCTGAGGCACGTCATAGGGACTTACCCATTGGGGACCCTACTGTGCAGTGTCCACCTGAGCGGGGGGCTGTGCAGAGTGGTCGTTCACCAGAGGAGGGTCAGCACCCAGCCTAGGTTCCCTGGGCACCAATCCATTGGCAGAGCATACCCATTTGCTGCAGGCCTCCATGAAGCAACAGGTGCTGCTTGCAGCTGGGGTGCATGCATTGCACATGGAGGTGCACCAGGTGGCCAAGCAGTGCGATAGGGGCACTGCGCAGCTCCTGGCAGCTATACAGTGCTTGCAGGAGGACACAACCGCATCCCAGGATCACATGGCCAATGCAATAAGGGATGGCCTTGCACTGCTGGCTACCACAGGGTGTGGCTGGCCACCACGGACACCATGTAGTGCACTGTCCACCCCATGATCCCGGTGTTGGGTGACACCCTCCCTGTCAGCACCGGGCTCTGCTGTTGGCATCCCAGGCATGCCTGGGGTGGGCCTGTTTGGGTACCTACACAACCCTGTGCGGACCCGGTCATGGTCCCACTGTACAACCCCTAGGGGGCTGTTGCAAACACCCCCTGTGGCTGATGAGCAGCCTGTGGCTGCCGATCAGCCCTGGCACGGCCACCCCCATGGCCATGGTTCCACGCGGCAGACTTGATGTGCATGCCGCCCTGGCCACAGTCTTCTGTCGTTGTCCTGTGCATGCATGGGCAGTGTGTGTGTGTGTGTGTGTGTGTGTGTGTGTGTGTGCATACCACAGGAGTGGCACCTGTGTATCACACCGCATGCTGCCTGTGTGCATGTCTGCCCGGCCGCTGGCCCATGTGGCATGGACATGATGAGAGCAGTTCTGCACTGGTTGTGCCTGGGCACTGGTGCAATGCATCTGATCCCCGCCACTAGTCAGCACCTGGGCACGTGTGTGTGTGTGTGTGTGTTGCTGTTCACTGCTGTGTGCAGTTGTGTGTGGATGTGTGACACTGACACCCCCACCCCTGCGCCATGCCTCTGTGTGTGCATGCCCATTGCCATGCCCGCCCCTGCCAGTGTGCTGTACCTGTGTATGGCCAGTGCGTGGGTCTGGCACCATCTACCTGCATGCACCATAGTGCTCCTGTGCAATGGTGTCCCGATGCTGCCATGCTATCCTCTGCAGCCGGGAATCCCTCCACCCAAGGGGGGCTGTCCACCATCCTCCAGCCCACTGCTCTCGTCGTCCCCACTACTGTCACCCTCATCAGCCTCAACGGCTATCCCACGGTCAATGGCTATGTTGTGCAGTATGCAGCAGGCCAGGAATAGGCCACAGGCTTTCGAGGGGCTGTACTGTAATGCACCGCCAGACCTGTCTAGGCAACAGAACCATGCCTTCAGCATCCCAAACACACGCTCAATGAAGTTTCACATGCTGGCATGTGCCTCATTGAAGTGTTCTTCTGCTGAGGATAGCGGGCGCCAATGGGGTGAGCAGCCAGGGCCCTCAGTGAATAGCCACTGTCTCCTGTGTGAAGAGAGACATGATTAGCCCTGTGTCTCTGTTGCTGTCCCCTTGCCTGTCCCTGGCGCCTCACCAGCACACCCACCCTGCCCTCCCCATCCCATGGCCTGCACTGCCCAGCACCCCTTGCCCATCCCATACTCACCCACTAGGTGGCCCATGGGGATGTCCCCATGCTCGAACCTGTGGCACAGATTAAATGCATCATGTGTACTCCCAGGGTATCTGGCACAGACACTGGTGATGCGCCCCTTGGCATCGCACACCACCTTGCACTTCACACTTGGGAACCCCTTCCTGTTCACATAGGCCACACCCTCTGGGCCAGGTGGCATGTGGATTCCCACGTGGGTGCAGTCAGTGGCCCCAAGCATGCTAGACATGCGTGCTACCCTAACGGAAGTCCTGCATGGTTGCTGTACTCGCTGCCTGTGTGCTGGTGAAATGGATGTATTCTGAAGCATGTGGCAGCAAGGCATTGAGGAACTGTGTGAGGAGGCATGATGTGGCTGACTGGGTTATGCCTGTGGTGTCCCCTGTTGGTCTCTGGAATGTGCCCATGGTGAGCAGGTATATGACTGCTGTCACCTTGGTCTCCACAGACATTGCGTGGCTCCAGCTTGTTGGTGCCTGCATCTCCTCACTGCACAGCTCACAGACCTGCCTCAGAATGGCCCTGTTCAGGTGACACCATCCCACAATCTCCGTATCTATGTAATTCTCAAAGGTGGTGCAGGCATGGTACCACCTGTTCCGGATGTATCACCGATGGGCCCTTCCACAACAATGTCACTGTTCCTCCTGCCTCCTCACACCCATCATTACGGCTTCCATTAAGAAGGGTGGACTATACATGGCCCCTGATGTCCTGTCCCCAGGCAGTCGGCTTCTGGCGGGCTGTATGCTCCTGGTGCACTGCATGGCACTATGCCTTCCTGTCCCTCTCACCTCTCAGCCCATGGCTCACTCTCCACTGCCACCTCTGTCCCCTACCCCTATGGCTGCCTGTGACAGTCACTCTGTCCCTCACTGGCTTGGTCTCCCTTGCTCTGTCTCTCTCTCTCTCTCCACCATCACTTGCCACTCTCTCTCTCTCTCTCTCCCTCTCCTGGTGCAAGTGCTGTCTGTGTGCTTGTGCCCTGTATTTATAGGCTCAAGTCTGCTTGGCGCATCCAGGTTTTGCTCCGCACTTGCACCATGGATCCATGGTTCAATATCACACTGCGCTGAATATTCATGGGCATGCCCCTGCTCTTACGCATGCATTCATTATAGTTGCACATTGGCGCAATGGGACTTACGCTGCGCAATGACCTGCTGAATATCTCCTTGGTGCAAGTCCGCACTTCCACCGGTGCAACTCAGTTGTGCCATGCGAACTGCTTTGAATATCCCAACCTCTGTGTTTCTGTGCTTGTATAACTGTTAAACCAGGATGCTGACAAAGTTGATACTCTAATGCACCTCATTGCTTCCAGGAGGTATAGTGGTCCATCAAATCATGATTAGGTCAGTGAAGGCTGCTCCTGTGAGGTTTCCTCCGTCCATGTTCCTAATAACATGGTTTGTGAACCACAGCAGAGCAATGATACTGCAGTACTGTATTATTTTCTGAAGCCATACTGCTGAGGAGAGAGAAGGTTATACTAGACGACGTGATCCGTTAAGTTAATCAAAAGCCACCCTTTCTTAAAGTTTGCTAAATGGGCAAAAACTGAGACTGATCAATAAGTATCAGACAGGGTGGAACTGCCACCTTTAAAATACCATAGGTACTACCCTAGCTTGTTTCCAGAATGCAGGCATTAAAGAAGTAATAAGGTATAAGTTAAAAATCCTTGGTAGAGCCAGTTATTGAGTCAGCATTGAGTCTGTGGAACCTGGGATGTAGACCATCACTGCAAGCCCCGTAGCTTTGGAGGGTAAGGAGCAGCTAGTGGGTTACTCCAGGAGATGTGGCCTTACAATAAAAGGAGGAAGCAGTCCAGAGTTAAAAGCAGAGTCAACACTCAGGAGTTAGGATATTATTTGGGTCATTTGGGGCAGTTTGTAGTCATAAGAAGATAACATTTAAAAAAAATCTTCTTACATGCCTTCACAATCAGTTCAGTGTCAGACCGCTGGCTTCTTGTGAGAACCTCGCTGCACTTTGCTTGGGACTAGGTTTTATTAAGGAATTATTGTTGGTTCAAACTTTCTCAGGATTGCTAAGACTTTGTGATGATGAATTTTTGAGGCTGTTGGCCTTAAGTTTTTTAATCTCTTGTTTACAGTGATTTCTCAGCTGCCTTTATTTTATCCAGTAGTCAGTGGTATGAGTACTTCTACAGGCAGACTACTGCTTGTCTCTATGGTTCATTTTACCAACTATTTCTTTGGATAGCCAATGAGTGCTGCCATCTCTAAGGCTTTGCACACACGATGTGGGTTTTAAACCATTTTTTAAAATGGTTTAACTCTTACCATGTTAATGCAGCCACATTGCTGCCTTAACCCATTTTTTGAAACATTTTAAAACCCACATCATGAACACACTACCTGCAACTGTGCTGTGCATCGAAGGGCTGTGCATAGTGGAGGACCAGCAAAGAACAGGTTTAACATGGCAGCCCTGTACATACTGATAAGTGCAACCATGTTTAGCTTAAACCATTTTTAAAACGGGGTTATAGACTAGGTAGTTACAGGGTTTAAACTCGGTTATTAAAAATGGTTTAAGTAGGGCTGCAGTTTGTCTGCAAACCATGTTAAGCTGTCTAACATGGTTTAAGATCGCTAGTGTTTACAGGGCCTAGAATACCTACTGGTCAAAGGAAATGTTTGTTTTAAATTAAGGATAAAGCAGTAATGTCTGCACTGATCTTCCAATGACCTTATACTCGAAACGTTATCATGCCTATGTAAAATATACTATACCTTGTAAGCTATCCACTGTATCTAGCACTGTTTTATGCCTGTAACATGTTTGTTTGACATCAAGTTCTGCCTTAACAGAACATCATTGCAAATGAGCTCTGCTCAATTGTTTTTATCCTGAATAAAATTTCACTGAATTTAATTTAAAGGGCTGAGTCAATATGAGGTATGGCATCTACGTAGGACCAATCAATTAATCTAAGGTCAGAAAGAAGGTTGGATGCATCAAACTTAGAAAAGTTACAGAAGACCGAGGGAATCTGAAGTACCAGATGCAATAGGTGGAGGAGTGATCACTAATAGACAGCCAACTCTGACCTCTTTTACCCTGTCCTCCCCATTGATAAGTATCCTATGTAAAAGTTACAATTGTAGGTCTTAGGATTCAGGTGTGTGGGTTGGAAATGAGTCGAGAGCGATCCAGTTGCTTGAGCAACTAACACTACCACTAATGTTGCAGGAGATGAAACGGCTGTGTGCCCATGATTAGCTCCTATCTATTGGGAATAGTATTTTTAATTTTCCCCCACTTGTTATGTAATTATTAAGGCTATACTTTATTTTTTGTGTGTTACATATAATTATTTCTTGTGGTAGGCTATTACATATATTAAGTACTCATTCTGTATAAAAGAATTTCCTTTTGTAAGGGGCGTGGTCTGCCTGTGGACCACATGGCCACCTAAACTTTTTTCTCTGAATCCCTCTCCCACTATTTTATTGCATTGATCCCTTAAAATCTCCTGGGTAACCCTGGTCTATCATTACTATTAGGTGCTCTTACTTGACTGCTGCCCCTTTAGTTGTATTCTGCCACAGTTTCACTTACCGTTTTGTATTTTTTCAGCATGCGTAGTCTCGGCAGGCATAGGTACAACCGCAGGAGTTTTATGCGAATGGCAACTTCTCCTTCACTGTATCGAATTGAGGCCATGTTTGCTGAGCTTCTGAAAGAGATCAAGGAACTAAAATTAATCTCAACAAATTCTCAAGCTGTCTCCCGACTTGAGACCCGTGTGAAAATCACAGAAGAAAACACTACCAGAATGGAGGAGCATTGCCAGGATCTCCAGTCAAAAAATGTGGGAATGAGAGCATCAGATTCATGGCCTCCTTGAAAAACTCAGTGACTTAGAAAACCACAGCTGCCATAATAATTTGTGGTGTCTCAGTTTTTCAGAGCACCTATAACTGCAGGACACTATTGGCTTTTTGCAGCATGCTTTTTCAGCTGTGCTTTGACTCCCCAGGGACCCTAAATTTGAAATTGACTGAGCCCATCAGATGCTTGTGCAGCCTCCAAAACAAGGGGACAAGCCACTGCTGACTATTATTCACTTTTAGCGTTTTCAGGACCAGCAACTGATTCTGTGAAGGGCTCAAGAATTAAAACAATTGAACTGGCAGGCCATATTAATAGAATTTTCCCTGGCTTCTCGAATGAGTTAATGCTCAAATGGAGGACTTTTACAGAAAATCATCATGCCCTTTGCCAAGTGGAAGTTCTTTTTTTTTCCTACATTACCTAGCTCAATTACATATTACTCATGATGGTGTCCCTCAAATTTTTTATTTAGTGGAGGCAGCACTACACTATGTGACTACTCACTGGCAACTTCCATTTACAATCGACCCCACTCCTCACTGCCCTCCTCATATTGGATTTCTCCTCAGGAAGTTATGAACATGGGCCTACCTTCATTCCATGCCTCAGACTGTCTCCCCTGCTGGCTATCAGAGGATGAGTCCTGTAAACTGACCTCAAAGTTGGAATGGAGTAACTGCTGAGGACGTGGCCTGACTGCCCTCACTCTGCACCATTCCTGCTCCCAGAGCCATAGAGAGAGTAACACCTCTCCAGAGGCAGAAGAAGAGAAACTCAGTTTGCCTCTTTTGAACTAATATGCTCTTCTCCAACCCCACCCTTGCTGCATCCATTCCAGACTCCATTCAGCCATCTCTCTTGCCCAGGAACCAGTCTGGAAAGACCTAATCAAGTTTCCCAGCCCTCTTATTTCCTCACCTGGGACTTCTCTGACACTTGAACTCTTTTCGTCCTTCACCTCAGATACTCCTGCTACCCAACAGGCCTCAGCTTAATTTTCATCAACAATGGCTTCATCTCGAACTCCTCGTTGACTTCCTTGGCACTACTCTGCATGGTCTGATTCATTAATGGACTGTAGGACTTGATTTGCCTTCTGCTCTGGTTTTGAGTATTACTCTGCTTAATACTTCTAGTGATTCATGTGCGGGGGAGAACTTGCGGGATAATTCACTGTTTCTTTTGGGGTATGTATATTACTATCACGTCCCTTCCTTATTTACCTATTCTTCCTATATTAGTATCTCCCTTTCTGGTTTAATTGCACTTTATTATTCTGTCTTCTCTCCTCCCCTCTTTACTCCATGTTTGCTATATTCAACCATGCGTTGAAGTGGCAGATGGTGTAATGTTAATTTTTCCACTACCCTAACTTTGATGCCATCTTCTCTCTACTCCACTGTCTGCTATTTTTTCCTTTGCTCCAGAACCCTTAGTCTGCTTTTTTTATGTTTTAACTTCCCTGTTCCTTTTGAACACCTTTGTAGTTTTTTTGCTATTATTATCTGGTCCTATTTGTATTTTATTAATTGTTTTACTTGTTTATTTCAGTCTATTTCTTTCCTGTATCATCTCTTTTCTATTAGTTCAGTTTACTGCTTGCAACAGTTCCTGATCCCTGTCAGCCTAACTCAGCTTTCCTCCATTCTCTTCTAATTTTTGTCACTTCCTTATCTTTGACTTTTATTTTTTTTATATGTCTCTTAATGTACTTCCTGTATATTTTAATTTCTAGTGGACCCTCTCTGGTGCAGACAGGAAATGTGACATGATTCTTATGGATTCCACCTAGGGATCTGCTAATCCCTCCCCTTACTGACTCCATTTTTGTTTTTTATTTTGTTCTCGGGGCCGAGGTTCACTTTATTTTCCATACAAGTTTACCTCCGTATTTCAGCCTGTAGTCTCTGATGGGTGTTGTGTTATTGTGGGTGAGTTGCACGCTCCTGTGACTGGTACTTCTGGCACTAGCCCTGGCTCTTTTTTCTTAATGATCTAATGTGTGCTGTTAAACTCCTCTGCAACCTCTGATTTGTGGTACTTGGTGCTCTCTTTATCATGGCCTTACTACAACTATGCTATGTTATTGCTGGGAAATTTATTGTATTTTGAGTTATTGCTTCCCCAGCAGCCCCCTTTCTTTAATGGAGTAGACCGTGGAAGCACTTCTTGCCATCTTCCATGGTTCTGGTTTTATCCCCAGCTTATCTTCTGGCTTAATTTTACTCCACCAGTCTCATCCTGGGTCCCCACCCAACTCGTCTACCTACATCTACCTGTGGAGTTGTTTTGCTACTTGGGTCACTATGTCTGGGAACTATCCATTGTCCCCATTTTTTTTTCTTTTTTTTTCTTTTCTGTCTCCATGTTTCCTCTTTTTGTTTCTTTGTTCCTCTTACTATATGCTTTTTTCATTTCTGTTTGTTTCTGACTAAGGCACAGTGTCACCCTTTCTCTCTGGGTCTAGAAGCAGTGTTATTCAGTATCCACTCTAAACTTACACTCCTTGTAGCCTGGGGATTTTAAATTGTGCTAGTTTTCTTTCCCTTTTCGTTCTCTAACTTTTAGTGATCTATTTGCTTCCCTCTCATTCTTCCACACAGGGAACATTTTCTATGACAATTATGTTGTAAACTTATCCCACTTAGACATTTTAAGTCTATGTCAGCATATTATCTTCCTCCATATTAAGTTGTAGGTTGTTCCTTTTTTCCTAAATAGCCCTGGATATCTATATAGGCTTAGAAGACCATAACCCCTCTATTGTTTATAGGGTGGCCAGAGAAAAATGGACAAGTAAAACAGCTAAGTCAAAACAGGGATGGACCCAGCACTCTTGTGCACAAATAAAACAGCAGACTGTTCAGTTAATTTGTTCATTTTTCTAATATATTGTGAATAGTTTCTGCAAAGTGAAATGGTGTAGCCCAGGGAAGCCACTCACAGACCAATGTTTCACGCCCCAACTGGGCACTTTGTCAAGGTATAATGCACCCCCTAGTGATGGATTCTTATATCCACCTCACCACATCAAAGTATTAAAAAAACGTGAGTATGCCTATCATTCTGTCAGTCTTTTGCTAGTCATTATTATGTTCCCATGTTGTTAGTCCCACCATTACTCAGACTTAACATTCTAGAGTCATCTATTGTTTATTTTTTTAAATCAATGATGTATCCTTAATTCCATGCTGTACCTCAATACATAAAATTACAATTCTGCACATTCATTTACCGAATCTGTTGGTTTCTATACTTCTCTAATATAGGAACATACATTTCTTCTTCTTATAATTTCATATAAATCATATACAGAAACAAACAACTGGGGTTTTATATATATATATATATATATATATATATATATATATATATATACTGTATATTCATAGCAAAATATCCATTTAATGCATCAGTTAGGGTTGTTCCACAGTGACAAAAGCAAGGAAATTTGGTGTTAGGGTTACCACCCTTGCCCCCCCCACACCCACCCTGCCCCCACCAACATGCATCGGGCTGTGCGTTGGGGTGTTAGTTCTAACTCTCACCCCATTCCATGTGTAAGGAAGCTGAGGTGGTGCAGTATAGGAGAATGGGGTGAGAGTTAGGTCAGCGACCCCAACGCACACCCCAATGCCTGTTGGTGGGGGCAGGGTGGGCATGGGGCAAGGGTGGTAATCCTAACACCAAATTTTCTACTTTGTCGCTGTGGAACAACCCTAACTGATGCATTAAATGGAGTTTTTTGCCATGAATTTCCCTTCTTTTTGAGAATATGCAATATAAATAGTGAATGGAATGTGGCGGTGGGAGGGTCCCACACTCCCACCATCCTGCCCATGTCTGGATTACAGCCATGACAGTAATGGTAATGCTAACAGTAACGGTAACAGTGAATGAAACACAAACGCTAATGGTAACTGTTACAACAACATAAATGTTAATGCAAATGCAAGTGGTAACTGTCACGGTAACGCAAATGGAAATGCAAACACAAGTGGTAATGCAACTGTTAGCACAAATGCAAATGGTAACGGTAACAGTGACGCAAATGAAAATGCGAAACTCAACGTTAATGGTAACGGTAATGTAACTGCAAATGCTAACAGTCTTAGTAACAGTGACGCAAACATAACAGAAACACAAATGGTAACAGAAGCGCAAGTGCAAAACCATAACACAAACGGAGAGGGAAACGCAGACACGAAACGCAAACGGAAATGCAAATGGTAACAGCAAAGCTGATGTAAGGCAACAGTAGCGAAACTCTGTATCTCACTTTGTTACCGATAACAGCACAAAGGCAATGTGGATCCAACAGTAGCGAAAAGTCTGTCTCTCGGCTTCACTCTGAGATAACGGCACAAAGGTGATCTGAGTCAATAGTAGTGAAAAGTCTGTATGTTGCTCGCTTCCAGATAATGGCACAAAGGCGATGTAATCCAACTGTAGCGAAAACTCTGTATCTCGCTTCATTACCAAGATAACGGCACAAAGGCGATGTGATCCAACAGTAGCGAAAAGTCTGTATCTCGCTTCATTTCTGAGATAACAGCACAAAGGCAGGGAGGCAGTATAGCGCAGTGGTTTAATGCTCTGAGCTGCAAATCTGGAGACCTGGGTTTCAATCCCAAAGCCCCCACTTGCTTATACTGTGTGACCCTGAGCAAGTCACTTAACTTCCCTGTGCTCCCAGGTTGCACTTGTAAAAAAGCTTTCAGTTTAGTGTGTCTCACCTGGTTAAACAATTGGAAAAAAAGGTGATCTGAGTCAACCGAGTGAAAAGTCGGTATCTCGCTTCATTTCCAGATAACGCACTAAGGCAATGTGAGTCAACAGTAGTGAAAAGTCTGTATCTTGCTTTGTTTCCGAGATAACGGCACAAAGGTGATCTAAGCCAACAATAGCAAAAAGTCTGTATCTCGCTTTGTTTCCAAGATAACGGCACAAAGGCAATATGAGCCAACAGTAGCGAAAAGTCTGTATCTCACTTCGCTTCCGAGATAACAGCACAAAGGCTGATGTGAACCAAACCACTGAAAGACACCCACGCACTACTAGGGCTACCTACACAATAAATTTCAAGCCACTAGCACCAGAATTGGCAGAGAACACCAGGACAAGGAGCTGCTGTTGTGACTGGACTTCTCACTGGGACTATATTGCCCTCCTTCCTCCCTTCACCCCCCCACCCAAAGCCAGTACTACTTTTATAGGCACAGGGTTTGACTGACAACAGGAACTTCCTGTTTGGGAGCAGAAAGTGAGTGATTACAGAGCCACCAAAGACTCACCATCCTAGAAGGACAAGAGTAGCTCTCCGTGCCCCCCAGCTGCTGGAGGTCTGCCTCTGAGAAAGTTAAGGGGACTACTGAGAAATATAGGATCTTCTTGTCTCAGAAAAGGAAGATCAGGAGCTTAAAGGGTACAGAGGCAGTAAGTAAGTAGGGAGAAAAAAGATAAACAGAGGAAGGAGTAAGGATTCCAAACAACAGTGAAGGGGCCAGAAGGAAGACATGATGGGAGTGGTACAGTGCAGTGGCTGTGGAGCAGCAGTCTTCTGGGAGACATTCTGGAGGATGCGGAGTTGTCCCATCTGCAGGCACCTCTCTGGGCTGAGGGGGGAGGTTGCTCATCTCCAGGCTGAATTGGCCAGGATTTGTGGGACCTCCTCTCCCATCCAGGGATGACCAGGGCCACTGCTGTTGCCTCAGAGGTTGCCAAGAAAGGGGAGCAGTTGGACCACAGTGGGCTCAGGGAGGGTGAGAGTGGTGGAACAGAGGTGCATCCCTCCAGAATTCATGCCGTTCTGGCAAAGTGTGGTTCCTCTATGGAGGCACCCGCAGTGGAGACCAACGAGGATGCTGGGAACCTCCACAAAGGAGACCCACAGTAGGGTAGCATGGGAACCCACAGGGGAAGGAAACAACTCCCAGTGGAGGACTCCATTGTTAGGAAGGTAGAACTGGGGGAGGAAGGGGAGAGGGAGGTAAGGTGCTTGCCTGGCGCCATGGCTTTCAGGGACAGGGAGCGAATCTTCAGGATTGCTGGAGCAGCTGCACAGGGGAGGGAGCTGGATGTCATTGTCCACCTAGGGACAAATGACCTGGCTAAGAAAGGGATCAGAGCAGTGCAGGAAGAATTTGTGGAGTTGGGGAGGGGCATCAGACAAGCAGCATGCATGGTAACCTTCTCGGAGGTGCTGCCTGTCTATAGCGTAGGTGATGCTAGGGTGCTCTACACCATGGGATTCAATCAGTGGTTGAAAAACTGGTGCAGAGCTCAGGGATTTGGCTTCACTGGGGACTGGGGGTCTACCTGGAGTGATGCAGGCCTATACTGGTGTGATGGTCTGCATCTGTCCAGGAGGGGAACCAGGATCCTAGGTGATAGGTTTAAATGCTTCATTGGCAAGCATTTAAACTAGCCAAGGGGGGAGGCACTGTAAAGAAGCAGGGAAATCCTAGCCCCAAAAATAAGTCAGGGTAGTAAGTGAGGTAAACACCAAGTTAGAGATGTCGATAGGGAGAAGAGCAGGGGTAAATGGAGAAAGTGACAAAGGCAATAAGGACAGGGATGGGGGCAGAGGTAGAGGCCATCAGGAAATGGAGGGTAGTAAGTACCGATGCCCGTGGTCTGGGCAACAAGCTCCCTGAACTGGTGGCCTTCATGGAGGAGGGATGCCTGGATATCATAGCAGTCACAGAAACATGGAACACAGAGAACCATGACTGGGATGTTAACATACCAGGGTACACAACCTACAGGAGAGACAGGGAGGGGAGAAGAGGGGGAGGAGTAGCTCTCTATGTAAGGGAAGGGATAAAAGCAACTGAACAAAAGAGTAAACAGGGAGGCGAGGAGGCACTGTGGGTCACCTTAGAGACTGGAAATGGCACCACAATCCGCACAGGGGTTGTATACAGACCCTCATGTCAGGGGGAAGGAATGGACAAGGATATGATAGAAGGCATTCTTAGGATGGCAGAGAAAGGGGAGATACTGTTGATGGGAGACCTGAATATGCCAGATGTTAACTGGAGCACATGTGCAGCAGCCACATCCAAGAGCAGGGCCACTCTTGATGCCCTACAGGTGGCATGCATCAGACAGCTAGTTTTGGAACCCACTCATGAGGTGGCAAACTTAGACCTCATACTCTCAAATGGGGACAGTGAGAGGATCTCAGATCTAGAAGTGGGTAGTCATCCGGGAACAAGTGACCACCAAACAGTGTGGTTCACGATAAACTCAGCTACAGAGTCAAGCCATACAAAAGTGAGGGTACTGGACTTCAGGAGGGCTGACTTTGTCAAGATGGGAGAGTGCCTTAGAAAAGCACTAGCAAGCAGGCTAGAAGGAGGGGTGGAGCAACAATGGGGAAACATCAAAACTGCCATCACAGAGGCAACAAGCCTTTGTGTGGAGCAAATAAATCAAAATAAAAGAAAAAGCACACTATGGTTCTCAAAAGAAGTGGCAGGGAAGGTCAGGGAGAAAAAGATAGCATTCAGGAAGTATAAGGAAATACAGAAGGAGCAGAACAGAGAGCTGTACCAGTTAAGGCACAAGGAAACAGGGAAGGAAGCATACCTCTCAACTGTCCCTGATTTTCAGGGACGTCCCTGATTTTGCCTCAAAATTTTACTCTGTCCCTCCTAAAATTGTGTTTCCATGACCAAACAGCGGGGGGTGTAAGCACAAAATAATATCAAATATTAAAATTACAGACTTGTTCTTCCTTAGAAAATGCATTTTACACTAAGCCCTTTATTCTACCAGCTTCCTGAGTGGATATCACCAATTTTGAAGATGTGTCCCTGATTTTAGTCCTATGTCCCTGATTTTTTAAGCCTCGTCCCTGATTTATGAGGCAGGAGGTTGAGAGGTATGGAGGAAGTCAGAATAGAGGCCCAAACTGAGAAAAAGATAGCCAACTCGGTTAAGAAGGAGATAAACCTTTATAGGTACATCTAGGAGCATAGAAAGACAAAGGGTGGATAGTGAGGCTGAATAGAATGGACGGTGGGTGGACAGGGAGGGACAATGAAAAGCAGAAATACTGAACAAATATTTCTGCTCAGTATTCACAAAAGAGGAGATGGGGAGGTGCCTAATCCAATTAACAGAAGCACTCTGGATGGGGGGTCGATCCCAGTCCTTTCACAGAAGAAAGGGTTCTGAAAGAACTCCTAAAACTGAAGGTGGACAAAGCAATGGGGCCTGATGGAATTCACCCCAGAATTCTAAAATAATTAAGGGGAGAACTAGTGAAACCACCAACTACCCTTTTTAACAAATCATGGGAGGATGGTGTGGTACCTGAGGACTGGAGGAAGGCAGATGTGATTCCCCTTCACAAAAGTGGGACCAAGACACAGGCAGAAAACTACAGACCTGCCAGTTTGACCTCTGTGGTAGGGAACGTGATGGAATCATTTCTGAAGGAAAGAACTGTTGAGTACCTAGAGGCCAGTGGGGCACAGGATCCAAGGCGGCATGGGTTCACAGCGGAAGGTTATGTCAGACGATCTAATTGATTTCATAGATACATAGATACATAGACAGTGTCGGCAGATAAGGGCCTATGGCCCACCCAGTCTGCCCATTTGAGCTTGTAAGTTCAGTTTGTCTTCCTAGAAGTCTGTTGCCCCTACCCTGACCTCCAGAATTCCTTTTATGTCTATCCCATGCATTCTTAAATCCCATGATTGTTTCAGCCCCACCACTTCCTCTGGCAGGGTGTTCCACTTGTCCACCACCCGTTCTGTGAAGAAATTCTTTCTCATGTTTCCTCTGAATCGCCCTCCTCCAACTTCATCCCATGCCCTCTAGTCCTGGAACATCTTTTTTGCTTAAAAATAGTGTTTTCCTGCACCCTGTTCCTCCCTGTAAGATACTTGTATGTCTCTATCATATCCCCTCTCTCCCTCCTCTCCTCCAGGGAGTACATGTTCAGTTCCTTCAACCTGTCTTCATAGGACTTGTGATGCAATCCATGCACCATCTTTGTTGCCCTCCTCTGAACCTTCTCTACCCTGTCTATGTCCTTATGTAGGTATGGTCTCCAGAACTGTACACTGTACTCCAGGTGGGGCCTCACTAGTGCCTTGTATAGCGGAATTATGACCTCCTTTCCTGCTGGTGATGCCCTGCCTATACATCCCAGCATCCTATTTGCTTTACCTGCTGCTGTCACACTGTTTCTCATTTTGAGGTCATCAGAGATGACAATCCCAAGATCCCTTTCCTGCTTGGTGCACGCTATATCCTCACCCCCAACTGATATATTGTGCCAGGGTTTTGTGCCCTATATGCATTATCTTGCACTTTTTGCATTGAATTTCAACTGCCAAACCCCTGACCATTCTTCAAGTTTCTGCAGGTCGCTTCTCATTCTGTCTACACCCTCTGGTGTGTCTACTCTGTTACAGAGCTTTGTGTCATCAGCAACAGTGAAATTCTGCCTTCTAGGTCCTGCGCAATGTCACTGATGAAGATGTTGAATAGGACCGGTCCCAGCACTGATCCCTGTGGTACCCACTGGTCACTCTTCCCTCTGTGGGAGTGACAGCCATTTACCACCACCTCTGTGTCCTGCCACCCAGCCAGTTACCTACCCACCACACTACTGTCCTGCCCACACCCATATTCCCCAGTTTGTGTAATAGTCTTCTATGTGGCACAGTGTCAAAGGCCTTGCTGAAGTCCAGATAGGCCATGTCCACCTGCCTCCCTGATCCACCTCCCTAGTCACCCAGTCAAAAAATTCAACGAGGTTGGTCTGACATGACCTCCCCCTGGTGAAACCATGCTGTCTTGGGTCCTGTAGTCCACTGACAACCAGATGTTCCACCAATCTCTCCTTCAGTAGTGCTTCCATGATCTTCCCCACTACCGAGGTGAGGCTGACTGGTCTGTAGTTCCCTGCTTCCTCTTTGTTTCCACTTTTGTATAAGGGGACTACATCTGCTGTCCTCCAGTCTTTGGGTACCTCCCCTGTTTCCAGTGATCGGCTAAACAGGATAGCCAGTGGATCAGCCACCACCTCTCTTAGTTCTTTAAGGACCCTGGGGTGCACCCCATCTGGCCCCATTTCTTTGACTGGGTAACCAAAGTAGTAGACCAGGGAGGGGCTGTGGACATGGCCTACCTAGACTTTAGCAAGTCATTTGACACAGTCCCACAAAAAAGATTAATAGTCAGATTAACTAGCCTGGGAGTGGGTCCCAGGGTGATAATCTGGGTAAAACATTGGCTGGACAACAAGACACAGAAGGTAATTGTAAATGGAGTCTGAAGAAAGAGGGGTTACTAGTGGGGTACCGCAGGGTTCAGTACTGAGTCCAGTCCTTTTTAATGTCTTTATAAGTGACATTGCAGAGGACTGAAGGAAAAGTATGCCTCTTTGCAGATGATACAAAGATCTGCAACAGGGTTGATACACAAGGAGGTGTGGAAAGGATGAGAAGGGACCTGGCAAGGTTGGAGGAATGGTCAGAAGTATGGCAGCTTGATTCACTGCAAAGAAGTGCAAATAATGCACATGGGAAACAAAACCCAGAGGAAGATTACACAATGGGGGGTAGTAACAACAACAAAATGGAAAGGGACCTGGGGATAATCATATCAGATGACCTTAAGGTTAGTGGCAAGCAATGTGAGGAGGCAGTAGGGAGGGCTGGGGATACTGGGATGTATAGGAGAGGCATCACCAGCAGAAAACAGGAAGTTGTTATCCCTTTGTACAGACAGTTGGTGAGACCCCATCTGGAGTACTGCATCCAGTTCTGAGACCCATCTCCGCAATGACATAGACAGGATAGAGGCAGTCCAAAGGAGGCACTAAAATGGTGCAGGATCTGTAAGAGAAGCCATAATGAGGAGAGACTAAAGGAGATTAATATGTAAACCCTGGAGGAAAGGAGGAGAGGGGGACATGATAGAAACTTTTAATTACCTCAGTGGAATCAACAAAGTCCAAGAGGGTAGCATCTTTCAGAAAAGGAGATTGCAAGAAGAAGGGACACACTTTGAAGATGGGGGCAGTTCAGGGGCAATGTGAGGAAGTTCTTTTCACAGAGGGTGGTGGTGTATGGAACAGCCTTCCTGAGGAGGTTGTGGGTCTAAAACTGTGGGAGAATTCAAGAATGCATGGGACATACATAAAGGCAATTTTGTGGGGTAAGGAAGAAATAGGCTGCTGGTTAACTAGGATCTGCAGCTTATCCTGTAGGTAGGGAAATGGGCAGACTAGGTGGGCCAAGTGGTCCTTATCTGCCTTCAAAGTGTCTATATTTCTATGTTTCTATGCATAATGCTATACATAAAACATTACTCGTCCACTAGTATCTCCCCATATAATTATTTTTCCAACATGTAAACAGCATAATTCATCTCCAGGACATCCACTCAACACCTCCAAACCTCATGTTAAAAGACCAAACCATTCAAGAGATATTCAATTTGAAAGTGTGTGCACCTTTAAGAAGTCTTCCACCTCAAAATGGCGGAACTCACGGCCGAAAAACTTTAACTGCGAGGGGTGCCAACTTCAAATGGCAATAACTCTGCAATGGAACAACATTTTTTCACGAAACAAAAACTGGCATGTTCCTTGATCAAAGGGCATTCTATGTGTCAAGTTTCAGACCAATACGCATCACGCAAGTGAGTGCAAAAAATAGCAAAAACTGTAATTTTTGCATTTCACTGTGAAAAAACCGTACATACCAGTGAAATAGAAATTGGTAAATAAATAGATGTGCCATTTCACTCCATGTATATCAAATCTTATCCAAATCTCTTCAATGGTTGCAGAGCAGCATGAGCTAAAACTGCATACGAGTGCCGAAAAATACATTTTTGGCACTTCATTGTGCAAAAAACTTATGCAGATGTCAAATGAAAATTGGTAAATGCACTGAAATACTGTAGTAGACCAAGTATTGCAAATGTCACACAAATCCATTCAACAGTTGTAAAGTTATAATCACATAAAGAATGTGATGTTTAAGCACAAACACAAACAGTAACGCCAACAGTGACGCAAACAGAAACAATAACACAAACAATAAGAGAATCGCAAGCAGAAATATAAATGCAAATGGTAATGAAAAAGCAAACATTAATGATAACAGAAGCACAAATGCAAAAGGTAACGCAAGCGGAAATTCAAATGCTAACAGCAATGGTGAAACAAGTGTAAACAGTAAGACAAACGTTAATGGTGACGTAAACGCAAGTGCAAAAGCAAATGCAAACAGTAATGTTACCTTAAATGCAACCACTAATGGTAACGATAACAGTGATGCAAATGAAAACACAACACAAACGGTTACGTAAACGCAAGCAGAAACGCAAACGTAAATGATAATGGTAACGTAAACAGAAACGCTAACAATAACAGTAATGGTGATGCAAACGTTAACACAAATGAAAACCGCAACAGAAACACAAGTACAAATGCAAACAATAACGTTAATGCTAATGGTAATGGTGACACAAAATGAAACGGTAATGCAAATGGAAACAGAAAAGCAAGCGCAAACGCAAATGCTAATGGTAACAGTGATGGAAACACAAACACAAATGGTAACATTAATGTAAACACAAACGCTAATGGTAACGCTTAACAATGATGCAAACAGAACGCAAACAGAAGCGGTTACGTAAAAGCGCTAAATGGAAACGGTAACATAAACAAAATGCTAACGGTAACGATATGCAAACGTAAACGCAAACAGCAACAGAAATGCAAGTACAAGTGGTAATGCTAACGGTGATGCAAAAGGAAATGATAACATAAATGCAAGCACAAACGCTAATGGTAACAGTAATGGAAACACAAATGCAAATGGTAACTCAAACGGATACAGTTACGCAAACGGTATTGGTAACACAAATGCAAACAGTAATGAACTGGGTGATGCAAAAGGAAACAGTAATGCAAATGGTAATACAAATGCAAGTGTAAACGGTAACACACGCGTTGACCTAAATGTTAATGGTAACGCAATGGTAATGGAAGCGCAAGTGGAAATGTAAACCCAAACGCTTAACAGTAACACAACGCATATGCTTTTGTCCCAAAAGGTGCATTCAGAAACACAGTGAATAGAAAGAATGTGGCCATAATAATGGCCCTCGTACTCAAAAATGATCACTTGGAATACTAAATTGCTTATATCTCAGGAACCGTAAGACGTAAAAAAATTAACATCTCATATTATTTATGACTTTCCAGGTTAGTTTTGCACTTAGCCCCCTAATGGGGGACTAAGCATTTTCCAATGAAAAGTCCGTATTTCAAACTGTTTTCGAGATATGGGCCTCGAAAGGCGCGGCAGATGCCGTAATATTATCCTATGGGAAAAATCATCAAATTCCGAGTGCCGCAACTTTGTAGCGCAGTAATATTTTGTCACCACTGTGCGATCTTGTCTTTCTTCCCTCCAAATTTCAGCCCAAAAGACCAAACCTTTGTTTTGCCGCAGGGTGACAAAGATTCCCTACTGTTTTGGGCATAGTGTTGCAAAGTACTTTCGGAAATCACAACACTTTCGCAAATAAAATCACGAACGTGTTGCATATTCGAAAGTACTTTGCTACACTACTTTTTACAAAAATTTAAAAAACATATCTCTTGGGTATTTTGCTCCCAAAAAAAGACATGGCTAGCATCCTCAGGGCTCGACTAGGTGAACACAACAAGAATTGTGTTCCTAGAGGATCCCAAATTTAAATGCCAAGCATTTCTCTGACCACCAACTGAAAAAAATGGCTGAATCATGAAAGTAAAAGGGTCATTTGCAACAGTAAAAACTGTATTTGTGACACTTTCGAATATTTTGTTAACTTTTCCCATAGACTATAACAGGGAACAGGTTTTTTTTAAATAACTTTTGAACCGTTTAATATTTTTTCACGAAATCTTTGAAACGCATATCGGAGACCCTGGCTGCATGTTCCCTGAAGGTTTTGGACTGATCGCACAAACCGTGCGACCTGAAGGCGCTAGCAAAGAAACACACAAAAACCCGTAATTTATGCGTTTTTTGGCACTTTGTAGCTCTGCAGCTGTACATTCAACCATAACGAAACTTGGCAGGTCCAGAGAACTATGGTACCAGACCATGCGTTCCTAATTTCAGAAAAATCTGTCATATGGTTGCAAAGTTATTAAGCTGCCAAATTTCAGATTTAACCTTAAATGGGGTATTCAACCCTAACTATAGTGGCACTACTGTGCCACTATAATATATATAGACAGACAGACAGACAGACAGACAGATAGATTTATATCAATGGGGTGGGAGCTTCTAGAGTGTTATAAATGGAGATATCTTCACTGGAGTGTGATAAATGAGGATGACATCAGCACAGTGATGATAAATGTCATTTATCTATACTGTGCTGATGTCACCACTCACTACAACCTACATTCTAAATGAAACTGCTTTGCAAAACAGTTTCTCTTTTTCACTGAGGCCTGCATGTCACTCAAATAGCATTGCAAAAGACACTCACCTGTGTCACATAGGGTTTCTGAGACTCCCAGCCCATTACTGTGCTGATCTCAGCTTCACTACAGCCTGCATTCTAAATGAAACTGCTTCACAAAAATGTTTCTGTTTCTCACTGCTACCTGCAACTTACTCAATTGGCATTGCAAAGGACACTCATCTGTGTGTCCCATAGTGTTTCTGAGACTCCCAGCCCATTCAGAAAAACTCACACACACTCAAACCACACATAGAAAGAGGAAAAAGCACACAGAAACAGGAAAAGAACACAGGAAAACATAACAATATTTCTGAAAGCTCCCACCCCTATTTTATAAATAGCACACATGATGTACATTGTGTGCCTTTTGCACTATGAGTATCCGGAGCTCACCTCTGTAGGAGTGAGAATACTCTTCCATATCACACTCCTGCCCATCATGTATTGTGTGTGTGTGTGTATATATATATATATATATATATATATATATATATATATATATATATATTAGAGCAATAGTTATTGTTCACAGTGACAAAGTGAGAAATTCAGGATAGGGTTGAAAGCCCCTTGACCCCTGTCACACCCCCAACCGCATCGGTTGTCAGCCCTAACTCTCACCCCATCAGATGCGTGAAGCAAGCAGAGGTATAGGATAATGGGTGCGAGTTAGGACCGACAACCCCAACATGCACCCGGCCAGTTGGGGTGTGGATGGGGGGTCAGCATGCTCAACCCTAACACCAAATTTCCTCATTTTGTCGCTGTGGAACAACCCTAACTAATGCATTAAACAGAGTTTTTTGCCTCTAATTTCCTTCCTTTGAGAATGATAATGAGTCCCGCCACGTGATGTCTTGTCACATAGTAACACAGTGCCCGAAATGCAAATGTAAACAGAAAGAAATGAAAATGCAAAGGGTAACGACATGGTGCCGTAGACGGAAACGTAAGTGAAACAGGTAACGGAACCGCAAGCGGAAGCAGTAAGGGTAATAGTGTTATTGGCTGGTTTTCCCAAAAGCTGCCTAGAGAAAGACAGTGAGTACAAAGAATGTATGCATAATAATGGGTCTCGAGCAGAAAACGAGGAGTTGAATACTAAATTGCTTATATTTCAGGAACCGTACGACGTAGAAAAAATATTTAAAAGTCATATGATGTATGACTTTCCTGGCTAGTTTTTTACTTAGCTCCTGTTAGGGGGCTAAGTGTTTTTCCAACGAAAAGTCCATATCTTGCACCATTTCCGAGGTACGGGCCCTGAAAGGCGCAGCGAACGCCGTCATGTTATCTTATGGGAAAAAAAGAGAAGGTTGGAGTGTGATAACTTTGGCTCACTGTAATATTTTTTCACCAGGATGTTGGCCTTCTTCCCTCCAAATTTCAGCCCAACACAAACTGTTATTTTGCAGCAGGGCGCAAAGGATTCCTAATGTGGTGGACACCGTGAATGTTATCCTATGGGAAAAAGTGTCAACTTTGGAGTGCCGGAACTTTGCTGCCCTGTAATATTTTTTTCACCAACACACTGAAAAGCACATCTGTGAGATGTTGGCTGTGTTCCTCCAAATTTTAGCCCAAAACTCTAAACCGCTTCTTTTGCAGCGGGTGCCAAAGAACTGCTGTCATTTTCCACAGCCTAGAAAAGTACTGTCGCACTTACTAAAGCTTTCAAATTCATTCGATAGGGTAAACAAGAAGTGCAAAAGTATTTTGCGAAAGTACTTTTTCCAGAAATGTGAAAACATATTTCTGGGGTGTTGCACTTCAAAATAAAGACATGGCTAGCATCCTCAGGGTCCACTAGGTGAATACAAAATAATTGGGTTGTAGAGGGTCCCAAATTGAAATGCCAAGCATTTTTCTGATCACCAACTGAAAACAAAATGGCAGATTTACGACAGTAAAAGGGCCATTTATAAAGTAAAATTGCATTTTGCATAATCGAACTTTTGTTAACTTTTCTCACTGACTTATAATGGGAAATTGTTTTTTGAATAACTTTTGAACTGTTTAATATTTTTTCACAAAATCTTTGAAAGGCACATTGGGGACCCCGGCCACACGTTCCCTGAAGATTTTGGACCGGTCGCGCAAACCGTGCGACCTGTAGGTGCGACCGTAGAATTCCAAAAAAGCGTAAACGCATGCGCAGATCACGCTTAATAACTCCTCAGCCGAATATATGACTGGTACAAAACTTGGCAGATCCCAAGGCGTATAGGTCTTGATTGAGTATTCCAAATTTCGGGTAAATCCATCAAAAGGTTGCAAAGTTATTAAGGTACAAACTTTGGGGTTTAACGTGTAAATGGCTTCTCAACCCTAACTATGGTGGCACTACTGTGCTACCATAATATATACAGTATATATAAATACTGGTGACCACCTTTAATAACCTGAATTCAGGCACAGTACAAACACCATAACAACCCGAAATCGAGTTATTATGGCATTTGCTAAACTTTTTTTCACTACTAGTGTCCATTGTTTGTCACTCAAGCATATGAAGCCACTTCATTGGCTCCCGCTCTACCTGTGGGTGGGCTGAGTAGTATTTAAAAAATGGTGGCTTGGTTTTCCATTTACCAAGGAGCTGCTTTTGTTTATTTACATCTCTCTATTCATTTTTATCTTTATCTGGCTGAACCTGCCTTTCAAGCACAAAATAAATGTCTGGTTGATCCTGCCATGCCCCCAAATCGGCAGGCACGCCAACTCCAATTGAAATCCAGGATGGACCCTACCTAGCATGAGATGTGGCTGACACCTAACAGACAAAAATAAAGTAAGCAGAGCGGGAGAAAGGGAAAGGGAAAGTGTGTGTGTGTGCATGTGTGACAGTGTCTGTGAGGTAGTGTCTGTGTGTGTGTGTGTGACAGTGTCTGTGAGGTAGTGTGTATGTGTGAATGTCTGTATGTAGGGAACACACTGAGCAAACTCTGCACCAGTAATTATAAAAAATAAAAATAGGCAACTGTATGTTTTATGGATTTTTTTACACATCCTCAGTGTGTGATGACCTCATAAACCTCTTGAGTTTCGCTCTCGAGGTTTATGGGTCATCACACACCTTGGGTGTGTAAAACAATCCATAACACACAGTTGCCTATCTATTATTCTCTATTTATACAATAGGGGTGGGAGCTTCTAGAGTGTGATAAATGGAGATATCTTCACTGGAGTACGATAAATGATGATGACATCACTACTGTGATGATAAATGCCATTTATCCATACTGTGCTGATGTCACCACTCACTCACTACAACCTGCATTCTAAATGAAACTGCTTTACCAGTTTCTCTTTCTCACTGAGGCCTATAACTAACTCAATTAGCATTGCAAAGGACCCTCAGCTGTTTCAGCTTCACTACAGCCTGCATTCAAAATGACACTGCTTCACAAAACAGTTTCTCACTGCTACCTGCAACTAATTCAGTTAGCATTACAAAGGACACTCAGCTGTTTCCCATAGCGTTTCTGACACTCCCAGCCCATTCAGAAAAACTCACACACACTCACACCACACACAGAAAGAGCAGAAAGCATACAGAAAAAGGACACAGAAAAAATATTTCAAAAGCTCCCACCCCTATTGTATAAATAGCACACATGGTGTGCAGATCGTGTGCTATGGAAAATATTCTCACTCCTGCAGAGTGAGAATATTTTCCATATCACACTCCTGCCCATCATGTATCATATATATTTATGCAATGGGGGTGAGAATAAAAATTGGCAAATAACAGCAATATTTTTGGGTAGTCAGACCCACAGTGAAAATATTGCGTTTATCCTCACTGTAGGTCATTTATCCACACAGTAGGTCCAAGAGAGGCATGTACAGCACTTAACCACAGCAGCTCACAAATGCTTGGATTGGTGGGAGCTGGCAGCACGAGCAGCACAACCAGAATTCACCTGCTCACTTGCATGCCAGCTCCCACTGCCAGTTTCATTTCTCCAGCAGCACAGAACACTTTCACTTTCTCCCATATCGCTTTTCACACTCACTGTGTTTGCTTTTTTAATCATTTCTCAACAGTCCCAACTCCAAAAATAAATTGTCCACCACAATGCCCCTCTTAACACTCCAACTGTGATCTGAAACTTAATTCCTGGACTGCAGAACACTATTTTACTCTGGCAGGCCACTCTCCCAACCATCACAGTCCTCTCCCCATTCTCATAATCTCTCTCTCTGTCTCTCTTCTCTAGGACACCTGACTGGCACAATACTCTTCCCCACCTCATGATCTCCGCCCCCAGCCAGCAGACACCCTCCATACCTCCAAAGAGCTGTTCATCAAGTTCAGCACTGTCAACAGATCTCCTTCCTGGATGGCACCTCTAAGACCACCAGGTGTAGAAATGCCACAAGCTCCTGGCACACGGTAGCTCTTTTGCTCTTTCCTGCACAACTGCCACTTCACCAATAGGACCAAGACACTTCGTTTCCACTCTGAAAATGTCTGTTCCAACTTTTAAAAAAACAGCAACAGATAAATAGAGGAAAAACTCTAAAAATCAGCTCCAAAAACCTCTTTTCCAGTTTAAAAAAAAAGAATCTCCTCTCTGCTCTGAAAAAGTCCACCCCCAAAAAAAAAAATCACCTCTCCATTTCAGGAAAAAGTCCATTCCACATAAAAAAAAATTAAGGAATAAAAGTATAAAATGACATGGCCCTTGCATAAATTGAATATGCCACAGTCCCATTGAAATATCAGAGATATTTTTCCCGTCATCAATCTGACCTTTGACACCACTCATTGGCTCGCCACTCATGATGTCATAAGGTCAAGCTGCACTCGGAAAAATATCTGATATTTTCAGTGGGGCTGCGTATATCCTATATATATATATATATATATATATATATATATATATAACACACACACACATACATATACACGGTGTGTGTGTGTGTGTGTGTGTGTGTGGATAGATAGATAGATAGATAGATAGATAGATAGATAGATAGATAGATAGATATTGTAAAACCAAGGCATGGGTTTTGCTTAGGGAGCGTCATGTACCTGGCCATGTCTTTGGTTTTGTGTAGTCATTTAGAAAAATGGCAATTTTAAAATTTAAAATCCTCTTCATGATCCTTCGCCAGCCGATCCCTGACACCTCCCCCCCATGAAAAGGGATCGTGAAGAGGAATTAGCTGGCAAAAAGGGCTCACGAAGAGGGATTTTTAATTTTTAAAACTGATGTTTTTTTAAACAAGTACACAAAACCAAAGGCATGGGCCAGTACAGCACATCCCCTAAGCAAAACCCATGCCTTGGTTTGCACAAAAGAAGTCCCTGGGGCAAGTTATAAGATTTTGTTTTCACCCCTCGCTAAGTGAGAAAACAAAATGGCTTAGAAGGTAAGGTAAGGTAAAATTAATTTCTTAAGCGCCTTTCAGGTTATCAGGAAGAAGACCATAACCCCTCCATTGTTTATACGGTGGCCAGTGAAAACATTTAAGTCAAAACAGCTACAGCTAAGTCAAATACAGCAACTGAATATTGCCCCCCTTCCCGAGGTGCTTCCCCCCTGGAGTTGGTATATATAAGAAGGGGTGTGTGGGGGGAAAGCCCCCCACAAGGGTGAAGTTACGGGGCTCGCCTCTGCAAAAACAAAAACCTGCTGTATTTGACAGAGCTGTTTTTGTACTAGCTGTTTTTGGTGGTCGCTGTTTTACTTGGCTGTTTTCACATGGTGCCTTGTTATACAGTCTGTCAGTTTGCCTGATCTTGTTTCTGTCTTTCCTATAACAAGGCCTATGGGGTTTCAGCCTCTCGCGTTGTTGCCTTTTTATCCTGCTGACAACAACTTTGGGTTTGCTTGCCATTGCCTTTCTCACTTCTTTTCCTCTCCATCTGTTATAAAACATTTGAAGTGTATTATGGCCTTGGATCAGATCGGTGGAATCTAGTCAATGAGGGCTAGTCATAGGCAGATTTCCTGGGGTGCATGGAGATATTTCCTTACCTTTATTTTGCTGGTGGGATTGAGAAATGTCTGGCTGAAGTTTTCCCTCCTCTTTGAATATGGGATATCATCCCATCCAACTGCATTATCAGAACTAGTCTTATTGACTGGCTCTGCTCTCCTCTGGAGCCTTCAGGTGGGCATTGGACGAGGTTATCCCCACCGTTCTGCTGGAGTCACAATGACTCTTAACGTATTTTCTTTTTGGTCTGGTTCATAGTTTCTCATAATATTTCTGTTTGGAATTGTGAGTTTATTGCACTTACTGTATTATTTTGGAATTCCAGCCCTTTTCACATTATCTCAAAGTCCAGTAGCTCTTTTCCTTCTTTTCTCACCTTTTATGTTATCTCTCTTGTTCACATATTCACTTTTTTGTTCACACTTGATTCGTTCTTGTCAATTCCTCCAAGGATGGTGCCCCTGTCTTTTGTTTCTTATATAGATATCCGTATTTATTATGGTACCCCTTTCAACCTCGGATCTACAGTGTCATCTGGAATGTCATGGGCCTCAACTATCCAGTGAAACAAAAACAAGTATTGATACATTTACGCCACCTTCAATTGCAACTTGTGCTCTTACAAGAAACTAAATGAACAGAGGAGGAGGCTTACAAGCTCAGTAAGAGGTGGTAGCTATTGAAGTTCACAGTGTAGCAGTGGCAAAAAAATGAGGAGTTTCTATTTTGGTTCATTGGAATCTTCACAGGGCCCTATTGAAACATGCAGCCAACACTGATGAGGATTCTAGACAGCTTTGATGACACAACAGACCCTCTCATAGTCAGGAATTTGTATGCCTCTAATTCTGACTCTCCTTCCTTTCCCATGGCTGGCTAATAAATTACTGTCATTCAGCAATAACCATACTCTTGTTCTTGTGGGAGGTAAATTTAATCTCACTTTGAATTCAACTCTTGATCGTAGTCAAGGAAAAACAGCCCCCTCCCAAAGCTCTACAGGCTATAGAATGATGGCTTCAAGACCAGGCTCTCACTGATGCCTGGCACCTCCACAATCCCTGGGTTAGTCTACTATTCCTACTATTCTTCTGTCCGTGGCATGTATAGCCATATAAATCTTTGGTTGACCTCTCAGAACCTCCTTCTTCTTGTTACAGCAGTCTCTGTTCATCTGTTTGTTATTTCAGACCGTACTCCAGTCCAACTTGATCTTCTGTTGGGATCATGCTCTAAGCATTCCACTACCTGGTGGCTAGACCTCCTTCTTCTTCATGACCCTCTTTTTAGTGCCTGACTTCAGAAGGAAGCAGAGGAATATTCTAACAATGACACTGAGGACGTCTTCATGGATACACTCTGGGAGACATTTAAAGCTATGCTTTGTGGCCGTAATATTAGCTATGCATCCCACAGGTGCCAAGAAAGAGAGAAACAACTCAATATCTCTTCAATTAAAGGAGCACCAACTTCAAACCACCTCTGCCTAGGCTGTTACCTTTCAATTACATAAGGAAATTTTACATCTCCATATGGAGATTTCTGTGCTTACAAGTCAACAGGTGGAATTAGCTAATTTCTGCCTTCAACATAAATTCCTGGAAGGTTGTGAAAATGTGATAAATTGTTGTCCTACCATCTCCATAAACAAGTAGAGAGAGAAATATTGCTGCACTTGTAACAACAAGCCCTCCTCTGTGGTTGACCAGAATACATCAGTGCTTACATGAAAGCTTTTTATACTCAGCTTTATAGCTCTACCTTCTCCTCTCATGATCCCTCTCCTGAGACTTTTCTTTCTAAAGTCCATTTTCCTTGTCAAGCACCAAACCAGCTGGCTGCGTTAGATGCTCCTTTTACTGTTTCACAAATAGAACTTCTGTCCCACCTTCCTGTCATTATTCTTAACTCTTGGTTTGACTGTATTAATCAGATGATTGGTCATTTTCTTTGAGACGGTGGCTGACCTTGCTACAGCTGCACAAAACTTCGGTCTCACTGGAGTAGTGACAGCTGGTGTCTTCCCTAGTTTAAAGGTTATTTTTGGGTGTTTCAGACTGCACAGTCTTTCAGACAGTTTAATACTGAATGTTCATCTGCACCGCTTTGGTTAGAGATTGAAACAACATTGCGAGGCCTTGTTTTCCCATTCTCTATCTTTTGTATAAAAAATGCTAATCTTCCTTTCCACCTCCAACTGTACATGCCCCTGTTCTTGGTAGCAGCTCCATAAATGGCTACACTTAGAACCATCTTGTTTTCCTTTATCCCTCTTTGGCATTCCCACTATAACCATTGGAGGGCAACCACTTAATTGGCAAGTTTGGGACTCCTTGAGCATTTCTACTTTACAAGGCATACTGATTCCTCAATTCCCACTCTTTGATTCCTTTCAAAATCTTCAAGCTATATATGATCTTGCATGGGCAGAATTTTGGCATTATCTCCAACTTCAAAGTGCTCTGGCCAAAGTGATTAAGTGGTCCAGTATGACCGACTTATCCCCAACCTTGGCACTTTTACTCTTCTGGTTAAAGCAGTCCAAGGGCAGGGCTGGGACCTTAAACACAGTGATTAGAGATGCCATTCATGATCCAATTCTGCATGCTAAATATGCCTGAGAAGCTTCCCTTAGTTTGCAGATCCTAGATCAGGTTTGGAGTGACTGTTGGAAAGTGACCCATACAGCAGTTTGTGATGCATGCAGCAGGCTTGTACAAAACAAGGTGCTCTACTGATGGTACAGCACTCCAGTCGCAATGCAAAAGTGCATATTCTTCCAAATGACAACTGCTAGTGATATGATAACACCTTTAAAACCTTAGAACAAACAGCTAAAAAATCAAAAGGGGATGAAAGAACATGGTGAGGGAAGGAAGGCCAACAGACAAAGCTGCAGTGCTCAGTCAGTATTTGTACTTGAATTTGCATGTTTGCAGTGTTGCTGTATCTTCTGGTCTGGTGGTCGTTCTGCTCTTCCAGTGCCTTCCGTTGTTGCTCTAAAGTCTGCAGTGCAAAGCAAAGTGCAAAGAGTTCCTTAATTTTATTATGAAAAAGCAGCCAAAAAGAACAAAAGGGCCAAGGGGAATAAAAGAAAGAAACAGATCAACATGGCAGGGGGAAGGGAAGGAAGGCCAAAACTACTATGCTAGGGAGTGGGACAGATCTTTGAGTGCTCACTGCCCGCTCAGCAATCTGCCTGACCTGTGTATCTCATGGCAGCTTTCAATTCAAACCTCTCTGCTTCCTGCTGCTTCTAGTGCAAGAAAGTGCCTTAATTTTATATATTTAAAAAAGCTGCTAATAGTAAACCAAAAGGAAACAGCTAAAAGAACAAAAGGGCCAAGGGAATAAAAATAAAAACACAGATCAACCTGGCAGGGGAAGGGAAGGCCATGGACAGAGCTTCAATGCTCACTTGTAACCTGCCTGAACTCATGCTCAAACCTCTGCTCTGCCAGTGCCTTCTATTGTTGCTCTAAAGCTGCAGTGCAAAGCAAAGTGCAAGAGTTCCTTAATTTATTAAGAAATGCTGTTTACAATTCCTTTTTTTTATTTAATATGTTTTTGCCACCACCAGCCTGCCCGGTGCATCTGCCCGTCATGGACCCCCACTTCCATTCCCATATTAGGCTTGACCCCTCGATACACCCTGGCTTACCTCCCAGGGTGGGGTTGCAGCACCATACCCCTGCAGTGCCGCAGATGATGGGATAGGTCAAGGGGCCAGCCTGGGAGCTGATAGAAGCCAGGGTGGGCTTCTTTTGGGGCAGCCGGCAGCATCTTTTTTTCCCCAGTATGCAGGGGCGGGGATGTGCAATGACGTCCAGCATCCACCCCACAGCCCTCACTTGCATACTGTGTGACCCTGAGCAAGTCATTTAACTTCCTTGTGCTCCCAGGTCACACCTGGAAACAAGCTTTGGCTTAGTGTGCCTTTCCTGGTTAAACAATTTCCTTCCCTTTCCCTTTCCCTTGTTCTGCTGGTTGTTGACTTGTAATATTTCTCCTGATTTCTGTATATTTTACTGTATTGTTTGAACCTATTTGCACCTATTCTTTTTTATATTGTGTTTATGGCTGTTTCATTGTTGTTTATTATATACAAAATTTTAATAAACTGTTTAACAACTAGAATTTCCTTTCAAAAAAAGCATAAAGTTTATAGGGGTTTAGTTTAATAGCTGAGGTGGACCATACCCTGGTGGACTGCACAAATGTAGAAAACAAGCTGTTTACCTTGGTAAATGTGGTGGGTCAGCATCCTCATGAAAGTTCAACACTTGGCTTCAGTAGGCAGTTCAATTTATCATGTAATGTTATTTTATAAGCACATACAGTTTAAAATGCATACAGCTCCATACAGACATTGAGCAGGATACTTCCATAGGTTCACAGGGTGGTGTGATAACTCTTCAAAGAAAATCTGAAAGTTGTCAGTTAAATGCCATGTCAATTTCAGCTCCATGTCTGTACAGATAAACCACCATGCCGACGTCCTTGAGCCCAACATCAGCAGCCACCTTAACATTTCAATGTCTGAAGACATCTGTGTGACTATTGCTCATGCTGCTAAAATCTACTTAATTTAGTCAGAGAATTTTTCATGCATAAATTATTGAATTCCTCCATTAATCGCTAAAGACCCAATAGCAAAGTTGCAATTAATATTAAGCCATCTGCATGTGCAAGATGATTAATTGGTTTACTGCAGATTTAGGTGGATGAAAAATATCTTCTGTTAACTAAGGCAGTATGTTATTGAAGAAAATATTTGTTTATATATTTATTTATTCATTCTCAGATTACAATACCTTTCAGCACAGCACAGCTCATTTACAAAGGTTCCACTTCATTTTTGGAGGGGTAGTACAAAGACAAGGGGAGGAAAACATGTTTACAAAGAGCAATATGGAGTCATTTACAATGCAGATTATTTAAAATTTATACCAGAAAGTCATTGCAGTGCACAATAGGAAGTCCTTAGTGGAATAGTTAGGAGTGTAGGGAGGAGGACAGATAGTAAGTGAAAGGTGAAAGTTGCAGCCAGATGGCATTGTCATGTGAGAAACAAGGAAAAAGTGGTAGGGAGGGGGGAGTAAGAGGAGGTAGAGGATCGAGGGAAAAGGCAGTAGGGAGCCAGGGAGAGGGGGAGGAGGAGGAGGGCAGGGGCAGAGGAAGGTCAGTAGCCATCCAGAGCAGTATAATAGGTGGCCAGGAAGTCGGTTACCAGTTACAACCCAGTGCAGTAAAGTGGTGGCAGGAAGAGGTAACTGTTATAAGGAGGGAGGTGCAGGCAGGTAGAAGGGGAGGAGAAGAGGCAGCCCAAGACCTTGTCAGTGAGACCATTCCTTTTCAGACATCACAAGAGAGGATGATTTGACATTTATAAGGGGCAGTCACAGGCAATTTTGTCCATAATATATTGGTGGAGGAGACATTTGAACTGGATAGAATGAGGATAAATATAATATTAAAATAAATTAAAATAATATTAAAAGTGTAGGTGCAGGATGCAGCCTTGTTGAACTCTTACATTTCTTATTACTCTATGTTAGAGAACCTTTGGAATCATATTGTGTCTGTAGCCAGGTCAATTCATGTAATTAAATCAGAATATTTAAAAGATTTTATCTCTCCCCAGTTTATATAGGTATCACAACAATCATCTACTAACACTATTGAATGCTGTCTATAGCTCTACAGAACAACAACATAATTTAGCTTTTTAAATGACCATGTATTTATGAATTAAATGTTTTAGAACACAGTTATGTTGTATAGTGGACCTTTGGGATAAAACCCCATTTTGCATTTCTGTTAGTAACAGAATTTCCGTTAACCATTTTGTAAGCTTATTAAAGATTACTGATGTAAAAAAATTGAGGTGTACAGTATCTAACAGACTGATTGGTCTGCACATTTTTGGATCAGTAGGGTAACTTTTCTTAAAAATTGGATACACAATCATGCATAACCAAAAAAGGGTAATTTGTTTGGTTTGAAAAATGAAGTTAAATAACTGATGAAAAACTGGAAGCTACCAAGAAAGCACCAGCCTTTAAACATCTGAAGATATTCTGTCAAGTTTTTTTATTTAGAAGTATGTATAAAAACAAATGTTTATCACATACAATAAAACTTTAAAAGCTTGTTAAAAACACTTTCCCTATTCCATCTAAGGTTAGTATGATATGTTCAGTTTATATCACATGATAGAGTGGGTATCTCATTTGTTCTAATATTCTGTTCAGTCCTGGGGCCTTGTTCAGTTTCACAGACTCAACTATATACTAGAGAAGGGAAGGGGAATGGGAAATTGTTTAACCAGGAAAGGCACATTAAGTCAAGTTTATTTCCATGTGTGACCTGGGAGCACATGGAAGTTAAATGACTTGCTCAGGTCATACAGTATGCAAGTGGGGGCTGTGGATTCAACCCCAGGTCTCCAGGGTTGCAGCTCAGTTCCCTAAACCACAGTGCTGTACTGCCTCAATAGATAACATCTATGGCTAGATAGATAGATAAATAGAATAATAGATATATTACAGTGATTACAAGCTGTAATTCCATCGAGAGGTTCTAGAGACATGGATAACCCTCGAGAGCTAAGCTCGAGGTTTCTATGTTCCCAGAACCTCGAGATGGAATTTCAGCTGAGTATTTCACTGTAGCCTATTTTTATTTTTGTAATATATGGATGAGAGAATGTGGTGAGGTCTTACTTGGTGAAGCATTGTGCAGGCTGACATGTTCAAAGAGGAATCAGGAAGTTGTGCCTTTTTTCTGAAGAGGGAACAGGAAAGTGCAGGAAACTGTTCCTTTTAACAGTAAGAGGCAAAATGTAGTTACACTTCAACAGAACGTGTAACTGTTACTCATTTTTCTTTAAAAAAAAGAAAAGTAAGGTACTGTTTGGTTACCGGGGAGCCAGCTTTAAAATCCTTTGTGCTGATGCTTGGGAAAGCCATCTCGTGGTCAGCGCGAGGCATCAGGCTGTGCTTGAAAATTTGTTTATGAGTGATAATGCTGTCATTCAAATGAAATGATGGTAATATTGGGAGTGAAGTGTAGTATTATGGAGAAGCTGATGTGTATTACAAGATTATTTTTGCATAGTTTTGATGCTAGTATTTTAATGATCCATACAGTATGCCACAATACAATAGATAATACTCAATACTAATTCAGTATATACCAAGGAATCGGGAAGAAAGTGGTTAATGTGCACTGTACCAGTACATTTTGAATATTAAATCTGAAGACTCTGTTGTATTGTAAAATAAGTTTTGGTAGTAAGTCTTCCCTGTTAGAGAGAGAAATACATGCATCCAAAGAGGGTGTGCAACTATTTCAACCTTTAGCTACTGTATTATAAACCAGAATTTGCTAGTATTATTAGCCATCGAAGACCTTTTTAATTCTTGCCACCCAATAACATACTTATTTAACTTTGCTTTTCCTTTCTTACACATATTATTGAACCAAGTTGCAGACTGAAGGCTAGTATGTTACTATAATACACAGTTAGCATATTTTTTTCATGACCTGAAAAAGTTATCAACATATAACTTTTTCAGAACATTTAGAACAAGTCAAACCTTGAACTCTAGCTCAGCTGCAATCGTAGCTGTGCTAACTGAAACCGGTGCTCAGCTAAACTGTATTTTTGGTTTTGGAATCACTCACCAACAGTGTCTTAAGTACTAAACAATGCAGCAACACAGAGAAACAAACATTTGTCAATACCGAATATTCACCACTGATATTGCCTTTTTACCTTTTTTCACAGTCTTTACCCCAAATTTTCAACATAATCTTTTTATGACCACTCCTTCTGAGCATGACAGGTGTCATTTATAAAATAATGGCTGAAACGTCATTTTACACCACAAGTGTTAAAACACATTTTGGGTAGGATTTGAGAAATGACAGTTGACACATTCATGAATTGGTGTCAAAAAATGGCAATGTTGCAAAGCTGGGGTCAAATATTGAAAAATACCACAGTTACAAGCATGCATTGAAAAATTGCAACTTAGACTCATAACATTGTTATTTTCTCATATTTTTACCCAAAATGTTCAACACATCCTTCTTATGACCCTATGTAGCCTTCTTCTGAGCCCACCTCATAAACAAGGGAAGAGAACATTTTCAAATCCTGCCCAAAAGATGATTTTGCTGCACAAGCACGAAAACACATTTTGGCCAGGATTTGAAAAATGACAGCTGTCACATTCATGAGGTGCTGTGAAAAAAATGGCTATGTTTAAAATTGGGAGTCAAAATATTGAAAATCACCAAAGTTATGAGCCTGCATTCATAAATTTCAATGTAGGTTCGTAACTTTGTTTTTAATATGTTTGCTCCAAATTTTCAACGTAGCTTTTATGACCCCACCTCATGAAAAAGTGCTGAGAAAGTTCTGAGCTTCGCTCCAAAAGGTGATTTTGCACAGCAACTGTGAAATCACCTTTGGGAATGCAAAACACATTTTAGCCATGATTTGAAATATGACAGCAGTCACACTCATGCGGTGTTGTGAAGACATGGTTATGTTGAAAATTTGGGGTCAAAATATTGAAAATTGCCAAAGTTATGAGCCTGTATTTGGAAATGTTCAATGTAGACTCATAACTTTCTTGTGTTTTAATATGTTTGCTCCAAATTTTCAGCATAGCCTTCTTGTGACCCCATCTCATGAACAAATACAGACAAAATGTTCAACTCCTATCCAAACGGTGATTTGGCACAGCACTCATTAAATCACCTTTCGGGACAGATTTGCCTAATTTCATTGCCATTCTTAATGAGGCGGGGGTCCAAAAAAAGGCATGTTGAAAGTTTGGGACAAGAATATTCAAAAATGGCCAAGTTATGCCACTAAGTTCAAAACCCCACTGAAATACATTGAATTACATATCTGATTTCCTCAGTTTGTGGTCCAGCTTTGAAGAGTGAAGACATGGCTGCAGTTCAGAGAGGATTACAGTGGTGGACCCCCAGTGAGTAAGTAAGGGTTTGGAGTGGTGTGGAGGGTGGGTGCTGAGTGGGAGGGTTGAGTGGGGGAACCAACGGCACAACAGACATCAATGGATGGTTTTCTTTTTTACAGGGCTAAAGGGATACTGTCACTTTTTCCCCCATTTTCAAACTCCACCTAAGCATTAGTCCTGTTGCAGTCTAGATCTACAAATCATATAAATGCCCCAGGATTTGCCTCAAAGTTAAATGTATTGATTTTTTTTGCTCAAAATTAATATGAAGCCTCAAGCCCTGCCACTCAATGCTCCTGCGCATCTATGACCATAACATGGTGCTGAGCCACTTGAAAACTGATTCATTAACGAGTTAATCATTTTTTAAGCATATTAGCAAACTATATCCTGTGACAATGTGGACGTAACTGAACTCAGTAAAGTTACTCCTTCTTCAATATAAGTACTCTAACCCATTTAATCAGTTGTTTGAAAAGTGAAGCCATGACCTCAGACATGTACATTACTGTCAATGCTAATGTGCATGCCCGGAGTTACGACTTCTCTTTTGAAACAAATGATTAAATGGGTTAGAGTGCTTGTTTAAAAGAGGGAGTAAGTTTGCCGAGTTCATTTAAGTCCACATTGTCACAGGATATATCTTGCTCATATGCCTAAAAAATGACTAACTCATTCATGAACGAGTTGACAAGCAGTTCGGTGCCAGGTCATGATCATTGACATGCAGGAGGATCGGACGGCGTGGTTTCAGGTTGGTTTGCATCATATTAATGTTGAACAAAATAATCAATAAATTTAACCGAGGCAAATCATGAAGCATTTATGCCATTTATAGAACTCGAGATTGTAGAAGGGCTATTGCTCAGGCATAGTCTGAAAATGAAAAAAAAAAGATGACAGTGTCCCTTTTTAACGGAAACAAAAACAGACTCATAGTATTGAAAACGATAAGCTGCTTGCTGACTGGCTCCATATAAATCAAAGGACCGAAGCCCTCTCTGATCAGAGCAGTTCAGTCCTTTGAAGTACACGAAGTTTCTGCCCAGGAAGCAGCGAGTGGCCTCACAACCACAGTGTGTGGTCATTGGTCTAGACTGCCAAGCCCCTTCCAGTTTGAATTGCAATAGGCTCAGCAGTGACATACCTCTCAAAAGTCACTCTCTTCTAGCCATATGTTTGCTGCACATGTGCGCACAGTGAACATAAACAATGAAAACATGTTAACTTTTATGTCATAAAAAAGGTTAAAAAAACACTAAAGTGTGACAGACTTGCAGGTTCACACATCTCATGGGTGCTGAGACATGACATCATTGAGGCACTCGAGTTTTAATGATGTCACAGCATCTACTAGGTGTGTGAAACAGCCTGCTCTTCACACTATGGTGCTGTTTATTCTCTATATGTATGACAGAAAAACAGATATGGGAAAGAATGTGGATGTACAAGAAGGAGTCTTGGAGGAAGAAAACAATCAGAAGTGTTTCAAAGAATTTTAATAGATTTGTTTTCACAAAGTCACAGAAAAAATAGAAGGGTGTCACAGCAGTTTAATAAAATATGTTAAATTAACAAAAATAATGAATATAAATATAATATACATGGATTTGAGTAAGGCATTTGATAAGGTACCTCATAGAAAACTAGTACACAAACCCAGCAGATATGATATAGGTGGAAATGTATAGTACTTAGAATGGGATCCGTACGATTGTCGGCATGAGGTTTCCGTCACTTAATTAACCGACATTTTTCTCCCTGTTATAACTAATCCTAACTTAATTAATGACTGACTAACAGTTTCCGACTAAATGTAATCAGCGCTCCTTCTCGATCATTATTTCATTTCTATTATTATGCAGCAACGATCCTTATTTAAAGGATCAACATCAAATATTATTTAAATAAACGAAAGTAAAGCGCTGCATCAACGACAGCAAATGTAGCAGTCTGCAAAGCAAGCAGCATTATTTAGCAGAATTAAATGAAATTCTGCAGCAGCAATCCTTATTGGTGATCTGGAGGTGGGGAAAGCCAAGGAACACCATACCACCTGTGCTGCCTCAGTTGACATGGCTAGTGCCCTGGGCATGGGACAATTCAAATTAAAAAAAATTAAAAATGAATAGACATGCTCCTGGGGCTTTCCCTGCCCCTTTGTCCCACCCTTTTGGAAGTTCTTTACTGAGCCCACACAGCATGATCTCCATCTGTGCTGCTTCCTAAAAGGGGGAGGATGCCACACTCTAGGCGACCACCACAAGAAGACCAGGGACACAGGAACTAACAGCTCAGATAAGTCCTTTACTATTCTTATAGGGTCCCTGCACACTGTCCGTCCTCCTTTCTCTGGCCACACCTCTGCACCTGAGAGCACCTCAGTCCCTCCTTTAGCTGCTTTTTCTGGCCAGTGGACCAAACTTGACTTGCTCACCACCCGCCTTCACCAACTGCCCAACGCCACTAATGGTCAGTCACGGACCCTCTCCTTTGCATGCTCGGGTTCTAGCCCTGAACCCTAAGCTTGAGCCTTTAACAGCTCTCATTCTTTGTTTTTAAACAAACACAAGCCCATGCACTGGCTGGGCCAGCAGTCCTAGTGCATGGCCTGCGCTGTCCTCGAGCTGCCTGGCTTCCGGGGTCCAAGAGATGATGGAGAAATGTGTTAAAAGGGGTTAAAATGTGGGATTTTTACAGCTCAGTCTTAGGTTCAGGTTCTGGAAGAGGCGAACTGCTGGAGGAAAAGCAGTGAAATCTTACAGTTCCTGAAACTGATACTGCCTTAATATGAACTCTGCAGTCAAATTATATGCGGGGAAACATCGCGTCAGGAAATGTAAAGACGGTAAATAAATTGTGGGAAAAACAAAGTCGGGAAATATCATGACAGACAATCATACTAGACCCCTTAGAACAGTAATTGACCTGGTGATAGAAGACAGACTCAGTGTGACTTAGAAATATTCTGAATGGGGAGGTATGATAATTAGAATCCTCACAGGGTTCACTGTTGTGAAGGTTACTGCTGTCCAACATTTTATAAATGATTTGCAACAGAGCATGGGTGGCTGCATTTCAAAATGTGAGGATGATACCAAACTAGCCGGCATGGTAATGCTGAGGAAGATGGGAAGAAGTTAAAGGAGGGCCTACCTTACATTGGCTAGGAATGTGGGCCAAAAATTGGAAGATGCACTTAAAATTAAGAAATATTCAGTAATACATTTAAGAGGGAATACAAGTTAACAGGGACATATTACTGCCCATGATGTAACATAGAAACATAGGGCCTAATTTTATAAGGTTGCTGCAGGGCTTGCATCAAGCCGGCATGAACTCACAAAGATAGACGCAGCTAGCGCTAAAGAGTTTGCCACAACCTGTGCCAAATCTTAGTACATTTTGTGCAGTTGCAACATTTTACTCAATTTATGGTAGCTTGCACCACAGCTTTGGCACAAGCCCTGTAAATTGGATCCCCCATGGATGCAAAGTTAGACTGGGGGAACTGGTCTAACTCCCTGCATCCGCTGCAAGGGACTTGCAGCAGGGCTTTTGCAGCAGGCAGCTTGTAAAATCGTATTTGCCAAATGTTTGATGCAAGTCACCACTTGCATCCTCCTCACTGACGCAAGTCCCGTGTGGTCACTTAAACACGTTTTAAAATCGGGCACATAGAATGTGATGGGAGATAAGAGCTGATGGGGCCACCAGTCTGCCAAATTTTTTTCAATCTTCATTTTTTTGCTGCAGACCCTACTTGATCTACGGTGCAATCTCTTCCTTCACCTTCCTTACCCCAACTATTGTTCTGTGCATGTCCCTGGCATTTTTTAACCCTTCCACTGTTTTCACCTCAGTACCTCCACTGAAGGTTGCTCCAGATATCCACCACCCTTTCTGTGGAGAAGTACTTCCTCACAATCCTCCTGAATTTACCCCCCTCCAGCTTCGCAGCATGCTCTCTTGTTCTAGAGTACCTTTTGTCTGAAAAATACCTCCACTGTATATTATTAACCCTGTGAGGTATATAAAGGTCTTTATCATATCCCCTCTCCCTCCTTCCCTCCAGGGTGTACACATTTAGCTCCTTTAGCCTCTCCTCATAAGATTTCTGATGCAGACCCTGCACCATTTTGGTAGCTCTCCTCTGGACAGCCTTTACTTTGTCTATGTCCTTCCTGGTATGTGGTCTCCAGAATGGGGCACAGTACACAAGGTGGAGTCTTACCAGCATTCTATAAAGGGGCTGCCCCACCTCCCTCTTCCTGCTGGCAATATCCCTTCCTATACACCCCAGCATCCTACTAGCCCTTACGACTGCCTTGTCACACTGCCTGGCCACCTTTAGGCCATCTGATATGATTACTCCTAGGTTTCTTTCCTGCTTGCTATTTGTCAATATCACGCTGCACATTTTATACTCCACTTTTGGGTTTCTATGGCCCAAGTGCATTATTTTGCACTTTTTTGCATTAAATCCTAACTGCCATACCCTTGACCACTCTTCTAGTCTTTTCAGTTCCCTGCCAGTGCTTTCCACTCCCTGAATGTCCACTCGTTGCAGATTTTATGTCATCTGCAAAGAGACAGACCTTCTATTCCAGTTCCTCTGCTGTGTCACTTATAAAGACATTGAAGAGGACCAGTCCCAGCACTGATCCCTGAAGTATTCTTCTGGTCACACTCCTCCTCAGAGCAAACTCCATTTACCACTACCCTCTATGTCCTATCCGCTAACCAGTTTCTTAAGTTTCTTACCGGTTACCACCTTACAACCTACCCTCAAGTTGCCCAACTTGCTTACCAATATCCTATGTGGAACAGTGTTGAGCGCTTGATGATATCAGGTAGGCCACATCCACTGCTCTCTGATCTAACTCCTTTGTCACCCAGTCAAAGAGATCTATCAGATTTGTTTGGCATGACCTTACCCTATTAAACCATGCTGCCTTGGGTCCTGTAATCTGTTGGATACAAGATATTCTACAATCCTTTCCTTTAATAGTGTTTCCATTAACTTACCAGTCACCATTGTCAGGCTGAGAGGCCTATAGTTGCCCACCTCTTCCTTGCTACAACTTTTGTGATGTGGGACTACATCTGCCCTTCTCCAGTCCTCTGGAACCATGCTGGCTTCCAGTGACCTGTTAAATAGGTCCATCAGAGGTGCAACTAGTACCTTTCTGAGCTCCCTCAGCACCCTTGGAGCACTCCATCTAGTCCCATAGCTTTGTTCACCTTTAGGTTAGCGAGTGCTTTCCGGACTCTCTCCACAAAAAAAAAAAAATTAGTGTCCATTTCCTTCCCATCAAAGCTCCTGGCTCCTTTTCATGGTTCCTCCCTTTCCCCTTCTACTGTGAATACTGAGCAGAAATACTTGTTCAAGATGTTTGCTTTTTCTTGATCACCCTCCATACAGTCACCCCCTTCCTCTTTAACCGTACAAGCCCTCCCTTTGTCTTCCTTTTCTCACTAACATGCCTAAACATGTCTTGTCCCCTTTGATACCCCCCATGAGCTATTCTTTCCTCAGTTTGCACCTTTGTGCTCCTTAGCACTTTGCCTGCCTCCCTGTCTTCCCTGATACACTTCCCTATCCTCCTCTTGCTGAGTTTCCTTATACCATCTGAATGCCACACTTTTAGCCTTTACCTTTTCTGCTACCCCTTTTGAGAACCACAGCAGTCTCCTGTTTCTTTTACTTTTGTTTTCTTGCTTGACTCAGATGTTTGTTGCCTTCACTATGCCCTCTTTTAGTCTGGCCCACTTTTCCTCCACCCCCAGGTCATCTCTCCTTGCCAGGTCATTCCTGAAGCATTTTCCCATCTTAGTAAATCAGCTCCTCTGAAGTCCAGGACCCTCGCCATTGTGTGGTTGGATTCCACAGCTGTTCTTATGTAGAACCACACTGTACGATGATCATTGGTCCCCAGATGGCTTTACACCTTGATGTCTGCAACACGGTCCTTGTTTTTGAGCACCAGGTCCAGTAGTGCCTCATCACAAGTGGGATCCCTGACTATCTGCCTGAAGAATGCCCCCTGCAGGGAGTCCAGGATGTCCCTGCTTCTACCTAAAGCTGCAGATGGACCAAAGCTAAAAGGTAAATGAAACAACAGCACTTCTTTTTATTAAGTTTTATCGTAATTTTTATTTGTATTTTAAGATTGTTACAACTGTAAATAGTTTTGCAAGGCTTATTAATTCCTATAAAAAGAAAAGCAGTTCATGTAATATAGCCTAGACAGTCAGAAGTATTTCTGTAGGACAGGGATGACTATAAATACACCCGGGAAGTGAGATGCTTGAAGTCCTGATCAGTTGAGGGGTCCGAGACAAGCTGTAGAAATCCCATAGAGGAGAAAAGAAGGAAACAATGGAATTAGTTCCAGAAATAGATCAGAGAAATAGACATAGTGAGAGCTTCCTTTCCTTGGACACTGTTGCATTTAACGTTGTATTAATTTTAAGTTACCTGAGGAACTGTGAGAAATGTAAACTGACCTTAATAATGAAAGCAAGACCTGCCTATGTTTAATTCATTCTGTACTGTTTTGGAAATGTATGTTAATTGAAAACAGATTTTTGCTCAATAAACTTTAAGCTAAAAAAAAATAAAGCTGTAGCTGGGAAGCTCCAATCTACATCCGGCAGATTGAAATCCCCCACCAGCAACACCTCCCCATTTTCCACCATTCTGCCAATTGCTTCTATCATTACCTTATGTAAGTCCTCCCCCTGTGCTGGACACCTGTAAATCACACCTCTCTGAATAGTGGTTCCATTTACTGACTCGAGGGTGATGCACAGCACTCTGCTCCCCCTGAATTCCCTGTATTTCTGTTGCTTTTATGCTTTCCTTCACATAAAGCACTTCATCCCCACCTTTTCTTCCTACCCTGTCCCTTTTGAGCATTGTGTAGCCTGGTATGACCATGTCCCAGTCATGGCTGTCAGGGCACCATGACTCGGTTATGGCCACAATATCCAGGTCAGCCTCTGCCATGATGGCCTCTAGGTCTGGGATCTTATTTCCCACACTTGTATCATTAGCACATGTGGTCTTCCAGATTTTGTTAGCTCGTTGCTTATCGCTTCCCCCTTTTTCATTTTGTTCACCCTTCCTCCCTCTTCTCTTCTGACTGCTTAATTTCCTCCCTTCCTCCTTTGTTAAACCCCCTTCTTCCATGATTATCTTGCTCTGTGGTGGGACTCTCACCCCTCAGAATCTCCCTACATTCTGTTTCAACCGGGGGGGGGGGGTTCTGCCTCCCTTTTTCAGGATCAGGATCAGGAAAGGTACCATGGCATTATACTACACAGATCCCTCAGTACTTTGGCCCTGTGTCTGGTAGCTATCAAAAAAGCAAATGGGATGTTGGGGTTAATAAAAAGGAGAATGGAGAGTAAATCAAAGGAAGTAGTGTTACTGTAAGGTAGGGCTGTGGCCAGGTCTCACCTAGAATATTATGTGTATAGGTGTAGGAATGCATACACCAAGTAAGCCACAGCTTACAAGTTTATTGGAGAGGGGAGCATTTCGGTAGCTGACCACTAATTTTGGTTACTCTTGTGTCTCATATCCACCCCCTACTGGTGTTATAATATGATTGTTGTTCTAATTTTGTCACAGTTTGAATTACACATAGTGCTGAATGCATAAAGTTAAGTAATATGGGCTGTATTAAGGGTCTGTGTAACAAATATGGGTACGTCTATAATGGCAGGAAGATGGCAATGAGGCACCAAAGGTTTCTGGCTTACAAATGTTATTGCTATTTATTTTATTACTCCAAGCTATCCACCTATCGAGATGTTAAACCGAGGTCCCATCTGCCTGGATTGGTGGTAGTTCAGGTGGATGTTAAAGATCCCATGGCACTTACCAAAAAGAGTAAGGGAATTTCCCCGGTGTCCTGGCCAAATTTCCCTCATTCACTAAAATTACCACCAACAGCTTAATCTGGTTCAAGGTCAGATGGTATTCATCTGTATCCCCCTCCCCGGGTTGTGCCTGAAAATAGGCAGAATTTGTCTAGTGCACTTACCCAGTCAACAAAAATTAAATAAATAAATTAACTCCTTTTCTTTCCTCTCTCCTTTTTCAGTCTGGCTTCTGCAAACACCACTCCACCTTCTCTTCCCTCCTCCAGATCATTGACTTTGTGCTGAAAGGTATGGACCAGGGCCTGTTCACGGTGGCCAGATTCATAGACTTACCAAAGGTCTTTGATAGTGGCCCACCCTTCTCTTGGATAGGTTAGGTGCTGTGGGTCTGTCCAGCTCAGCAGTCAGGCGGTTTTGCTTCTACCCTCAGATTAGTTCCTGTCGCTTCCAAGTTGGTTATGCTCTCTCCATCCCCTGGCCCATTGAATCTGGTTTCCCCCAAGGCTCCATCTATGGACTAATCCTTTTTCCAGCTTCTTGAAAGACCACCCTTCTGCTTGTGCTTCTTCTCACATACACATGTGTGCTGATTATGATGCAGTTGTATTTGCTTCAGGAGTTTCAGTCCCTAATCTGGAATCATCACTTCAGCATGATTTTGACCATTTCCAACATTGGTTCTGCTCAAAACAGCTCTTACTAAATGCCAAGAAAAACTTCCTCTCAGACATTTGGCACTGGACAGAAATTAATAAGGCTCTAACATACACACCTGTCTTTAAAACTCTGGATAACAATCTTGCTTGAACAGGTACCCCATTTAAAGCACTTAGAGGTCCGGCTGCATCAGAATATCAGCTTTTCCACCCACATTGACATCATGCATAAGAATCTTTGCCCTCAGCTTGGTGTGCCATATTGAAAAAAATCCTGCCTTCCTCTCCTGGTCTATCAAGAGATCACCCTTAAGATGATCCTGCCTGTGTTTGACTATGCAGATGCAGGCTACAACATTACCCCAAAGTTGCCAGTTGCCAGGCTGGACCCCTTTTCATTTCTTCTGCCACTTTGCCCTTGGTGCTCCATCTCTCACACATCAATCTATATGTTAATCTCTTCCTCCCTTGATGCATAGCACCTCTACTTCCGTTCCTTCTTCATGGTGAAATACTGTTTGAAACTATTCCCTCCCGTCTCTTCTCTCCTTACCCTTGCCATCCCTCCTCCTCTGCCCCCCAGTCATCCGCTGCTCATTCTTTTCATATCCCCTTCAGTAAATCTATAGCAGGCCAGTCTGCTTTCTCTACTGCCTTCCAGTAGTGTGTAACAGCCTACCTCTCCCCAGTCATCTCTCTCCACTTCCCTGCACTCTCTCAATTCACTCTTACTGACACACCTCTGAAAAGCACACACCTGCAGCACGACTTCTTCCTCTTCTCTCCATATTGCAATAACCTATGCCCTATCCCCTTCCCCACTATTGTACCGATTTTGCTTCTTACTCTGTATAGTGTAAAACTCACTGTACTCTGTAATTTGAATTTTATGCCGTTATTCTGTACAGATATCTTGCCATAGATTGGTGGCATGCTTCCTTAACTCTCTTCCTGGCTACTCCATATTTGATGTACTTGTACACTTTTTTCACATTTTTTTCTTTCTCTGGAATTCATTCTTTGTACTGTGATGTTATTGTTCTTGTACATGCACCTGTCGTTGTCACTTTCACATTGCTGTTTCACCTCTTTGCTGTTTCCTCACCCCCCACCCCCCAGATCGCACCTAGAAATGAGCCCTGGCTCAGTGTGCCTATCCCAGTCACAAATTTAAAAAATAATGTAACATAATAAAATATGATGCAAATAAACTCCACTATATATTTAAAGACATTCTACTTCATCCTGTTATACCATATGCAGTATGGTATGGACCCTTACAAACGCTGGCTACAACTTGCAGCCACAAGTCTGTGCCAGATTGCTAATCCCAAAATGCAAAAGAAATGTGGACAACTCACTTTCCAGTATATGCTCTGTCACCTCTAGAATAATCTACCTTTTGTACCCCCCTAGCATTCCCTGTGACTACACCTGCTCTGGTCACTTGATAACTGTAATAACTGCAATACTTGAAATTTTGGTATATTGTCTGTTCTTGTTTTTTATTTTACTGTCTGTGCTTTTTGGTACTGTAATATGTTGTCTGTGCTCTCTGATGTCGTAATATGTTGGAGTTCATTGGTTCTCCTCCTTACTGCCTCTTTTTCCAGGTCACATCTGTTAGTGATAGCTATTTATCTCTGCATGTTTACTTGCTAAAACAATTTTCAAATAGAAATAGTACAATATTTTCATGTAGGATGGCAGTATATTTGTTTCAGTCTAACTGTGACTAAGCTTGATAACTAATGTACTAGGGGCACAGAAAATTTGTAGGCAATATAAATCTGTCTTCCCAAGGCTCTGAGCAGATTTGGACTGTTTGGGGATGTGGCAGTGTTCTAAGCAATATAAGCTATTATGAAAATGGCATTTAGTGCCTTTTATGTTGCAAAGATAGCCTTCTCCATACAAACCAATGTATTGCTGCTGTGCTGTGTCTGTCTTGCCAAAACAATGGGCAGCAGCAAAGTTGTTGATTTCCACCATTTATTTTAATAAGATACCATTCATTCATTCATTCATTCACTCTCACTCACTCACTCACTCACTCACTCTCTCATTCATTCATTCATCTGTTTTAGAATTTCACACACCATGCTAGCCTAATTTAGGTGGATCACTTATTTTACAAGATGGTCCCAGGGGGAAATCAAAAAAATACTTCAAATAAATACAATTAAACTGTAACGCTTTTAAATTCATCCTTTTTACTAAGATTAAAATATATCTAATTTCACTGGTCTGTTTTGAGTGCAGCAAAGGCCATTGTGATGCCATCAGGCATTGTTCAAGCTGCTGTCCCATTGGTTAAGGGTTCCTTTTTGGCAAGTTGTAGAGCAAGACCCTTCCCTATGGAATACTTATTAACCACACACACACACACACACACACCAGATAACATAGAGGGTAATGGATGAGCAACAGTGAACAACAGCACTGTGATTGAGAGGTTGTCATGACAACCATTAGACCTCAAAAACGAAGCTCAAGAGGTCTCTGGTTGTCATGACTACCTTCAGAAGTAATCTCAGCATTACTGTTCACTGTTGCCTATCCATTGTCTTTTATAGTATATAGGCACCTTGAACAACAATGGCGAGGGTAACATTGCACCTTACATGGTTGCTGTACAAGTACACACTCACTCATTGACAGTTCAGTGAGTGGCTGGCAGTGGTGGAGAGAGGTGGGCCATGCTAGTCACAAGGATGGGGTTGGGATGGGGGAGTGTGGTGGTGGGATACTGCCTGCCAGGATAGGGGGGCCAGGGTGCACTAGACCACCAAGAACATAATATGAATTCTCGGACTGGGGATTGGGGATAGGGAGGAGGGTTCACTAGACCATGAGGGATGGGAAATGTTTGTGTTTTGGACTATACAGGGGATCAAGATGGGGAGGTTACAGTGAATAGATGTCCTCATCAGGCGGATGATCGGGTAGAGGGAGGGACCGCTAGCACCAGGTATTTTATTTAAATATATGGGATGGGTGATCAGGTGGGGGAAGAACCGCTTAGCTACCAAGTATGTTATTTAAACATATGGGGGTGATTGGGTGGGGGAGGGACTGCTAGCCACCAGGTATTTTATTTAAATATATGGGGTGGGTGATCAGGTGGTGGGAAAGACCGATAGCCACCAGGTATTTTATTTAAACATATGGGGTGGGTGAAGAGTGGAGGAGGGACTGCTAGCCACCAGATATTGTATTTAAACAATATGGGGTGGGTGATTGGGAGAGGACGCTAGCCACCATGGAATAACATTTTATATTAGACAGCTATCAGTGAGTCTAGAGACTGGCATGGAGGGCCATTGGACAACAGGAAAGTATCTGACAGGGTGGACATTCATCCAAACACATTCAGAAGATTTCCAATTGGCCATAGGCGGAAGTTTGGAAACGTGGGTGAAAGGTGTGAAATTTCATGCAATTTCCTCTAAGGTGGAAGTCACAACTTTCGCCCGCCTCTATTTATATCCCTTATTATTAAATGGGTGGAAAGAATGTTGGCACCTGATTGGCGAAGAGGTACTTTCAGATAGGCCATTATCTCAGTACAACAGCTCGGCTGAACTACATCGAATTTACTAAAAAGGATCAATTTCATAATCACAATAAGGCACTCCAGAGGGTGCATTATGGTGGGCTGCCTTTCTTGGGTGGGGGAAGCATTCGGCTTCACTTCGTGCTTTAACCCACCCAAGGCAGGCTGTTATTCCACCATAATGCAGCCCGTGTCATGCTTTATTGCCTAACTAACATTAAGTTCTGTAGTAGAACACAGATGCATTGTACCAACAATTGAAAAGCAGAACAAAGACATAAACCATATCATATAGTTAATCATAGAGTTCTAAAGTGGCACTTACCATCACTGTGTGACTCAGAGACACTCACTGGAATAATTAAAAATCCTACTGCAGCTCGAACAATAACAGAATTTAAACAACAGCTTCTACTGAGAAAAATGACTTGTAGATTTCATGCTGTTCTACTTTAAAGGAAAACAATGGATTAGTGCAGTTTACTCACATCTGTAATGATTGCCACTTTGCTCATGAAGACACTAGGATTTGCTCGTCATCAGCCATTTTACAGTTTTCCTGACAATCCATTTTATTGTGAATGTACAACTTGAACAGCGTGTTAGTCACCACTTCAGTCCCACAATGCACTGTATCATGCTACCATGCTCATGTTTCACTGTGGCTGTGCAGGTGTACCTTCACACAGACTATATGCTCACGCCAAAGAAGGCTGGCATGTGCATAGTTCTTTTATTCATTTAAAAGGATAGTGTGTCTGCATTAGTAACAAGATGTCTTCAGTCTGCATCTAAGATTTAAATTTACATTTACTGCTTCTGTGCATGTGTATTTGGTGGGAAATATAACATCTCGGCACCCGGACCTCGCACCTGGCATCCCCCTCAGGTTGCTCAGACTGGGGAGGCCTGCAGTTTGCATCCCGCAGTGGGACTCCATGAGGGGAGAGACCGAGATCAACCACAGGCCCAAGCCAAGGCTTGTGCTTCAGGTATCATTCGGGCAGAGGTGCAGGAGTGTCACAGTGCTGGCGACCCAGAGGGTTTTTCCCTTTAAGGTCTCCGGAGCCACGGATGTGCAATGACGTCAGTGTGAGTTGGGTATGCTCCCACACCCAACCTACAGACATCCGCAGATGCCTCCCACTGAAGAGTGGCCCTTACTATCATGCATCCAGCTTCCACTGGGTGTTGCTTGCTTGCCAGGAAGCCACAACTCCATTCTCCTCCCTCCCCAGAGGACAGCTGTCCTTGGGATGCTTATCCTACATCCATCCGGCTGACCCTCTGACACACCAGGCACATTCCCGAACACAGGTCATCAGTGCCACAGGTGGTAGCACTACTGCTGCACCAGTGGGCGGGCTACCTTGCTTGTTGTATTATATTGTTTATTTTGATATTGAAGTTTGTGACGGATCCATGAAAATGTGAAATGTAACTCTAATGTTTATTTTATGAAAATATATGTCCTCAATATAAAATTCCACTACTCTCTTTGATTGGTGCTATGGGATCTTTAACATCCACCTGAACAGGCAGACAGGACCTTGATTTAACATTTCATCCAAAAGACAGCACCTCAGGAGTGCAGCATCCCCCTCATGCTGCTCTACAGTGTCAGTAGTGTGATTTTACCTCAGGTTTCTGGAGTGAGGCTAGAACTCACAACCTTCTGATCTTCTGGTTCCATAAGTGAATGTGCAACCTGCTGAGCCACTGATACTGATATATAGCCTATATTTAGAGTAAACATCTGTGTGACTAATACCTTGTTTTGTACTGGCTTTTTAATTTTAGTCATCCACATATTTTCTGCCCAGTTTTTCTTACTTATGGTGTTAATTTTGCACATTTAGCTATGCCAACTTGCATAGTTTTGGTTGCTCTAACACCACTGGTAGATTGCACCCTGACAAAAAGGTAACGCTCTATCGAATTCAAGCTCAAGATTGTCTTAAAAACAAGTGGCTGTTATTCTTTGGGAGAAGTGATCTTGAGTCCCAGAATTTCACTCCTATGCACTATCACGGTATCTGTTCCATGTGCAGCCCCCTTGTGGGGGCTTACCTGCATTGCTCCATGCATCCCCCATTTTCCTCCATTTGTCTGGTGTTCCCTGTGTTTTGTCCCTCAAATTCCCCTACTCTCCTGAGTCCTTTTCTGTGCCCCAGGTACCCTTCCAGCAGCTCTGTTGTTTGTTTAGCTCATTTGAGCTCACAGAGCACAATCGCAAGTAGCTGGCACTCTTCTGTGCAGCCAGCGACTGCGCATGCAAAAAGGAGCACATTGATGTGCCGACCGCCAGATTTGCAGTCTTTTGGGGAGTGTTTCGGGGGTTCCAGTCACCCAGTTCTGTTAAATGTGGACCAGTGATCTCAGGGAGGGGGCCGAGAAGCCATGGGAATGTTTGGATGAAAAGTTTAAATATGGGCACATAGCAAGGGCTCATGAATTATTCATGAGCCCTCATGAATATTAATGAGCTGATCACTGCTCCTGGGGTCAGGTAAAATGGAGCTAGTGATGGGAGACTGAGAGAGGCATTGTAAATAATTATGTAGTCGCCTAACAGGGAACAGGGGTCCCTGTCACATACAGGGGTAATGACAGAATAAATGTGAATACTGTGGCTGCACGTGGGACCTATGCTCAAAGTGAGTGCACCATGTGTGGTACACACAAGGACAGTGTGGAGCCATCTGTGTGTGCCACGCACGGAGGTGCCACAGTGCAGTATGCACAACATGTGTGTAAGGACCACGTGGCCGCCAGCGATGCAGCAACCCAGACCCATACACAGCACATACGGGGGCATACCCATGCAGGACACAGTGTAGATGTCCACAGCACCAATGCACGAAGGTGTGTAGGCTGCCCGACTGCATGGAGCAGGGCAACGTACTAGATACGTGTTCTGAGGGATGCCGTTAGCAAACACGGAAGTCCACACAGCCAGCATGTAATGGAAATGGAAGATGTGAAATGAAACCTGAACTGTGCACCACAGAAATAACACAGCACACATTACACAGGTAGTGATCCTAGACCTATCCATCCTGTAGGGATGCCATCTGAGACCCCACAGGTGTGACACAGAGACATGACAGATTGAAAATGCAATGTGTCTCCCAGAAGGGTGACAAAGCACATCCAAGCCAACGGAACACAAAGCAACATCCATGGACAATGACAACAACCTGTCACAAGGTAGAGACAAGAACACAAACACCCACCCACACCCCGGCAGTGGCTTCACGGAGCCTGGACTAGTGCACAGGCGATGCAGTGATAGAGGGCAATGATACTGAACCTGGGACACAGGCATGCCATGCCAAACAGAACCGCCAGCAGCAGAATGATACTGCTGCCGCAGCAGATGGATGCCAACATGCCATGTACGTGGACAGTGTGTGACCACATGGTAGCACAACACACAGGACTGCAGTGTGCCACCCACCCACGGCATGGCGAAACTGGTAGGAACAGGTCACTTGAGACAGGGAGGGTACCTAGGGATTGGCGAGAGGCACATGTGGTACCAATCCATAAAGGGGGGTCGAAGGAAGTACCAGGAAACTATAGACCCATCAGTTTAACCTCGGTGGTGGGAAAATTAATGGAGAGTATACTAAAGGAACGATTGGGGGTTTACTTGGGGGAGGTGGGAGGTCTGGATAGTCGGCAGCATGGGTTTGTGCCAGGTAGATCATGTCAAACCAACCTTGTGGAGTTCTATGAATGGGTAACATCAGAACTGGACAGGGGTAAGCCTGTGGATGTATTATTCTTGGACTTCAGCAAGGCGTTTGACTCTGTCCCCACAATGGTCTGGTGGAGAAACTGATGGGGTTAGGAGTAGGCCCTTGATGGTCAGATGGATTGAAACTGGATAGCTGGACACACTCAGAGAGTAGTGGTCTGTGGGGAGCTCTCGAACCCTACAGAGGTTGGTGAGGGTACCACAGGGCTCGGTCCTGGGTCCAATCCTGTTTAATGCATACATATCGGACATCAGGGATGGTATAGGGTGTGAAATGAGTCTCTTCATGGATGACTCAAGATGGGAGCAGTAGTTGAGGGAGAAGAGGGAGGTTGGCCCTGCAAGGGGACCTGGACACCCTGGAAAGCTGGGCTCACACATGGAAATTAATTTCAATATCACCAAGTGCAAGGTGTTGCATCTTGGTCGGGAACCCTAAACACAGGTACACCCTGGGAGGAAGTGCTGGAAGCCTCAACAGGTGAAAAGACCTAGGGGTCATGGTGGATACATGTATGAATAACTCTGAGCAGTGCAGGAGGCAGCTAGTAAGGCAAACAGGATGTTGGGATGCATCGCAAGGGGATCACCTCTAGAGCAAGGAAGTGATTCTGCCGCTGTACAATGGACTGGTTAGACCACACCTTGAGTACTGTGTACAGTACTGGAGACCACACTTGAAGAGGGACATACAGCTCCTGGAGAGGGTACAGAGGAGGGCAACAAAGATGATACGAGGGCTAGGGATTTGACTTACGAGGACAGACTTGAGGAGCTCTGCCTGTTTTCATTGGAGGAGAGGAGAGACAGGGGGACATGATTGAGGTCTCAAGTCCCTCAAGGGAATAAATAGGTAAACATGGAGGGATCTTTAGACTAAAGCAGGAGGCATCACCAGAGGGCATGGTTTGAAGTTGGAAGGTGGAAGGGTGAGGGGAAAAGAGGAGGAGGTTTTTCACTGAGAGGGTGGTGGACCCTTGGAATGCTCTGCCTGGTGAGCTGGTTCAGAGATCCACAGTGGAGGGCTTTAAGAGGGTGGACAGACACAGAAAGTGGATGTATCAGATGATGGCCTGTCCGGGGTGGGGATGGATGATAGGGTTTCTGGAGCACAAGGGATGGGAGGGTCTCGGCACCCAACTAAGGATCTAGGTTCGAGCAGACTTGATAGACCATAAGGCCTAATCTGCTGGCAAATAGTATGTTAGTATGTTAGTATGTAAGACAGTGGCATGCCGGGTAGCTGGCCACCGCACACATGGGTGGGGCACGCACTGGGGCCCCCCCCAACACACACCCGCCACATGTACCAGGTGTGTGACGCACTGTGCAGCAACAACAGACACAGCATGTTGAGTGACTGCACCACCCATAGGTGGCAGCAATGCCTGTGTGTGGGAAGCCAACAATACAGGGCATGTCGGCCGGTGTACACACTGTGTGACAGCAGGCCACATGCCCCAATGCACAGACATGGCAGAACACCTAGGCATGGGCGGCAATGTGAAGCCGGCTGTCCACCCCCCCAGCCCCAGGCATACCTCTCAACTATCCCTAATTTTCAGGGATGTCCCTTATATTGCCACAAAATCTTCCTCTGTCCCTCATAAAGGTGGTATTCCTGTGACTGAGCAGTGGGGATACAAAGCACAGAATAATGTCAAGCATTTAAGTTACACACTTGTTCTGATTTAGTAACTGCATCCCACACTACTCCCCATATTTTGTCACCTTTATGAGTGAATATGACCAATGCTTAAGATGTGTCCCTAATTATGGGTCTTTGTCCCTGATTATTCAAAGCCATATCCTGATTTATGAGACAAGAGGTTGAGAGGTATGGCCCCAGGTAACTGAACAAAGCACCACCCAGCCAGCCGCCCACACCCCAGAGACAGTTAAGACACAGATGTGTACAAAAGGTCCTTTATTACACACAAGGAATAACAGCACAGAACATGTTGCCAATGCCCCCCCCCGGTCATCACCCCCGCACAGTCCAGCACAGTGCCACCGTCACTCCAGAGCACCAAATGCCGCACCACTGCCAGCACAACCAGCCCCACCATCTGTGCCTGGACTTGGCCATTGCACCCATTTCCCAAGACCATGGCTCATCATCACTGCTCAACCTCTGATGACAGCCTCACCGCCACATAACGCCCAGGATCATGCATCTCACTTGGCCCCTATAACGCTGTGGAGAGAAGGAACATGGTGAGACATGATGCCCCAGACCAACACAGCCCACAGAGGTAGCACAGAGGCAGGGAATCAGCCAGGTGCCCCTCCCACCAGACAGTGGCACAGCATGGACAAGCACAAGCAGTGCAGTGTGACACAGTCCCCCCACATGGCCACATGCACCTGCGCCATGCTACACGGCCCCACATGTGGACTGTTGGTGGAGTGTCTGTACCCATGCACCAAGGGCACATGCACAAATACCCACATACACAGTGTGGCACAACGCTGCACGTACCATGTCCAATGCAGCACATACCATCGCTGCTGCTACACATGTCACACTGGCATGGCTGGTCACAGCACACAACCAGTGCACATGCAATGGTGGGCCTACACCCCGGTGTGGCACACTGAACAGCTGGTGACACCATGACATGTTGTGGAAGCCACAGCACTGGGGCAATGCTCATGGCTGCGTCCCACGCCATGATGGCGAAATGCACATGCATAACTGAAGAATGAGAAGAGCATGACATCAGTTCCCACTGTATAAAATGTGTTATAGTGCAATAGTCTGACAATGGATACATCCGTCGATATAAGAAATGTATGCCACTGAAATGTGATCCAAATGAATCACTAAACACCAGTAATGTCATACAAAAGGAATGGTGCATGCTGTGTTCCTGAGGCAGCACATGCCATGCCACATAGGTGAGGCAGTGCACCATGCACACACAGTGGGATGGCAGGTACACGCAGCACTGACATGTCCATGAATGCCACATGGTGCACAGTGCCATACACAGTGTGGTAGAAACCTCCAGTCCATGGCATGTGATGCCAGCAGGCAGTTGGCACATGGCCACAGCCAGCAACCATCACTGACATGTGCGAGGCCCACTGCTGCATGACTGGACCTGACAAACACACGGCCATGGGTGTCACACCAACGGCAACCTGCAGCGTATGTGAGGCCGCACCATGCAGCCTGGCGAATATGGCCATACACATGGGCACGCACATGAATGGGTGCAGCGCTGTGTGCTGGACAGTGCTGACAGATAGAAGGCCACTGCACTATATCCAGATTGTACAACCACCTAGGGGTCAGAACACCCACCCAGACATGCAGTACTCCATGGACAACATTAGGACTGGCACAGCTGTAACGTGACCCCTACATGCACTACACAGGTGGTCGGTGTCCCATAGACAGTCACAGATGTCATGAAACCTGCACACCCACTGCACCCACCACTACAATACCATGCACATGTATTGCACCCACCTGCAATGGGACCATCACCCGCCAGTGGGTGAGCATCCCGATGTCTTCCTGCTCCCCTTCATAGCCAAGGCCACCATCCACGGACACCTGGGACATATACTGGGAGAATGGCACCCTCCACTGCCGCCTCCTCCTGCTTGGTGCAACTACCATTACCGGTGCTCCATCTGGCTGCACCACCCAGTCAAGGACCATCCTCCGTGGCATACCATGCCTGTCCTGTGTGTGGGATGAGAGGAGGAGGAGATGCATTAGGGTGGAGCACAGATTACACAGTTCAACATGGGGTCTGGTGCTGTACGGTGGAGCAATACTCACCCATGCATGCCCCTGCACCATCCACAGGGTGCCATAGCCACCGGAATCACAAAAATCAGATTCAGCCACATGCCACAGATGTTGTAGAAAGCGTTCCACCCAGGCACTATTTGCTGACTCTGGCATTGCACTACTGGCCCCCAGCCACATGCAATATTTATACGGTACTGTTATGCATTGTTACCACACACGTACTGCACATCACACCCCCTTAAAGGCACACAGTGCCATACATGGTGATTTCACAGCTGCACTTTGGGTGCACCAGACACCACATGGTGACAAATGATGTGCCCAGGTGTACTCATGTACCTCGAACTGCTGAATGGGGAGGGGCGGCTGCTGCAGTGAAGGTGGTAGCATCAGAGGGTGTACCATGCACGTCTGGTTGCATTCACACTGTGTGAACAGCACTGCATGGAGATGTTCCGCTCTCCATGGGCAGTGATCACAGACCTATGTGACCTGGTATGGGACAGGATTGCTCCGCGACCATGACAGTTGAGGGCAGTGTTTATGGAGACGAAGGTGCTCTGTGCCCTTACATTCTATGCCTCCAGCTCCTTCGAGTGGGAAACCGGGAACATGGTTGGTATCTGCCAATCGTCCGTGTCCTGGGCAGTGACAGAGGTCATGGACGCCCTCCTGGAACATGTGCACACCCACATCCAGTTCCCCTCCTCTGTGGTGGATGTCCATAGTGTCAAGCATGGAGGAGGAGGCATACCATAACCACAAGGGATACCACAGCATCAATGCCCAGGCAGTGTGAGACACTTGTGGCATATTCATGAATGTGTGCATGAGGTTCCCAGGGTCAGCACATGACTCATACATCATGGACATATTGTGCATTGGTGCCATGCTATGTGCAAGGGGCATTGATGGATGGCTGCTGGGTGAGTGTTGCATATGCACCGTGCGACATTGACACACCAATTCCTGCATGTCTGCACCATCATGACACTGTCTCCCCTTTCCCTCCATGGGTGACTCTGGCTATCCCCTACATCCAAATCTGATGACCCCAATACCTGCACCCACTAACGCTGCTGAGGAGGTGTACAACCGTGCTCATCAGAGGTCCAGGAACATCATTGAATGTGCCTTTGGATTTCTGAAGATGAGATTCTGATGCCTGGACCATAATGGTGGAACATTCATGCTGGCACCGGGCAAGGCATGCAGGGTCTTCATGGTGTGCACCATGCTGCACAACATTGCCTTGCGTCATGGCGTGCCAGTAACGGGGGGAAGGGTTGCCAGATGGGCCATCTGCTGATGGCACTGCGGGCACATACTAGTGCTATGACCATGCCAGTGGCAGGGAGGTGTGGGCGGCACTTGTGCAGGGCCTTCCGTCATGTGTGGCCGCATCCTGTGCATGTCGGCACAGCTGTTCCATATGATGGCAGGCAACACTGTGTGTGCTTCTGAATGCTCACACATGGCCAGGTATGTATGTGTACCATGTATGCATCATGTAGAGCCTCCATGCATGTGCACGTTGTGGCTGTGGTGGGGTGGGTGAGTGATGATGAACCATGCACTGAGCACACCCATGGGGATGGGACACGGTTCTTATTGCCTGACAGGGAGTGGGTGGCCTGCACACCAGGACATGGTGGTGTACACCACAGCATCCACAGTGTGGCCTCCCATGGCATGCATGTACACCTCTTATGTGACACTGTGGGGCTCGTGTGGTGGCCGTCAGTGGCCGTGTGCGCAATGTGGGCATGCTGCTGTTCATAATGTGCTGGCTGGGGGGCACCCAGTGTGCCGTGCTGCTGGTGTGTGTGTGTGTGTGTGTGTGTGTGTGTGTGTGGTGCTAGAGTATCACTGCATGATGGGGGTGGGGGGTGCACATGGACATGATGGTGCTGTCAGAGTGTGACGGGGTGGGCATGGTGCCCGTGTGTGTGTGCGTGCTTCTGTGAGGTACTGTTCAGGCCCTGTTGGTGTGTGTCTGGTGCATGGCTCTGTTCACTGTGCCTGCAGTCACATTGTGGTGCACCTCTCACCATACTGTGGGCCTGTGATGGACATTATGGCAGGTTACTGGCCCTGCTTGTCATAGGGCCTGGCTTGCAGATGGGCGGATGACCAACATCCCATGCTCGATCCATCATTGTGCTGTCTCACAGTGCCATGTCCCCCGCACATGCTGCCCATCAGAACTTGTGCCTGGGTGTCTGCATCATCCATGGTGCATGGTGCATGGGGGGTGCATCACAGGCATCACCAGTGTCCTGGCTGCATATGTCTTCCCACTCATGGGTTGGTGTCTCGGTGCCTGCCATGGTCACCTGTGTTGTGTCTGTGGTGTCATGTCCAGGGTGATCCTCGTCCTGCCGGTGGCTCACAGATGGTGTCTGCAATCTGGCCATGGGTGTGTCATGGGGGTCAAGATGTACGTGCACCATGTTGCATCCTGTGGTGGTGTCCACCAAACATTCCAGTGCGGACCCGATGTGATCCATGCTGTTCCACATGCCACGCAGCTCGGCGGTGAGAATATGCAGTGCTTCCATGTTTTGCCATTGCATGGTGAGGCAGTCGGCCTCGAGCTGGCGCAGGTCATCATATTGGCCCGCTAGTTGCCTGCATGGCTTCTGTGCAGCCACGTCATGGGACACAGGTCGAGGGGCCTCACTTGGGCTGTCACCATCGCCCATCATCATCCGCAAAGCACGCTGCGGGTGGGCCATGTCGCCGGGTGGTCCACCATGCACGGTTGGCACGGGCCGTGCTATGCCAGTGGTGTGTGCCATGTCACTGGTCATCTGCCACTCTGCATCTCCTCTGCCTCTGCCACTGGTGGTGGGTGTTGCCAGTGATGCTCTGTGACAGCACCGGGTTGATGTCCCTCATCTATGTCATCATCCATTGGTGCAACGGTGTCCTGTTCTGTCCTTGCAGGGGAGAGAGAGAGAGAGAGAGAAGCAGTTGGTTAGTCACAGCTGGTCGCACTGTATCTTATTTGCATGCATGTGGCACGGTCACACACTGATGCCTTGCCATGCCTGCCCACTGTCATCCTCTGCCAGCTGTGTTCCTGCTGTGTCCTGGCTCTGCCACCCCATTGCCACTGTGGTGCCATCATGAACCACCGGTTCTGGGGGTTGACGTGACAGCATTGTTAGTCCACTGCATGGATGAGTGCCCACATGTGCAGGTGTCCAGCCACGTCACACCTACCGTCTATTGTGTCTACGCCATCCATCTTACCATGGATGCCCACCTCTGTGAATGTGTCCGCCACCATGCACTCAACATGTGTCAACTAGGTAGCAGCATCGGGGGATCCATTGCCGGTGCCCTGCTGTGCCCGAGCTGCTGTAGAGAGCTTCTGCTTGACTGTGGCATGCAGGTCATGCAATTTATACTTAATGACTTCCAGCATCCGTGCCTCCAGTCCTGCAGCGTTGACGGCACTTTGGATGTCAAGCCACAGTCTGGCCTTCACTTCAGCTGGTGTGCTCGGGCCTGAGACCCATACAGTCTGTGGCAGTGCACCTTGATCTCTGCAACCATGGCTGCTACCTGGCCCCTGTGAAGTTTGTGATGGAGACAGGCACCGAGGCGCCTCCAATGGCCACGGGCTGCTGCCTGCTGCCTCTCTTCCAGGTCACTCTGCGCCTGCTGTGCCTCTTGCACAGTGCCTCGATTATCCCCATCATGTGTTACTGCACACTATTCTCCGCTGCCACTGCGCAGGGCAGGGAGCACTGCCTTACCTGGTGGGGTCAAGGGGCAGAGCCATGTTGCTGTTGCCCTCCTCCCTGCCGTGTGCATTCCGCTACAAGTTACACCTCGGCATGCACATGGCCACTGCATGCTGTGTGGGGTTGTTCGTGCATATGGCGATATGGGCTGGTGTTGCGCTCCGCATAGCTGCGCACTGCATTTTTGTCACTTTCACACGTATTGCATGCATCTACAAGCATAGGCCCCAATATTGGAAGTTGGGACTGCTATAAGACAGTATTGATCTAGATGGGGGCTGATATTTTGTTGATGCTTTAACCCCAGGACAGCAACCAACCAGCTTCTTAGGCACCTGATAGTGAACCCGCAGGATTCTGGGAGAGGGAGTTTCATTAATTTAGGTGCCTAAATCATGCCTAAATGAGGAATGAGGAAATATTGATCTCTGTGGTGATTGATGATTGATAGGCTAAAGCAGTCAATCAGAAGCCCGGATTCCTGAGTGAAACTCAGTGGACTTTCTGGAATTTCTTCAGTCTGTTCACGGGCTCTGTATGAGTCAGAAGTCTCCTGTGAGAGTGGATCTAGACTAGGGAGTTTTTTCTCAGGCATCTAGAGGAGATTGCTGTGTCCAGAAAAGGATCAGCAGGGGAAAGAGAGCAAGAGAATGGACTGATACCTTGATTCCACAGGTACTATGAGCTGTTTGATTATTTTGGAGAAGATAAGTGCTTCAGAAACCCAGCACTGGTGGACTGAATTGAGCTGAGAGGACTGAACTATTCTATTTGAGTGCCACAGTTGCTGCTGAGAGTTCATTTTACCTTTCTTTCAGGAAGCTACCCCTGATCAGGCACCCTCAGCTAACCAGCGGCTGCGACTCAGAGCATCTCCGGCTGGCCGCTCCCCATCCCCACCTACCAGCCACCACAGATCCTTCAGGAAACCGCCCCTGACTAGGCACCCTCAACCAACCAGTGGCTGTGACTTGGAGGTTCTCCAGCTGGTTGCTCCCCATTCCCACCTGTCAGCCACCACAGATCCTCCAGGAAGCCCCCCAACCGCAACCCTCAACCACCAGCAGCTGCGGCTCAGAGCTTCTCCGGCCGGCCGCTCCCCTCCCCACCTGCCAGCCACCACAGATCCTCCAGGAAGCTGTCCCTGACCAGGCACCCTTAGCTGACCAGTGAGTGCAGCTCAGAGCTTCTCAGCCGGCTGCTCTCCATCCCCACCTGTCAGCCACCACAGATCCTTCAGGAAGCCTCCCCTGACTGGGCACCCCCAGCCGACCAGAGGCTGCAGATCAAAGCTTCTCTGGCTGGCCACTCCCCATCAACACCTGCCAGCCTCCACAGATCCTCCAGGAAGTCCCTCCTGACCAGGCACCCTCAGCCAACCAGCAGCTGCGGCTCAGAGCTTCTCCAGCTGGCCACTCCCCATCCCTACCTGCCAGCCACTACAGATCCTCCAGGAAGCTTCCCTGACTGGACACCCCAGCAGACCAGCAGCTGTGGCTGCAGCTCTCTGGCTGGCCGCCACCATCCCCACCTGCCAGCCACCACAGATCCTCCAGGTATGGTCCAAGATGAGCATTGTAACCTGTGATTGCTATTGGCAACAGCAGCCACAGCACAGCCTCCTATTGGCCGTTTGTCCTCACTCTCTGTTTGTGATTGGCTTTTGCCTGCTCCATAGACTTTAGCCATTCAGACACCGCTCAGTCTTTTACTGGCATTTCTTAATTTGTAATTTCATCAATACTGCTATTCTGAAATTTTTTTAACTGCCATCATATACTAGCTTAGTCAGCTCTGCTTAAATCAACCAGGCTCAAAATGGTGAATGTTTTTGTAACTCAGACTGTCTTTACTACTGTTATTGATGTAGCCTAGATAGCGCTGTACTAGCTAGCCAGTATTTGAAATTGTGTTTCTAAATCCTTCCTTATTTAATCTTATTTCTCCTACTCTACCTTGCTATCTGCCTCTAACTTTTATTTTACTTTTCTCTCCACCCCAAGCTATCTGGCAAAGACGCATTTGGCGCCAAAGGCCAGGCCGCCCCTCCCCGTCTACTCCCTTTGTTCAAACTCCCTCTGCACAGCCTTTTTTTCTCTTTATCCTTTACCCATTGTTTTACTTCTTGCTGACCCTCCCACCAATTACCTTAAATGCTGGCCCTGCGGTGCTACTCTATAATTAATTGTTACCCACTCTCCTCTTCCTCTTTCAGGAAGCTGACCCTGACCAGGCACCCTCAGCCGACCAGTGACTGTGGCTCAGAGCTTTTCCGGATGGCCGCTACCCATCCTTGCATCCCAGCCACCACAGTTTCTCCAGGTACGGTCCAAGACGAGCATCGCAACCCACGATTGCTATTGGCTACAGCAACAGCAGCACAGCCTCCTTTTGGCTGCTTGATCTCACTCTCTGCCTGCAATTGGCTTTTGACTGCTCCATAGACTTTAGCCATTCAGCCACAGCTTAGTCTTTACTGGCATTTCTTAATTGTAATTTTTCCACCTCCTCGCCCGCCCATCCCCTATTAAGTTCTCTCTAGCTCCTCCCTTCTTTCTCCTACTCTCTCCCATTGGCTCATACCAGATGACTACTCTCCTGTCCTACAGGTCCACACCAGATACTACTTCTGACATGCTCTGCCCTGTCTTCTACTCCACCAGATACTATGTGCCATGTATCCTGGTGGCAAGTTACTATACCGAACATCCCTGGTGCATCCCTGCTGCTAATTGTTATACTTAACCACGTCAGGGCTAAACCCTTAAGAAACATTCAATCTAAGTCCTGCCTTCGACAACCATTTGGATTCCTGCTACTCTTGCTTAATTCTTTTCCCAGATTGCTGATACTTTTTCTGTCTCAGGCTGCTTTAACTCCTTAGGGATCCTGTTTTTTCCCTTCCACAGCCTAGTGTCTAGCTGTAACTTCCTAAAGCATATGTCCATGGTGCACTGGAATACAGATAACCTAAAGCCCCATTTCATCTATACTATTATATTGTTGATTCTGATACCCCATGCTCTGGACATTGTACCATTAAGTCGCTAGACTAACGACACATACCTAGCATCCTGCACCTCATCTCCCCACTGGCTCTGACCCTCTAGTGATTAAGCCTTCTCTGAAATTCAAAAACTGGCCAGCTGTTCCAATGTCCCATATGTCCTCCCTGCTAGAGTGGTCCTTCATGTTTCATTCTCCCTTATGAACTATGTCACTCAGCAAAAAACACGCATTACCTCTAATAAGTTCAAAAGGGGCAGGTCCTCTTCCTTAAATTTCATTTAGTGCTCTCATGAAACTTCTACTCTTGCTATTGTTATGCTCAGGGAATGTGGAACTAAACCCTGGCCCACAGACATTCATCTTAATGCCTTCCAATCTGGCCCAGTCTAAAGGATTGAGTTTCCTCCACATCAACGCCTGTAGTCTCTTAATGAAAGAAGACGCTGTCCAGGCTTGGGTCTGCCTTCCTAACCCAGATATTCTAGTTATATCTGAAACATGGTTAAAATTCCACACTTCTGACCAGGTCATAAATATCCCCTCATACAATGTGTTCAGGGCTGACAGACCATCTAGGGGAGGGGGTGTTGCAATTTACGTGAGCGAAAAATTCTCCATCTCATTTGTCGATTCTGACTCCATACATAGAGAATTTGAATGCCTTATCATAAAGGTTTGTATCTCCCCTACCGAGTCCTTAACCATCACCGGTTATTACAGGCACACTCAGAGGACTTAAATTGCTGCAGCATCTTCAGTCCTTACTCCGTCCTCTAACTACAGAATTGATCATCATGGGTGACTTGAACCTGGACTGGCTGTCCCCCGTTCTTCTCCCTTAAAAGTTCTCTATGATGCATTAGGTCTCTCCCAGCTAATTACGGAGGTCACACGCTTTAATTCCAAAAACCCTGCGAATAGTACCTTACTTGATCTTATCCTGGTAAACAAACCTCACAATTTTACCCACACAGGGGTTTTCTTCAGTGATATAAGCAACCACAGTGCCATTGCTTGGTGAGGAACTTGCTTAAACCTATCTCCTCTTCCACTTATATTTACAAAAGAAGCTCCTGTAATTTCAATTGTGTTAATTTCCTGTCAGACTTAAGTAATATCAGGTGGCAAGATTTCACCACCTCTCAGTGGACGTTAGCTATACTCTTGTTCAAAACCTGTTATTACAGGTTATTAATAAACACTCCCTCTAGTCAAAATCATAACTAGGAAAAGTCATGTCTCTGGTTCAGTGATTCACCAACTTAGCCCTACATAAAAGAGATGCCCTCTGGAAAAGGGCACGAAAAACAGATTGCCAACCAACTGGATGGCCTTTAGAGCTTATAGGAACTATTGTACAAAATTGATTAGAACTGAATAAGTGAAATACTTTCAATCAGCTTTGGATTCCTCCAATAATAATCCTATTAAATTTTGGAAGACTTTGAGGGATATACAAGGCCATAACCCTCCTCTCACCCTACCTGCAAAGATCTCTACCGGTGATACTACAACCACCAACAGAAAGGACATCCTAAACCTATTAAATAATAATTTTGCTACGGCAGGTCTTGCCTTCAACTCATTCCCTGCAAACACTCTACACTCTTCTGTCCTAAATTTGGGCACCTCACATCTCCCCATCTGGGCCTCTTCCCATGGAAACTCCTTCAGTTTCAAATCTGTCACCTTTAAACAGGTAGAAGACCTGTTGCTAACCTCGACATAAATAAGAGTGCCGAGGCAGATCAAATTGACCCATATTTCTTAAAGCTTGCATACCATGAGCTGACAGCCCCATTACACATCTTTTCAACAAATCTGTCACTGAATAGGGTCCTCCCCATGACTGGAAAGTAGCCCATGTCGTCCCACTCTTTAAATCAGGTGACCCAAGTAGAGCAACTCTCCAAACTACTTGAAAAAATAGCTAACTCCCAAATCAGTGACTACCTAGAAACATACAACATACTAAATCTCCTGTAATCTGGTTTCATACCCAAACATAGCACCATAACTGCATTAGCCAAGGTAACTAATAATTGCAAACAAAACATATCGGCATGGTAGACCACAACTCCTCCTGTGCATGCTGCCAGAATATTGGGCTAAATGATATCTCCCTCAAATGGTTTACTTCTTACTCAATAGACAGACAGCAACAGGTTAAAGCTCATTGTGATCTCTCCCCATTCAAGACTTTCATGAGAGGAGTTCCCCAGGGTCTATTCTAGGGCCCTTGTTATTTCGCGATCTATATTAATAACATTGACCTTAATATTTCCTCAGCAAATATACATCTCTTTGCAGATGATACCGTACTTTATTTTGCAAAACCGTCCCTTGAATTGGCCTGCACAAACCTACAACAAGAATTCTGCCTGCTGCAACATAATCTACTACACTTCAAACTGCTGCTTAACACTAAAAAAACTAAAGTCATGTTTCTTCCCCCCCCAGACAATTTCAGTAGGTACTCACTGTCTAGGAGCTAGGCCGCAAATTACAACCCTCCTTGGGGAACCACTAGAACCAATAGACAAGTTCAAATACCTAGGCTTCTGGATCAATAGTAGGCTCTCCTTCACTTCACTTCACACATCAAAGAACTAGCCAAAAAGCTTAGACAAAGACTAGGTATTTACTATCATATCAAGCATCTACTCACTTTCGAGGCTCAAATAAGATTAGTGCTAGCTACATTTCTTCCATTTCTGGACTACAGCGATCTCTACAGTCACTGCCCTGTCGCCTCCCTATCCAAACTGGATATTTTGTACCACAGAGCCCTTAGATTCATCACCAATGCATCTTACAATACACACTACTACAACCTTTATGCTCTACTTGGCTGGCAATCACTGAAAACTAGGAGATTGAAAAATGCAGCTATATGGGCTTACAAAGCCATAACAGACAAGCGTTCTCGATATATTGCCAAACTTTTTGTTTCCTCCATGAGAATGTATTCCCTTAGAAGATATTCCTGCAGTATTTTTGATATTCCCAGGTTTGGAACTTGGCATGGCACATCTTTCCTAAGCTATTCTCTCCCCTCCATTTGGAATAGTATTCAGAAATCCTTAAAACTTTCACAAATTGTTAATATGGCAACATTCAAAATGTCACTTTGTCACTTTCTAAAAGAAATCTGTAGTTGCTCCTTCAAGTCCTAGCATTCCTGTTTAATCCCCTCAGCTGCATTTTATTCTATTTCCCCCACCAAATGCTAGGCTAAGTGACATCCCTCACTTTATTAGGTTGGACTGAAACTATTACACACTTGACACTTACTTCCATTCTTCCTCTCCCTCAGAGCTTGCTGACCCCCTTTTATCTTAACAACCTCTTTATACTAAATCCTTTTTCAGAATTGCATATATAGTATACATTGTAAATAATGTTCCTTTCTTATGTATTCTCTTGTTTATGTATTAATTATTTTGTATATGTATCTCTATGTGTTATATGTTATGTATCGTCCACCCAGGACCACTTTGCAAATGAGACCTCTCAACAGTGTTTCTCCTGGTAACATAGAGATTGATTGATTGATTTATTGCTTGATTGATTGATTGGTTGCGTGGGACTGCGACTGTGATTCTGAAGAGGGAAAGCATCTCAGGACATCGGGATGTTAGCCAGGTGCTGTACATTTCCTGAGTGAACTGGTTGAAGTGGCTGAGAGCTGTGTCCCAGCTGCAGCTGAAGAAAGGATTGTGAACAGTGTTTAACTGGAAAGTGCGAACTGGTGTGCAGGGGTTTGTTGTGTTTGGATTCCCCTCTCATTTGTGCCTGTGCTTCATTTGATCTAGGGCTAGTACCCACTGTTAACTGGCACTGGACTTTGCTGGAGCTACTGCCTGTGACGTCCGGGTTTTCAAACTCAGTGCAGGGACTGCAGGATGACCCCCACCATTTGGGAGTTCTCACCCAGAGCCAGGGAGGGAATCAGCTGACCCCTTCCAAGTGGGGCTCACCATCTCAGGAGGTCACCAGTGCTTGTTGGGGTGCTAGGGCACCTGTGATCCATTGTGGAAAGCTGGGCTGTGGAGCCACTCCTGGGTCTGGGCCTTCTGGGGCTGGTGTGGTCCTGCCACAGAGCTCTGCAATGGGCCAGAAGTGGCTGAAGGTGACAAGCCGCCAGACCTGCAATCAAGGGGACAAGCTACAAGATCCTCGAGCAAGATTCTGTCTGTCCATTGCTGCACAGAGCTCCGCGATCCGGGACAGCTGTAGGCGTTCATCCCAGGAGTGTTTGAGTTCTGTAAAACCATTAGTACTCAGGACCCGATTCCCGGAAACCGAGCAAGGAAGAGTAAAAGGAATTTTAATTGCTTCTTCAAATCAATTTTTTCTTTACCATGGCCCCAACAGCCGGCCAACCCACAGTAGCGAACAGGACTGCACCTTGTGGGTACCCCTAAGTACTATCAGGTTAGACATTGCTACCAGTAGGGGTGGGCCTCTAGGGGTGGACTCAGCCTACGGAACCAAATGGTTATTGTTATTTGTTCTTACTAACCATTTTTCTATCCTCAGCCATCCTTTGCCCCGGTATCCCTTCCCTAGTCCTCACCCCCAATAAAGCTGTGGTTTACCATTTGACATTGTTTGTGCAGAAATTCTCTGATTCTGTTAAATCCTTACTGTTCATGGTTATTTGTGTTACTAAACTGTTGGGTGGTTGGTAGGGGAGGTGGGTAGGTGCAGCATCCCAGGGGGCTGTGCCTGCCAGTCACCTGACCCACTTCTAATTCTCTCTGGCTGGAGGCACTGCACTATTTTGTTTATCTTTGGGATAGAACACCCAAACACCACTGTAACAGGACCCAGGCCCTTCAATCTGTTAGAGAGCCAACAGGCAGGGGTAGTAGCCCACTGGCACATGGTGCCTGGGTTACACATTAATTTTATGGTGACTGACTTCAACATTCCACTGGGACAGCTTTCAAAGAGTAAGTTTACTTGTTTTATTAAGTTTACAGAAATATATTATTTTATTCCTGAAGTTTCACAGCTTCTGATTGCCATACCGCTGTTCCACATGTAAGAAACCATGGCCCCATATTCAGAGCTGGCTACAAGCACAGCCTGTAGAGTTGTGCCAAAAATAGCACACAGCTGGCTCTGAGAACTATTCAGTCAGTTAGCGCACACTAATTGAGCATGCTAACTGACAGAATATCAGGCATGTCAACACAGTGCTAAGTGGGTATGTGCTCTACCGATACAGCCCAAGGCAGAATATGGCCCATAAGAGATAGTGCTGCCCATAACAGAATAGTGCCAGGGCATCTGTGGGCCATATTCAACCCAGGCATGCAAATGATCTCACTGGGCACACAGAGCAGTACGGGTCCATCTGCATGCCTATTATGGGCTGATTTGCATGGGCACAGCTGACCCCTAGTGCTGATGCAAGGCAGAAGCAGTAACACTTCAATGGTGTTGCATGGACTACCCTCCCCCTGATAGCTCCTTTATTAAAATAACTACAGACCTCCCTGGTGTATAGCAGTGCCCCTTCCCCCAGTTGCTCCTGTATTGAAATAACTAAAGTCTTCCCTGGCATCTAGCAGTTCCCCCAGTGACCACCCATGTATTAAAATAAATACAGCCCTCCCTGGTGTCTAATCCCCCCCCCTCAATTGACAATGATAATATCATGGTGATTGGGGAAAGGGGGCCACTAGACACCAGGGTGGACTATATTTACTATACTACTGGAGTGATCGGAGGAGGGGGGTCCACTAGAAAACATGGAGGGCTACATGTGCTACAATACAGTGGCAATAGTGGGGAGGATGGCCACTGGACACCTGGGAGGGTTATATTTATTCTAATACAGGGGATTGAGGGAGGGGTGTCCACTAGACACCAAGGAGGGCTATATGTAATATAATACATGGACAAGCGGGGGAGAGGGGTCCACTAGACACCAGGGATGCTACATGTGTATAATACAGGGGACCACTGGGGACAGAGGGTCTACTAGACACCAGAGAGGGCTAAATGCAGTATAATACAGGGCCCACCAGGGGGAGAGGTCCACTGGACACCAGGAAGGGCTATATTTATTTTAATACAGGGAGATTGAGCAAAGGGAGCCACTAGACACCAGGGAGAGCTATATGGCATAGTCCTAAATTTACGCAGCCTAGGGCCATTCTCCCAGGCCCTTGCCATTAAGGTCCTTCTTGGGGCCCATAAAAAAACAATTACTCTGTTATCAGTCTACATCCCACCAAATAACTCAGCCCAAGGTCTCCAAGCTGTCGTAGACTGCCTTGGAAGCCTGACCCTAAGCTCCGAGGTTATACTTCTTGGTGATTTCAGTATTAATTGGCTTGCCCCTGAAGCTAACCACTTCAAAGATGCAATTCAGGCTGTCCATTTTACACAGCTCATTGAAGCCCCACTAGGACCAATTACAGAATGGGCACTAGTACTCTGCTCGACTGGGTACTCACGAACCAACCTGAGCATATTTCCAATGCCTCTGTCCTCCCGGATGACATCAGTGACCACTCCTCTGTCATGTTCAGTTGGGCTAATAATTTCACCAAAACCCCCTCCAAGAACAGCCACCAAAAGGGTCCTCAAGCCTGATCAGATGAGCCACTTTAAAGCCGATCTCCTCAATTATGACTGGTCAGCAGTGTTTGGGGCTTCTGACACTGATAGCACACTTGACCATTTCATCCTCCTATTCAATATGATCTGCGACACTCATGCACCCATCAAAAAGCATAAAATCAAAGGCCATTTCAACCCCTGGATGAACCCAGACACCCTTGAACTTATGAAAAATAGAGACCATCTCTGGCACGTAGCCAGGGCCACAGGAAAGCAGTCCAACATCCTGAATTACAAACGGGCCAGGAACAACTGTACCAGGACCATCCAAATAGCCAAAAACTTATACTACAAGGAGACCCTAGCCAAGAACTGGAATGATGGTCATAAATTCTGGGCAAACCTAAAAGAGGTCACCAGACGTGAGCCCAAAACGGCCCCCACCATGCTCAGCATTGATGGATTCCCCATCCTTGATTCTAAATCTATAGCCAACACCTTCAGGCTTGCTTTCACTGACCTCCGTAATGTAATAATGTATTTTATTAAAATAACTACAGACCTCCCTGGTGTATAGCAGTGCCCTTTCCCCCAGTTCCTCCTGTATTGAAATAACTATAGCCTTCCCTGGCCTCTAGCAGTTCCCCCAGTGACCGCCCATGTATTAAAATAAATACAGCCCTCCCTGGTGTCTAGTGGACCCCTCCCCCCAATTGCCCAGGTTCACATCTATTGAAAATGCACAGTTCCATGGTACGCTAGCACCCTGCCCCCACACCAGCTGCAACTAATCCCCCCCCCCCAATTGACAATGATAATATCATGGTGATTGGGGAAAGGGGGCCACTAGACACTAGGGTGGACTATACTTACTATACTACTGGAGTGATCGGAGGAGGGGGTCCACTAGAAAACATGGAGGGCTACATGTGCTATAATACAGTGACAATAGTGGGGAGGATGGCCACTGGACACCTGGGAGGGTTATATTTATTGTAATACAGGGGCAATTGGAGGGAGGGGTGTCCACTAGACACCAAGGAGGGCTATATGTAATATAATACATGGGCAAGTGGGGGGGGAGAGAGGGGTCCACTAGACACCAGGGAGTGCTACATGTAGTATAATACAGGGACCACTGGGGACAGAGGATCTACTAGACACCAGAGAGGGCTAAATGCAGTATAATACAGGGCCCACCAGGGGGGGAGAGGTCCACTGGACACCAGGAAGGGCTATATTTATTTTAATACAGGGAGATTGGGCAAAGGGAGCCACTAGACACCAGGGAGGGCTATATGGCATAGTCCTAAATTTACCCAGCCTAGGGCCATTCTCCCAGGCCCTTGCCATTAAGGTCCTTCTTGGAGCCCATAAAAAAACAATTGCTCTGTTATCAGTCTACATCCCACCAAAGAACTCGGCCCAAGGTCTCCAAGCCATCATAGACTGCCTTGGAAGCCTGACCCTAAGCTCCCGAGGTTATACTTCTTGGTGATTTCAATATTAATTGGCTTGCCACTGAAGCTAACCACTTCAAAGATGCAATTCAGGCTGTCCATTTTACACAGCTCATTGAAGCCCCACTAGGACCAATTACAGAATGGGCACTAGTACTCTGCTCGACTGGGTACTCACGAACCAACCTGAGCATATTTCCAATGCCTCTGTCCTCCCGGATGACATCAGTGACCACTCCCCTGTCATGTTCAGTTGGGCTAATAATTTCACCAAAACCCCCTCCAAGAACAGCCACCAAAAGGGTCCTCAAGCCTGATCAGATGAGCCACTTTAAAGCCGATCTCCTCAATTATGACTGGTCAGCAGTGTTTGGGGCTTCTGACACTGACAGCACGCTTGATCATTTCATCCTCCTATTCAATATGATCTCCGACACTCATGCACCCTTCAAAAAGCATAAAATCAAAGGCCATTTCAACCCCTGGATGAACCCAGACACCCTTGAACTTATGAAAAATAGAGACCATCTCTGGCACGTAGCCAGGGCCACAGGAAAGCAGTCCAACATCCTGAATTACAAACGGGCCAGGAACAACTGTACCAGGACCATCTAAATAGCCCAAAACTTATACTACAAGGAGACCCTAGCCAAGAATGGGAATGATGGTCATAAATTCTGGGCAAACCTAAACGAGGTCACTGGACGTGAGCCCAAAATGGCCCCCACCATGCTCAACATTGATGGATTCCCCATCCTTGATCCTAAATCTATAGCCAACACCTTCAGGCTTGCTTTCACTGACCTCCGTAATGTCCTACCTACTGACTTCTTTTCCCTCACCAACCCTGCTGCTCCTTCACAGACCCCAGTGCATCCCCTTTTTCGCTTCAAGACTATTACTATCGGGGAAGCCAGGAAATACCTGCGTAAGGTGCTCGGTAAGGGAAGATACAGTGGAGATAACCTCGATCTGAAACTAATCTCGCTGTCTTTGGAAGAAATCCTGTCCCTCTTACCCATATCCTCAACCTGTCACTCTGGTTTGCAGTATTCCCTCAAAAATGGAAAGCTGCAGTAGTTACCCCCGTGTACAAGAGCGGGGATTGGGCCATGCCCTAGAAGCATAGACCCATCTCTATACTTCCACCACTCTCGAAGGCCCTGGACTGGATCATCGTGGACCAACTTGTCGAATACCTGGACAAACGTAAGCTCCTATGCCCTGAGCAGCATGGCTTTAGGGCAGGGCACAGCACCACTACAGTCCTCCTGGAATTCACAGGCTTCATCCATAACTCTCTTGATCTTGGATAGCTTGCTGGGGCAATCTATATCGACCTAACAAAGGCCTTCAATACAGTCAATCATGCCCTCCTAGTTGACCAACTCACTGCTACAGGCCTTGCCCCCGAGGCAGTTGAGTGGTTCCACAGTTATCTGCTCTGCCACTCCCAGCAAATCAGGATATGATACTGTCCCTCAGACAGCAAACCTGTCTGCTCAGGCATTCCGCAGGAGTCAATACTTGGTCCCCTCCTATTCAGCTTATTCTTGAATTGTCTCCCCCAAGCCAGTCAAGGCCACATCCTCCTTTACGCAGATGACATGGTTGTCTTCTCAAATGGCTCAGACCCCAGTGCCCTTAAGCAGCAACTACAGAGCGACTTCACCAGTGTAGAGATGTGGTTCAAAGATCATAAATTGATAATGAACTACAAGAAAACAAAAAACATGCTGTTTTCCAGCTCTCTAAACAAACACAAAAACTGCCCACTATCAATATGCAATAGTGGTGGGGATTCTCTTGAACTTGTTCAACACTTTAAATACCTCGGTATCACTATTGACAACTCGCTGTCCTGTACTCTCCACATTGAAAACACGGCCAAAGCTATCAACAAGCGCATAGGGCTACTTTATCGTCACAAGCATAGCCTCTCCCCTGAAGCCCTCAGCATAGTTGTTCACAGTTCTGTGGGTTCCCTGGTGGACTATGTGCTGCCTATATATGGTTCTGCCACATATACTGCTTTCTGGTGCATAAAAATTGCACTCAATAAAGCCTGCCAGCTCATCTTAGGTGCACACCGACTGACTCACACCTGTGATCTCTATGCCAGGGCACACTGGCTCACGCTCAATGGCCAACTAAAATATTAATCCTGCCTTCTGGCCAAAAAGATCTGCCTTGGTCAGCTACTGCCAGGGGTCCAACAACTTCTGGTTCCCAGCAGTAATCCACAGCACACCCGTAACTCCAAACACCAGTCCTTCCTAACTCCGAAATGTTAAACATCTCTAAGGGCAAAGGTCCTTTGCTTACCGTGCACAGCTATGGTTCAACTCCCTCCAGGAGAACATTGCACGCCTATCCACACTGGGTACTTTCAAAACAAACTTGAAGCTCCTTGCTATATGCAAATCTCAATGTGCCTGCCATCACTGGTACCACCTTTCCAGCCCCCCATCACTACTTCCATCCCCTGCCCCTCAACCCTTCCATCTCTCCCCCCTGAATAGGCCCTGCTGCTCCCCCCAAACAACTAGCACCCTCTCCCTCTGCCTCCAATCTAGTCACCTCCCTCCAATCCCTATGCTATACTGATATTACACTCTCCTTTTGCACATTGCACTTGGGCTCCTCCCCTTCGCCCCTTTTTTCTTTTTTTCTTTAACACTTAGCAACACTCCAAACAACCTCTTGTTTGCTGACAACTGACTGGTTTCACCATTGGGCACTGTAAATTGTCTGTTTTCCTGTGACCTGTACTGTTTTTGATATATAATCCTGTTTGTTTACCATTGTATTTCTGCAATCCTTTGTATAATTTTCACCTATCTGTTGTACTGAAATGTCCTGACGTGGAACCTATGTAAGCAGCTCTGAGCTCAAATGGTTTTCCAAGTACTGAAATGAATACATAAATAAATAAATATGTAGCATAATACATGGTCAATTGGGGAAAGGGTGTCCACGGGACATGAGGGAGGGCTATATTTATTTTAATTCAGGGGTGACTGAAGGGTAGGTGGCACTAGACACCAGGGAAGGCTATATGTAGTATACTAGAGGGGAGAGTGGGGAACAGGGGGATCCACTTAATACTTTCTAACTGCATGGACGACACAAGTTTCCAAAAGAGAATAACTACAAATTGAAAAATATTCTAAGGGAATTTTTTAACAAATTCTGAAGATCCAATTAGGAAATGATGGACTAACATATGCTAAGCGGGTAGGAATGGATCTAGACAGTGATCAGATTATACTTTCTTTCAAATCTAGAAACCTATATCTTAAAATTCTTGAAACCACCAATTCCTTGGAGTAATTAGGTCTATACATTGTTGAGGAAAAAGGAAATCTGTGTTCAGAAGCACCTAAGCATCTCACTGTTACAGCAGTCTACTGCAATGAGGATAACCAGTCACTACTAACAAATAATGACTCATTCATAATGACAGAGAAAGCTTAGTCTGTTGTGTTTAACATTGCCGCTAATAAGAAATTTGCACCACTGAATGGTCAGGAATGTTAACTAAGGTCAAGACATGACTGTGAGAAATACAACAATACTGATTGCACTAGCATACTTTTAGCTTCTGAATTTTCTCTCATTTCTAGGAACATTGCTGGTCTAACAGCTACATTTGCAGACCACCAATATGGTAGTTTTATAAAGAAATGTAATATTATTTGTCTTCAAGAAACATGGCTTGAGTAAGATATAAATGTATCTCTTAATAGTTATTGCTGCTATCAAATTCCCGGTAAGAAAATGTCTAAGTCAGGAAGAGCTTCAGGTGGCCTAGTCACATGGTGTAAAATAGACAGTGACTTGAAAGTATTTTTTTTTATCTGACACCTTATTTTGCTCAAGTCTTCCTTATAGAGACGGTATCCCTTAAATTTTGTGTAGTGAATATTTACATTCCCCCTCCACTTCTAAATAGTATAATAGCATGGTATGGGATGAAATAGATCTAATGCTCTCTATAAGTTGTGAACAAGTCAGAATTACTGCTATCTTACTTAGAGGAGACCTTAATGCCAGAATTGGGAAATACAATAGGTATTATGATAATGACATCCAGAACTGGCTGTATGATGATGCCTTGAGTTTCTCTGAGAGATTTGTTAGATGTCAAACTCTGTATGATAGGATTAAAACTGAGAGAACTAATAAAAATTGAAAATCTGGCGCCACTATATTGTAGAATTAAGAGAGAAACTTCAGGAAAAGATACATTTTTTTAGCCCTAGAGGACCTTCTGTTCGGGATCTGATCCTTTGGAATGGCTCAGTGAAGGTCTGGGACTCCTGTAGGGTGGTTACCAGGGGGGGGGAAGCAACCACCTTCAAGTGGCTATTGAATGGGGCAGCACAGAAAGAGAGACTGATAATATGGTCTATCCTGCACTAAACCAGAGGTCAGAGATAAGAAAATTTATCAAAATTAGGTGGAATCACTTGTTTGAAGTGGAAATAGGCAACATTTTAATTTCAGTGCTGTCCCCATTAGTGGACAACAACTGGTCCCTAAGAGATTTTTCAGATCTTAACTCAAAACTGATAGCCTTTTATAGCAAGCTTAAAAACTCTTGTACAAACCAGCCAAGGCTAGATATTCCACTTAGCCATTCATTTCTTGATTTGACCATGAGTGTAAGAAAGCAAAGATCGCTCTATCCAAACTATTGTTGAAAATAAAATCCTCCACAAACAAAAATAATTACCAGTTACTAAACAAAGCAAGGGAAAAATATAAAAACTCACTTTAAAGCATAAACAGATTAAATTTTATCAAAAATAATGGAGCCGAATGCTGGATACAATACTAAATAGAGATTCTTAATCCTTTTGGCTTATGGTAGCCAAAGGTACAAATAATAGCAAGTATGAAATAGATGCATACATTTTGATGAACTCTTGAATAAGTTATTATAAAAAATATTTTTATATTTATTTGAATTCTTGGATTACAATACCTTTGAGCTAGAAGCTCTTTTACAAAGGGTCCACATCAGAGGAACACAATAGACATACAATTCAAAAAAAACTTAATAGGACAGAGTGGTATTATGCATTTAACAGGCTTTCAGGAGTCAGCCAGCATTGAACTTGACAATTTAGACTGATAATTCTGATAACATAAAAAAACAAAGTAGGTGTGTACATCATAACATTGTAACAGACAATAATGAATCAGCCAATGCTGACCTTGTCAGGTTGTAGAGTGGGTGAGAGATGGAGTGTGTAAGAAGGCAAGGGGCAAGGGGTGAGGAGGTAAGGGGAGTAGTAGGGGAGGGGGTACAGGTGGGAAAAAGGCAAGGGAGAAAGCAGGGTGATGGTATGGGGAGAAGGGGAAGAGATGTCTCTTGAGGAAGGCAGACTGCTGCTAAGTGCAGAGAGGGTAGGTGGCGTTTGCTCTTGCGACAGGGGAGTTTCCTGCTTAGGGAGGGCAGTCACAGCTGATAAGTACGATGAGGTGTTGGTGTAGCTTACTCTTGAATGGGCCAATTTTAGGTTTGGCCAGGATGTCCCAGGGGAAGGCATTTAGGCAATAGGGGGTGCAGTATGCTAAGGACCATTGTCCTTGAGAGGTATGACAGAAAGGGACCTGGTACGACTGTCTAGTCATTCCTCAAGTCCAGTGGGGTTGGTCATTAGATTTAGGAAGTTCTAGATTGCCGGGCGGATTAGGCCTATGCAGGTTTTCTTAGCTAGGAGACAGGTCTAGTATTTCATCCTGCCCTTTAGGTGCATGTGGCAACAATGCCATAAGTTGCACTGCAAACCAAGGCACAACAATGGCAGAGGATAGACCAACCCAAAAAGAGGGACCAACACAAGGAGAGGGAGGAAAGCACAACAGAAAAAGAAACTTCACAGAGCAGGAGACAGATTTCCTGATAGAGGAGGTTGAGGGACAGGTGGGTACTGTGTGTGTGAATGGTATTCATGTGGATGCAAATGAACAATGTACACCACAACTGGATGGCACAGGGTGGTGTGCCCCAACAGGATTGACCACTGTAGTAAACCAGTGCTGAATCCATTCATTCACAGATCAACCTTCTACTGTCCAGAGGTGGGGACAGGGAGCTGTGCACCCGAAGACGGCAGACATGGGAGGAGGTTGCAACAAAGGTGAATGCAATCACACAGTGCAAGTGCACCATACATGACCTGCAAAAGCAGTGTCATGACCAAAGATGAAGGTGTAAAGAGAAGGTGATACACAACCATCACTGCACTGCCGGCATGGGCAGAGGACTGAGCAAGCTGCAACCGTTGACCAGTACGGGGAATGTGTGGCAACACACCTGAGCAAACACACAGTAGATGGTGTTGGGGACCTTGATCTGTTTCAACAGGGACATGCAGGGGATAAGTGCAGTGGAGGGACATGCACCATAGCAATGTAGGGAACAGTCACAGGACCCCAAGTGCCCCCATGTAGGGAACATGCCAGATCTAGCCCGTGATGGTTCACCCCTCACGACACATAGGTGGATATGAACCCGAGCAGTGGGGATGTACAGTACACCGCTGTCACCACACACAGACAAAGGGGGTGGCGCATGATGTGATATAACGTACATTACGCCCCCTTCCTGGGAGTGACTAGGTGGAATAGTAATGCCTGTAGGGGGTGAATGAGAGCGTCCATCTGTGAATCAGACCGCCAAGTCCATGGCACTGATGTCAAGGGCAGAGCACTGTGGGGCATGCACATAACAGATTACGGGATCTTACTCTATAGCACTGAAGTTTGTCTGACAACAGGGTGCCTACAGTAGGAAGGTTATGCAGCTACACACCAGCCAGGATGGCATGTGATGCAAGAATCGGGCACTGAACTCTGCTCATGCCCCACAGGCTGTGCAGCACAGCCAATGCAGCTGTGCACCATGCACAGTGACACACACTAATGCCACCTATCCAATGGAAAATGAATAGCTGTCAATGTGGATGGTGAGTAGACAAGGCTTAGCAAGGTGCACAGACATGTGCGTAGCACACCTGCATGTGTACCATGCACACAGCCTGGCTGCAGCCATGGAAGGTGGTGTGGTGGGCAGTACATGGGGATGTGAATGCCATGCCATGTTGTGTAGAATACCATGAGCCACCTGGGTTGGAGAGCCAGCACAAAGTGAAGTGTCACAGAAGGTCCATGGATGGCAACACAGTGCACACAGTGGGTGGTTTGAGCATGTGAACACAGCGCACGGGGTGGCACCAGACAGCTTGCAGCCTGTGATGCAGCATGCTTTCCACCGATGGCAGCAGTGCAAAGGGGCACTGTACAATGTGCTGACTGACTAAAGCAGGCACAGACAGACATGTCTATACAGCACAGCCACCAACCATGTACAATGTTATCTGTATCCCCACAGGTACCTGCGTCGGTGAGGACAGACAGGACACCTGGAACAACAACAGTCATATAGGGCCAGCACCAGCATTTGGTAGAGGAGGACACCAGCACCAGTGCCCCAGAGGAGGCAGAAGGCATACACATTGTTGCAGAGGTGGGCATGGATGGCACAGGCTGCAGTACCCCAACACACAGCCAGCAGCAAAGTACAGATGGTGAATCCACCAATGACCCATCAGATTCATGTACCAGACTAGGCCCTAACTGGGCCTTCACTGAAACTGTCCTTATCTCTTGAATGTTATCATTTGACCAAGCTCCCCTGAGCTAGACTATGTGCCTAAATGTAATGTAACTAACGTGGAACCTTTGGAAAAGAGCACTTGCTGCTCAAATGTGTATCTCCAAAAATTAAATAAATAAATGGGGCACACACCTGGTGATGTATAGGTCTCAGGACATGAGGACAGTGAATGGGCCAACACTGGCGCCACCCTGAGCAGCCAGTTGGAGTCACCACTGTTCCTGGCTGAGTGCCCAGATGTGCCACCCACATTAGAAGAGGATCTCAGCGTGTACTTCACAGATATCATTGTTACTCAGGAGGCCATACATCAGGAAGTGGTGGTCACATGCTGACAATAGAGGGGCTCAACACCATCACAGCTACACAACACTGCTGTGTAGAGTCTGCCATACTGTGTCTGCATGATGCCATGGAGACACACCAACGTGTCACCACAGTACAGCATGGTGAAACCACCACCATACTGCATATGATACATGGGTCAACACAGAGGCTGACAGATGCCATGGAGTACCTGGCGGGTTTGTTGGAGCACGGCATACAGATACACAACACACAGACCTGCACAATCACTGCAATGGCCAAGGCTCTGCAGTCCATGTCCCAGGCCATGTGGCACATCACAGGCCACATGCACCCCATGCACAACATATTTGGGCCACAGGTGTATAGTGGTGATTGGGCCATGCACCATGGGGAGCGCAACCATACAGTGCAACACAGACAGGGGGTAGTGAACAGCGTGCACCAATATACAGTAGCCCATAAAGTGGCCAGGGATACATGTTACCTGTAGGAGACTCTCAGTGGGCACCCACATAGGACAGGGGTATGGGACCACCAGGACAACACCAGCTGATGGAGGATACACCAGTACTCAGAAAGCACATGGAATTGCCTATGGCATGCAGTTGGAAAACATGTGCATGCATCAGGGTACAGAGTCCCAGGCAGCAGACTGGGGCAACCACCGCATTGCTGAACACTGTCCACCAGACAGTGTGCCACCAGATACTGGGCCCACCCAGGGCACTGGAAGCACAGAGAGAACTGCAACAACAACATCAGCATGTGATCTCATTGACAGGACAACAGGGACACAGTTGACGCAGCATGACACATGTGCCAATGACCTGCCCATAGAGGGACACCAGAACTCAAACATGGTGGCACCTGCACAGAGTGGATATACAAGTTAAGAGGACATACAGAACGTGTCATATGCAGTGAAGCTGAACAAGGGGCCAGGCACACAGCACAGCAATGACACCACTAGCACCGATGAACAGAAAAGTGGCACTGATAGGGCACAAGGCCCAAGTGTAACCCAGTCCCCTCAAATGGAGGCCATAACATTGCAGGATATGGATACACAGGGGGGCACCAAGCATAACACCTCCAAGCAATGAGGTGGTGTTCCCACAGACTGTTCAGGAACCGGAGACTACTACAGTATTCTGATGAAATGAAAGGGCGACATGATTGGAGACATGTACACTGAAGATATTCATGCACCTGGGACACTCACCACACTGCACTCCCAGGGCCAAGTGGAACACCCACCAGGACATGGGCCAGGGGGATCGAGGAACAGTGGTGTCTGCAAGGGATCAGCTGCCAGCACACTGTCCAACCCAAAATGGTCCCAGAGGGTCAGAGTCAAGGCCTCACAGACAAGGGCGGGGTATAGAAGTAATGTCAACACATGGCCAGGCACACCAGTGGCAAGCGCTGCACAGGGGATGGTTGGGCACACAGAACGGGGAAGGAAAAACATGAAAGATGTACTGCCTGTATAGTGCACACACTGCCTGGTATGTGTTGGCTGAGACTTTGCCCACAGGGCCAAGGACACACACAGGACAACATATCATATATACATAGCAATGGCCGAGCTGCATATACAGCACCAGGACAGACACTGCAGCATCCATCAGCATGATACACCACCCAGACCTGCTACTAGTGACACTGGAATATGAAAACATTATAGTGTAGGCAGTGCCAGCATGACCTAGGCAGGACTAAACCATGGGGTTCCACCTTGATGACTGGTGGTTTGGCTTACCCACAGTGGCTAAGACCTGTGAGACTAGAGAACCTTGTTAGGATGCAGCCATGTCTGTGTATGGTGCCATAATGTGCACTCCTTATGGGTTCTCCATCATCAGTACACAGGTGGCAGCGGGAGCACAGGAGACTGTGCAGCCTTGTATGGCATTGACCACATGCCGGTGTAACACACAGCGCCTAATAGGGGATGGCCCAGTCAATAGGTACCAGTGGACCGTAGCCTATGGGTGATATGGGGCACACACCTTCTGTTACCCTGTCACTGTGCCACTCAGTAACACAGTCACATACATAATAATGCATTGGTGGGCCAGATAAAATCCACGTTATAACACATGATGGATAATAGTATGTCTGTAAAGGTGGATAGCCTACAGGTGACCAATACACCTACCTACCTATCAGGCTAACACTTCTAATGGTATAATAATAATTACATTGCACAACAGTCCACCCTTCCCATATGATAAATGTCTCATACTGTGTGGTACCATATGGACAGTGCAACCTGTGTTAGCCACACATATCACATCCAACAATGTCCATTGTATACCCATGGATCTCTGCTGTAAAGGAGAATGGACTAGCTACACATGTGACTATACTGTAGGTGAATACCATATGGAGCACTATATCTGCAGGACCCCACATATTATACATGAGAGACACTCTGTGTATGCAACCTAATGGATGACATGGACAGTAGTATTGTCAGTTATTGACGCACCAGTAAACGAAATAGGGATGGCCTTACCATGGTATAGGTACACACCAATTGGCAGTGTAAAATGTGTCTACTACATGTTGGATGCCTAACATGAAGGTGGATGTATAGATTGGGATGTTGGAACGGGACAGTATGGACAGAGAACCATGACATGGACATGTGCCTGTACCATAGCCCAATATGCTGTAGAGGCCAAGACAGTCACCCATGACTCTATGTGCACATATAGTACTGTGTCCACATGGCTAATGTGTGCCAGGTGATTCTGGGAGCATATGTGGTGGTACCGTTATCCCCCTGCAAATATAACTGCTGACTGCAATACAGTGTACCCACAAGACCTTGCACCATTAGCACCCATGAGTATTATCGCCTAAACACACGCAAGGTGTACTCTGATATGCACGTGATGGGGCACATAGTACAAAAAGTACTGCAGGGGGCAGCCATGTCCTATGTGCACCACTGTCCACCCCTAGTGGACAGCACAGGTGTGTGGCACTGGGCCTGACCACCACTTATACACACGTTGGATATCAGGGAGGTGGTTCACAGTGCAATGGGAATGGTCCCATACACAGCACATGGGTAAGCCTGGCCACACCATTCCAATGTCAATGGCCAAACCCATCACCTACACATGTGTAGATGGACACAGCACAGTTGATTCCCCATGCTGCCCTGGGTATGTAGAGCTTGGCCACACTACACCACATTTCGAAACCATGACCAATGGGGTACATAGTATATGTATTAGGGTATATTGGGGGCCTAGGCAATTGTGGTCCCTGGTCCAATACCTATGCTACCCATACCATACACCTGCCCTGAACATGGCATGTACCATACCCATGCCCACCCTTTATGCCATGTGTCACGCAGAATGCCCACAGCTGGGGCATGGACCACCATTACCGTTATACAGATAGGTGAAGGATACAAGGATAGGCGGAACAGTATAATGCAGATATTTATTGTTAAAACACACATGAACAACAACAGCAACATTATCCACAGCAACAAACCAAACAAAATCAGCATTATGAGCGACGATAGTAACAGCAGCATAGAAACATAGAAACATGGAAAAAAAGATGGCAGAAGACCAAGGATCCATCTAGGGAAGAAAATAAAAATGCATCTCCATTCAAATGCAAAAACAAAGTTGGTGATCTATTTAAAGCAAAGTTGCTTTGTGAATGGCTGCCTGCCAGTCACCTTGTGAAACAATGTCTGTATCCACCCCAGGAAGACTTGAGAATCGGCCCCAATGTGTGAAAGCCAACAAAAAAATTGTCAAGGTTTGTCACCATGAACGATTTGTGGTGATCTTCATTAACGTCCAATGAAAATGTCATCATTCTTCATGAAAAATGGATTTCCATTTTGGAACATATTGTGAACATATACTTGAAACCAGGTTGCCATGTAACTTTCAGTTACTTCCCCTGTCTTGTGGGCTCAACAAGGTTGGGGGCTTGGACTCTGTTGTGGATGGAAAGGGGGGTTCTTACCCAGATATAAAGTAAGTAGCATGGTGCCTCCACTCAGAGTAAATTATAGTGGACCAGTTGTTTGTGTGGTATAACCCCCAGGATACTGTACTTACCCACCTATCCTTGCAGTCACCCACACATGAAACAACAATAGCAGAACAAATAAGTTACTATGCATACTGTACAATTAAAGACTAGTGCTAATAATATGCTCACAGACAATGTCAAATAACAATAAATGCTTTATTAAAGGGGTAAGGGAATGGGAGCTGCAGGATAAATAGCAGTTGCAAAATTTGATGAAACTGATAAAACCATAAAACAGCAATGACACCTGTGCCCATCCCCACCAGCAACACACAGTACTTTCCCCACCTCCCCAATGGTACCAGTGCCTCCTAAAGTCAGTCTGGGTACCCAGGTGGTTTATGGTGCAGGCCTGAACAATGTAGCTAGGTGGCTAGCGTTGGTGCACTTTTTAAGTAAAGAACTTTTGAATAACTTTATTTGAATCACCAGGTCAGGGCAGGCCCTGTGTTTACTCACAATTCTGTAGCACGATCTCATAGGGTCTGATAAACATCATCAGGGTCAGTCTGTCGAGCTGGGGGTCTTGCACTGCACAGACAGGTTGGCAGCTTACTAATCTGTGGCAGAATTCTGGCAGTTTGTCACCTTCTGTGCCGCTTCTTAACAGATGCTGGAACAGGTCGGTACTGGGGACCAGGGCCACACACCTACTCCTCACGTCCAGGATTCTAGCTCTAGGGGAAGACAATGGGTAATGCCTGGCTGTAACACTACCTGGCCAATTCTCCAGACAGTCTGTTGCTGGTAGTGTCTCCTATAATAGAGTTCTGGGATCACACAATCATTTCCTCTCTGCAGCTAGAAGACATTAAGGTCTTTGGAAACAAGTCTGGCTCACCCCTCAGGGCTACAGGTGGCAAACAGTCTCTCGGGTAGTCCCCACTACAGGTTGAAACAGCAAACCGGCTTGTCTTGCTTCAGTCTGGATTTCCCAGACAATGGGGATCTTCTACAGAGGTCTGTACTCTTGTTGCCATATCCAGTCAACCTTCAGATATTTAGCAGGATACAGTTCAGCCCTCCTCACAGGCTGAGAGCTAGTCTCAGATGCTGCAGAGTTTTAGCTACAATCAGCTCTTCAATCAATCACTCTGCAGGACCTACACTCTGCCAAATGCATCTAAACACACCCCCTCCCCATTCCCTGACAGCTGCTCTGCAATCTGTCCATTTACATCGAACACAGCGAGACAAGTAGCTCTCCCTCCCAGGAGGAGTAAAGCATCTGCTGGGATATCAATCATCCTTCCCCTGGCCTGCCACAGACATAGAAACAGAGAAACATAGACGCTGACAACAGATAAGGGCCACATGGCCCCTCCAGTCTGCTCTTTCTAATTGCATTGCTTACACTGTAGACCACTCCAGGTCCATAACACTTTCTCTGCCACCCCCTTACCTATCCCTTATGACTCCCTTGTGCTTATCCAAGTCTTTTTTGAATCCCACCTCTGTTTTTGACCCCACAACCTCTGCTGGAAAACCATTCCAGGCATATGCCACCCTTTCTGAGAAGAAGTATTTCCTCACATCTCTCCTAAACCTACCCCCCTCCAGCTTCATATTGTGGCTCCTTGTTCTGCAGTATCCTTTCCTCTATAAAATACCTCCCACTTGTACCTTATTCACCCCGTGAGGTATTTAATGGTCTTGATCATATACCCCTCTCCATCTTCTCTTCCAGGGTGTACATATTTAATTCTTTAACCTCTCCTCTTAGAACATTTGATGTAGACCCTGTACCATCTTGGTGGCCCTCGTTTGGAAGGCCTCCATCCTGCCTATGTCCTTCCTGAGATGTGACCTCCAAAACTGGACACCATACTCCAGGTGGTGTCTTCCTAAAGAGTTATATAGTGGCAACTTAACTTCTCTCTTCCTGCTGGTAATGCCCCTACCTATACATCACAGTATCCCACTAGCTCTCCCTATTGCTTTTTTTGCATTATCTGGCCACCTTCAGGTCATCCAATATGATTACCCCAAGGTCTCTGTCCTGCTTGGTCACTGCTAGTATCTATCCCCCCATTTGTACTGCAACCCCAAGTTTCTGTGACCCAAGTGCATTATTTTGCACTTTTTTGCATTAAACCTTTTTTCTAAACTTTTGACCACTCAGGAAGTATAAGGAAACACAGAAGGAGCAGGACAGAGAACTGTACCAGTTAAAGCAGAAGGAAGTGGGAAAGGCAGTCAGAATAGCAAAGGCCCAAACTGAGGAAAAGATAGCCAACTCAGTTAAGAAGGGGGATAACGCCGGTGACCGGGTTCAGGAATGGACCTGAGTGAGTCGGAGTGCCAGCGGGGTGAGAAGGATGGCATGTCCCATGGATGGCCTCTTCTCTGGGTGGAGGGTGGGAAGTGCTCGCGCACTGAGGACTCCTGGTGGAGGCAGCAGATACTCACGCCCAGCTGTTTAGGGAGGTGGGGCGGATGCTGGCATCATTGCACATCCCCACCTCAAGGATGCAGGAAAAAGGAGAAGGCGGGCAGAGGCCACTATCTCAGTGAAGCCCTCCTCAGGGCTTCGATTAGCCGTCATCCCCAACCCAGTCACTAGTTCTTGGCATGGATTGGGGACCGCTGCGTGGCTCCACTCTGGGCAAGTAGGGGTAATTGGGGAGTCAGTGGCAAATAGAGGATGTGGAGTCCTGGGGCCATGCAGCTAGGCTGAAGACTGACAGTGGCCTGCCAGGAAAACAGAGAATAAAAAAATATATATAAATAAATAAATAAATAAAAGAAGGGGATAAAACCTTTTATAGGTACATTAGGGAGCAAAGAAAGATTAAGGCAGGGATACTGAGGCTGAATAAAGAGGAAGGTGGTTGGGCAGAGAGCAACAGTGAAAAAGCAGGGATACTGAACGAATACTTCTGCTCAGTATTCACAAAGGAAGAGCAGGGGCAGCTACCTAATCCAGTCAATAGAAGCACTCTGGATGGGGGTTGATATTCCTTTCACAGAAGAAAGGGTTCTGAAAGAATTCCTAAAACTGAAGGTGGATAAAGCAATGGGGCTTGATGGGATTCACCCCAGAATTCTAAAAGAACTAAGGGAAGAACCAGTAACACCACTGACTACCCTTTTTAATAAATCATGGGAGGATGGTGTGGTACCTTAGGACTGGAGGAGGGCAGGTGTGATTCTCTTTCACAAAAGTGGGAGCAAGACAGAGGCAGGAAACTACAGACCTGTCAGTTTGACCTCAGTGGTAGGGAAAATGATGGAATCACTTCTGAAGGAAAGAATTGTTGAGTACCTAGGGCACAGGACCCAAGGCAGCATGGATTCACAGCAGGAAGGTCATGTCAGACAAATCTAATTGATTTCTTTGACTGGGTGACCAAAGTAGTAGATCAGGGAGGGGCTGTGAACATGGCCTACCTAGACTTTAGCAAGGCATTTGACACAGTCCTGCACAAAAGATTAATAAACAAATTAGCCAGCCTGGGAGCCGGTCCCAGGGTGGTAGCCTTGGGTAAAACACTGGCTGGACAACAGGAAACAGAGGGTAATAGTAAATGGAGTCCATAGTGAAGAAAGGGGAGTTACTAGTGGGGTACCTCAAGGTTCAGTACTGGGGCCGGTCCTTTTTAATGTCTTTATAAGTGACATTGGAGAAGGACTGGAAGGAAAAGTATGTCTCTTTGCAGATGACACAAAGATTTGCAACAGGGTTGATATGCAAGGTGGGGTGGAAAGGATGAAAATGGACTTTGCAAGGTTGGAGGAATGGTCAAATGTATGGCAGCTCAGATTCAATGCAAAGAAGTGTAAAGTAATGTACCTGGGAAACAAAAACCCAGGGGAAGAGTACACAATGGGGGCTGAGATACTGACAACAACAAAAATGGAAAGGGGCCTGGGGGTAGTCATATCAGATGACCTAAAGGTGGACCAGCAATGTGAGAAGGCAGTAAGGAGGGTTGGGGATACTGGGATGCATAGAGAGAGGCATCACCAGTAGAAAACAGGAAGTTGTTGTCCCTCTGTACAGACAGTTGGTAAGACCACATCTGGAGTACTGTGTACAGTTCTGGAGACCCCATCTCTGCAAAGATATAGACAGGGTGGATGCTGTCCAGAGGAGGGCAACCAAAATGGTGCAGGGTCTGCACCAGAAGACATATGAAGAAAGACTAAAGGAGCTTAAGATGTATAGCCTCGAGAAAAGGAGGAGGGAGGCATGATAGAAAACGCTCAAATACCTCAAGGGAATCAACAAAGTCCAAGAGGGTAGCATCTTTCAGAAAAGAGAAGTGCAAGAACAAGGGGCACAATTTGAAGATAGAGGGGATGGCTCAGAGGTAATGTGAGGAAGTATTTCTTCACAGAGAGGGTTGTAGATGCATGGAACAGCCTTCCTGAGGAGGTCGTAGAGTCAAAAACAGTGGGGGAATTCAAGAATGCATGGGACAGACATAAGGCAATTCTAGTTGGGGGTAGGAGGTAGTAGGCTGTTGGTTAACTAGGATCTGCAGCTTATCCGTTAGGTAGGGAAATGAGCAGACTAGGTGGGCCAAGCAGTCCTTATCTGCCATCAGATTCTATGTTTCTCCTGTAGTTTCAAGTCTCTTTCCATCCTTTGCACCCCCTCTGGAGTGTCCACCCAGTTACAGATTTTGGTGTCATCCGCAAAGAGGCAGACTTTCCCTTCCAGTTCTTCTGCTATGTCACTGATAAAGGCATTAAAGAGGACTAACCTAGTTGTCCTGGAAACCGCTCAATGCAATTACAGCATGGTTATCATCTGTTGTCCATCCATTATCTTCTATGTGTACCTTCATTAAGGTCATACCTGAAAATAGGCATGTACTTGTCCTGTGTGCTTACCTGGTCAATAATAACTAACAAAATAGATAAAGAATGCTTCAATGGCTAAAAAATATATATATATCTGTAAGTTTTAACTATCACTTGTATTGTATAAATTATTTGCAAAGAAACTGCATTAATGCACTAGTTAGGGTAACTTAATGCCACAAAAGTAGGGAAATGTGATGATAGGGTTTCTCACCCTAACACCCCCACCCCTCCAACCCCAAGCAGCAAAAGGGAAAAATATTAGGTTTTTGGTCTCCGAGGTCTTGGCAAATCAGTGGTGAGGTCTTTCTTGAGGTTGTCAATCCTAATGCCCACCACATTCTGTGAGCAAACAATGTCACACATGATCTCCTTTCTTCATGCAGGGTCCACGGCAGGAGGGGGGAGCATTAGGGTTGACAACCCCAAAGGAAGACCCCTCCACCGAGTCGCCAAATCTCCAGAGACCCAAAACCTTAATGTTTTTTCCTTTTGCTGCTTGGGGGGTGGTGGGCATTACAGTGAGAAACCCTAACACCACATTTCCTTATGTTTATGACATTAAGTTAGCTTAACTAGTGCATTAACGCAGTTTTTTGCAAATAATTTCCTCTCTTGTTTAGATAGTATAATCAAATCTTTATTTGCCTGTGGAAGCACAGGACCCTTGGGGCCCTGCATTGCCATCCCTTTATAGATGCCTACATGTATGTTGCCATGAAAGTGTAGGGCCCAGAGGGCCCTGTACTTGCATGTCAGCCAAAACAGCAACCAAATTGTTAGCATAGCCTTGTTATTACCCCACCTGATGAACACCATGCTGAGAATCTTCAAATCCCCTTCAAAATGTCATTCTATGTCACTGCAGTGTCATTCTGTGCTACAGGATAAGGACACATTTTGGCCAGGATCTAAAAAACAACAGCTTTCACATTCTTGAGGTGGTGTAAAAAAAGTGTCTATGTTTTAAATTTGGAGTCAAAAGATTTACAATTACCAAAATGATGAGTGAACGTAGTAAAATGTAAACATTTGCACATAATTTGGCCATTTTTACATATTTTAACCCCAAATTTTCAACATAGTTTTCTTATGACCCCTACCTCATGAACAAGGTTGGTGAAAATGTTCAAGTCCTGCCCTTAAAGGTAATTTCACTAATCAACTCTGAAATCACTTTCGGATCAGATTTGTGAAATTCCACTGGCATTGCTTATGAGGAGGGGTCCCCAGAAGTACATGTGAGTGTAGTGTCAAGGTATGCAAAAATGATCAAGTTATGCATCAGAGTTGAAAACCCCATTGAAATACATTGAACCACATTTACTGTACCTTAGTTTCTCATATTGCAGTCGCTGGCTCAAGCAGCAAGACATGTCTTTAGTCAGAGAGTGGATCTTCACCCTGTGACCTGTTCAGGTGAGTGAGCATGTGTGGGGGTGTACTGGGTGGTGTGGGGAAGTGGGTGTTGAGTGGGTGGTGGGGGTGGAGGAGGTCAGATTGGCAAGGAACTGTTTTCTATTTTTTTTTTAGGGAAAAAACATTGAGGACAGTTTTCTTTATTTCAGGCATGGACAGCAATCAGCAAGTGGTGGGTGGAGGGTACCATTAGACATCATGGAAATATATTTTCTTATGGGGACAGTGATCAGCAGGTGGGGTGTGCCACTAGACACCAGGGAAATATTTTATTATGGGGATGACAATCATCGGGTGGGGGTGCCACTAGTAAAAAGAATGCCTAAAAACAGTGCAAGTGAGATGCAACACAGCATTAAGTCCATTCTAATTCAAAATCCATCATTGAAGCTAAGACAACAGAGAAGAAATTCCTGCAATAGTCCTTTCCCTTAAAAACATATGAGAGTCAGGCATTTTACACTTACATTGAATGATAGAAGCAGCAGTACAAAATTCATATTTGAACTGTATCACCTTTATTAGTATTCCCCACACATATACATGAATAAATGACCACACACTGGCCCAGTGGCGTGGAGTGCTGAGACATCTGTACGTTACCTCTGACCATGCTGGTGACCTGTGTTCATGGTGCGAGCAGGACACTGGGGGTCAGCTGGGGAGGGGGAGGATTGACCATCCACAGGACTGCTTTCCTCTCCTAGGGAGGGAAATCTGACATCCATGCTGAACAACTTCCCCGAGGGGGAAGCCCAAAGGTAGTGTGGGGTTGTTGGGTGCCAACAAGGGGAGGGTGCTGTGGGACATCTGCAGCATATGTGCACCTCCACGCATGCACATTGATGTGTGTGCCCCAGCAATGGGGAAAGGAAGGGAGAAAAAGAGAAAAAAACACCCCCAGGCTGTGGGTGATGACTGATCCAGTGGCAGGACACCACCACAGCCCTATAGCAGTAAGTGTAGGTGAAGATAAGTCCCAGGGGAGCCAGAGTGATAGGGCTGGGGGGAAGTCGATCAGAAGGGGGCAGCCAGGGGAGATCAGGTGATAAAGTACTGAGAAAAAAAAGAATAAATGGGCAAAATTATAACCTAAAGAATTTTTAAATAGTGTATGCTCACCTACAGATTTTATGAGCAAGTGTTACTAACAATCAGATTAACCGAAAATGTAAACTGTCATTACTAAAAAATACATGAGACACTAGTCCATCAGAAGCAAAAGCAAAACTATTACAATCATTAAGTTAAAAAATTGAATGCTGAGAGGTATAACTTTATGTTAGCAAAATCCCCCAGTACTGTGCTCTCCCAAAATCACGCAATCATCCCCCAGTGATGCGAGCATATCTGGGGTCATTAAAATCAATATTTCTGTGGAAAATGACAAGACAGTCAACCAACACCAAAGGCATATTCCAGTTTCAAGCTTTTAATGATGCAGACTTTTAATGTTTATTATGGAACATCTGTATTCAGTATTTTGTATTCAAGGTGGGAGGTCAAAAGGTCATGCACTGCGCATGCTCACCAACATTGTGACCAAGTGTTACTAACAATTAGATTTACCAAAAATATTGACTAGCATCACAACAAAATACAAAAGTGACACTAGTCCATCAGAAGCCAACACAGGCAACTATTACAAATGGAATCAAATACTACAAGGCATAACTTTATGTTAGCAAACTCTACAGAAATCATGCTCTCCCAAAATCAGGCAATAATCCCTCGATGACCATGCTGGTGACCTGTGTTCATGGTGTTCATTTACACGAGAAAGGGTCCTGAAGGAACTGGAAGTAATAAGAGTTAATAAAGCAATGGGGCCAGATGGGGTGCACCCCAAGGTCCTTAAAGAACTAAGAGAGGTGGTGGCTGAACCTCTGGCTATCCTGTTTAGCCGATCACTGGAAACAGGGGAGGTACCCAAAGACTGGAGGACAGCAGATGTAGTCCCCTTATACAAAAGTGGGAACAAAGAGGAAGCAGGGAACTACAGACCAGTCAGCCTCACCTCGGTAGTGGGGAAGATCATGGAAGCACTACTGAAGGAGAGATTGGTGGAACATCTGGTTGCCAATGGACTACAGGACCCAAGGCAGCATGGTTTCACCAGGGGGAGGTCATGTCAGACCAACCTCGTTGAATTTTTTGACTGGGTGACTAGGGAGGTGGATCAGGGGAGGGCAGGGACATGGCTCATCTGGACTTCAGCAAGGTCTTTGACACTGTGCCACATAGAAGACTATTACACAAACTGGGGAGTATGAGTGTGGGCAGGACAGTAGTGTGGTGGGTAGGGTAACTGGCTGGGTGGCAGGACACAGAGGGTGGTGGTAAATGGCTGTCACTCCACAGAGGAGAAGAAGTGACCAGTGGGGTACCACAGGGATGTGCTGGGACCGGTCCTATTCAACATCTTCATCAGTGACATTGCAGGACCTAGAAGGCAGAATTTCACTGTTCGCTGATGACACAAAGCTCTGTAACAGAGTAAACACACCAGAGGGTGTAGACAGAATGAGAAGGGACCTGCAGAAACTTGAAGAATGGTCAGGGGTTTGGCAGTTGAAATTCAATGCAAAGAAGTGCAAGATAATGCATATGGGGCACAAAAACCCTGGCACAATATATCAGTTGGGGGGTGAGGATATAGCATGCACCAAGCAGGAAAGGGATCTTGGGGTTATCATCTCTGATGACCTCAAGGTAGGGAAACAGTGTGACAAGGCAGCAGATAAAACAAATAGGATGCTGGGATGTATAGGCAGGGGCATCACCAGCAGGAAAAGGGAGGTCATAGTTCCGCTATACAAGACACTAGTGAGGCCCCACCTGGAGTACAGTGTACAGTTTTGGAGACCATACCTATGTAAGGACATAGACAGGGTAGAGAAGGTTCAGAGGAAGGCAACAAAGATGGTGCATGGATTGCATCACAAGTCCTATGAAGACAGGTTGAAGGAACTGAACATGTACTCCTGGAGGAGAGGAGGGAGAGAGGGATGATAGAGACATACAAGTATCTTACAGGGAGGAACAGGGTGCAGGAAAACACTATTTTTAAGTGAAAAGATGTTCCAGGACTAGAGGGCATGGGATGAAGTTGGAGGGAGGACTATCAGAGGAAACATGAGAAAGAATTTCTTCACAGAACGGGTGGTGGACAAGTGGAACACCCTGCCAGAGGAAGTGGTGGGGCTGAAACAATCACGGATTTAAGAATGCATGGGATAGACATAAAGGAATTCTGGAGGTAAGGGGTAAGGGTCAACAGACTTCTAGGAAAACAAACTGAACTTACAAGCTCAAATGGGCAGACTGGGTGGGCCATAGGCCCTTATCTGCCGACACTGTCTATGTATGTATGTATCTATGTATCTATGAGCATACCTGGAATCACAGAACCAATCACTCTGTGGAAAATGCCAAGGAAATCAAACAACCCCAAAAGCATATTTCAGATTCAAATTTTAATAATATAGACTTCTAATGTTTATTGTGGGAAATCTGTATTGTATAGTTTGTATTTGAAGTGGGAGGTCACTAGATCGTGCTCATATGGAAACTGTTTAGTCAACAAAAAAAATGCAATACTTAATTCTTAAATATTATTTCAAGTCCTGCCCTGCATGCTGTTTTTCCCAGTGTTAACAACAAGTACGGACAGTGATTGACAAGTTGGGGTGCCACTAGACACCAGGGAAATTATTTTATTACTAGGAGGGTAATCAGTGGGTGGGAGTGCCACTGAATGCAAGGGAAAGATTATCAGATTATTGGGACGGCCATCGGAGGGTGGGGCGGTGCCACTAGACACCAGGGTAATAGCAACATTAAACATTTACAGGGATGGCAATGGAGAACACCACTAGACACCAGAGGAATGGCAGCTCACTGCTCTCACTGCAGCCCACAGCATGAGTTCCAGCTGCAGCTGTAGAAGTCAAGAAAGTTCCACTGTTCTTATACAGAGAACGCAGGTCAAGGGCTCCAATCACTAAGCTGAGCACCCTGGATTTTGAGTGCCCAGATAACATATCTCTGGCAACTTAAGAAAAACAAACAAATACCAGAATCCAGCTAAACAAGTCCTGTTTAGTTAGGATGAGATGTTTTTGTTGTTTTTTAAGACATTATTTGTATGTATTTTTAAGGTTTGTAAGTTTAAACCAGTAAAACAAAAATGGTGGCCATCACAACTTATTTTTTCAACATGACAAGTAAATCATTCAAATAACCTAGGACTGCAGTGTCCACGTCTGGACCCCTCTTCTCCCACAGAGGCACAAGGGCAGGAGATTTGCTGCTGCTGCTGTTTTTGGGAGAGGTCACTAGGAAGAAACAGAAGCCAGCAGCCAATTTCGGGCACTGTGGGGATCTCTGAGCCAATCGGGCCAGAGCAGGAAGGAGGCGCCAGCATTTAAAAAGGCTGAAATCCTCAAGGGGGGACAGAGGACTGTGCTGTCCATGTCTGGCCCCCTCTTCCCCCATGGAGGCACAAGGAACTGGAGATCTGCTGCTGCTGCTGTTTTTGGGGAGAGGTCACCGGGAAGAAACAGAAGCCAGCAGCCAAGTGCGGGTGCTGTGGGGAGCTTTGAGCCAATCAAGCCAGAGCAGGAAGGAGGCACCAGCATTTAAAAAGGCTGAAATCCTCACGGGGGGACAGAGGACTGTGGTGTCCACATCTGGACCCCTCTTCCCCCATGGAGGTGCAAGGGGCTGGAGATTTGCTGCTGCTGCTGTTTTCGGGAGAAGTTTATCCCACCCAGCCCACCCCCACCTCTCCATTATTAACACCTTCTTGGCCTCGCCCAAACCTAGCAACTGGATGAAACAAGGGCAGAGTAAGAGCTGGCAAGAAGAGGAGGATCACAGTGGAGAGGGAGGTCCTTGTGGCTTTGAGATGGGATTACTGGACAAAAGCTCAAGGGACTGGTAGAACTGTAAAACTGAAAACTGTACATTGCTGAAACAGGGCTGCGGGAGCTCCAGCGATGGGGGTAGGGGGTTGTTGAGCCCAAGCTTGGACCACCTCTTTCCTCACATTGGAGGGAGTTCAGCTGCAGCATCGACAGATCAGGAGTGGCCTGAAGAGCTGTTTTGTGGGCCGAAACAGAGACCGGGAGCAGAAGCAAGCGAGAGTGCCAGTACTGTTCGTCTGTGGGGGAGGCACCAGAGTTTGTAACTGAGGACAGAGCCTTGCCAGCTCATTGCTGTAAGAGCAGTTTTAACTGTTTAGACTGTCAGATCTGTTAGCAAATAGCTAAATACCTTGATTAGGAGCTTGGGAAATCTGTTAGCAAATAGCTGAATACCTTAATTAGGAGCTGTTGGTGGTTTTAACTGCTTAGACTGTCAGTTCTGCTAGCAAATAGTTGAATACCTTGACTAGGAGCTGGTTTAAAACAACCTTGATCAGGAGCTGTGTAGACTGCTAGATCTGTTAGCCCACTACAAATTGGAGAGGAGGCTAAAATTGTAGTCCACTACAAATCGGGGAGGAGGGCTTAATTTGTTCAAAGTGAATATGACTGTTCGAATACACTCCAGTATGGCTACTAGAAGAGGAGGGATAGTAACCCAGGGGGTAAGGACTGGGGAAAGGTGAACGGCCTTAATATGTCTGCATGGGAAAAAAAGGGGTGACCTTAATCTACCAAGGCAGGCATATTCGGAAGGGTTGTAGGTTGCACAGGATGTGGGGTGGCAATCATTCTCAACTGGGCCTGGAAAGAGCGAGGCTGTCCACTCTGCAGGCAACTATCTCCGATCAGGAGTGAAGTATATTGGCTAAGGAGTAAACTGGGGGAGCTGGAGGGTGCCTCAAAGGATCAGGGGCATGGTTATGCATGACAGATGGGTGGGTAGAGGAAAGGCTGGGGCAAAGCTCAGAAAATAGAGGAGGCTACTTTTCAGCAAGTAGGAGGAGGGATCTTAGGGAAAGAGTGCCTACAGGCAGGGGTGTTGACGCCATGGGAAGAACTTATAGGGTAGATGTACTAAATAAAAAGAGAGAGAGGAGGGGGTACAGTCAGGAGAGGCTGTTGTGGGGAAGCCTAAAAGTGCAGGCGGGGGAAAGGGTGCACCAAAGGAGGTCAAGGATAGCAGAGAGGAAGAGGGGCAGCCTAGAGGGGCACACGGGGGAAACTCAGGTCATTTGATGGCGCCTGACTTACAGTGTTACAACAAATTTGATCTGCTAAGCAACATAGAAGGGGAGAAAGAAGCTTGTGGAAATGAGGGAACTGATGAAGAGGCTGGGCGGAGGGAGTCAGATACCCAAAGGGCATCACAAGCTGGAAAGGGAAAGGATAGAAATAGCACCAGAGGGAGAAGAGGAAACTTTAATGTAAAGCAGATAGGGGAAATGCAACTCACAGCAGACACGAGGGAGGAGAGCTCAAGGGGAGAGAAACTGGTAGATAATGAAAAAAGGGAGGGGGCCCCCCGGCAAGATGAGAGAGAAAGAGGGGTGGCCTAGAGGGACAGTCAGGGGAAACTCGGGTAACTTGATGGAGGCTGGCATAGTGTCACAATAAATTTGAGCTACTAAGCAACCTAGAGGGGGGGAAAAGGGGTTAGTAGTAATGAGGAGACTGATACAGAGGCCAGAGGGAGGGAGTCAGATACCCATTGGGTATCACAGGTAGGAAATGGAAAGGATAGAAATAGTCCAGGGGGAGAAGGGGAAACTTCAATGTGAAGCAGAAGGGAGAGATGCAACATATTGCAGAATTGAGGGAGGACAGCACGACTGGAGAGAAACTAGAAGACAAGGAGCTGGGGGAGGGACTAGGTGAAAGGGTCCCATTATAAGGGGTGAGGATGATGGTGTGGAGGAAGGGGATATGACCAGGGCCATGACAAAAGGTGCATTAATGAGTGGGATAAAGGGGACACCCATTCGGGGGGGGGGTTCTGAGATAAGTGGGCAAAAAGTTAAGGGAGGCAGAAAGGGGAGGGTGATGAGGGCATCTCTCATAATAAGGCAAGAAGACTCCCATGAAATTGATCTTTATCTGGCATCACAGATAAAGAGGGGGGTGAGCACATGGTGGAAGTAACCATAAGGATGATAGCGGTGTAAAGGTTCTGTTATTGGGTGACTCAATGATTAGGGGTATCCATTGGGAGGGACAGGAGGTGAGATGTCATAGCCAGGTGAAGGTAATGAATATCTCTGGGCTGATGGTACACAGAACAATGTTCATGGTGTACGAGCTGGTAAGGGACTGTGGAGGGAAGCTGGATTTCCTGGTCCACTTGGGGACTAACGATATAGAGGGACACAGTGTTTTGGAAATCCAAGCAAGGTTCTGAGGACTTGCTAGAGTCTGTCAGGATGATGGATGCAACATTTCCTTTTTGGAAATATTACCGGTACCTAGCGTCACAACCCTACTCAGCAGATCATGCCCTCTGCTCCCACAGTGCCAACTTCTGAGCACAGTATTGAGAACAGGAACAGAACAGAGTAACCCTCCTGTCTGTTTTGTGGGTTCGAATCAACCTTTATTCTCAAGTTCTGGAGGGATTCAAACTGTGAACCTTTTGCTAGCGTACCCAATGTACAGGCTCAGATAATTCAGCTTTTTAGGGAAATGCCACATATCTTTTGCCTACAGGCACCTAACCAGGTGTACAAAATGAACCCTTAAAGCTCTATGAAAAGACTTCAGATAAACTCTTACCTTTTCCCAGTTTGGTATTACCAGTAAGCTTTACACAGTGTCAACTTTAACCATATATGCTTCACTTGACAAAGAAAGAATTTCAAAGGCACACAAAATAGTCTCTTAAAATAAGAGGTTTTACTTAAAATAGATAAAACATATGTAAAATGTAAATACAGAACCATGTATCACAAAACATACAATCTTTTAAAAGAATAAGGTTTAAAAGTACAAAAATCCTACCACAGTACACTTAGACTTGTCTCTCTAATGTATACCTTCTAACAGTGCGTGAAATAGATGTTGTTTTCCAGAAAGTCCAAACAAGAATGTCTCCAAAGGTCAGTCACAGCACAATTAAAAAAACTGTCTTGAACCTGCCTTCTCCATGATGTCACCCAGCTCCTCCTCTGTTTATTAAAAATTATAGAATCAGGATGTCATATACTTCCAAAGGTAAATTAAATAGGTGACATCAGCAAAAACGTATTTCCCCACATGACTTCCCAATCAAGTCTGTGATTTTCCAATATCTTCTTTCATCCATGAGCAGTTTCCTCTCTCAAGGACATCAAAGGACTTTTTATGACTCACTGAGGTGTAATATGCTTTGTGACACCAGTCAATTAACTGACCTTCCTGAGGACGTCATAAAATGGATATTTCAGGTCTTAGCTTCAAACAACCCAGATCCTAAATAAGGCTATAAAATGTGAGATCTTGGAAGTCAATACCATCACAGAGATCTGCTGTTTAACATATCCTGTCTTTTGAAGTGAAACCTGGGGGGGAGTCATCCACAGGCTGTCTCATAGACAGGGTAGAGAAGGTTCAGAGGAGGGCAAAAAGATGGTGCATGGATTGCATCACAAGTCCTATGAGGACAGGTTGAAGGCACTGAACATGTACTCCTGGAGGAGAGGAGGGAGAGGGGATATGATAGAGATGTACAAGTATCTTACAGGAGGAACAGGGTGCAGGAATGCACTATTTTAAGCGAAAAGATGTTCCAGGACTAGAGGGCATGGGATGAAGTTGGAGGAGGACAATTCAGAGGAAACGTGAGGAAGAATTTCTTCACAGAATGGGTGGTGGATAAGTGGAACACCCTGCCAGAGGAAGTGGTGGGGGCTGAAACAATCACGGGATTTAAGAATGCATGGATAGACATAAAGAAATTCTGGAGGTCAGGGGTAAGGGGCAACAGACTTCCTGGAAAACATAAACTGAACTTACAAACTTACATGGGCAGACTGGGTGGGCCATAGGCCCTTATCTGCCGACACTGTCTATGTATCTATGTATCTATGTCTCATGAGAGGCACTCAATAATACATTTTTATATTACAAAAATCATAGAGTAATCAGAACCAGCTGTCCAAGGGTCACACCTAGGGCATCTGGGGAGAACAAATGGAAGATCACAGAGGTAAATGTCTGGCTCAGGAAGTGGGGGTAAGAAAGTGGGTCGGGGGTGTTAGGGAACTAGGAGGGAGTTTGGGAGGATAAGGGACTGTATGCCAAGGACAGGCTTCATCTTACCGCCTTAGGGAAGGAAATCCTTAAACAGGAGGTGGCGGACTACATTTAAGAAAGGTGGGGTTTAAACTTGTGGAGGGGAGGACAAGGGAGGGGCTGGCCAGAAGCCCTCTCCTCCAGATGAGAGGAGTAGCCTTCAAACCCAAGGGGGGGGAGAAACAGACTGAGGGAGGAGGTTCTAGGAGGAGCAGAAGGAGGCTGAGGCACAAAGAACCTGGTGGGTTTTGACAATGGGGATCAGAGGACAAGGGGTGGGGCAGTGTTAGTAAATGACAGTGCTTGGGAAACAAGTTACCAGAGTTCCAGGCCATGTTTTTTGGGGGGGAGGGCAGATGTGGCAGCGGTCACAGAAATGTGGGCCAACAAAAACCATAACTGGGATCTAAACATGAGGGAGTACACTATGTATAGGAAGGATGGAAAGGAGGGCAGAGGGGAAGAGTAGCTATTTACATCAGAGAGGGCATAGAAATTGCTAGGGTAGAAGAGGCAGAGGAAAATGTGGAGGCCTTATAGGTCACCTTTCAAACCCTGGCAGGAGGTGAGGTAAGGTCAAGCTGGGTGTAGTATATAGGCCCCCCAGGATGGGTGATTCCCTGGAGGATGGTTTGCTGGACAACATTATTGCCCAGTGCAGACCAAAAGAGGAGAGAGTGATGTTGACGGGGGGACCTTAATATGCCAGGTACAACCTGGGGAACCATGTCCTCTAAGGTGGCCAAGGAGCAGAGGCTGCTGGATGGCTTCCAGGATGTGTTCTTAACACAGCATGTGAGGGAGCCCACGAGGGAGGGTCATGTTCTGGATGTGGTTCTAGCAGATGGGGATCTGGTAAGGGACCTGGCTGTAGAGGATCCCCTGACTGGGAGTGACCACGATACTGTCTGACTTCAAATTAGCATGGGGGGAGGGGGAGACAGATCTAAGACACTGGCCGTGGATTTCAGAGGAGCAGACTTTATGGGCATGGGACATATTCTCAAGGATCACGTGAAGGGGATTACAGCAATGACAGACATGGAAAAGAGACGGGAGGTCATAAAACAGTAACTTCATGAGGCAGTCAGAACCTGCGCTAAGGTGAAGCATAAGGGAGCAAGGTTACATAAACTGTGCTGGTGGACCAGGGAAGTTCAGGTAGCGGACAGGGAGAAGAAGGCTGCCTGCAAAGAATTCAAAACATCGACAGGGGAAAGGGAAAGGGAAATGGAAACGTACTGTCTTGCATCTAGAAAAGTCACCCGGATGTTGCAGGAGACAAAGTCCAGTAAAGAGCAGCAGCTGGCATAGGGGATACAGGGAGGGGAAAAGGGTTTTTTGTGGTACATCAGGGAGCAGAGAAAAACTAAGGGCCAACTTGGCACATTGAGATGAGACGGAGGGTGGGTGGAAGAGGCAAGGGAGCAGGCGGAGGTATTAAACGAGTACTTCACCTCGATGTTCACTAGGAAGGGGGATGGCATATTTACAAAGCAAGGTATGAGGGGGATAGAAGCAGTAGTGTGTGGGATTGAGGGAGCAACAGATATGGGACATAAAGAAGGGAGAGGCACCCCTGGGGTTTCACACCAGGACAAGGATAGGAAGGCCAGCAACGTGGGAGGGAACGGATGATGCTATCTCCACCGAACGGATGTGGCAAGCTCTTAAGGCACTGAAAAAAGATAAATCTCCTGGGCTGGATGGCATTCATCTGAGAGTACTATGGGAGCTGGCGGATGTACTGGACGCACCCCTGGCAGAGCTGTTCAACAGGTTGCATGAGACAGAGAGGGTACCTAGGAATTGGCGTGAGGTGCATGGTGCCAATCCATAAAGGGGGTTGAGGAAGTACCAGGTAATTATAGACCCATCAGTTTGACCTAGGTGGTGGGAAAATTAATGGAGAGTATACTTAAGGAACGATTGGGGGGTTCTTGGAGGAGGAGGAGGAGGGAGGGCTGGATAGCTGACAACATGGGTTTGTGCCAGGTAGATCATGTCAAACCAGCCTTGTGGAGTTCTATGAATGGATAACATCGGAACTAGACAGGGGGAAGCCTGTGGATGTACTGTTCTTGGACTTCAGCAAAACGTTTGACTCTGTCCCCCACAATGGACTGGTGGAGAAACTGATGGGGTTGGGAGTGGGTCCTTGGATGGTCAGATAGATAGGAAACTGGCTAGCTGGGTGCACACAGAGAGTAGTGGTAGGTGGGGAGCTCTCAAACCCTAGAGAGGTTGGTAGTGGGGTAACACAGGGCTTGGTGCTGGGTCCGATCCTGTTTAATGCATACATATCTGACATCAGGGATGGTATACTGTGTGAGATGAGTCTCTTCACTGATGACTCCAAGATGGGAGCAGTAGTTGAGGGGAAAGAGGAAGATTGGCCCTGCAAGAGGACCTGGACACCCTAGAAAGGTGGGCTCACATGTGGAAATTAAATTTCAACACCACCAAGTGCAAGATGTTACATCTTGGGCAGGGAAACCCTAAACACAGGTACACCCTGGGAGGGGAGGTGCTGGAGGCCTCGGCTGGGGAAAAAAACCTAGGGGTCAAGGTGGAGGCATGTATAAATAACTCTGAGCAGTGTAGAAGAGTGTCTAGCAAAGCAAACAGGATGTTGGGATGCATTGTAAGCGGGATCACCTCTAGGAGCAGGGAAGTGATTCTGACACTGTACAATTGACTGGTTAGACCACACCTCAAGTACTGTGTACAGTACTGGAGACTGCACTTGAAGAGAGACATACAGCTCCTGGAGAGGGTACAGAGGAGGGCTACCAGGATGATTCAAGGATTGGGGTAGTTGACTTATGAGGACAGACTTGAGGAGCTCGGCCTGTTCTCATTGGAGGAGAGGAGAGGAGAGACAGGGGGGACATGATCGAGGTCTTCAAGTACCTCAATGGAATAAATAGGCTAAACACAGAGGGGAGCTTTAGACTAAAGGAGGGAGGTATCACCAGTGGGAGTGGGTTGAAGTTGGAAAGCGGAAGGATGAAGGGAGAAAAGAGGAGGAGGTTTTTCACTGAGATGGTGGTGAAACCTTGGAATGCACTGCCTGGTGAGCTGGTCCAGTTATCCACAGTGGAGGGCTTCAAGGGAAGGTGGGATAGATACAGAAAGGGGAAGTATCAGAACACAAGGAGAGGGCCTCGGTTCCCAACAAGGGACCTGAGGTTCCAGCAGACTCGATAGACCGCAAGGCCTAATCTGCTGACAACTAGTATGTTAGTAACCAGTCAAGAAATTTTTTATCTTTGTGATTTTTTTTTTTTTTACCATTTACAAAAGAATTTTATCTTGCAAACATAACTTTAAAACGGGACAATATGTTTTCACCAAACCTTCCAGAGGTACACCCTTACACTAGCCCTTCTACCCTGAAAATGCCATGACAAAATTCCACATGACCTAGGCTGTAGGGTAGAGGAAAAGAAAATCTCTATGTTAAGTATAGGGAAAAAGTGATTTTCTCTGTTTTTGGCACTCATATCTCGAAAACCACACAAGGTGCCATCACAAAACTTTCCACATCTTGAGATTCTGGCAGTCTGACTATGAATGTGAAATTTTAGGTATTTCATCAAAGTATGCAAAAGTCATTAAGGTGCAAAATACATGGTTTAACATTAAACAGGCTACACCACCTAACTGTATGGGTGCAACCCTATAATACAATTTGTCCAGTGTTTATATTGCTAATACCAAATAAACTAGCATCACTAGTGAAGGATATAGTTAGAAGGGTGAATGGAAGGTTTTAGTATTTATGGAGCATAGACACACGGTGCTATCCACCAGGATCGAAGTGCAGTATCACACTTTTTAATGAGCTGCCTTGAAGAATACAACAGGAACTCAATGTAATCCAATGGTAATTGCTTAAGCAATAATGCATTACAGAAGCTGTGTTGTGCTGGGATAATGGCACACAGCAGGTGGGGTGAATCACAAAGCCAATGGCCGATTGTTTCCACCACCCAAGAAATGCAGTTATCCCAGAACAATGTACCACATGTTGTGCCTTATTGAAATTATGAAATGGGTTCATTCCCAGTGGCAAATACATTTTTTTTTGTTAAAAACATTTTTAATTTATTAATTGCCAAAAGAAAACAAGTAAAACAAAACTGAAAAAGTAAAAGTAGTCCTGTTCATCATCGAACATCTTGTTATGCTAGTTGGACTTTGAGAGATGTAACACTGCCTGTTCAAGCAAAGCAGTGTTTTAGGGAGAGTTAGTGCCACTCAATCATCATTCATGCTGATAATGATGGAGTTTTGCTGGGTGGGAGGGGGGCAATAAAATCATTGTACAGCATGAACTAAAAGAAAACAGTCAACCCAATCCTGTGACAGCTCTTTCCTTGATGTAGCAGCAGACCTGCCTATGTAATAAGCCTGGATTTTCAAGCATGCAGGGGCTCAGACGGGCTGTAATATTTAAAAAAACTATGTGTGTGTCTCTAGCTCTCTCTCTCTCTCTCCTCTCTATGCACACAATGCTAGCTGTACTTCAACATAGTCAAATGCCAATAACTTTAAAATGATAAATGACAGCATGGTACTGTGAGCAAGAGAGTTGTTCAGCACAAAATACCTACAAAATGAGTGGTGTTTCATTTACAGAGTCTGTTTATTTATTTTTTTATAATTAGCAAAACAGACAGAAGAAAATTTAATTTTTTCACTGTTTCAACAAACAAATGTGAATGACTTTAAAACAAAAAATGACAGCATGATACTATGAGCATGACATTTGTTCAGCACAAAACTATCTACAAAATGAGTGGTGTTTCCTTTATTTCTACATTTTAGTTTTTTATAGTTAGTAAAAGACAGCAGAATTTGTTTCACTTGTTGCAACATACAAATGCAAATAGCTTTAAAATGAAAAATTATAGCATGGTACTTGGAGCACAAAAGTTGTTCAGCACAAAATATCTACCAATGAGCCATGTTTCATTTATAGATACGCTTAGATTTTTATAATCAGCAAAAATGGCAGGAAATTAAATGTTTTTTTGGTTTTTTTACTTTCTTGGAGGTATGGGCATAAATGAAATAAGCTACCCCCACTGGGAATATTGAGGATGTTTTTTGTTCTACTGCTGATTGACCCAATGACATCAATGGCATCATGAGTGGCGAGCACCTCTAATTACCAGTAGTTGCAACAGTGATCATGAAATTGCTCAGGGTAGGACCAATCTGGTGTCTAACCAGTCATGGGACCTCCAGTGGACACTTTTTGAACACTTTGCCACAGTCTGACACTTTGTGAATTATTGGTGAGCACCTCTAATTAGCAGAAGTTGTAACAGTGGTCTTGAAATTGCTCAGGGTAGGCCTGATCTGGTTTTTAAAAAGTCATGGGTCATCTACTGGACACTTTCGGACCACTCATGCCACGGTCTGACACTGTGAATTATTGGTGAGCAACTGTAATTAGCAGAATTTGCAAGAATGGCTGTGAAATTGCTCTGAGTAGGCCCAGTCTGGTTTTTATGCAGTCATACAACCTCCACTGGACCCTTTTGAACCGCTCTTGCCACAGTCTCACCCTGTTCCTGAATTATTGGTGAGCACCTCTCATTAGCAGAAGCTGCAACAATGGTTGCAAAACTGCTCAGGGTTAGCCCAGTCTGGTTTCTAACCAGTCATGGGACATCTACTGGACACTTTCAACCCACTCTTGCTATGGTCTGACACTGTTTGTGAATTATTGCTGAGCACCACTAATTAGCAGAAGTTGCAACAATGATCCCGAAATTGCTCAAGGTAGGCCTTGTCTAGTTTCTAACCAGTCATGGGACCTCCTCTGGGCACTTTTGGACCATTCTTGCCACTGTCTGACACTGTTTGTGAATTACTGGTGAGCACCTCTGATTAGCAGATGTTGCAGCAATGGTTATGAAATTGCTCAAGGTAGGCCCATCACCAGGAAACTGAGGTAATATTCCAGCTTAAATGGCACACAGCTGAGTGACACAAAATGAAAGCAAAAACAGGAAAATGACAGCAGAGTGAGATGTACCTGTGAGTAATATGGGACTGACTGATTGATTGATTGATTGATTGATTGATTGACTGACTGATTGAAAAGGGAGTGTCGGTGTGTGGCTGTGTGAGACATAAAGCATGCCCTATATCACTTTGCCTGATAACGTAAAGTGGGAATTCAAGAATCTGTGGCTCACACTGTTAAAACAGGCAGCATTAACAGAGCAGTGGAAAATAGTATTGAAAGCATTGAGTGTACAACAGTTTTGCACCCCCCCCCCTTGAAGGTAGGAAGTGGGAGCTGTTTGAACAACAAATTGCAGTTTGGTTAATTGACAGACAAGAATCTTCAGATTGTTACTGACATCCGTGCCCCTGTAGATGTCCCACCTGCACCCAGATGGAACTGACAGGCAGTTTCAGGTACACCAGCTGCCCCCCACAAGCCCCATCTAATCTGTCCAAGCTTGTCTTATTATGGGACTGTGCCACTATCACACCATTACCCATTTCCCCAGAGTTCCATGACCATATTCAACCCTGTTTACAGACTGTCTCAGTCTGTTTGGTATTTCCATTTGACCCCTGCTGAGATGTATAATAACCCTGCTCTGCCCGGCGATTCTTATTTCGTAAGTGTAAAGTAGCTACGGCATTTGCTCATGTGCATATACTCTACACTTCCTCTTCCCAGTCTGCCATGCATGGGTGTTCGGAAACAATCTGAGGAACTCACTCTTCCAATTAACTAAACCCAATTTGCATATTAAATAGTTCCCGGCCTGGCCCAGTGGGGCTTAGGGTTGAGGCACTGGACACTACACTCACGCCACACTGGTGACCCAGATTTGGGAATGAGCTCGGGCCACCGTGGGAATTCAGGGGAGGACAGGATTGAGCATCCAGAGGACTGCTCTCCTGTCCTGGGAAGAAAGAGAGACTTAATCTTGGGCTCTGGTGGCTCCTGGCAGCAGTCTGGGGCATAGCCAGCCTGAGGTCAAGCAACCACAGGATTGACTGTGGCAGCGATTGTGCAGGCATGCATGGCAGCATACATGCCTGCACTGGACACATTGCATGTCCAAGCCTAGGGTGGGAAGCAAGAAGAACCCATACTGACCGGGTGGAGATGGCGACCTCCAGGAACCAAGGCTCCACATGCCCACTGCTGGCCACAATCCCTGACTCTCACCCCTGGGGATCTTCGGCCTCCAAGGGGCCTGAGAGAGTTGAGGTTCTGATCCTGATGTTACTGTCAGGAAGAGTAGTTCAGGTGGGCAGTTAGGAGCTACAGTTGAGAGTATAGCCCAGGAGATGCCCTGAAAGGTAGGTGGATAAATAGAATTTGAAAAAATACCTCCACCTTCTGAATGGGGGAGGGGGTGTAAACCTGTTGTATGCTTAATGTTTCCATTTCAGTTTTCCCTGCTCTGTCAATGCTGCCTCACCATGACAGTGTAAGCCACAGATTCTCATATTCTCACTTTATATTATCAGGCAAAGTGATCTAGGCACGCTGCATTTCACTTACCCACCCAATGACACTTCCTTTTCTTCCTTGCATGTAGTCAGAGCATATGAAAACTGCCTTCTCCATACTACCCAGAACTACATCTGACTCTGCTGATGTTTCCATTTTTTTGGTTTCCTTTTGTAACATTCAGATGTGTGCCGCTAAATTTGGAATGTTACCTCTGTATCCAGGTGAAGAAGCCAAGGACTTGGTGCTCCACAGAGCAGCCATCAACTGACTCTCCCAAGTCCTTAGCATGTGCTTCCATCACAGCATAGGTGCCTTCAGCACCTGAATGAAGGCATACACACAACCTACATGGTTGAAGGCACTCAGCTGTGCCTCATGCCTCACAATCTACCTGGGCTGTTCCATGTGGTAATTTAGCATTACCACACTCCCTGTGATGTGTCATTGCTTTCTTACAATTTATAATGTGATTCTATGAGAATTTTATATCACACTTCACAAATGGTTGAAGATACTTGGTGTTAACACTCTGCCAACATGTCCTTTACCACCATTCACACCACAGTCACGCAAAGAACCTAGTACCACAGGACTTCTATACCACTGACGAACATCTGGCATTAAGAAATGCTTGTTTGTGCATTGTTGTGTTACCACTTGGCCAGGAGGTGGTTCCAATAAGCATTGTTTTCCCCCCATAAGTATTTTTATCGTCCAAGTCCTGAGTGGACTGCTGTCAACCCTGGCCCTGTGACTTCAACTGGCTTCCAACCCCCTCTCCGAGGACATATCTGACCCCAGGTAATCCACAACAGATTGCCCACCACCATAGCAGGACTGGGAGGGGGAGGTCGAGGGCCAGCATCCTCCAGTGGCGGCGTGCGTGGCAGACCAGGCTTCTTGGCCCACTCAGCCTATTTTTTCCTAACATACTAACATACTAGATGCCAGCAGAGTAGACCTATTAATCTATCAAGTCTGTTCATGCTTCAGCACCCTGATTGGGTACCGTAGCCATCTATCTGTCTCCTCCACTGTTACTCTATTCCCCAGTCCTGCCCCCATTGGGCAAACCAGTCTCTGCTTCATCCCTTGCCTATACCTGTTCCACCCTCTCTTAAATCCCTCCACCGTAGCTGCCTGTACCAGCACCCCGGGCAGTGCATTCCACGGTTCCATCATTCTCTTGGTAAAGTACCTCCTCCTCCTTTGCCCCCTAACCCCACCACCCTCAATCTTCCAACTGTGTCCTCTGATGATTCCCCCGTCCTTCAGTCGAAAAAGCCTGTCTCAGCTTACCTTATTTACTTCCCTGAGGTACTTAAAGACCTCAATCATGTCCCCTCCAGTCCCTCCTCTCCTCCAACGAGAAGAGGTTGAGCTCCTATAGTCATTCCTCATATGTCATATCCCCCAGGCCCTGGATAGAAACATAGAACTTGATGGCAGATAAGGACTGTCTGGCCCACCTAGTCTGCCCATTTCTCTACCTACAATATAAGCTCAGATCCTATTTGATCTGTGGCCTACCTCCTCCTTCCTACCACTAGTTTTGCCTTCTGCTTGTTCCATGCACTCTTGAATCTGACAACTGTTTTTGGCCCCACAACTTCCTCCAGGAGGCTGTTTCATGCATCCACCACCATTTCTGTGAAAAATACATCCTCACATTGCCCCCGAGTCTTCCCCCCCCCGGCCTCATATTGTGACCCCTTCTTCTTGCACATCTTTTCTGAAAGATACTGCCCTCTTGAACTCTGTTGATCCCCTGAGGTATTTGAATGTCTCTATCACATCCCCATCTCCTTCCTGTCCTCCAGAGCAGGGTTCATTTTGGGTGGGGACGGGACAACTGCCACAAAGTTTTGAATTTTGACCCGCTTTTTCTTCTACCTTGGGAACAATCTCCCAACTGTTCTAGATGTTTTAAACTGCTGTTTCATGAATCCGGGCTTGGCTGAATATTATGACCCATTATTTTTTTCATTTGACCCTTAGTTTTGATACCCAGTGAGGTCAGTGTCCCACATAGAAAAATATCTGAAATGAACAATGCCAAAGTATATATATTGAGTTTTCTCAATCTCTCATCGTATGGTTTCTGTTATAACCCCTGCACCATTTTTGTTGCCCTTCTTTGGACTGCCTCCACCCTTTAGCTATCCTTTTGGAGATCAGGTCTCCAGAACTGCATGCAGTACTCTAGATGAGGCCTCACCAACTACCTGTACAGCAGCATCACTATCTCCTGTTTTCTACTGGTGATACCTCTTCCTTTGCACCCCAGCATTCCACTGACTTTCCTCACTGCCTTCTCACATTGTTTGGCTACTTTTAGATCATCTGTTATGACTAACCCCAGGTCCCTTTCCACTTTGGTTTTGTTAGTACCTCCCCCCCCCCCGTCGTGTATTCCTCCCCTGGGATTTTGTTCCTCAAGTGCATGATTTTGCACTCTTGGCATTGAATCAGAGCTGCCACACTCTTGACCACCTCTAACTTGCCTAAGTCTCTCCTATTGCTTCACCCCTGGAGTGTCAACCCTATTGCAGATCTTGGTGTCATCTGCAGAGAGACATACTTTTTTTGAGTCCATCTGCAATGTTGCTTATAAAGACATTAAAGAGGACTGGCCCCAGCACTGAACTTTGTGGCACCCCACTGGTTACCCCCTTTGTTCAGATTGAACTCTGTTTGCCACCACCCTCTGAGTCCTGTTGTTAAGTCCAGAGTTCTCTGTATACCAAACAGGGATGTCACAGTATCAAATTTCAATGACATGACAACTATAATATTTAATACTGTGAATATCACCATATTGTAAAAGTAATTTTTGTTCATAAAATTGTCAAACTCTCATGTCAGGAGAGAGATAGTTGTTCTATAAACATCCCTAAAATAAATTGATAGGATTGAAAATCACGGTATCAAGCGAAATTACCCCAAAGCTGACTTGTTTGCAGGAGATGTATTCTCTCCTGTGATAGTGGCACAGCTTCAGTTATTCAAACTACTTGCCCAGATACTAATAGTAGCACATAAGCTGTCTGACCATTAACATGCTAGACTACAACAGTTTAGGAGTCAGCTGATGGCATAGCACCAGGTTCATGGTTCTACTGCAGAACTTGTTCCCCCACCTCCCATTGCACCATACTTTGATAGCTACTTGTGAGCCATACCAATATGTTTACACACTGTCCTTGATAAGCTAGGGAGAGGTGGGAGGCACTATTTGGGGGTTGCACAAGGTTTCCTGTACTTTTATCCACAGAAACTGCCATACACTAAAGGGTGTTGCAATTTTCAAGGGTGGATTCTCCCCTGCAACAACTGTACAGCATACAGTATACTTATGCAGATCACCTGTCCAGATGTTAAGAGTTGCATATAGATTGTGTGACCAATAATCTACTGGATTGCAACAGCCACAGGGGCTGGACCATGGCAAATGCCCCAGACACATGATGATACTGTCAAAGTCATTCCCTTCAACCCATACACTGCTAGCCATGCCAATATTAACTGTATATGTAAGCAATAAGACATGGCTAGGTGTTGGTAGTACTGAGATACCCACACACTCAGAGGCGTAGTTAAGCATGAAACCACAAGTCAAGTGCCTTCAGCCTCTGTGTGTGGATATCTCAGTACTACCTGTCACAAACCTACTCAGCAGGTCAGGCCCTCTGCTCCCACAATGTCAACCTCCGAGCGCAGTATTGTGAACAGGTAACAGAACAGGGTAACCTCCTGCCTGCTTGTGGGTCTGAATCACCTTGGTCTCAAGTTCTGGGGGATTCAAACTGTGAACCTTATGCTAGCATACCCAAATATACAGGCTCAGATAATTCTGCTCTCGGGAATGCCAGATATCTTTCACCTAAGGGCACCTAACCAGGTGTCCAAAATGAACCTTAAAACTCTATGAAAGACCTTGGTATTTCTTACCTTTTCAGTTCAGTAACACCATTAAGCTGATGAACAGTTGTCAACTTAACCATCTATTCCTCATATGCAAAAGAAAGAATTTCAAGGCACACCTGACAGTCTCTTTAAAATAAGAGGTTTACTAAAAATGGATAAAAATATGTAAAATGTAGACATTCCTATCTAATGTATACCTTCTTACAGTGCTTAAAATAAGATGTTGTTTCTAAGAGCCCACAAAACAAAGTGTCACAAAAATCAGACACAGAATATTTTAAACTGTCTCTATATCCACCTCTTCCATGATGTCACCTAGCTCCTCCTTGTTAAATATAAAAAAAATAATACACATAGAATGTCCTATCAGGTGGAATATTAAATAAGGTGACATCAGTAAAAACTAATTTCCCAAATTATAAGTCTGTGATTTCCCAGTTCCTTCTCTGTGCTCTTTGAGCAGTTCCTGTTCCCAGCCCATATCAAAAGACATTTTATAACAATGTAAAGTTTTCTCACCTAGATGCTATATAGCTATTTAACACCAGTTGAAATTAACTGTTCTTCCTCTGAAGATGTCATAAAATGCATATTTTGATTTCCCAGCTTCAAAGAAGCAACAGGTCATAAAATACAATGTATTGGAAGTTAATCACTTTACAGAGCTCTGCTGTTTAACATATATCCTGTCATTTTAACTGAAACCTGGGGGGTCATCCCACAGGCTGTCTCATGAGAAACACTCAATAACACATTCTGTATACAATATCATAGAGCAATCATAACCAGCTGGCCAAGTCACACACTACCAACACCCAGCCATGTCTAATTGCTTATAAATAATGGGTCCATAGGTAACTCTGAAAAAAGAGCATTCTAAACGTTTTCAAAGTCACAAAAAATATGCTAAAATGTTGCTAAATAATGTAAAATAGTCCTTCCACAGATGTTTTTCACCTGTCAGTCATCTGTCTTTCTTTCTTCACACTCAATACATTGTGTGATTGTTTACCGTGAACTAGAAGACTTCACAGTTTTGCATTATTCCAGTAATAGAATCCCCCCCACACACACACACACACACATAGCATGGTAACATGGAATACATTAATTTAACATTCTTCAGAGCTCAGCTGACATACAAACAAAGACACACACAGGCCTGAAGTGGAGACAGAACCTAAATTTTATCTGTTGCCAGGTAAGAAGCAGTGAGTTCTCTAGCAAAGTGGTAGAGACAGATGGGGGATTTTGCATTGTCATCAAGAAATAGATTTGTGTATGTGTGCAAGGGGGTCTCATGAGTGTAAATAACATTAAATTATTTACTTTATTTATTTTAATGGACTTTATTTTTAGGGCCTAGTTGAAGTTTTTATATATAAGTAAAGATTATAGTCATGTTTGTGATAGAAACTTAGAAATAGGTGGCTTATGAATTATGTGAGTTGCCTTGTTGGCAGGGACTTGTTTTAGCCAGTGTTGGCAGTCTCCTATTGCAATGGCTAGAACCAACTCTCAGCAAATCAGGACACAGGGATTTCTTTGCTCACTTGATATACTGTATACTGTTCCTTACCATTTCTTGTAGTATAAAGGACCCAGAATCCTGTGAAGTGGTTTTCCATGCCCCTGACATCAAGCAGATCCCCTCTGCCAAGCCCTGTTCCCTTCTGTTCTTGTTGACAGCAGCCCTTCCTCCTGCTGTAATGAACATTCTGCCTCACAAGGCTGTGGTCTGTACAAGACATGGCAGGGGCCACTGTTATTTTTGTTGGCGGTGAGTGCACAGCAGAGCTGCTGTGCATAACACAGTACCTTGATGCATACTAATGCCATGGAGAAGACAAACTCCCCCTATCACTTCCCTGTGTTGGTACACTGTCCAGTCAGCTTTAACAGGGGAAAGACTGGTGACCCCTTTGTGTATAGCACAAAGGGGAGCAACACAGAAATGCACTGAAAAGTGGTTTCACAATGACCTTTCCTTCATAGGCTATACTTGTGTGCACCTCTGCCTAATTCTTGCTGCCCAAGGATGCCCCAATAGAGATTTCACATAAAGACATATACAGTAGGTCTGGGTGAATACCTTTTTGAAAATATGTGCCAAATATAATATTTGAGGCCCCAAATACTGTATATGGATCTTCAGCTCGGAGGAAAACAGCATAAAAATAACCCTATCCCTACCTGGTGGCCGGAGCTAATCTCCTACTCATCCTCCCATCCAATTCCAATCTTTCTACACACACACACACACACACACACACACACACACACACACACACACACACCTCCTTTCTTGTGTCCCAGTGACTGAAAATAGTGTAGCTTTTAAATTGCTGGCTTTAGCACTATCCCAAGAGTTGACAAGATTATTTCAACTGCAACCCACGTTGGTCTGACCCCCATTCTTCCAAATGTAAAATTTATATTTTGGCACCCCTCTGACCCCTTAACTTGATTTGGGTGGGCAGTGGCAATCAATTCCCATCTAATCAGTTGGCCTCCCCTCCTGTCATGCCCCTCACCCACCCATTATCCAAATGTAAAATTTATATTTCAGCTACAATGACCCGTTAGCTTGAATTGGGAGGGGGCAGTGGCAATTGATTCCCTGCTAATCAGTAGGCCTCCCTCCCACCATGCCCTTTACCCATCACATGCCATATGCTGTCTTATGTAGATAGATTTCTAAAGTTCTATCTGAAGGAGAAAATGAGCTGGTACATGATCAGGGGACAGCCTCATGGCAGTAGTAGAGGTGGGGCAGTAGTGATTCTATGCAGCCTACATGGCAATAATAATGACATTAGTTCCCCACCACTCCCTCATGACACCACACTCACTCACTCACTCCCTCCCTCCCTCCCTCCTTTATCTGGACCCAAAAAACTTAAAGGAAAACTACACCCAAAACTTGAAAAAATATATGTTGTGCAGAGTGTTTTAATCTGTATGTGAAGTTTTAGTGTTTCCTTCCCTCTGACTGGTATTAGGAGTTTTCCCAAATTAGCCTGCTAGGCTTTATGCTAGTTTTACGAGCCCTGGGGATCTTCATACCTGATAGCATAATTGTATTTCTTGTTCTCATAGTGCATCTTGTCTCATGTGACTGTGATGTAAAGAGACCCAACATTCAGCACACACATGCCAAACAAACTAAATATCTTGGAAGCTTTACAAGCTGCACAAAAATTACCAGCAGCAAAGTTTTTCAGGACAGTAAAACCTTTAGGATGAGGGTGGTCACCAAGCTGAATTCTACAGATTTTAAAATATAGCCATCTCTATTGTTGTGAACTGATTGTAATGCAATGCTTTCTGCTGGATTTATGGGCTCTGCTACATCACCTTTACATGAAACAAGGTGCATTGTAGGACAAAGAACTACAATAAAGCTATTTGAAATGGAGATCTCCAGGAGTCATAAAACTACCCTAAAGCTAGCAGGCTAATTTAGGAAAAACTCCTAATACTAGTCAGAGGGAAGGAAACACTAGAACTTCACGTACAAAATTAAAACACTCTGCACAGCATATATTTTTTTCAAGTTTTTGGTGTAGTTTTCCTTTAAATCACAGCCTACATTATAAGTAAGCATTGTCTGCAATTCTGCTGCTAGCAGTAATCATAGAATAAACTGGAATCATATTTCTTTTACAATCATCAGAGGTTGGAAATGACACTCTTCTCTAAATAAAGTATTGAATCTGGGTTTCTTTGATAAGTACAGTTGAAATAGGTGAAAGCAGGATCACATTATAAATGAGTCATTGCTTCTCAAATTTATTTATTTAAATGTTTAACCAGGAAGTACATACTGACCTGAAAACAGCTAATTTCCAGATGTATCCTGGGGAGAGAGGAGTGGGAGATATCTAACAAAAAAATAAATAAATAACACAGTAAAATACAATAATATAATTTTACAAGCAGAGTCATAAATATTATCAGCAGAACAGTAAATGAAGGCATCTAGAAAATAACACACACACTAATATATTTAGAAAGGGAAAATGGCAGAATAGAAGAAGAGGGCAAGACTAGAGAATGGAGAAAGAGGAAAGGTCATAAGCAGTTGCATGTAGGATGACAAAAGTCAGAAAAGAAACTTTAGGGAGGAAGGAGAAGAGGTAGAATGAATAGGAAGGGGAAGGGGGGACCAAAGTTTTGTAAAGCTACTGTACCATGATTGGCTATCATGGGTAAATAGGCAAGGAGCTGTCCAGTACAGACAACCTCAGAAATAAAAAAAGCTTAATAAGGGAGTAACCACTTTCAATCAAGGCAACAATTGGCCCAAAAGAACAGTTTTGAAAAATAACACCCACTTACCCACGACTTTTAAAGTGATTTATTTATGTGTTTTAAAATTCCAAGAAAAGGAAAAAACAGTGTATTAACTACCCATCGGCTTAGCTAACTATCACCAACTTTTTGGAGCAAATCTTCTTCATCAGGGTTACACTGGTTTGATTTCTGAAAAATAGATAAATATAATCAAAATGATCATACATTCTAATTTGGATAATAAAAGCTGAAGAAATGTATTTGTGTCCACTGACACATATAAAAATCTATACAATTATATTGACATGCAATTCCTTTTCCCGTTGACACCTATTAAACAACCATGATATATAAAAATATTCCCCAATTACATTTTTATGAACATTTGAAATTTATCTGCAGAAATATGAAGACATATTTTGAACTATCTTAACTTTTTTCTTGAAGTGACCTCCTGTCACTATGGGTATCATAAACCAAGTTCTATATCAGTTGAATAAATAAAAGTTTGTGTTATCAAACAGATGTGTCTATGACTCCCACAATATTATTCTTATGTACCATTTGAGATTCATTTAAAAGCATAAAGAATTATTTGTAATTATTTGTAACTACCTTACATTTTGCTGAACAAAATTCTCGCCTCTTACAAACAATGATCTATATCAACTGAATAAATAAAAGTTTTTGTTATCTAACAGCATGTGTTAATGTTTCTCAAGTGATATGTTAAAGAAAGGCATGCAGAAAAAAAATGGGTAAATAAAATTCAAAATGTGCAGATGCAGGACCCTATTGAAAACAAGATGTTGCACCTCTGCTGTGTTATGTGGATACATACATTGAGAAAATGGATAAAAGTGCAAGATATTGCTTACAGATCTCTGGTGAGGTCACACCAGAATACTGTACTGAATTCTGGAATCCACACACTAAAGAAGGACAGGGACTATCTGGAGTCTGTCAAGGAAGGTGTCACAAAATGATCCAGGGACAGCATGGAAAAGCAAATGAAGAGACAGTGATTAGCCTCAGCATGTACACACTGGCACCTGTAGGGAAAGGGGGACATAATATGGACTTATAAATACTTACAAGGCTTGATGAACTGGGCGATCACACCCACAAGGTATAAGCCCTTGGCTTACAATCAGGAGTATGTCTCTAGAGGTTGTTGAGCAGTGGCTGGTGGTGGGATGGACTTTCAGTGGACTCCTATGGTAGAAGGGCTTGAGCAGGTGAAAGAAGGATCTGATAGCTGATGAGGAGAAATAGTTGTCTAGCCAGAAAGTATAAAAAAGGGTGAAAGCAGGACTGCACTGAAAATGAGATGTTACATCTCACCTGTGATATCTTGGGTTAATGAAGTGTAACAGCTGATAAAATCTGTACTCCACAAAACCAAAATATGAGATAGTGCATCACAGTTGAGCTATTCTGGTTAAATACAATGTAAAATGAATGACTGTAGGACCCCCACTGAAAATGAGTTTATGTATTGCATCTCAGTTGGACTGGGGTAGCCTTGGTAGATACTGTGTCAAAATGGGTAAAATCAGGACCCCTCTGAATATGAGGTATTGCAGCTCTGCTGGGTTACCCCCATTTAGCTACAGTGTAAAAATAGGTTATAGAAGGACCCCTCTGAAAATGAGATATGACATCTCAGCTTAGCTACTCTCAGAAAATGTTGTGCAAGATGGGCGAAAGCAGGACCCCAGTGAAAACACAATGTGGCATCTCATCTGTGTTATAATGGGTAAACACAATCTAGAAACATGTGAATTAATGTATTATATCTGGCCTGGGCTGTTCTGCATAAATACAGTATTTGAATGGGTAAAAGTAGGACCCCACTAAAACTAAATGTTGCATCTCTGCTGGGTTACTCAACTACAGTGTGAAAATGTGAAACAAGCAAAAATGTACTCCAAGACAGTTAGATCGGTGATTCTGGTTATGCCACAGTGTGATTTATTGGTACAGAAAAAATATAACATTTAGTTCAGTGCACCAGTCAAAATCAATGCTTTGTGAATACTGTGTATTCGATCAAGAACACCAGATGATTTTAATGAATACAGGTACAATGCCTTATGCTGGTGCACACACCACTCCAGACCTCCTGGGTATAAGCCCTAACACTTTTAGGAATACTCCTGTTCCTCAGTGGGCATCCAGTAATTTGATTACTGAGCATCCAGATTTATGGACGTGTGTTTATGTATGTTCGTCTGCAAACAGGTGGAAGCTGGAGAGCACTGCATCTTACCTGGGGTAGCCTGAGTACATGCAGTATAACAATGGATAAACAAAGTAGGACCCTACTGAAAATGGCATATCACATGTCATCTGGGCCCTGGGTAATTACACTGTGAAAACTGGTGAAACATGGACCCCACTGAAAATGAGATGGAGCTTGGCTGTCATGCATAAATTCATTTTTAAAAATGGGTAAAAGAAGGATGTCACTAAAAACAAGATAGTTCAAAAGCAGCCATTATTGGCTGTTGCCAACTCTTGTTAAATAAAGTTGCAATGTTGTCCTTAAGCTGATAGGTACACATTATGTACATATCAGCATCACTGTTAGACATGGGACACCAGCTCATTAATTGCTTCCATGTGTGTCTTTATTCAATCACCACACTACCAGTATCTGACTCGTTATTTTGTCAAGCACATTTAGAAAACAGTTTTCTGAAAGGAGCTATGAAAACTGAAATTCTGCCCCATTCTGATTCCCTTGTGAAAGCCATCTCACCACATATGAGTTTTCAGATTTAAAAAAGTGTGCACATTCTTTCTTATTGATGAAAAGTTTTCCATGTCCCCAGTCTTGAATGTTTATGGTACTAAAATGTAAAGAACTGTAGCAGTGTCCTGTTATGTGCTATGTGTATGTATCAGATTCCTCACTGATTTATAATTGAAGCAATAACTGGAAGATTCTGCAGAGCTTTCAAAAGATGCCTAATACTTAAAAAGTTGCAGTACATATGGTAATCACAGAGTGATAAATATTGATAGAAGAGATCAGTTCCTTTGAATAATATTTGCAGATATAATGATCTCATAGTCTGCAATCTTCTTTCCAGTGAGATTTCCACAAATTGTCATTTTCAGACATATTACAGTTCAGCACTTCAAAGCCATGAGATAACTTATTCAGAAAAGTAATTTCAAAGCTGGATAACAGAGCACTGGCTGATGCATTCATTTTCTAAGTCAATCATCCAGAATAGATTTAAGGCAAGAAACAGAGGACAGGTCATGAAGATTGAAATGCAAATACCATAGTTAGGGCTAAGGACATTGTCAGCTGTGTGCTCTGTTTTGGTGGTAGTTTTACATGTTTCTGAAATGAACCTTGTGAGTCATTTATCAAGGTGCTGGAGTACATTACATCTTTATAATATTAATTTTTGCTGCACATTAAATTAATGAATCCATCATGATCCAACACTAATGACATGAAATTGGGGTTGTTGTTGTAAACAGCAATGGAGCTGTGCTCTGACAACAGACTGAGAGCTGACAATTCAAGCAAGCTTTGGAATCGGAGTTATTAGGGCGTGATCTTTGCCTAAAGCACCATTTCAAATGCCAAGAGCTCAATTTCAGTAATATTTATCTACAACACATGCTTCTGTTTCTCTCTTGGCAATCAGTGAACACAGAGACAGTGAACTAAGAATGGAGGAGGAGCAGGTAAGGCAGAGTTTTGTGAACTAGAGGTAGGACATTTCCTGAATTATACTCGGGCAGTAGTGCATGCTCCATCAACTTTGCCAAGACCAGACGAAACAGACAGTCTGGTACACCAACAAGTTATCTGAAGCTGTTGAGATGAAAATAAACTTACCATGTGAACTTTATGTGAGGAAGGTCTATTTAGACAATTAGTTTCAAGCTGTGAATGTGTTGTTTTTTTAGCAGGTATGCTTGCTTAACTTTTATGATGGGACTGGAAATAGTTGAGACTGGGACTGTCTCATGAAAACTTCCTTATGGTAACATATGTACTGTAGTACCCTTAAATAGAGCCAGAGTGACAGCATTAAGGACCACATTATTCTGTTCATTCATTTCATGGATAGCCAGAGTTCTAGCCTTCCCACACTGCCCCTGAGAATCACATCTAGTAGATCAGAAGGTACAGTAGTTCAGACTTCTTGGTCATTCAGTCAAAGACTACCAACAAGTGTGCCAGTGGTATAACTTAAAAAAGGAAAGACAGAAATTAGGATATGCTGGTTTATTGCCATCTTACTTGATGCTTCCACTGTGATTAACCCACTATGAGTAACCGTCTTCTTAAATCTACACAGGTTATACAGTAGGAGGAGCTTCCTGAGACATTCAGAAAGTTATGGAAACAAACTTCTATTTCCTTTTGCCAACCAGGAAAAGGAATGCACTGAAGGTTGATAAAATCATCCAACTACTTGGGCTTTTCTGTTGAACAAATAATCGTTTTTGTTTTGGTTAGTTTATTTTGGTTTGGACTAATGGGTCCAAGTAGACATGACCTCCAGAATACATACATCAAGCGGTACTCACTTTTCTACTTTCTTTAGAAGCACAGCCTGCTATGCAAATACACCCACCTACTATAACATTGTTTTTTTCTTTTCAGGTGGTGTTTGAACCCTGGGAAAGAGGAAAGACAAGCATGCCACTATTTCCATCTACAAAGTCAGTTTCTAAACACAGATCCTCTAGCATTTCAGTATGTACTGTAGATGTGAGTCTTTATCTTAAAAGCTAAGAACTTTGAGCAGACTGCTCTTTAAAAAGAGATGATAGTAATGCTTTCTTAAACTAGCTCATTTTCCTGCCCACCATTCACAAAAAAACATTTCTTGCCTTAAATGGTTCTAAAGTGCCAGCACAAAGACATCAAATGGAGGCCTTCTTGGCAGGGATCCAAGGCAGTTCCTTGGAAGACATGCACCCTGCTGACAGTTCTTCTTGGAAAAGTTCAGCAGAAGTGCTTCTTTTATTGTCAGTGCAGATCTGAAGGGGGGTGGTGCTTTGCTGTGTCAGCACTGTTCTGTTGTGGGTCTTCTGAAGCTGAGCTTGTTTTCCCCTTTGTGATGACCTGCATACTGCAGAATATTAGAAGAATGTTTTGTCCAGAAAACTGGTTATTCTGTAGCTGTGAAACAAAAATCCATATTTTTATTTGCAGTTAAACACTGGAGGGACACTGAGGAGAAATAGTAGGCTCTTTTGCGTTATATGCTAAATTTTAACTCTCTGTGTAGAGCTCTTAGATGTGTTTTTCATTTGTTTTAATTGGATCTATGCATATTACAAATAAGAAGTGATTACGATGAGTATCAGCCAGTTTAATGAAAACAATATGGTCCCAATAGTCAGCATCCAATGGTACTGAGGTGGACTGCAGACTTAGGAAAGACCATGTACTGTCTCATGGGCAGCAATACACGAGCGTCTTCCTGACGATTAGGGAAGAGTAAATGGTCCTTGTCAACATGTCAACCATTATATCTTAATAATAAAAGGTGTGGATAATCAAATAGGCAGCATGATGGAATTATAGTCAGTATTGCATACATATTAAATAACCCTTCTGAATGAAAGATTTATTTGATTTGCTTATACTCTCCCATATCTTACACAGAGGAAACTGTTTAAATCAACAGAATGAAATATGTGAAACCAATGTAGTAGTCACTAATACCACAGAGTATCACTTTGGTTTCTGTTTTGTTTTTCTACTGTACTGTAGTTAGTTACCAGGAAAAAAACTCTTATCTGACAGGCCTGCATCCATGTTCTGAAAAATTGGAACACAGTAACATTGCAACATACTATCAAAGGACAGCAGTAACTCTAAGTCCATCAGTCCGCCCCCCCAACCCCAGCTTCATAAACAGGGCTTAAAAAGTATACTGTACAAATGTGTATTAATTTATGGGTATTTCCCACCCACTCTACTACCCAGAGTACTCTATGATTCCCTTATAAGTAGAAATATGCCCAGGCTTATCTTGAAGTTTCACACTATCTTCGGATTCAGTGCCTCTGCCGTTAGCTATTTCAAAGGTTCACAACTTTCTAGGAGAAGACATGCCTCCTAACATTACCTGTATTTACCACATCTGAGCTTCAGGATTGGTCCCTGTGTCCCTGTGTCATGATGGAGGACACCAGATCAAATATGCCCATTGGTTTGATCGGGTTAATACTGCTGAGTATTCCAAAGCCTGAGACCACGACCTCTCCCAGACCCCTTTTCTCCAAGGTTAACATGTTAAGGGCCACCAGCCTCTACACATACCCCTATTCAACATCCTCCTGACCATATTGGTGGTCCTGCGTTGCACTTTGTCAACTGCCTTATTGTCCTGAAGTAGCCTAAAACTGCATGCCTTGCTCCAGGTGGGACCTAAAAGTGCCTTGTAAAGTGACAAGATTACTTGCTTTACTCTGCTGGTCACCCTCCTTTTAATGCATCCAGCATTCTTCCAGCCCCCTTGAAAGTGACTGCTTGTCATGCCTCAGCCACTTGTCTGTTATGAACCCCAGATCCTTTTTCTCCTCCACTGCTGTAACAGAAACCCAACACAGTTTTTAGGCCCTCACTCTGTTTTTCATCCCCAAGTGCAGCACCTTGAATCTGGCTACATTGAATCTGAGACTTAAGTTGTCTGACCAGACATCCAGCTTGTTCAGGTCCTCAAAAAGTTTTTCCCTATCCTGAAGGAAGTCCACCACTCTTGTCACATTAGTGTCATCTATAAGATGAAGCATCCTGATGGGGATGTTAATTTCCAGTTCACTGATAAAAATGTTGAACAGCAGTGCCACCACCACCTATTCCTAAGGGATGCCACTGGTACCCGTCGCCACTTGTAGTGGTGGCCATCCATCGACAACCTGCTGCTTACTACCCCAAGCTACTTAACAATTTCTTCTTATGTATGCATTATGTATACTGCAATGGTGTACTATGACCAGATGCTTGACATGTGTCACAGTTTTAAGGGCCTAGTAAAAGTCCAGCTAGACTATGGCTATGGCCCTGTCCCTGTTTACCTCCTGGTTTTCCCTCAAGGAAGGTGATTATGGTGGTTCGGCATGATCCCTCATGAAGATATACTGAGAGGGACTAAAATCTTGGCCTAAACTAAGTACTCAAGCAGTATGTCCTTGATAATGGATGTCTGGACTTTGCCCAGCACTAATATTATGCTGACTGGTCTATTGTTGTCCCTGTATAACCTTGCCACCTTTTGGAAGATGAAGACCATATTGACCCATTTTTAGTCCTCCAGCATAAGATCTGTGAAAACATAGACATAAATGATTACTGCAAGTGGTTCGATCAATTGTTCTTGTAGTTCCACTATAATGCTGGGGTGTATCCTGTTGATCCCTTGGGATGTACTTGGTTTTCCCTTCACTAAATAGTCAGCTATTAGGGTAGGTGTGATGTCTTTAGGTTGTATTAAGGTTACTCCTGATGCTAGTGGCCCTTCCAATGAGCCCTACACATGAGACGTATTAAAGAACACTCAAGTGAAGTATTCATTCAGTCTCTCAGCTCATGGCTTTCTCACAGATTCCTTCTTCTTACCTTATTTCTAGGGACCAAGCCTCCCCCTTCCCCTTCCTCTTTCCATTAAGGTACTACAATTTGGTTTTGGTGTAGTCTGCAGCTTCTACTGCTATTGCAGCTTTCAGACCATCCTTAACTTCCTTAATTCTAGTTCTGCAGTACCTCATTGCTTCTCCATACTCTAGTCTGGCCTGACCTTATAGTTGGGATAATCATTTATAAGACTAACCTGGATTTAAGCTATAAGTATTTTGTTAATTAACCAGTTCATGTAAGTGACTGCAATTGCTAAGAATCTGGAAGTCACATTAAGTCAGTAATAAACCTTTCTAATCTGGGTTAAAAGTATAAGTGCATATAGTAAGCAGTTCACAGTAGTATAATTATGTCTGTCCCATTTCTTTTGCAAAGACTTGGAAAGGCCCATCAATCAAATCAGCTGTTTGCACCAAACTGCATTGCCGCTGCAACTATGTAGAGTGATCCCACCAGACCATGGAACTATTACAGTAACATCTGACTTGCTCTACTATCCCAGCATTCCTGAAACACTCTTGACCATGCAAATCATTATGGGTATACCTTACAAACCATGCAATGTATAGTCAGTGCTACTGTATATGCTGTAAAAGATTTATGGCTGTAGTTTGTCTTTTGTCATAAATCGTTTCTGAGTTAAAGACAAATGTTCAGCCAGAACACGCGTGTATTGGAATTAAGTAACTCCACCCTTTCATCAGTGCAGACAAAAGTACATAACAAGTAAGTTATCGCTGAAATATGGCACTTAAATACCAACCTTAGTGGCACAGTGATTCCTATTAGTACCCACAGTCAGTTAACTAGACGTTGTCAGTGTTCTGATGGTTTTAATGATTTGTACAACTTTGTTACAAATTGAGCTGCATCCTCCCTAAAAGTGCCCTGCCCAAATCCAGGCTATATATCAGAGTCTGCAGTGGCTACTCTGGAAATATAATCAAACTTTCCATAAAATCTCCCTCCAACAAACCAAATATAGGTGGCATATGAAATTCACTGTTGGTAGTGCTAGCAATCCCCAAATCCTCTTTTCCACTATGAATCTCCTTGTTTCCCCGCTTATCCTCACCTCTACATAACAATCATTGTTAAACACTCCCTAGTTTATGCATCATAGTCTAAAACTGTTATGACTACCACTGTATACTACTCCACAAAATATTGCCCTTGACCCAGTCTGTCTGCTTAACTGCTGACCTCATTTTTAACACCCTTTTCCTCTACAAAATACTCAGACAAGTCATCTTCTCACAGTGGCATGACCACATTTCCTGGTATAAAATACTTCACAGTTCAGTTGAGTTTTCTCTCTGACCACAGCATATTAATTGCCTTTCTCCATGTAATGAATGACCTTATAGTGTAAGGAGAAAGAATACACATTTGTCAGAATTTATTGATTCTAACCAATAATTTTTATCTCTTGCCTATGTCAGCATTTGCTCAGGTGTCCTGAGACTTGCATTCTCAAATGCAATAACCTTTTGTCAACATCTTCAGGATCACACTACTGCTGACGTGCTGTGAAAGAATGCAGAATTTTAAAACAAGAATTTGTTAATGCCAAATGTTCACCACTTGCATTCTTTTGTACAGAGGCTTACTTGTACACATTTTTACCATATATACAGTATTTACCCAGGATAGACAGGATGGGATCCAATATATCATTTACAGTGGTATCCTGCTTTTACAGATTTTTAGATTGCCTTTACCCAGGATAGGCCAATTAAGAAGCAATATCTAATTGTCAGAGAGCTCCTGCATTTTGATCCCAAATTTCCAACAGCCTTTTTATGACCTGACATTATGATAAAGATAGGTGGAATTTCTGAAATCCCATCCAAAAGGTGATTTTGCAGTGCGACTGCAAAAACAAGTTTTGGAGGGGACCTGAAAAATGACATCTGTCGTGTTTAGGAGGTGGGTTAACATAAAAGATACATTGAACATTAGGGGCCCAAATCTGCAAAAATACAGTTCTGAGTAAACGTTGGAATAATTCAAAGTTTCTTCATAATGTAGTTTTTTTTTTCACAGTTCAATCCCAAATTTTCAACATAATCTTTTTATGACAACTCCTTCTGAACATTGTAAATGTTTTTTATAAAACAGTGGCTAAAATGTAAATTCACACCACAAGTGTGAAAACACATTTTGGCCAGGATTTGTGAAATGGTAGCTGTCATGATCATGAGGTGGTGTGAAAAAAAGGTGATGTTGAAAATTTTGGGTCAAAATGTTGAAAATGACCAATGTTACAAGTGTGTGTGTGTTGAAAATTTTCAACATACACTCATACATTTGTTGTTTTTTTAATATTTTATGCCAAATTTTCAACATAGACTTCATATAATCCCACCTCACAAACAAGTGTGGAGAACATTTTCAAATCCTGCCCAAAAGGTTGCATAGGTTTCATAGGTTATCCAGAGCAGAGAAGACATAAAGGCCATAATGCTCACCATTTAATAGCTCCCCCTTATATTTCTATTTATTAAGTACTTATCCAGGTGGTTTTGTGCAGCAGGGGATGGAGTTACATAATTTCACCATCCTTGTTCGTGTAGTGGGGTATCCTAAAAAGACTACATTGAAAATTTGGGAAAAATATTAAAAAATGACCAAGTTATAAGGACAAGTTCAAAACCCATTGAAATATATTGAAACACATACCCGAATTCCTCAGTTCCTGGTCCAGCATTGAAAAGTAAAGATGTGTCTCTGGTCCAGAGAGGATAACAACATTGAACCCCCAGTAGGTAAGTAAGATGGGTTATGGGGTGGTGGGTGCTGAGTGGGAGGATCAGATGGGGGTAGGGTAATGGTGGAGGTGGACCGACAGTGGCAATCGATATCGATGGAAGTTTTTCCTTTTTACAGGGTGTATAAAATAAAGAAAGACTACGATGGAAGATTTTCTTTATTTCAGGTACCAGCGCTGGGGATTGAGCACCCCAGTGTTTGGCAGTACCTGGGCTGGCTCTCCATTAACACACAGAGAAAATGAATGGGGTGAGGAGGTACTAGCATGTCACAGGAATTAGGCACTGCAGTGTCATAAGATTAAGAAGGAAGGGGTGGGATGGACTGAGGGATGTTTTTCTTTATTTCAAGTACTGGTGCTGGAAATTGGGCACCCCAGTGTCTGTGTTATGTTCAATGTATTGGCAGCACTGGGAGTGGGCTCCCTGGTGTTGCACAGTGGAAATGGGTGGGGTAAGTGTACCGACCAGCACCATGAATTGGGCACCCCCGTGTCAGAAAATTAAGCAGGAAGGGGTAAGAGGGATTGTTTTTTATACTGGGGGAGGACCACAGCTGGTTGATCATGATGCTGAGCAGCTCTGCTTTTGGGTGGTGTTATGCAGATCAAAGGAAAGAGCCATTCTATTATTTGAGTAGTACCTTTCTTTGTACTACACAATATTTTCACCCAGAAGAGCAGAACAGTGTCATGATCAGTGTGGCTGCTGATTGGCCTGATACTATCGAGCCCCTTGCAGACTGCCCTGCATTGAACCGACAGTGTCACACCTCTCAAAATCCACTATTATACCAATATGTTTGCTCTGTGCAAGTGCAAGGGCGAACATAAAAATACACTGACTGGTGAAAGCATCTAGCAGATCATGGGCTTTTGGGTGAATACATTCTTTCTGCCCTACTATGAGTCTAATAGGTGACTCTTCTCTTGCACTAATGACACATAAGAAAACTACCTCTACCCCCTTTAAACTGATTGCCCTGTGTTAGAACTGGTGCTTTACCTGGGTTTTCAGAAGCAGTGTCCACTACAACCAGGCCAGAATGAGATATGTTTAGTTTTAGTCATTAAATGATTAAAGCAGCAGTTCCGATTACAGTGTAAAATTTGTACCTACAATATACTGTTTACCTTGGGTTGGGGGTTGATATCTGCTGCCTGCAGCTCGTGCAGAATGCAGCAGCCAGGCTATTGATTGGTTCATCTAGGACCAGTCATATAACACTTGTGCTTCGCAGACTGCACTGACTGCTAGTATGGTGGCGGATCACCTTCAAGGTCAGTTTGCTGACCTATGAGGCCCCACATGACCAGGGACCTGGTTACCTGCAAGATCTCCTTCATCCCTACTGTCCCTACCGCTCTCTCCGATCCACTGACAAGGGATCGCTAGAGATTCCCAGGGTATATTTAAAGACATCTGAGGCCAGGTCTTTTAGTTGTGTGGCTCCAACACTGTGGAATTCTCTACCTTATCAGGTGAGAGATTGCCTGACCATCCAAAGTTTTAAAACAGCATTGAAGACATTTCTTTTTAGTCTGGCATATGCTGGTTTTTAATGTTGCAGCCATGGGTTTTAACATGTTTATTATGGTTTTTTTTTTAATTGTTTTGATTTTTTAATGAACCTTGTACAAGTGCCTTGGTTTTTGAAAGGTGCTTTTTTATAAATAAAGCTGATTTGATTTGATTTATTCTACTTTAGATTGATCTTTCTTCCTGTCCTGTAAGATGCTTCTTTCCCTCAATATTTTCTCCTTTAAATGTGGCTCTCACGAGGTTTCTATCAGAATACTCAGCTAATTTTGGATATCTATTGCCCCCCAAAATTAGGGAGCTGTGTCTGTTGCATGCTAGCACACCTTACTTACAAGAAAAGTGATGCCAAAGAATAGTTGTTTAAAACAGACAGGAATAGTGATGAAAATGTGGGGATAACCATGTGTAAAGGAACACTCCTTTAATTATTTTAGATACACAATATATAAAAGCATACTCAAAAATAGGAGGAAATGGTATCTTACAATGCAGGAAACAGAGGGTAGTCTAAGATACCACAAACAATAGTGCAGGTGCACATGTCTCTCCATAACTGCTTTAAATATTCTAATTAAGAAATGCTATGACAATATGAAGAATAGCCTACGTAGTTTGTTTTCATTACTTCACTGACATAATCAACCACTCAAGATTCACTCTCATGATTTATGGGCATCATAAAAGTGACTTTCATGGGTTAACTTGAATGGGTTACATTACCCGTCTTCATGTTGCTGCAGTGCTTATCATCTATGTTCACATCAGTAACCACAACGCACTCTCCATTCTTATCTTTCTTGATCAGAGTGTCACATCTGACAAAATTCACCACAACATCACCCTCAATGGCCCTATGGACAAAGCTAGGATATCTGGCCTCATGTAGCCCTAGTTCAGTTCAGATCATACCTTGAATGCCAGGATGTATTCATTGCTATAACTGATCATTTGTGTCTCCCTCACCCAAAATGTATGTTATGGAGAGCATCAAAGTTTTGGTAGTGCTCCTTTATTTCCTATAGTTATGTTCTCCCTTTTGGTCATTTACTGTTCCAATCTAATGTTACCAATCCCTTTTCTACTAATAACACAATTATATATTACTCTTGAGTTTTGACTCAGTTTCTGGCAGCTCATTCACAACTCTCTCTCTCTCTTCTACTTTTCATAGCTCTTGCTTTCAGTATTAAAACATACATATCTAAGCCCAGAGTTCTTTAACAGGGAATTCTTTACCAGAACCAATCTTGTTATTTATTTTGGAGGCCTCTGTGTTCAAACTGAAAATTGCATAAAGAACCTTATGGTCCTCCTTGACACTCAGTTCTGTTTTGAGTACCACAAACTAACTACAAAACAGATTGTTTTCATTTATATAACATTGCCTTCTACCATTCCTAAATTTGTCTCCAGCAAAACCCTAATTTGTGTCCTTATATTACATTCTACTGTAGCAACAAGAGTGTATTTGTGATGGCATGCAACTTGCATCATCTCAGACCTGAAGGATTGCCCCTGAGATATGGCTCTAGAATGTTACAGTTCAAGCTCTGCAGTATGGTCACACCACCTAACCATCCTCCCCCGATAGCAGATGTATTTATCTGCTGAAGAGATCAGATGCCCCAAAGCCATGTTTCAGTCATTGTGGCTATGTGTCCTTAGTTTTCACTACCATTGAATTATTTTATGAAGTTTCTGAGTTTATTCAGTACTCTGCACTTATCCTACTTATATTCAATATTAGCAGTTTGTACCAGTTCTCTGGTAGTTCCCAGAACTGGGAGAATTACATTTTTAAATGGTTCTAGGTTCAGGGCTCTTGGTCTAAATCAAGCAAAAATAAATAAATGTTACTTAAATTGGACTTTATTTAAAAAATGGTTGTATTTTTTTCTTCAATCCAACTTCTAAAATACATTTTTATTTTGCTTCCTGTCCAATGGGCATGACAGGGAAATCTCACTAGAAAACAGGGACTACAGGATTGCAGTGGTGTCTATCCTGTAAAAACATTGGTCGACAAGAGCAGACAAACACAGCCTTGTTTGGGCCCAGATCTGATTTTGAAAACTGTGAGGTCTGCTAAGTTTTCTGGCCTAAAACTAAAACAGAGACCAGGAAAAAACAGTATTTTTTGTATCACCTTCCACAACAGCTTAATAAGAGTGCTCACCTGTAAAACAGCCTGTGACTATAAATATGAAGAAATGTACCACAAAGTAGAATGCATGCTTCAGATGGTTCTTTTTTTCTGCAGTGCTCTTTGATACTCAAGAGGATTGCAAAAATAACAAAGCCCACACGTCAAAAAGAGCAGCTGTCTCTGACACCAATGAAAACAGAAAAAAAACTGCTAAGACCTCTTCAGCTAAAGAGAACAGAACTCTCTGTAGGGATCTGACAATCACAGAAAACAAAAAAGGCTGTTCTGAACAACAGCCAAGTACTACAGTTGGAGAAATAAAGCACAGAAACATAGAATTTGCTGGCAGAAAAGGCCCCCTTGGCCTACTCAGTCTGCCCAGATGGTTCCTAGAAATGAAAAAAAAAATCACTCTGAACATCAGTTGTTTTCAAAATGTTTACTGTGCAATCTTAACTCATTTAAACAATCAAAATAAAGATAAAGTGGTAAAGGTTCCCAAACCTGAACAACCAGCCCCAGTGCTTTGAGGTGCAATACCTCTTCGTCAGGGGGTGTGGCTACAAAATCCATTCAGGTTGCTCAGGTTCCAGAGCCTCTACCACTTGATTTTTTAATTTGATTGTTCAAATGATATACAATAGCACAGTAAATGTTTTGAAAACAACTGATGTTCGGAGTGCTAGCTTTGTTTCATTTCGGATATCCCTTTTGCCAGCACCCAGTCTTCCCCATGAGTACAACTTTCCTTTTCCTACTGTCCAGATGGTCTTTGCCCAGTCTGTCTCTGCAAACTCTTGCTGGTCTTCAGCGACCCTCTCTCCTCTCTGCCCATCTACTAATAATCCCCTATGTCAATCCCATACACACTTGAAGCCTCCTATTGCTCTCATCTCCATTTCATCTGCTAATCTATTCCAGGCATCCAGCATTCTTTCAGTGAAGAAGCACATCTTCTCATCCCTCTTAACTCCCCACCACCCCCAGCTTCATTGCATGTACTCTGTTTCTAGTGCTCTTCCTCATTTGAAAGAGACTCCCATTCTGCACCTTGTTCACCCCGTTAGGTACTTGTAGGTCTCTATCATGTCCCTTCTCGCTGTCCTGTCTTCCATGGTGTACATGTTGAGATCACTCAGCCTCTCTTTGTAGGGCTTTTGGTGCATCCCCTGAACCTATAGAGTGTCCCTTTTCTCGGCTGCCTCCACTCTGACTATGTCCTTTCTGAGGTGTGGCCTCCAGAACTGGAATCAATGCTCCAGATGGGATCTCACCAGTGAACAATATAGTCAGTGATGAAAGTGAACAGAAATGCACAAGAACTCAGTTCCTGTACCTTTTTAGCAGTAGGAATGGAGTTCCTGTACTTCTTCCCACTGACATTGAAAGCTAGAACTGTAATTCTTACACCAGTAACATAATGACAATTTCTAAGACATGAGATCAGCGTATTCCATCTCAAAATTTGACTAGCATAACAATTTGATTTGTTTTTGAAATGCTTTGAAATACCTGTACAGATAAAGAAACAAAAATATCAATGTTGGCTGCAAAAAAAAAAAAAAGGCTCAACAGCCCATTGATCCCCAAAAGCTATTCTTCAGAGTGAAGACTGCCATTCTGCTTTTCTTTTTTGCAGGTGTCTGAGTGCCTGTACTTTTTGTTCATCCCTTACACCACTCAATATAGAGGCAACACCACCTCCCTCCTGCTGGAAATTCCTCTCTCTATACATTGCAGCATCCTACTGGCCCATCCCACTACTTTATCACACTGCCCTGCCACTTTGAGGTCATTAGATATGATAACCCCAAGGTCCCTTTCCTGCTTAATGCCTGACAGTACCTCCGCTCCATCCTAGACTCAGTTCTTGGGTTCCTATTCCCTAGATGCATGATTTTGCACTTTTTGTCATTTAACCCCAACTGTAATGCTCTAGACCAATCCTTGAGTTTCCCAAGATCCCTATGCATTCTTTCCACCCCTTCTTTATTGTATGCCCTGCTATGGATTTTGGTATCATCTTCAGAATGAGTTAGTAGGTGGCTAGGGAAAAACCAGGGACAGTAATGATCTGTATGCAGGGGACAGGCTACATTTGAGCAGGGAGGGGAAGGGAGTATTATAGCAGAGGAGAGAGGGGTATATAGCAACAAGGGTAGATTTAAACTAGGCAGATGGGGTGGCAAGTGAAGAGCTGGTAGGCATGGTTTCCAGAGGGGGGAGCCAGGTGAGTTTACCCCCCAAGCTTTAGGGAAGAGCATCAGGATAGGGAAGGGACAAAAAGGGGGGTGAATCAGGGAGGAGAAGAAAAAGGAACAGGTTGGAGGCAATGTCACTGATGGCGAGGAGCCTAGGAAACAAATCAGCTTAGTTACAGGCTCTCTTAGCAGTGGGGCAGGTGGACATTATGACCATAACAGAAACTTGGGCCATCCAGTACCAGAACTGGGATATGATGATCCCAGGGTATAGGATATTCAGAAAAGATACGGCAATGAGGAAAGGTGGGGAGGGCAATCTATGTACAGGAGGGAATAAGGTGTATAAGGGAAGACAGGGAGGAAGGAGAAACTGAGGGCCCATGGATGCAGTTTCAGGACTCAAAGAGTAGGGCACTAAGGATAGAGGTAGTGTATAGGGCACCAGCTCAAGGGGAGGAGCTGGACAGGGAGTTAGCAGATCAAATTAAGAGGGTTTGCAGGAAGGAGAACACAGTGGTGGTGGGGAGACTTCAACCTACCTAGGGTGGATTGGAGCACCCCAAACACCACAAGTGCAAGGGAGCAGGTCATATTGGGGGCATTTCAGGATAGCTTGCTGGTGCAGTTGGTCCATGAGCCAACTAGGTTGGGAAGGACTCTGGACCTTGTACTATCAAATGGGGAGGCTGCAAAGGACCTGGAGGTGGAGGGCCCTCTGGCTGGGCATGATCATCATTCAGTGTGGTTCACACTCAATATGGGGAAGCAAATTGGAGGTTTGGGTACCAGGGTGATTGATTTGAGGGGGGCAAACATTAACAAGATGGGGGAAATTCTGGCAAGGCATCTGGAGGGAATCCAGTCAACCATGGATGCCAGTCAAAAATGGGATATAATTAAGACAGGGTTGGCAGAGGCTGCTGGGACAGGTACTAGTGCAAGAAGTAAGAAGGGAAGGGCAAAGATACCCAGTTGGCTGACCATGGAAGTAATGGAGAGGGTGACAGCCAAGAAAGCTTTTCAGAGATTCAGGAGATCAGGAAGGGAGGAACAAAAGGGAGGAGTATACAAAGAAGTCCAGGAAGGTTACCAGACTTGTCAGAGCCATCAAGGCATCCAGAGAGCTGAGGCTGGCACAGAGAATTAAGGGCAAAGAAAAGGACTTATTCAGATACATTAGTGAGAGAAGGAGGAACAGGGACCAGATAGTGAGAATTAAGAAGGACGGGGGGCTGAGTAGAGAAAGGGGAGGAGCAGGCAGAGGCACTTAATGAGTAGTTCTGCTCTGTATTCACAAAAGAGAGGGGGGACATATACCTCATGGGGTGGTGGAGTGGGCAGGGGAGGTGAGAGAGTGATAGATGGAGTAATTATAGAGGAGAGGGTACTGGAAGGACTGAGGGCACTGTGGATGGACAAGGCACTGGGACCAGATGTCATTCATCCTAGGGTACTCAAAGAGCTGGCAGGGGGCCCTGGCAGGACCACTGGCTGACCTGTTCAATACCTCTTTGGACACAGGATGCATGGCACAGGATTGGAGGTTGGCCCATGTGGAGTCCATTCACAAAGGTGGCCCAAAGGATGATCCAGGTAACTACAGACCAGTGATCCTCACATCAATTGTGGGAAAGCTCATGGAGATGATCCTTAAAGAGTGGCTGGTAACATTTTTGGAGGAAAATGGTCTCTAGAACAGGCAACAACATGAGTTTGTCTCAGGCAGATCCTGCCAGACAAATCTGATTGAGTACTATGATTGATTGACCAGGGAACTGGACAAGGACCATGCAGTGGATGTCCTGTACTTGGACTTCAGTATGGCCTTTGATTCTGTGCCACATAGGAGGCTAGGGGGGAAGCTGGAACATATAGGGGTGGGTATTAAGATGGTCAAATGGATCATTAACTGGCTGAAGGGCAGGCAGCAAAGGGTGGTGGTGGAGGGGAAATTTATCACCAAGAACTGTGACAAACGGGGTGCCACAGGGATCAGTACTTGGACCAGTGCTGTTTAGGATATTCATAGCAGATATCTCACATGGGATCCAGCATAAGATCAATCTGTTCACAGATGATACCAAGGTGGGAGCTGTGGTTGAGGACATAGAGGGATGGAAGGCACTGCAGGAAGACCTGAATAAATTGCAGGAGTGGTCAGAAATATGGCAGTTGGGGTTTAATGCCAAGAAGTGCAGAGTGCTACATTTCAGAGCAAAGAACCAGAGGGGGAGCTATCAGCTGGGAGAGGTACAGTTGGGGAGCACAGAGGAGGAAAAGGATCTGGGGGTGATTATAGCAGGGAATGTGAACAACTCAGCTCAGTGCAGGAAGGCAGCACGAAAGCCAACAAGATGCTGGGATATATAGCAAGGGGGATCTCCTCTAGAAGTAGTGAAGTGATCCTTCCCCGTACAGGTCACTGGTCAGGTCACACCTGGAGTACTGCATACAATACTGGCACCCTTTCCTGAAGAAGAACATCAGATTGTTGGAGGGGGTGCAGCACAGAGTGACTAGGATGATCCAGGGTTTGGAGGGGAAATCCGACAAGGAAAGATTGAACCTGCTTAACATGTATTCCCTGGAGGAAAGGAGGGATGGGGGATATGATTGAGACCTTTAAGTACCTGAAGGAGATAAACAAGACTAATACAGGAGACATATTCCAGATCAGAAGAGGGAGGGATACGAGAGGGCATTAACTGTGGTTGGAGGGGGGAAAATTCAGGAGGGAAGTCAGGAGACATTTTTTCACTGAGTGGGTGGTGGACAAATGGAACACTCTAACTGAGGAGGTGATTTCCTGTAGGATGGTGGGCTGTTTCAAGAGGGGTCGGAACATAGTGAGGTGGGGGATGACTGTGAGGAGGGGAGGAAAGGGTGGGGCTGCTACAAGTTGAGGGGCTAGCAGCACAATTGAGTAGACATGATAGACCATGAGACCTTTTTCTACTGGTATTTTCATATGTTCTATGTTCATAGAAAGGCATACCTTCTCTTCTTGTTCATCTGTAGTGTTGCTAATGAAGATATTGAAGAGGACTGGTCCCAGTACTGATCCCCGTGGCACCCCACTGGTCACTCTCCATCATTAGAGTGAGTGCTTTTAACCATCCCCCTCTGTCATGTATCCATTAACCAGTTTCTAATTCACCACTTTGGATCCCACCCCTAGTCTGCTCAGTTTCTTAATCAGTGTCCTGTGTGGCACAGTGTCGAATGCCTTTCTAAAGTCCAGATTGGCCATGTCCACTGTCCTCCCCTGATCTATTTCCTTGATCACCCAGTCACAGAACTCAGTCAAATTTTTCTGGCATGACCTTCCCCCACTACATGAATCCAAGATGCCTCTGGTCTTGCAGCCCACTGGATTCATGATACTCTACCAACCTTTCCTTTAATAGTGTTAAATGAATTTCCCCACCACTGAGGTGAGGCTTGTCACAAGCCTACTCCTGTGGAGTGGGATTATCTGCATCACAGCAAATCCCTCTTGTGATGGGGGGTCAGGGATACCTTTCTTCTGTCCTTTTAGAATGCTTGCTGTTTCACAACTGAACATATACCAGAGGATCCCAGGGCACCCTCTTTTCATGTGAGGGGGTACAAATGCAGTCTTGAGTCTGTGTTCCTGGGATAGAACCCTCTCGGCCACTGTACAATGAACCAAAAAAGCTACAGGTGTGTATAGGCTTTCGGGCCCCCTATACACCCTATTATGTGTCTTTCCCCCAGAAATGTAGAGCTCGGTTCAAACCCCCACAGACTCTTCCTGAGACACTTCATATTTCATCCCCTCCTTTCATCACATGGAGTCCCTAGTGGTTCTTTCATTTGGTAGTGTTTAGCCCTTAAGCAATCACACAGGTGTAGTATAGTTTAAACAATTCTCCCTGAGGCAACACACACAAATGATACTGGAAGAATAATCTTAAAAGTAAGCCAAAAGCTTTACTAATTAATTAATTAATAAATGTGGTAAATACGTTAAAAACAAATTATTTTAGACATTGGTTACAGTATATTAAAAATAAAATGGAAAATACACATAAAAACCTACAGCTTAAAACTCTGAGATTAAAGTCTACCTCAAGTCCTTAGTTGCTGAATTTTGAAGTACAAAGTCTTTACAAAGGCAGTTGAAATCTTGGTTCTTGATAGTGCAGAAGAATTCTTGAAGAAAATTTCTCTGCTCTCCTAAGCGGGCAGAGTCCCCAAATGAAAAAAAGCTAAAGGCTGTGATACAGTCTTTGCACCCTTGTTTTACGGGCTTCTCAAAGGGCAGGTCCCAAGGACAGTGACTTGCTCTGCGATTGGCTAGCATTCCATCTTTATGGCTATGCAAACAGTCAGCTTTTAGTATTTTATTACAAAACAACAAATGTGCATTTCTTTTTTTTTAAATTTAAACTTTATTATTACATTTCCATTATAAAGGGCAGTTACAGCAAGTCAGGGTGTAACATAGCACTTGAACAGTGAGAACTGCCCATCCCACCCTCTCATCCCACCCCCTTACAGCAGCAACAGAACATAATCGCCCTAGTGTGCAGTGCGCAATTCTGGTCAACATATGGTTAGAACCAGAATGTGATATATCCTCAGTGAGGTAACAAGAGTAAGGAATGAAGGAGATCCCAAAACTTACTATATGCTGCGAGTCTATTATGAAGACTTGCAATTGCCTTCTCTGTTTGAAGATTAGCAATGATTTCATGTAACCATTCCTGGAAGGAAGGAGCCGATTGTTCCTTCAAATGGCACAGTATGAGTTTCTTAACTGACAGCACAACCATAGAAATATGGTATTTCCTAATTCTAACACTGACCAGGGACATATCCCCTAGAAGGCACACCTCTGGAATAAAATACTCCTGTAGGCCCAGTAGGGGATCAAGAGACCTCTTAATTGAGTTCCATAAGGAGAAAACTTTGGGACAGGACCAGAACATATGCAGGAGGGTACCCTCTTCTTGCAAGCACTTGGTACATGCACTAGAGTTCGAGAAGCCCCATTTTGTTAATTTAATAGGGGTACAATACATGTTGTGTAAAATGTGATATTGCATGAGACGCAATCTATCTTGAGAGACATACTTATGACAGGATCTCCATAGGGATTGCCAGTCCAACTGATATTGAGGGAGGAGTGAGTTCCAGAAACTAGTAAGTCCAAAGGTGTCCCCATATTTTTTATAGTACAACACCCTGTATAGCTGAGATACTATGCCTGGTGATCCAGACAATAGGGAGATTTCAGGAATCAGAGCTGATACCATCTGGGAGAGGGAAGAATTCCCCAGAGCTACAGTGAGAAGGTGTCTTAACTGCATGACTTTAAAGTGAGATGAGACCAGAATAAGGAATTTGTCAATAATTCCATATGGGGACAACCAGTGCCCTTCCCCATCTACCAAGGAAAGCAGTTTTCTATCGCCTAATTGAGGCAACCAGTTGCGGGGAATCCACTTGCCATTAAAAGTGAAAGATGGGGAATTCCAAATAGACTGAGCAAAATCAGTCTGAGGGGAATAATGAAGAAATAAACATAATTGTGTATAAACTCTTAAAGAGATGCTTATTGTGGTGCAATCAGACATCTTTACATGGGACAGCTTGAGGTAAAATAAGTTTAAGGGATCCAGGCGTTTGACTTTAATTGCCTCTAACTCAAGTTTAAGCCATATTGGTCGTGCCATTTCAGGGCCTGGGGATATCCATCTCAGACATTTTGCTAGATGACTTGTCCAGTAGTATAAAGCCATATGGGGAATCCTCAGCCCCCCTCAGGTTTTGGGGCAGCTAGTTTATGGTAGGCCAACAGGGGATATTTATCTGCCCAGATAAATCTGGTAAATGTACTGTGCAGTTTCTTAAACCAGCGTATGGGAATAAAAGAGTTGAGAAGGGATAAAGGGTAATAAATTCTAGGAAATACATTCATCTTAATAATATTAATCCTGCCCCATAATGATATTGGAAGGTTAGACCATTTGTCAAGGTCGTGAATAATAACCTGTGAGAGAGAATCCAGATTATTTTTGACCCACACTAAGGGGTTACGGGATAGCTTTATGCCCAGATATTTAATTGCTCTAGGAGTCCAACCTAAACCTAGGGGGCAAATATCATCCTTAAATACCTTGTGGTTTAATGGAAAAAATAAGGATTTACTAGCATTCAACTAATAGTTGGATAGCACACTGAACTTGGCTATTTCGTTCAGTAAGGGTGGTATTGAAGAGACCGGATGGGAGAGATGTATCAGCAAATCATCTGCTTACGCAGTGAGTTTAATCTCATGACGCCCAACTCTAATACCTTGTATAGAGGTATTCTGGAGAATGTTTTGGATGAGGGGTTCCAGATATAAATTGAACAAGAGAGGCGATAGGGGGCAACCCTGCCTAGTACCTGAATGAAGTGAGAAATAGTTTGAGAAGGCCCCATTAGCTGAGAATCTTGCTATGGGGAATTTATAAAATGCGGCAACCCAGGAAATGAATACTGGAGGAAATGTAAAGGCACTCAATACCTGAAGAGAAAACTCCAATTCACCTGGTCAAACGTCTTCTCGGCGTCCAAAGAGACCAAACCTGCAGGAAAGTCAGCATCTCTGGAAGCCGAGAAGACATGGGATAACGTACACAAATGATCCGCTGAAGAGCATCCCTTCATGAAACCTACCTGATTCATACCTATTAACTCGGGGAGCACCACGGATAACCTGTTAGCTAGAATCTTTGAGAGAATCTTGATATCCTGATTTAGGAGGGATATAGGCCTATAGCTCTGAACGAGCTCAGGGTCTTTGTCTGGCTTGGGAAGAAGCACTATCAAGGCTTCAAAGAGATGGCAATCAACCTCTGTCCCGGATAGAATATGCTGAAATAAACTATTAAGTATTGGCAATAAAAGTTCTCGAAATGTTTTATAGAAAAGGGAAGAAAATCCATCAGGCCCAGGAGTTTTATCCGAGGGCAAACCACTGATAACCTTAGCGATTTCCTCCTGAGTTATAGGAGAGACCAGAGAATCTATGTAACATACTGGGAGGGAGGGTAGATGTGAATCCATCAGGTAGCTCTCCATGCTTATTGGACTGGGGGGGTGCTCCATGTCCCCGTAAAGTGATTTGTAATATGCTGCGAACTTCTGAACTATCTCAGTGGGAGATGTTTTCAGAGATCCATCAACCATCAACAGAAACCTTGATAGAAGGGATGAATCTCACTGATTCTTGTTGTTTAATACAAAGTGTCAAAAGGCGCCCTGCCTTCTCACCTTGGTCAGTATAACTAGCTTTAGTGTGTATGATAGCTAGCTCCGCTTTTTCCCGGAGTAGTGCTAAATATTTGTCTCTCAACTTTAGGAGCCGCGCCTTGTCCTCATCTAAAGAGTTAACCGAGGCATTGGATTTGAGAACCCGAATTTGGGATAAAAAGGACAGCAATTCTCTCTCCCTAGCTCTTTTCCTGGCCACTGAGAGGCAAATAAGAATGCCTTTCATGTAAGCCTTGAAAGCCCCCCATACAATATCTGGTTTTGCGCAGTTTAAAGGGTTGGACAGAAAAAAGGCCTCAATGTGCTCCCTTAAAGTATTGCAATAATTAGAATCTTTAAGCTATTGATTATTAAGCTTCCATCTTGTTTCTCTCCTTGACACATCCTGAACTGTCAGATCACACAGCACCAAAGAGTGGTCGGTGATAGGGCCAGGCTGTATCGACGAGGACCTAACCCCAGGCAAGAGAGTCTGAGAAATGAGTATGTAGTCAATATGGGACTGTGAGCCGTGTACCAAAGACCTGAATGTGAACTCCTTGAGATCAGGATTTAGGACACGCCAGACATCACAGAGCCCGCATTGATCCAATAGTTCTCTAAAAGCCCTCTGACCTGGGGATACCCCCCGATGCACCACCTAACCTGTCAAGGTTTGAATCTACAACTTGGTTAAAGTCACCCTCCAGGATAATCCTTATGGGAAGGAAGGGCAGGATTAAATTTATGAGTCTCATGAAATAAGAAGGATCATCAGCATTAGGAACATATATGCTGCCCAATAGCAGAGGTATTGCCCAGAGAGTACCTATAACTATAACGAACCTGCCCTCAGGATCCCTGATAGTATGAGCTGAGATGAAGAGAATGCCCCTGTTAATAATGATCATAACCCCACAGCTGTTAGAGGAACCTTGCACCTCATACACCATCCCCTCTTGTTGCCTCCTCACTTGTAAGGCTTCTGTTTCTAATAGGTGCGATTCCTGTAAAAAAGTAACCTGAGTGCATAAAAGACTTAAGTGTTTGAGAACCTGATATTGCTTAGATTTTTTCCTGATCCCCTTAACGTTTCACATTGCAAAAGTCACCTCCTTGGCCATCTACCAAGGACTTCTAAAGATGCTATATTCGGCTCTGCACTCTGGGTGCATAACACAAATAATCTGGCCCCCTCCATTGCTGCTGTAAGGCTCTCCCACCACCCCAGCCCCCCCGTGAGAAACCCACAATTAAACCCTCTCATGTACCCCCACCCCCAACAAGAACCCATAACCCTTCCCCATTCCAGCCCCACACTGTCACAAGCAACGCTTAGCACAGTACTGGGACCTATCCTCCCCTCCCGCCCCGACATTATCCCCTGCTAATAATCTCCTCGTAACGCATAGTACAAAGCAATCAATAAACTGCATCAATGAGGGCTTAATGTCTAAAGAGCGGTCTCAGGCTTCCAGGGCCTGCGAGCCTTTGTTAATGAATCCACTAATAATTGAGAGAGGAAAATAGAACTGGATGTCCTAAATGTGAGTATGACAAATCGTCACGAGAGTCTTGAGAGGGAGCTGGAAAATGTTTGTTCCCCATAGGAAACTACCTCGTGAACCAGAGCCAGAAAGAAAATTAACATGGAGGGGTAAGCCCATCATCGAGATGAGAACATTAGAAAACGAAACTGGATGAAAAGTAAAACAAGATCTAGGGATGGGAAAACCGTGGGAGTAACTACCTAGGGGATGCAGACCCCTAATTCCGAGAAGCCCCCCCCCCGCAAGACCAGAACGACTTAGTAGACAAAAGCAGTCCCTCTCAAGACAGAATGACTGGACCTGGGAAATTGGCGAGCCGCACCCTCTTGTGGTCATAACCTGATCCAGCCCACTAGTCAGAGGTGCTCTGAAAGCCCAGAATCGCTTGGAAATCTGACATCCCATCATATAAAATTTAAACCGAAGGCATAACCCAAAACCTTTCCCTGTGTGCTCCCCTTGGAAGCTAAACAAGCAATATTATCTCAGGTGCAGTCCATAACAAACCCTCCGGGAGCCCCCCCCCAGGACTCTCCCTGAAACACTATTCCCACCAACAGGCCAGGGCCTGTTAAAAGTAAAGTCAGGCCTCTACTAGTAGCCCAGTTCTGTTAAAGGGCTTAAACTTGAATGAAATCCGTCTTTAGAAAGAGCGGTGTCCACACAAAAAACAAGCGACAGTTCGTTCTGAAGTTCCTGGTAAATCCCGAAGATCAGGAGGCCCTCTCAGGTCATCCGGAACAAGTCTGGGAGCTCTGACTTAAGGCTTAGTAGTGCAGCTTCAAGATCCTCGAAACTGAGCCATGAGCCATTTACAGAGACTTGTAACTTTTCGCTGGGTACCCCATCCTGAACTTTAATCCCGCTGCTATAATCTTAGATACAATCGGGTGGAAGGCTTTCTGTTTCAACCAGACCGAACCAGAGATATCTTGAGCAATTCTCAGCTTCACCTTCTCCCATCTGACTTCTTGCAGGGCCTTGACTTTCTGTAGAAAATGCTACCTTTCTAAGTAATTCAGGAAGCAGCAAATGATGGGGCGAGGAGGTGCATCAGGTGGGGGTTTTGGTTGCAGAGATCGGTGGGCCCGTTCTATTATATATGTTGGGCCAAAGGGAGAGGGACCAGCGACCTTTTCAACCAGCTTCTGGGTGAAGACTAGAGTATTCTGGCCTTCTTCCCCTTTGGGGGAGCCCAAGAATTACCACATTATTTCTCTGACTACGGCCTTCCAAATCTTCGAGTTTTGCTTCTAGACGAGACAGCTTTTATTTCGTTAGTAGGAGCTCAGGATCCAGACTTTCCAATTTTCTCTCAATTGAAATTATACGGGCAGTGTTGTCTGTTACTGGCATGGAGATTTCCTCTAACTTTCTGGAGAGGGATTTCAGGTTGATTGCCATATCTTTCATCTCTTCTCGGAATGGTTTAAATTCCTCCAAGAATTTGTTAAGTGTTAGGGGTTCTTGGTCCCCAGCTTGACATGAAGGTTCCGATTTGTCTGGGCCACTCGAGGCTCGGGATTTTTTCGAGGCCTTCTCAGGAGTGGCGAGGGGGGTATGTTTCTGCAGGGCTTTCTTCATGTAAGCCTCCATTTACCGCAGATGAACCCAAAACATGAGCACATGCTGTTTAGAGACAAGAAAAACTCACAGGCAGAGGAATTAGTTAAAGTTTAACAATATTAAATGTGAGTTTTTATTCGGGAGGCAGGAGCTTAGCAGAGGAGCATCTACTCCGCACTCTGCATCACGTGATCTCCCCACAAGTGTGCATTTCTGAATATGAGAAAAAAAAAAGACTCAGGGTCAGCTAGTCTAAACCAGAATTCTAGGGGAAAATCCAGCTGCCCTCCTTGGAAATGGCTGTAATTAAGCTATCCTCAGTACAGTCATTTACTCCAGAACCATGCCTGATTCCAGTGAGCTGTTGAATGAGGCCATCTGTGGGGCAGCCAGCACCTCCCTGAATTCTTTTAGTATCACTGGGTGTATCCCCTCCTGAAGCATGAGTCAAAAGCACCTTTTGCTCTTTCTGCCTGAAATGCAAATTATAGAATGGGTGCCAGATACTGTAAACATATGTAGTAGTAGTAACAGTGTTAGTAGTAACATTTTTTATTCATCATATGAATAGGATACTCAGTTGAGTAAAGCTCATTTTCAATGAGGTCCCAAGCACTCACACCTTATTATGTTCACTTTTTTACATATACAGATCAAGAGTGCATAGCCTAACATTGTATACACAAAAGGAATAAGCTATCACAATGTATACATATTCAGACAAAAAAAAACTGATTTCTTTCAATGCAACTTTAACATGGTTCTGGTACACAAAAATCCCAGTTTTGTATAGTTGATTGTCACTAGCATAGCAAATACAAAACTGTTTTTTTTCTTTGAGCGTGTCAGAACCTTATTAAAGTTGCACTGAATGAAACCTGTTTTTGTAAATATGTACATATTGTGACAGGTTATTCCTACTGTGTATACAGTTTTAGGATATGTAGTGTGTAATAAAGAGAATATATGGCCACCTTGGAGGATATTACATGAATGTGGCTGTTTTTTTTTTTTTTTCAAAATAATTGAGAGTTCCAAAACCTACTTATGATGCATGTTCTAGTTTCCCTTCTGAGTATGCTTTTGAGGAACACAAGGAGGATTCAGTGTTCCCTGAGGACAATACTTGGGAGGAATTTGGTTCCAGGCTGAATGATGATTATTCATCTTATACACCATTTTTGAGATAAACATCTAGTATGCTGAGTCTACTGCCACTAAATCAAAAGTGGATATAGAAGAGACATAATTTATTAGTATACTGGGCCTGACCGCAACAAAAAGAGTGCCCATACCCTTCCATAAGGCCTTAACCACAAAAAAGATTCTTGCTATGCCTACAATGTCTACAGCCATAGCCAAGAAAATTGAGAGGAGACATGTAATACCGAGGGAGGGCTCTACTTTTTTTATACTTATCTGAACCCTGAGTTTGTTGTTCAGGCAGCTACTTGTGAGAAAGCAAAGATTAATTTCTTAACTGCATCTCCTGACAGAGATTCCTAAAAAACTGATTTAATGGTGAAAAAGGTGTATACTACCTTCACTTTGTTGCTGAGGCAGGCAACTAACCTGATGTACTCTGCACATTACCAGAAGGCTCTGTGGAATACAGTCTTACAAATAGGTAAGAGTTTATCACCCTACAAAAAAATTCCACCTATCGCACACAGTGACAGCTAGTCTAGAAACTGCTAAATATAAATTTCTAATGCTTGTTGATGAGGGTGACACTAGATCTAGGGCTCTAGAAAATGTGTTGCCTGCCAAACAAGTTGCTAGGCTTAGAACATCTGGGGCTCAGTATTGGAATATGGTCAAAAGTGGAGCCAAAGGTTTGTGCTGCACTTGCCCATGTCCATGACCCTGAGCATGCTATATTCAGTTGGATAGGACACCAGCATTTAGCACCCCCCCTCACACCACCCCACTGAGCAAACCACCTTACCATACCCCTTACCTCTGTCACTGGAGCTGCGCAGATCCTATACAGTGACCGGCACAGGCCTACTCTCACCACCTTGGCATGACAGGGAGCACATGTATTGTCTAACTGTAAGCTTGCTCCTTTCACTGTAGACAGTATGCACACACCCTGTCATTCCATACAGTGGCCAGCCAAGGTGTTGAGAGGAGGCTGTGCCAGTCACTGTATCAGATCTCCGGAGCACCAGTGACAGAGGTAGGGGTGGCAGGGTGGTTTGCTCAGTGCAGTCAGTGAGGGGTGGGGCCACTAGATGCCAGGGGCTACAGGCTCTCAGCTGGGATGGGTGCTTAGTGGCGGGGGTGCCACTAGACACCAGGGCAAAGGAACAGATAAGGGGAGTAAAGGAGTATTTTACTACCAGTTTTGCATGGTTTACTCCCACTTTCTCATTTTAGGAAGTTGTCTTCCAACCTTTATATTTACAGCATGTTGATACATACCGGATGCACAGAATTGGCAGCAGCATTCAGTGCTACTAGCCATGGATCCAAATACCAACAGACTGTCAGCAGCAGAGGTGTGATCAGAAAACAGAAACATAGAAACATAGACTTTGACGGCAGATAAAGACCACTTGGCCCACCCAGTCTGCCCATTTCCTTACCTATTGGATAAGCTGCAGATTCTAGTTAACCAACAGCCTACTTCCTGCAACCCCCCACTATAATTGTCTTGTGTCTGTCCTATGCATGTTTAAATCCCCCAATGTTTTAGACCCCACAACCTCTCCAGGAAGGCGGTTCCATGCGTCCACCTCTCTCTCTCTGTGAAAAAAAATTTCCTTACATTACCCCTGAGCCGTCCCCCCCTCTATCTTTAAATTGTGCCCCCTTCTTCTTACACATCTCTTTTTCTGAAAGATGCTACCCTCCTGGACTTAATGTTGATTCCCTTGAGGTACTTACAAGTTTCTATCATGTCCCCCCATCCCTCCTTTCATCAAGAGTATAAATATTAAGCTCTCTCAGTCTCTTTTCATATGGTTTCTGATGTAGACCCTGCACCATGTTAGTCGTCCTCCTCTGGGCTGCTTCCATCCTCTCTATGTCATTGCATAGATGAGGTCTCCAAAACTGCACGCAGTACTCCAGATGGAGTCTCACCAACTGTCTGTACAGAGGGATAACCACTTCCCTTTTTCTACTTGTGATGCCCCTCCCTATGCATCCCAGTATCCCCCTGGCTCTCCTTACCAACTTCTCACATTGCTTACCCACCTTTAGGTCATCTGATATGACTACCCCCAGCTCCTTTCCATTATTGTTGTTGTTAGTACCTCTCCTGCTATTGTGTACTCTTCTCCTAGATTTTTATTTCCCAGGTGCATTACTTTGCACTTCTTTGCATTGAATCTAAGTTGCCATATGTCTGACCATTCCTCCAACCATGTCAAGTCCCTTCTCATCCTTTCTACCCCTCCTTGTGTATCAACTCTGTTACAGATCTTTGTGTCATCTGCAAAGAGGCATACCTTTCCTTCCAGACCCTCTGCAATGTCACCTATAAAGACATTAAAGAGGACTGGACCCAGTACTGAGCCCTGAGGTACTCCATTAGTAACCCCCCTTTCTTCAGCATGTGTTCAATTCACTATTACCTTCTGTGTCCTATTGTGCAGCCAGTTTGCTACCCAGGCTACCACCCTGGGTCCCACTCCCAGGATGGCTAACTTGATTATTTATCTTTTGTGCGGGACTGTTTCAAATGCCTTGCTAAAGTCTAGGTAGGCCATATCCACAGCCCCTCCCTGGTCTATTACTTTGGCCACCCAGTCAAAGAAATCGATTAGATTCGTCTGACATGACCTTCCAGCTGTGAACCCATGCTGCTTTGGGTCCTGTGCCCTGCTGGCCTCTAGGTACTGAACAATTCTTTCTTTCAGAAGTGATTCCATCATTTTCCCCACCACAGAGGTCAAGCTAACAGGTCTGTAGTTTTCTGCTTTTGCCTTGCTCCCACTTTTGTGACGGGGAATCACATCTGCCCTCCTCCAATCCTCGGGTACCACCCCATCCTCCCATGATTTGTTAAAAGGTGTGGCCAGTGGTGTCACTAGGTCCTCCCTTAGTTCTTTTAGGATTCTAGGGTAAATCCCGTCAGGCCCCATTGCTTTGTCCACCTTGAGTTTTCGGAGTTCTTTCAGGACTCTTTCTTCTGTAAATGTACTGGCATCAACCCCACTACCCAGAGTGCTTCTATTGTTTGGTTTAGGTAACTCCTTCTCTTCTTCTTTTGTGAATACTGAGCAAAAGTATTCATTCAGTATCTCTGCCTTTTCACTGTCTCACTCTGCCCACCTCCACTCTCCTTTACTAATCTTCACTATCCCTCCCTTAACCTTAGCATAGGTATCAATTGCATACAAGCCGGAGACTGAGTTGTGCACTGGATGGCAAGAAGGGCAGCTGCAATACAAAATGTTAAAAATAGGGTTACCACACTACATGCAGTGGGAAAGTATCTCAAGACTCCTCAATGGTATCAGGATCAGTGACTGCAGACATCCAGTAGAACTGTGACCTTTTTTAGAGATGGGGGTCTGAGTCAGGTCAATGCATGGTATTACTACCATGTAGATGAAAATACTACCAGGAGAAAGCAGCTAGCACTAAATATTTCCCAGTCCTAAAATATATCTTGATCCCTGCACTAGGGGTATGCATAGCAGCATCAGGCAAGCAAGGATAATGCTTCACAAGCAACTAGACTCTGCCACAGAGTGAGAGAACAGAGAAAAGGCAGCAAGGTCTGGGCACCAAACTCCTACAAGCAATTCATTGTTAAAATGTTAAATTACTCACAAGACACAGTTCAACAATGAAAAAAAGCAGCAACAATAGCAAAGGAACAGAGATCCCCTAAACAGTTTTGCCAAAGGACTTCATCGGGGGGTGGGGGGGTGTTGTCTGCTAGTTGCTAGTGCACCACTTAAATACTACAAATTCTTAAAGTGATAGCGCCCCATAAATAACTTGTAATACTCTATCACATATTACCAAATGTAAAACCAGCACCAATTACATATATATAGGGGGAAGAAACAGAAAGAATAGATAGTGTGAGAAAGGAAAAGGGGAAGGGGGTATAAAAGGCATGGATGAAATTAGGAAGAGGAAAAAATGAGGAGGAAATAGAGGAGGGGAAAAGTGGAAAGATGAGCAAAGAAATTGGAGGTTTAGTTTAAAAAAAATACTTTTTAACTATTACAGGTTTAGTCATAAATAGTACTCTAGGCAACAAACACTTTTTAAATTATTGTACAATATTACATCATGACAGGAACTATTTTGGAAACAGCAGAAAAGATAAATGAAGAGTAAATGAAGCTCCCATTGGTCTTCAAATATTAGACTCCATTATATCTTAAAAACTGGCATATCCAGGTCCAGATGTAAGTGGATTTGCTACGATTTCTAAAAAAAAAAGAAAAGATGAGCCACTAATACAAGTGAGAAGAGACCAACCATAGTTTCCATTACTTTCTACTTCGATTCTTATTGGGATCTAGTCACGAAGATGTGTGGAGCTGGCATGTAGGAGTGCTCAGCTCTGCACCCCCAGGATATCCACGCCGGGCCCGCATTCACAAAGCAGCAGTACCAACCCAACTCCCTTCCATGTCCCCACCCCCCCAGTGCGGAGGTTCACGGGGGCCAGGTCGCAGACCTGGGTTGGCAGCCAATCAGCTGCCCTACCCGGGTCCACAGTGGATCACTTGCACTGGTATGGTGCTATTTTGTAGGGGGCATGCAGAGTATCAGTAATGCTGCTGGAGGGGGGCATGTGTTGGCCACCCACCCCTGGGCTGATCATAGTCCCCTGACATCTGCGGCACCATCGGGAGTGGATCCGATGACCCCCCCACCTGCACCAGCGGGTCCAGCAGCATTGCATATCTGTTATGGCTGCCCTCCAGATGCATAGCCACTGGCCCTCGCGTACTGCACTCTGTACCTTCATGAATGGTGTGGAGTGCCGGCATGCCCCCCTGTGGAGACCCCAGCCTGCCAACACACAGAGCTCCGTGCTCGGCCAGGGATGTGGTGCACAAGGGGGGGGCATAGGTCTTCTGTGCATGCCGTCGGGGGGGTGCAGTGGATGTGAACAGGAGCAGGGTGGGTATGCACCCGATGTTACGTGGTATGTAGCCACCCCGGCACTTTCATGAATACGGCACATTAAGAGTAGTAGATTCTTTCCCATTGTTTAGTCCTGGTGGAAACAGGGCATCAGTCCAGATTGGGGTGGGGTGGGGTGGGGTTTCCTGCTGTAGTACCTTCTTCTACTACCAGGGCCTTGTGCCCTATTAATTGGGGTTTGCAAAGGTGGAACTTGAGCTTGTTCAGGTAGTATTTACTGCCTGTGCAAACCTCTCAATTTCCCACTGCAGCTGTATGCAGAGGAGCACCCCCTCATTTGTATGGGTGCAGTGGTAACTTAGCACTCAGTTGCTAATGAGTTTTGCCCATGCTGTGGGGTTGTCTGATTATAGACCCCACCCACATATCAGGCACAAAACCCAGTTAGTGCAGCAAACATCCTTTAGTGCAGGGGCTAAGTTTTTAATATCTGGCCCCTGGTTTATCACAGAACATGCAACATAAAGTAGCTAATTTCACATTTAAAAAGAGCCACCTAGCAGGTGACAAAACAGAATGTATACATGAAAAATGTCGATAAGCAAAAAGCAACTTATAAGAATTTGACAGAAAAAGGGCCATGTTTTCTTCAGGTTCTACAGAAAGGGTGATATGAGAATAGGCTATTACAGCAAACCCTATGTGAATCATGACTATACAGTTCTGAGGGACACTACCAGAGGCAGAAGGAAGCCAGGCAGATCACTGACTCAGCTCCCCCAGCTCAGGCAAAGCTCAACTGCTGACAAATCTATACTTTTTACTATGGAACCACTGCCAGTAGGAAGGCACCTCTCATATTATCTTTGAAGAGCTGGAAAAGATTACCACACACAAGTGGGTTTTGGAAATAATAACAGAGGGCTTAAACCTTCAGTTTGTACACTGTCCTAATTAAAGCAGATTTACAGTATTCACAGCTCAGTTGCCAGAACAGAAACTCTTACGTGAACTGGAGCTGAGAAAGTTGTTACAGACAGATGTTGTGAAGAGGGTTCCCATTTCCCAGCTGGGAAAGGGTTTCTTCTCCAGAAACATTCTCACTCTGAAGAAAAATGGGGAAATAATGACCCATTCTGGACTTAAGGCTCATGAACAGACAGCTAAAATAGGAGCAGTTCAAAATGGTAACACTACAGACAATGATTTTGCCACTACAACAAGGAGGATGACTATAGTCACTAGACTTAAAGAATGCATATTTTCCCATTTCAGTAAGATCCTGCTACAGAAAGTATTTATGATTCAGAGTAGGGCATGCTGACTTTCAGTTAAAAGCAATGTCCTTTGGTCTGACCACAGCACCCAGGATGTTCACAAAGTGCCTGCCAGTAATGGCAGCCTATTTTGTTAGGAAGACAACTAGCTAATGTGTGGAAAAACAAAAGAAGAAACAGAGTGCTCAGTTGAAACAGTGAGGAACACCATTCAGAGATTAGGCTTCCTCTTAAACTTGGAAAAGTCACACTTGGAATCCGGACAGATCCTGGAGTTCATAGGTCTAGATAAAAACACAGAACTATGCAAACCTTTCCTTCATCTACAAAGAGCAGAAGCTCTGATTCAGTGTGCAAACACATTCCAGGCAGACCAGTCATGGACTGTACAGGAATTCTTGAGGCTTCTGGGTGACATGGCTTTTACCACAGCAGTGGTATATGGGTCAGGTTACACATGAGATACATGCTGTGCCAGAAAGTACCAAAGCAACAACAAGTACCAGCATCAAGCAAATTGACACAAGCATTGTCGTGGGAGAAAGAAGTAGGAAACCTCAGGAAGGCTAGTCCCATCCTTCAGTCTCAGCCAATAAAAATTCCCACCAAAGATGCAACCATGCTAGGATGGGGAGGACATCTGGATTGCAGAACTGTGAATGGATTTTGGTTCCCTCAGGAAAGAAAGGAGCACATAAACATGTTGGAATCAAGAGGAATGCTCCATTCCATGAAGTCTTTCTTCTCTGTGTTACAGAACCAAACAGTCCTGATAAAGATAGACAACACAGCAACCACGCACCACATAAACATGCTGAGAGGCGCCAGACCTGCAAAGCTCTTTACAGAGTTAATGAAGATCTGGAACCTGGCTTAGTCTGAATGTAAACTCCCCTGCAGTACACCTAGCTGAAAATGCTACTGTACTAGTGATTCACTCAGCAGAATGGACCATATAACATATGAATGGTCTCTGAACCTAGTGTTTCAGAGATGGGGAATGCCAAACATAGATCTGTTTGTCTTTTGGAAAAACAGGAAGTTACCCCAGTTCTGTTACAGATCCCCCTCAATGGGGACAGTTTCAGAAGCAACACTAGCTGTCCCCTGAAAAAAATGGTTCCTGTATGCATGTCCTTCATTTCCACTAATTAACAAGGTGCTATTGAAATGAAGAAATAAGAGAACGCTAAAATGATTCTCGCTGCATTGGTTTAGGTAAGGCTGTCATGGTACTCACTGATGCTGACAGCGTCATGGAGAATTCCAATAGAACTGGCACTGAGACAAGACCAGCTGACTCTATCCCAGGGCAGGATGTCTGACCAGATCATTTAAAAGCATGGTTATCAGTGAGTTAGAGCATTCTTACCTGAACCTCTCAAACCAGGTCCAGAAAATTTTGAACATTGCTAGAAAGCCAGCAACAAGGAAAACTAATGACTGAAAATGGAAAAGACTGAGTACTCCATGGCTCTCACATTGACATTGCAAGAACTGTGAATATATAAGTGGTTTGGGATTACTTGGCATACTTAAAGGTCCAGTAGCTAAAACCATCCAACCTTAAGGCACATCTGTCAGCTGTTTCTGCTTTCAGATCTATGGATAGACTCCCTGAAACTTGCTGAGTATTCAATAGATTTCCCAAAGGCTTGAACATTTTGTATCCTTTATAAGTAAACCAGTACTTCCATGTGATTTAAACTTGGTACTTTTACAGCTGATGAATACTCTCTTTGAGCCTATGCTTTTATCAGAGGCCAACTACTTACCCTAGAAAATTGTGCTTTAGTAGCCAGTACATCTGCAAGAAGAATAAAGTGAGTTGTAGTCATGTTGTAAAGACCCTGATTGTGGGTGTTTCATTGATATAATGTGGTGCTTAGATCAACTCTGAAATTTCTACCAAAAGTGGTTTCTCCAGTTCACATGTAACACTGCCTGTGCTCTTTCTAAAGTCTCACTGCAAGGCAGAAGAAGAACAGCTTCACATCCTGGATGTCAAAAGGGCTTTATGTTTCAACATCAGGCAGCTGTGTAACACTGACATTGTGGTAGGAAAAGATAAGCCTGCTGCAAAAATGACAATCTTTTGTTTTGTCACATATTGAATTCTGCTATGGTAAAGCTGGTAAAGAGACACCAAGAGGGTTAACGACACATTCAACTAGAAAAGGTTGGCATTCAGGACATATAAAGGAATGCAGTGGGACGAAGATAGGGAGGCATTCCAATCATCCCTATGGAAAGCAGGAAAGGCAGTAAGGCAGGCAAAGGCCCAAACCAAGGAAACACTAGCATGAACAGTAAAAGAAGGGGACAAGACTTTCTACAGATACATTAGTGAAAGGAGAAAGTCCAGAGTGCGTATAGCTAAGATCAAAGTGGATAAGGGGGAGTGTGTGGAGGAGGACTAAGGAAAAGCATATATCCCAAATAGATACTTCTGCTCAGTATTTACTGAGGAGAAGGTAGGCTAGGGCCCACAGCTCAGCACCATGGACACAGGATGGAGGGAGGTGTGCACAAGTCCCTTCACAAAAGAAAGGGTCCTACAAGAGCTCGCTAAGCTCAGGGTGAACATAGCAGTAGGACCTGATGGCATACATCCCAGGGTACTAAAGGAGCTAAGGGTGGAACTAGCAGAGCCATTAGCAGAACTGTTTAGTGAGTCTCTGAGCACAGGAGAGGTCCTAGAAGACTGGAGAAGGTGTCATGTGATCCCGCTGCACAAGAGTGGCAGCAAGGAGGAGGAACTACAGACCAGTTAGTCTTAACACAGTAGTGGGCAAGACTATGGAGACACTCCTTAAGGAAAGGATAGTGCAACACCTGGAATAAATAGGAGCACAGGATCCAACTCAGCATGGATTTACAACAGGAAGGTCCTGTCAAACTAATCTCATAGATTTCTTTGACTGGGTAACCAGAGTAGTGAATCAAGGGAGTGCAGTTGATGTCACCTACCTTGACTTCAGCAAAGCTTTTCATACTGTTCCACATAGAAGATTGATTAATAAGCTGGGTACATTCGGGGTGGGTCAGAGGTAGGTCAACTGCGTGGTAAACTGGTTGGCGGGCAAAAAACAGAGAGTGGTGGTAAATGGTATGTAGTCAGAAGAGATGCAAGTCACAAGTGGGATACCTCAGGGATCAGTCCTGGGGTCAGTCCTCTTCAATATCTTCATCAGTGACATTGCAGATGGACTGGAGGGTAAGGATTGCCTATATGCAGATGACACCGAGATCTGCAACAGAGTAGATGATCCAGATAGGGTGGGCAGAATGAGAAGAGATCTGGAAAAACTGACAAAATGGTCAGAAGAGTGGCAACTGGGGTTTAACACAAAGAAGTGCAAGATCATGCACATAGGGAAGAGAAACCCTGAAGCTACCTATAGGTTGGGAGGGAAGTTGCTGGCAACCACAAGGGAAGAAAGAGACTTGGGCATCATCATCACAGATGACCTGAAATCATCCAAGCAGATCACTAAAGCAGTAGGTAAGGCTAGAGGGATGTTGGGGTGTATTAGTAGGGGTATCACAAGTCATAAGAGGGAGGTAATAATCCCTTTTACAAGACACTGGTTAGGCCCCATCTGGAGTATTGCATGCAGTACTGGAGGTCGCACCTGCACAAAGACATTAACAAAATGGAGGCAGTCTAGCGAAGGGCAACCAAAATGGTGCAGAGACTGCATCAGAAAACATATTAGGACAGATTAATTGAGTTCAATATGTATACCCTAGAGCAAAGGAGGGAGAGAGAGATGATATGATCAAAACATTCAAACATCTTAAGGGCATTAACAAGGTGAGAGTCTAACATGTTTCAATATAAGAAAAATAGCATGACAAGAAGACATAGCATGAGATTAGAGGGAGGCTGATTAAGGGGTAATGTGAGGAAGTTATTTTTCACAGAATGGGTGGTGGGTGCATGGAACGGCCTACCTCAGGAAGTGGTGGATATCAATAAAGTGCAGGGCTTCAAACAGGCATGGGATAGGCATAAGAAAGTAATGCAGATGAGTATGAATAGATAGGCCATTGACAGAGTAAAGGCCTATGGCACATTCATAAGGTAGAAAAAATGGGCAGACTGGATAGGCCTTGAGGTCCTTAGCTGCCACCAACTGCTATGTTTCTATGAGCTACATCTGCCACAGTGACAGCAATTAGGGATATGCGCTTGCTAGCAATGTACAAAACAGTCACATGGCCTACAGTATCCATCTTTACTTCTCACTCCTCTTGGGACATCCAAGCTAGAAGGGAATGATGGCTTTGGTATTTATGTTCTCCCGAACCTTTTTCATAAATAAGTTTTGGACCCTGCCTCCCAAGTACTACTTGTAGTCTGCAAATTGTATGATATCATAAATATACTTTAATTGCTATAAGGAAAAAAATACGCACCTTAATAATGATGTTTCTTCTGGGAGGTGTATTTATGAGTCATACAAGCCCTGCCTAGCTTCACTTTCTAGAACCTGCATAAAAAGGATTATTCAAATTAATACAGATGAAATGTTTTACATTTTTGCCTGAGTATTTTTTTAATTTCATTTACCTTATTGTCATTCAAACCTTGCAGTTTTTATTTTTTTCATTTTTTGACTTGACATTTATTACATTTAGATTTGTTAATACATAGCATAACTAGATGGTGACTGCTCTGTATGGCTCTTCAGCTATAAATCTGAAAAGTTGGTGGGGGAGGGGAGCAGGTGGAGCATGACCACACTGCAGACAGCTAAGATGATGCAAATTGTATGACTCACAAATACTGTGACTCTCTAGAAGAAACATCATTACTAGGTTGAGTAATTGTTTCTTTCTTCCCAAAGTAATTGCCGCAACACTCTCCTGCTCAACCCTCCCTTTGTCTTGCTGTATATACTTCAGCAGAGCCAAACCTCCACAGCCTGCCTTCACATTTACAAAGAGAAATGTTATGATGTCATCCCATCTCTGAGGAACCTTTACTGGATCCTCATCTAATAACCTTAATTTAAAAAAATCAACCTGTTTTCTTACAAATCATCCATACTGTAGCCTCACTCCATCTTAACTCTTTACAATCTTCTCCTCACCAATTCTTTTCTCATCAGCTCTGTTCTTCATTTGTCTCTTAATCATTCCCTCTACTTGATCCAGCACCACTGGAGAAAAAGTCTTATGCTACATCTCCTAAGGTCAAATACTTTATTTCACCATCTCAAATGTCTTCTAAAATCTCACATCTTCTGTCATTGCATTACAAGCCTAAACTCCTAATGTCTCTTTTTCCTGTTCCTTTACTGTCTGATGTTGCACAATATATGGGGTACAGGAGTCACTTTGTCCATAAAACACCATCTTCCAAGTTTTATAGTCCTGTTTCTTACTATTCCTGTACTAGTCATGTACTGTATTTACTGTATTAAAATTACTGGTGAGCACTTATTATAGCTGGCTTGCAGCGTTTGTGGCCAACTGTCAGCGGGATCTGTGAGTGGAGGCAGGCGCATGCATTGTAACGAGGAAACCCGGGGCGTGTTCACCATTATAACCTGTGAGTTATAACCGTGAATTATAACCCGGGTTTCCAATAGGAGAAAATGCTTTCCAGTTATTACAAAAGAAATAATATACAACACCTCATACATTAATCTATGAGTGTGTATCTATGTACGTACATGTGTGTACGTATGTATGTATGTATGTCTGTATCTATCTATCTATCAATCTGTCTATCTATCTATCTATCTATGTGATATGCAGAGAGGAGCTCTGTGTTATCTGATTTATCTACACAAGTGTTATTTGACCTCGGTTAACCTCACGAGTGATGTAAGCCTTGAGTGAGGTGACCTAAGTCAAACGGCACTAGTATAGATAAATCCCGTATCATACAAGCTCTCCCCTCCCCAAATGTTCCATTTATGCAATAGGGGCCTTCCTAATAGTGGTGTGAGATTTTCTTTTAAAATGCTATTTTTTTAATAAATTTTGAAGGACGTTTGTGAGAAAACCTGTATACCTCTGCTTTTTGGTGAGATTGTAAGGTGTTGCTAGGAATGCATCAGTGTCCTGATGCTCTTGACACCCCCAACATGCATTATGGTTGGCTGGAAGATGTTTTTATGAATAATTAAGAGTGATGCCTCTTAGCAAGAGGTGTAGCACCCATGATTTGTGGCTCTGGATTTATGAGTATGAAGAAAGCGGGTGGGTTTCCCCTTTTCCCGAGTTGAGAGCAGCCATGGTTTCAAAATAATTATTTTTTGTGAATAAAAAAAAATAAGCAGCTGGGCATAGCAAGTGGGACTGCCAGCATGACCAGAGGGAGAAGGATTGCCAGCACAAGTAGAGGGAGTGGGACTGCCCACATGACTGGAGGGAGAGAGTGTACAATCAGCAATTAACATGCCAGCGCGATTGGAGGGAGCAAGACTGCAGTCGGTGATTAGCGGAGGTGCAGCGCTTTGAAACAGACAAAAAAAGTGGAGTAAGGTACTTTAAAACACTATCTATGAAACAGATATCTGGATCTGTAGATGCTGCACATTAGTTTTGGTAGACTGAGAGCCAGAAATGGGCGGGTGGGCAGGTTGGTGGGAGAATGATAAAGTGAATTGTTTGTTTGTGGTCACAGCTTTTGTATATTGTGTGTGAGTGAGACAAGAAATACAGCTGTTGTTTACATTTAAAAAAAAAGAAAGGGAATGACGGGCTGAAAAACAAAATTATGGATTGGAAGTTTCTGTGATGAACAACTGTCCTTGTTGGAATACTTCACAAAATGAAAGTAAAATCAAATCAAATCAACTTTATTTTTATAGCGCCTTTCAAAACCAAGGCGCTGTACATAAAACCAAATACATAAAGATGAAAATTTAGAACAAAAACATTAAAACAGATCATCTGTGACTAGGGAAAGCTAAGCTAAATAAATAAGTTTTTAACTCAATTTTAAATCTGTCGACAGTTGGGCATTCTCTCAGCCAAAGAGGTAGAGAATTCCACAGGGTTGGCACTGAAAAAGCGAAGGAATGATATCCAGATGTCTATAATCGTACCCTGGGAATCTCCAGAAATCCCTCATTGGTGGAACAGAGAGGACGGAGGGGGAAGTAGGGTACCAGGAGATCTTGTAGGTTACTGGGTCCCTGATCATGTAGGGCTTTGAAGGTTAGCAAGCCAACCTTAAGGGTGATCCGCCACCAAACAGGCAGCCAGTGCAGCTCGCAGAGCACAGGTGTAATATGACTGGTTCTAGAAGTCCCAGTCAAACGCCTGGCCACCGCATTCTGCACCAGCTGCAGGCAGTGGATATCAACCCCTGGTAGCCCTAGGTAGAGGGAATTGCAGTAATCAAGACGGGTAGTGACAAAGGCATGGACCAGTATTGGAAGATCATCCGGAGGAACCAGGTGTTTCACCTGTGTGATATTCCTCAGATGGTAAAAAGAGGATTTGATCACAGCTGACACCTGAGATTTTAGGGTCAGACCATCATCAAAAATAATGCCCAGGTTACGCACCTGATTTGAGGTAGTGAGTGACATACCACCAAGTAACAAGCCTGATTGTTAGCCAGCCCCCAAACCCACCCCTGGATGACCTGGGTCCACTACCAGCACTTCAGTCTTATCCGGATTCAGTCTCAGCCAGCTGGAACTCATCCAAAATCTGATTTCAGTAAGACAATTATTTAGCACGGAGAGTGCATCATCCTGTCTGGGCAGAAAGGATGTATACAGCTGAGTATCATCTGCATAGCAGTGAAAACCCAGACTGTATCACCTGATGATATCGCCCAATGGCAGCATATACAATGCAAACAACATGGGGGTTAGAATGGAACCCTGTGGTACCCCACAAGGCAGGGGGTGAGCAACAGAGAAATAAATTCCAGTGGCAACTCTCTGAGACCTGCCCATGAGGTAAGAATGGAACCATTTAAGAACTGTACCAGACAGCCCACAGAAAAGCCGCAGGCACTCCAACAGCACACCATGGTCTACAGTGTCAAATGCAGCAAAGAGATCAAGAATGACCAGAATGGTATGTGCCTTTCGATCTCTAGCCATTAGGAGATCATTCAATACCCGGACAAGGGCAGTCTCCATGCTGTGCTTCTTCCTAAAACCAGACTGGAGAGTATCATAGACATTGTGAGTTGTAAGATGATCATCCACTTGCAACGCAACTGCCTTTTCAATAACCTTACCAACAAATGGCAGGTTAGAGATAGGCCGGTAGTTGGCTAGACAATCTGGATACAAGGAGGTTTTTTTAAAGAGTGGTCAAACAACCACCTCCTTGAGGGGGTCAGGAAAGACCCCCTCTCCAAAGACTTCCAGACAATGTCAGCAAGGATTGGGCAGATAACATCTACACATCCCACTAAAAGGGGTGTAGGACCCAGATCCAAACTACAACTGGTTGGGCACAATGTTTGGATGATCTTCACAATGTCAGTGAACTCCAGCTGGTGGAAATCTGACCAGACAGACCGAGTGCATGCCACTTCCTGTCGACCATTGCAATCCCTCATAGCAGAGGTCAGACCGATGCCAGACCTGATGCTGACAACCTTATCCACAAAACATAGAGTGAACTCCTCACATCTCAGCTGAGAAAATGCTTCTCTGGGCTGGAGACAGATTGGATTGCACAATCAAAAACAAGTAACGCCAGCTGGCTGGCCATCTTTGGGGGGGGTGGCATGTCCTTGGGATGATGAGTTTACTACATGTATAAATTTAATTTATACATATAGTAGCTCAACTAAAAAGATTTTTACAATGGTTTCTGTGTGTGTGTGTGTGTATATATATACAATAGGGGTGAGTGGTAAATGAGTGAGATAAAACAGTGTATCATCCACTGCAGTGTGATATTTTTACCCTCTGCTCTACTGTGATGATATGAGACATTTACACACACAGGTCACAAAAGGTCACTGATATCATCACCCTAGGCAGCTTTCCCCTCAGCATGAAAGAAACACCTGTGCTGTTACCATAGACACAAATGCAGAACTATCTGAGAGGTCTCACTGCTGCCTACAGCTAACTCAGTGAGCATTACAAAACACACCTATCCCACTCCAACTTCCAGCTCATTACTATGATGCTGTCAACTTGATGCAGCCAGAATTCCAAACAGCACAGCTTCACAGAACAGTCTAAACTACTGCCTGCAGCTAACTCAACTACCACTGAAACACACTCTCACTTGTTCCTCAAACTCTGATTCTCACCCATTACAATTACTGTGACAATTTCAACTGCACTGCAGCCAGAATCCTAAAGAGCACAATTTCACAGAACACTCTGCACTCTGCCTGCAGCTAACTTAATTACTACTGAAAACAGTATCAACTGTTCTGACACTCTGCCTCTCAGTTCATTACAATTACTGTGATGCTTTTAACTTCACTACAACCAGATTGCTAAACAATACAGCTTCACAAAAGTATGTTTCTCATTCCTATCTAAAACTAACTCATTTAGCATTGCAAAACACTCTCATGTGTCTCTCAGAGTTTATAACACTGCCAGCCCATTCAGAAATGCTCACACACAGAATGAGGAAACACATTAACAGGAACAGAACACAAGAGAGCATAACAAAACTTCTAAAACTCTTGGCCCTATTGTATATATCGAATACATGATGGGCAGATCGTGTACTATGGCAAATATTGTCACTCCTGCATCATGAGCTTGGATATCTCACTCTGCAGGAGTGACACTATTTGCCATATCACACTTGTGCCCATCATGTATCCCTATATATATATATATATATATATATATATATATATATATATATATAGTGACTTGCAAAAGTATTCAACCCCTTGAAAGTTATCAGACTTGTCTGGATTACAAATGAGACGCACATATATTATTCCAGTCAGTATTTTTATTGCAAACTCATATGCTCTAACAGTATATTGTCAAAGCCAAAATTAATTATCCGTCAGCAGATCTTTTAAAGAAAATTAAAAACTGGAAAATGCTGCTTGCAGAGGTATTCAACCCCTACACATTAGTATTTGGTAGAGCCACCTTTTGCTGCAATAACAGCTTTAAGTCTTTTGAGGTAAATATCTACCAGCCTTGCACACTGTTCGGGAGTGATTCTTGCCCATTCTTCTTCGCAGATTTGTTCCAGGTTGTTCAGGTTGGTTGGGTGACACTTGTGGACCACAATTTTCAAACAGTGCCACAGATTCTCGATGGGATTGAGATCTGGACTTTGACTTGGCCACTGTAGGACATTCAGCTTTTTGTTGTTTAACCACTCCTGTGTTGCTTTGGCCTTGTGCTTGGAATCATTGTCCTGCTGAAAGGTGAAGTTTCTCCCAAGCTTCAGTTTTTCAGCAGACTGAAGCAGGTTCTCTTGCAGTATCTCCCTGTATTTTGCTCCATCCATTCTTCCTTCAATTTTAACAAGATGTCCAGTCCCTGCTGATGAAAAGCATCCCTGCAGCATGATGCTGCCACCACCATACTTCACTGTAGGGATGGTGTTTCTCGAGGCATGGGCAGTGTTAGGTTTGCACCACACATAGCGCTTTGAATTTTGGCCAAAAATCTCTATCTTGGTCTCATCAGACCACAAAACCTTGTGCCACATCTTAGCTGGGTCACTCTCATGCTTTCTGGCTAACTCCAGACGTGCTTTGATATGGCTCTTTTTGAGTAATGGCTTCTTTCTAGCCACCCTCCCATACAGGCCAGTATTATGCAGAGCTCTTGATATGGTTGACTGGTGCACCTTCACTCCACTCTCAGCCACTGAACTCTGTAGCTCCTTCAAAGTGATTGTTGGCCTCTGTGGCTTCCCTCACTAGTCTCCTTCTTGTTCAGACGCTGAGTTTTGAGGGACGGCCTTGTCTAGGTAGTGCCTGGGTGGTGTGATGCAGCTTCCACTTCCTCACTATTGATCCAACAGTGCACACTGGGATATCCAAACACTTGGATATTATTTTGTACCTTTTCTAATTTATGCATGTCTATTACTTTATCTCTAACTTCCTTAGAATGTCTTAGTCTTCATTTTCACACCCTTCCTTCAGATTCACAGTCTGGCCAATGGTCATTAAACTGAGGGAGGGTTTTATCCAGAAAATGTGAGCTACTTTAATGTTTCAGAGGTGAGGCCAATTGTAAGCCAATTGTGTCCTTGTTAGGGCAATATTTTTCATCTGTGTAAACTCGGAGCTTCCAGAGCACAGGGGTTGAATACTTATGCAAACGGCATATTTCAGTTATTTATTTTTCTTAAAAATATTTTCTAACATAAAACCAATGTCACTTTAAAATAATTATTTTGAGGGTCAGTCTTTTTAAATAAAATATTACACAGAACAAAATCTCAATGTATCATTTGTCATTCAGACAAATCTGACAACTTTCAAAGGAGTTGAATACTTTTGCAAGTCAGTATATTGCTGGGATTAACTAGTAAATGTGTTGCAATACTTTTGAATGAAGGACACGGGTAAAACAAAATATCTTTGTACTGCATAAGACCATTTTCAGTCCTACTTGTGTCAGATTTATTTTTGGCCATCCAAAGCACGTATTTGAAATAGTTTCCACAATTTGGAAACCTGCCATTAAAAATACCTAAGTTGCTGACCTAATGGCACAACAGTGAGAGGCACCACACACCAAGTCAATGATTTGTGATTATATCCTAAGCTTTTATCATCAATGTAGACTGCTAGGAAGAGGACTGAAGCATTCCAGTTGGCGTTTTCCTCATCCTAGTGGATGGCTGTGATTATTACTGTTCTTCTGCTCCTGGTAACCCAGGAGGGAGATGACAGCAGAAGCAGATGGTATTCAGGGAATAGGTAGGCCAGAATCAGCAGCATAGTTCTTCTCTGTCTCTTCCACGTTTTCCTACAGAGTGGCTTGAACACCTTCCACCTCCCCCACTTGAACAGCCTACTTCATCTCCAGCTGCTCCCTTCCATGATACTCTCCTGCAACTGAAAATGGGAAGAGTTGAGTCTGGGGGGAGCATGATGGAGAAGATCAAATTACCTTGTGGCATCCAGGCTAGATATTTATTCTCCTGAGACTGAACAAGGCAGGAGCACACCAGAGGGCTGTGAGAGAGCTGAGAGGTAACCCGTGATATGGGTGACTCAAACTTAGCGATTCAGTTTGAGTGCCTGTGTTAATACCTAGTGTGGGAGTACAGCGAAGGGGAATGACAGCAAGTGGAAAAGATGGCTAGGGACTGTATAGTGAGCAAGAGCTAGTGGGGAAGCATATAGGGGTTTGTTTGGGAGGGCCAATTCAAGCTGTCCATCTGGTGTGATGGTTAAGGCCATAATCTATGATGGCAGTGGTTCTGGGTTTGGAACTGGTGTAGGGTTTATTTTTTTTATTGTCTTTGTTTTGTTGTTGAAATTATTTATTTACATTTTTATTGATCCCTGACTTTGTTTACTACCCACCTGCAGGTTGCCTTCCCCAACATTTTCCCCCTGCAGACTACTACTCCATGAAGTAGCCCTCCCTCCCATGTTTGCCTCTTTCCCCCAGTGTTCACCTCCATGGAGTTAGTTATTTATAGACGAAAGGTGCAGGGGGCTTGCCCCTACAAAAATAATGAGTTTATATTGCTCCCCTCATAGTTTTAGTGTTTTTCAGTTGCTTTTTCCTACGGTCGCTGTAGTACTGGTTGCCAATTTTGAGTTTGGCAATTTGCACTTGCTGTTTTGTGAGTCGTGATTAAATCCTGACATTTATGGCATGGAACCAGCTGAGTGACCTGAGCAAAGCAGAAAAACAATTGAATATATTTATCAGCAGCAATTTTGCAATTGTTGCAGCATGGTTTCTGTCTCATTGCCTATATTGATGATGTAACAGTAGTTGAAAATTCTTTTATGACCAGGTAGTTTGTCAGCAGCATATTACGATGCAGTGCAGAAAATGTGTGTTTCAGAGCAAGCTTATTTTGCTTATTCCAAAGGCCAGTAGAGAGCAGAAATTAAATTAATTTACTTCCATGCAGCACCTAGGATAGGATGCTGGGATGTATAGGCAGGGGCATCACCAGCAGGAAAGGGAGGTCATAATTCCGCTATACAAGACACTAGTGAGGCCCCACCTGGGTACAGTGTACAGTTCTGGAGACCATACCTACGTAAGGACATAGACAGGGTAGAGAAGGTGCAGAGGAGGGCAACAAAGATGGTGCATGGGTTGCATCACAAATCCTATGAAGACAGGTTGAAGGAACTGAACATGTACTCCCTGGAGGAGAGGAGGGAGAGAGGGGATATGATAGAGACATACAAGTATCTTACAGGGAGGAACAGGGTGCAGGAAAACACTATTTTTAAGCGAAAAAGATGTTTCAGGACTAGAGGGCATGGGATGAAGTTGGAGGAGGACGATTCAGAGGAAACATGAGAAAGAATTTCTTCACAGAGCGAGTTGGCGGACAAGTGGAACACCCTGCCAGAGGAAGTGGTGGGGGCTGGAAACAATCCGCAGGATTTAAGAATGCATGGGATAGACATAAAAGAATTCTAGAGGTCAGGGGTGAGGAAATAGACTTATAGGAAAACAAACTGAACTTACAAGCTCAAATGGGCAGACTAGGTGGGCCATAGGCCCTTATCTGCCGACACTATCTATGTATCTATGTACCTAGCCAGCTAGATTTTGTTGTCCTGTTCACGAGAACAAAATTTCATTTACAAAAAGAACAAATATGGGGGAGAATGCTTTCTTTAGCTGGGCCCCTAAACTATGGAACTCCCTTTCACTAAGTCTAAGAATCTGCCCTTCTCCACACAGCTTCAAACAGGAGCTTTTTATGGCTCTTCTAAGCTCTGAACCCTGCTCCTGTCCTCTATCCACCCACTCCTGTACTGGTTCCTCCTAGTTGCTTACCAGCTCCAACCTCTACTACTCTCAAACCTACCTGTAAATCTTGTCATTTCCTCTCTTTTAGCACTTACTCACTAGTTCTATGACTTATGACTGTTAGCTTTCTGCACTTATATTTCTGTTTTGTTACTACATATAGATTCCCGCAAATGTACTGTCATTGCTGAAAATTTTGTATAAGTGTACTATGTCTGACTTCTACTTGTTCCCATGATGTTGTCTTGTATCTACTATTGTCTCACGCACTTTGTTGTACTCTCCCGGTCGTACCTGAAAATAGGCAGCTATGCTGTCTAGTACCTACCCAGTTAACAAAACTAAATAAATAAATAAATGTCTTGGGAAAACAAGGAATGCTCCAGGAGGCAAGATGAACCAATGATCCATATTTCCTTAACTACGTTTTATTTTCTAAAAATAATTCTGACACATTTGAGATGGTAAGAACTGTTAGACCCAGTATGTGTCTGAGCCTTCCAAGGCCATAGAATAGAAGCATAAAGCACTTAATACAGACCCAAAGTGTGTAGTTCAAATTTTTTAAGGGATTGACAACTTAATGGGTGTTAAGCAGAAATGAGCTAAGGATGCCCAAGATTACAATCAGTATGTTTATGCCTTCTATAGTGAACTAAGCTTTTTGGAGTTAGCAATGTACATTCACCACAATGTATACCTAGTGGTTCTGTTGTTAACAAAACATCCTCCCTAACTATCCCTTTTGTTTCCAGACAGCCATGCTTTTGAAATATTCTGTTACTATGCAGTGCACAGCTAGGGGTCATGGTTAAGAGAGTGACTGAAATTAGATTTCCTTGGATCATAAATACTGCCTTTGGACAGGAGGGTGTCTTGATGTAGCTGGTAAATGGAATACCATACAGTACCAGCTATGCAAATGCAGCAAGGCTACAATCTATAGATGACTGTCTGTCCAAATGCTGTATAGGTAACTGGGTTAGATATAGTGATAGCTTGTTGGCTAAATCGTTTGGTCAGAAGTGCTTTATGTATGATTAGACACAACATGATATTGTTGTTTTCAATGCAGCTCTTAAAAGTGAGTCTTGATTATGCAGATGTACATTCAGTAGGCAACTTCTTAAGAAAGGGAATGGTAATTCTGGGTGGAGGAGTAGAATTAACTTCTGCAAACCAAATATCCACTATGTGAATAGATTAGACATGCTATTACAAATGTCATATGATGACCAATGGGCTTCCTGCACCTAATTTTCAAAATTAGAAGACATTCTGATTACATATTAGCTCTTTAACAGATCAGATTCTCATGTATTTTAGAACTAGGACCTAGTAGGTGTCAAAGCCTCAAAGCCCATTTGGACCACTGCTGCACAAGTCTGCCTGACTCCGACCGAGTGGGCAAGAAAGGAGCCTGCATCTGCACCAGAGCCAGTTGACAGACACTCGTCAAAGCTTGTTTGGGCCACTGCTACACAAACCTGCCCGACTCCCACAGAGTGGGCAAGAAAGGAGCCTGCATCAGCCCCAAAGCCAGCTGACAGGCATTCCTCAAAGCCCATTTGGGCCACTTCTGCACAAATCTGCCAGACTCCCATCAAGTGGACAAGAAAGGAGCCTGCATCTGCCCTGGAGCCAGCCAACAGGTGCTCATCAAAGCCCATTTTGGCCACTGCTGCACAAGTTTCCCTGACTCCCACTGAGTGGACAAGAAAGCAGCCTACATATGCTCCGAAGCCACGTGACAGGCACTCCTCAAAGACCATTTGGGCCACTGCTGCACAAGCTTTCTTGACTCCCACTGAGTGGGCAAGAAAGGAGCCTGCATCTGCCCCGGAACAAGCTGACAGGCACTCTTCAAAGCCTGTTTTGGCTACTGCTGCACATGTCTGCCTGACTCCCGCTGAGTGGCAACAAAGGAGCCTACATCTGCCCTGGAGCCAGCTGACAGGCACTCCTCAAAGCCCTTTGGGCCACTGCTGCACAAGCCTGTCCAACTCAGTGGGCAAGAAAGGATCCTGCATCTGCCCCAGAGCCAGCTGACAGGCACTCCTCGAAGCCCGTTTGTGCCACTGCTGCACAAGCCTGCCCAACTCCTGCCAATTGAGCAATACAGGAGCCTGCACCTGCCCTGGAGCCAGCTGACAGGCACTCCTCAAAGCCCATTTGGAACACTGCTGCACAAGCCTGCCCAACTCCCACCGAGTGGGCAAGAAAGGAGCCTGCATCTTCCCCGGCACCAGCTGAAAGGTATGGACCACAACTCAGACAGTAACTGTGCACTTCACTTGAATTTTAAAAGTGGCACCTCTTTCCACATCTGAGCCCTCAGTTGGTCCTCAACTGGGATCTGCAGTCCTTTATCTGTAACTCACTGCCAGACTGTAACTGCTACTCACTGCAGAGCAGTTTCTTATCTTTATTTTATTTATATCCTAGTTTGCAGCATGGACTCTAGTGACTTAAATCTCTGTCTCTTTTTGAAAGTTTCTACTAACTATGCTTTGCTTCACTGTATTTTTACACTGTTTAAACTGGTTTGGATTGTGCTTCCTACATCAGAGATAATTTTGCCCCACTCTCCCTTCCTCACCCTAGACCTACTTTAAATGCTCATCCTCTGACTTTTTTCTCCTCCCCATCTCCCAGTTGGTGAGCCAAGGGTATATTCTTTCAGTCTTCTATCTCCTGTTAATGGGGCAACAACAGTCTCTTCTGTTAAAGGGGCAACCACCAGGTATTACTTCTTCCTCTTATAAGGGGCTATTCCTCCTTCGATCACACCCAAGTTAACATGCACAATGCTTGACTTCCTTTATTTGAGGGATGCTTTGGTGCTAATGCTCCTCATTCTCATGTCCCATTTCGGTGATAATCTGCTCCCTATCGCTCGTCCATCTTTGCATGGCATGACCCTCAACACCCACTGAGTCTCAACATTGACCCATTGCCACAAACTTTCTATACCTCTCCGAGTGTTGCCTACACCAACTTTTATGGAGCTTTTCTGCCAACGACCATGGTGGCTGCACCCCTTGGCTCTCTTTCCTAGAAATTTTAATATTCACGTAAAACCTTCCTCCTCCTCAGATCAGTGTAGGATGCTCAAATGCAGCAGCAAACTCCTAAAAGAATATCTATGCCCATTGTGTTACTTGTATTGCTACTATTTGGGAATATCCATCCAAATCCAGACCCACCAACACTCACAGCTAAACCTGAAAGTTATGTAAGCAACTCACAGATGGCTCTATGAATATCCGCTGCCTCCTTCTAAAATGGATATCCTTAATGCCTGGATTTTACAGCACAACCTTGACATCCTTTCAGTGGTAGAGACCTCAGGCTCTCTTCTAACATTGCTGATGCATCAGTTTCAATCACAGGCTTTACAGTGTACAGGATGGATCGTCTAACCAAATGTGGGAACAGATGCTCAATCTACATAAGGGAGGACCTGCAAGCCATTGTTCTGCCTCTTCCAGACACTAGAACTAACCTGCAAGTTTAGCTCTAAAAATGCTACTTGGGAAGCACAAAAAAACCCTCACAGTTCTCTCAGTGTACATTCCACCTGGTCAGAATACCCCTGGGCAAAACTTGCTGACGGAAAGCCTCAGTGCCTTGAACTTAAACAATGAAACAGTGCTGCTGGGTGACTTTAATGCCAGCTGGCTTGCACCAGCCTCTAGTCCCTAAAGGAATACTGTTTCCACTGTGCATTTTTCCTACCGGGATAAATTACAAGACCGGTGCCTCCTTATTGCTTGACTGGGCCTTTTCTAATCGACCAGACCACATCTCTCATGTTATGGCTCTCCTGGATGTACATAGTGATCATTCACCAGTACTATTTCACTGGGCAAACAATTTCTCCAAGCCCCCTCCAAAAACAATTATTCATAGAGTCCTTAAACATGGTCACCTTAAAAAGCTAAAAGCTGACCGCTGACAAAACTGGTCAACAGTCTACTCTTCCAGTTCTAATGCACAATGGTACTCTTTTTAATAAATCATGGGAGGATGGTGTGGTACCCGAGGACTGGAGGAAGGTGGATGTGATTTCCTTCACAAAGTGGGACCAAGACAGAGGCAGGAAACTACAGACCTGTCAGTCTGACCTGTGGTAGGGAACGTGATGGAGTCACTTCTGAAGGAAAGAATAGTTGAGTACCTAGAGGCCAGTGGAGCACAGGACCCAAGGCAGCATGGGTTCACAGTGGATGGTCATGTCAGATGAATCTAATAGATTTCTTTGACTGGGTGACCAAAGTAGTAGACCAGGGAGGGGCTGTGGACATAGCCTACCTAGACTTTAGCAAGGCATTTGACACAGTCCCACACAAAAGATTAATAGTCAAACAAACCAGCCTGGGAGTGGGACCCAGGGTGGTAGCCTGGGTAAAACATTGGCTGGACAACAGGACACAGAAGGTAATTGTAAATGGAGTCCACTTTGAAGAAAGGGGGGTTACTAGTGGAGTACTGCAGGGTTCAGTATTGGGTCCAGTCCTTTTTAATGTCTTCATCAGTGACATTGCAGAGGGACTGGAAGGAAAAGTATGCCTTTTTGCAGATGACACAAAGATCTGCAAAAGGGTTGATACACAAGGAGGCGTGGAAAGGATGAAAAGGGACTTGGCAAGGTTGGAGGAATGGTCAGAAGTATGGCAGCTAGGATTCAATACAAAGAAGTGTAAAATAATGCACCTGGGAAACAAGAACCCAGGGGAAGAATACACAATGGGTGGGGAGGTAGTAACAACAACAAAAAAAGGAAAGGGACCTGGGGGTAATCATATCAGATGACCTTAAGGTTAGCAAGCAATGTGAGAAGGCAGTAGGGAGGGCTGAGGGTATACTGGGATGTATAGGAGAGGCATCAGCAGCAGAAAACAGGAAGTTGTTATCCCTCTGTACAGACAGTTGGTGAGACCCCATCTGGAGTACTGTGTCCAGTTCTGGAGACCCCATCTCTGCAAGGACATAGACAGGATAGAGCAGTCCAGAGGAGGGCAACTAAAATGGTGCAGGGTCTGCAAGAGAAGCCGTATGAGGAGAGACTAAAGGAGCTTAATATGTATACCCTTGAGGAAAGAAGGGAGAGGGGGGACATGATAGAAACTTTTAAGTACCTCAGTGGAATCAACAAAGTCCAAGAGGGTAGCATCTTTCAGAAAAAGAGACTTGCAAGAACAAGGGGACACAATTTAAAGATAGAAGGAGGGCGGTCTAGGGGCAAAGTGAGGAAGTATTTCACAGAGAGGGTAGTGGATGCATGGAACAGCCTTCCTGAGTAGGTGTAGGTCTAAAACTGTGGGAGAATTCAAGAATGCATGGGACAGACATAAGGCAATTCTGTGGTGGGTAGGAAGAAATAGGCTGTTGGTTAACTAGGATCTGCAGCCTATCCTGTAGGTAGAGAAATGGGCAGACTAGATGGGCCTAGCGGTCCTTATCTGCCATCAAAGTCTATGTTTCTATGTTAATGATGCAGCCTTAAACTAATTCATCCTGCTGTTTAAAAGGGTGTGTGACCAGCATGCACCACTAATAAAGCACAAAATCAAACATTACAACAACCCCTGGTTCATGCCCTAACTTCTTGAACAGATGAACTTAAGGAATCTTCTGTGGCACATAGCCAGAGCTACGGGTAAATAAGTGGACACCCATGCCTACAAAAGAGCCTGGAACGACTGCACTAGGGCCACACGTACAGCAAAAATTTAATATTACAAGGAAGTCCTCACTCAAACCTGGAGTGACAGTAGAAAATTATGGACAAAACCTTAAAGAAATCACTGGCAAGAACACAAAGTCAGCCCCCACTATGTTGAACATTGGTGGTGTACCCACTACAGATCCCAAGTCCATTGTGAATTCTCTCAATGAAGTCTTCTCAGACCTCAACGGTGTCCTCCCCCCGATTTCTTCCTCTAAACAGTCTTGACTTCTAAACCAAGCCCTTTAGTCCTACCACTCTCTCACCCCCGCTTCACTTTAGAACCATCTCTCATGGTGAGGCTAGGAAATACCTCCAAAGGTCCTGGTTAAGTCCTGCTTCAGTGACGACCCCACAACCTCAAATTTGTGGTTCTTACCCTAGAAAACATTCTGGCACTGCTAATACACATAATCAACACCTCACTCAGGCTTTCTCAGTTCCCACAGTTATGGAAAGTGGCCCTGGTGATGCTCGTTTTCAAGAGTGATGATCGAACCTCACTAGGTAACTATTGGCCCAATTCAATACTCCCGCCTTTATCTAAGGCGCTTGAAAAAATAGTTGCTGACCAAGTAACTGAATATATAGAAAAGTACAATATACAGTGCCAGCAACATGAGTTTTGCAAAGGACACAGCACCACTACTGCATTGCTAGAGTTTATAGGCTATATTCACAGTTCCCTTGATCATGGCTTGCTAGTCGGCACCACTTTCATCGACCTGTCAAAAGCCTTTGACATGGTTAATGATGACCTTCTAGTTGAGCAGCTTGCATCTATTGCTTTGTCTACTGACACAGTCACCTAGTTTAAAAGCTACCTCACGAACCGCCCTCAACAAGTCAGGATTGATACTGTCCTATATGATAGTAGACCCGTTCGTTCCAGTGTGCCCCAGAGCTCCATCCTGGGTCCCATTTTATTCAGTTTGTTCCTAAACAGGCTGCCACTTGCCAGCAGCTGACTGATTCTGTTCTATGCAGATGATGCAGTCCTGTATACAAGTGACCCTGATCCCTTTAACTTGGAATGCAAGATCCATGACAGCTTTACTGCAGTTGAAAGATGGCTCAGAGAACAAAAACGCATTCCTGAACTATAGAAAAACAAGATCTTGTTGTTCTCCAGTCCCCAGAATAGGCACTGTTCACATCCCTCAATATAACAAATAAGTCTGGGACTACATTGGAACTCGTCCAGCATTTCAAATATTTGGGGATCACAATTGATAGCCTATGTCATATGACCACCACATTGAAAATGTTGCAATGCCTGTGAACATCTGTATTGGTCTACTTCATAGACATAAGAAAAGTCATACCCCAGAGGCCCTAAACCTCGCTATCCAGAGCTCAGTGGTCTCTTGTTGATTATAGCATCGTAGTCTATGGCTCAGCTATGGACACAGCCCTTCACCTTATAAAAGTCACCCCAAATAAAGCGTGCTGACTCTTAGCTGGCTTCACATGGCTTACCCATAAGTGTGATCTATATCACCAGGCTAATTGGCTCCAGTTCACAGGTAGGCTCAGGTTCCAAACATGCCTTCTGGCCAAGAAAGTGAGTCTGGGCCTTATGCCAGTGGGTATCCAGAAGCTCCTTTCTCCCTGTGAAAACTACCATTCAACCAGAAGCTCGGATAGCACAGTCTTTAAAATTCCTAGGTGTCACACCTCTTGGTCAAAGAGCTTTGCCCACCGTGCTTCCAACTAGATTAATAATCTTCCTCCTGCCATCTCCTCGATAAAAGCATTAGGCTTTTCAAATGTGAGCTCTGAAAACATCTCAATGCTAATGCTGTGACTGTTTCACAGCCTCTCAATGCTATGTTACCTCATCCGTAAGCAGCTCTCCTCATGACCACACAGCCCTTGTGTCCTGCACTTGTTGTCTCTCTTGTCATGTGCCTTAATGTAATCTTTCCTCCCTCCTTCCTTCCCTCATCAAACTCCTTCTTACCCACCACCACCCTTTCTCCTACTATGCTCTCCACATTCTGCCTCTAGCTCCAACCCCAATAAAAAAGCTTTCGACAAGGCCTTCCTGAGCTGTTGCTTCTCCACTTTTGAGGAGTGTGACCACCTGGGCTGCTGTAATCCCCATTCAAAGCCCTCCATCCCGACAACCTCAGTCTGCTGCAGGACCTCTTTCTGCCTTATGGGAACCCTCCAGTCTGAATTGTCCTCTCTCCTATAAACTGCCTTGACCCTGTCATACCCATGTTGTGCTTCTAATAGCCTGTTGGCTTAGTCTTCTGGTTTAGATTTAGATTTATGCTTGAACTCATTTGTTATTAGCCTGCACTTACAGCTCTACTTTATTCCTAAATATCTTTTCTTTTTTTTAATCTCTGTTAATGTAATTCTGACGTGGAACCTATGTAATGAGCTTGTTCTCAAAGGTGTTAATCCAAGATTACAATAAATAAATAAACTATGTTCTGAATGGGGACGGGTAGAGTTCTGTTACCCTTGAAAAAAAGGATGGGTTCATGTAGTTGGTTCACTGGGCATTTAGTACATACTGTAGGTATATAAGTACTTGTGGCACATTATGTTCACATTCCTGTCATTGTAATAAAGTTAACATGAAATTTGACTCCTTCAGGTATCTAACCAGCCTAGTATTAAAACTCAGTAAACTATGCACAGAGCACCTGTTCTGGTAGTCTGTTAAACAGCCCTGTTGCTGTCTTGGTGAAATCCTTTTTTCTGAATGTTCCTTATAACTTTCACCCTTAACTTGTACTCATGCCCTCATAATGTGCTATCCTGGGTTTTCATTCTGATAAACTGCCAGCCAAGGTTTTCTTTTGCATAAGCTTTAATGATTCGGAACACATCAATCATATCCGTCAGCCTCCTTCATTACAAGGAGAATAACCCCAAGGTGCTCCAGCCAGTCCTTCAATGGCATGTTATCTAGACCCTAATCATCTTTGTAGCTCTGCACTATGCTGTAGTTTTTCCACCAACTTTATGCTCTTTTCCTAATGTGGTGCCAGAAACTGCACAGACTTCAGGTGGAGGTCTAAATGAGTGTCTTTCATAGTAACATTATCACCTGCCTTTCTCTACTATTTTTATAGCCTTTTAATAGAAACTAGCATTCTATTGAACATGTGGGCCACAGTCAACCACTGGTTTGACAGTTTCAGAAATGAGCCTGTAATAAACCCAAAGTCTACTCTCTCTCTCTCTATCAAGTTTTCACACTGTGTATAGTGATATCAGCTACTTCATCGTAGACACCCTAAACTGTTTTGTATCACTGCTGTTAGCAAAGGCTGTCTGACAGGTCTCATAACAATTAAAGGCGTCATGAACTATGTTCACTTCTGACCTCAGTATGTATACACTTTGTGTTTTATGAGTTGTAGGCTACAAAGAAGGTGCTTATACCAACATAGATTTTCAGTGCACAGTGCACTGTAGATATGAAATACAGAAAAAACAATGTTTTTATGTAGTTGGGTTGTAAAGGCATCTTACTTTAATGCATGTCCTGGCTATGCCACAGGCTATACTGTTCACTGTATGGGTGGCCCTGTGTAAAATAAAATTGGAAGGGATATCTCCACACTAAATGTAGCCTAATGGCTTGTGAGGTGGATACAGAATGTGTATGATGTTATCTCTGGCCTTTTGCAGATGCCAGCATGCTGAAAATCTGAATGCCCCAATAAAAACTGACTAAATGAATTCAGCTGTGTTCTCATAGATATGCTATGATTTAAGATAGTCAAGGAAATACTGGCATCTTTCTCCAGGATTTGAGATTGGCAACATCAAGAAAGCACTGGAGTTCAGGCTGGCATGGACTAGTAGAGGGATATTATTGATATGCCAGATTAATAAAGATTGACAGAGAATAGCAACTTTCATCTATGTATAGATGTCAATAGAGATAAAAGGTGCTGTACTTTTGTTATGCTTTAAAATATGTACTAACATGTTGTCAAGCACTTGTAGTCATCCTCCAGTTATGTAACTTGGGGAGAGATCAGCTGTACTCATACCCCTCAACCTCTTGTCACTGTCTGCAATGTGGTAAACTGACACCCAAAATGGGTGGACATATGGAACACAGGCCCTCAAAACTCTGTTGAAACTAATGGTTTTACTTGTGCAAAGTTAACTTTTCATTTATCATCATCAATATTGTGAATTTCAACTTAAACTCTGAGTTTACAATGTGAGACAGCCCTTTCTCTATGCTGGATAGCAAATTTTCCATGTGGGACAGTGCAATTTTAATTAACAAAATGAGGCACTGTGCATTGCTTCTAATGTAGGTCAGTTGGAAAAGCTACAAGTTAGTCTTGCATCGATGTCCAAAGGTTTAGCTGATTTATAATTCATACAATGCTTGGCACCCAAAGTGCATCTTTTGAAGTGACCTTCCATTCTTCATGTAACTCTAAAAAAGATTGTTTAAATAATGTTTTCAAGGATAACCAACATGTGCCCTATCATTTCTGATTGTGGCTCAGGTAATAACCAGAAATAATTTGGGGCCAAAGATCTCGGCCTTTCCACCAATATGTCTTTTATAGAAAACTAGGTCATATACATATGGTGCATGATTTTTGACCCACTAGATATAATAGTCAGGATCTGTTTTATGTTCCAACAAATTCATGACCAATCTTACTATACAATAACAAAGTGCTGCAGACCTTCCCCAGTGAATCAGAACCTCAGCATCCAGATGTATCCTTTGGGCACAGTTAATTCTAGTTGAAAATGAAAGGAATAGTTCACAGTGCTCTGAATAAAAAAATGAAGAAGCAGGAAAGAGCTAATGATTTTATGCAGAACCATTTGCTTTGAGTTTCATCGCCTCTCAAATTGCTTTTGTGGTTTCGGGGTGGCCATGGAAGGCTGACTATAATGATAATATATGAGACAGCTAGAGGGCAGCATCATTTCCTGCCTTGGAATGTGTGCTAGCAGACAGAAGTAAAGATGGATATAAATCAGTTGCAGAAATTCACTAGGTATGCATGAGGAGAACGTTGTCCAGAGCAGAAGAGTAAGATATAGGCTGCTCAGCCTTGGAACAAATGCTTTACATGTCTTCCATAACTTGCACTTCACTTTTCACGTAATAGCTTGAGCATTGTCATTCTATACATCAATGGCAACTGATTTATAGATGACACACAAATGACACTGCACCTGCCAGAACTCTGATGTTGAGAATACAGCACAAAATGGAAAAGTAAATAAAACTAATAAGGAAACACATTATTATGAAAATGCAACATTGTTGTTAAATGATGCCCTCTACAAAAGCTATGGAAAAGTACACTGTCCATTGTGAATGCTATGAAAATACTGACGTGATTTTTCTCACTACTTAAGTTCTTTTTGAGGCTAGGGATGAAAATCAATGAAACATTAAAACCTCTCACAGCAGAGAACTAAAACCCAGGGATTGCTGCATTTTTAGGATTCAACTATTAACACATTCATGTACACAACAGGCAATAGAAGCTAATGTTTGCTAAAACTAGCACGTTCTTGTTGCAGCCTGGTAAGGACTGCAGGACAACTGGACAAGGTTTTATTAGTTCTGTGATCTTCTTTCATATGGCCCCACATGCAGAGAACATTTTCTTTCCTTCAAGACTATTGTTTCTTAGACCTTGAGTTTTATCCTGCAAAACTCCAAAATATTGAAGGTCACCGAACCTCACCCATCTTACTCCAAGCAATGCTTACTCTCATGTAATGCATGTGCAGAAGCATGCACTTTGTGGAAATAAAAGACTGAGGGATAGAAGACAGTCTTGTCTGTAGTTACAGCATACATTTGGCTGTAATTGTTTTTTCTTGGGCTTTGAGAGGAGGGCCCAGAGCATCAATTCAACAGATAGTTCCTCACAGGGCATATTCACAGTGATTGCTTCATATCTGTTTCAGGCTCTGCAGCAAGATTGTCATGTAATTCTCTGTGAAAAGCCACAGTTGCAGGGATTTACCTGCTGCACTGCTGATGACCAGGAATTCATAACAGTGACAGCTAGGCAATTCACTTCCTCAAGCATTCATGTGTCAAAATACTGGCTTTTTCAAGCATGTGGGGTCCAGAATTAGCATTTGACAGTTCTGATCTTAAACCATCTTCGTCATCTTGGTCCTTTGCTAGTGTTATTTTTTATTGTCATTGTAAGTTCCCACACTTTTAGGATGTTGCTCAACTCCACATAACAGGACTGAAAAGCAGAAACTGATAGTGGGACAAATGGCATTACGTTACAGTGTATGCTGTCTCCATATTTAATATGAGGAAATGTTTGTTGAGGGTCAAAAATTATGTTGTATGGTGAGCTTTTACCCAGTTTGTCATTTGATTTTGGGTACTGGTATACTAACATGGCTGACACATCAGGCTGAGTGTGTTACAAATGGGCAGTCTTTAGAAACTTTGAGAGGCTTTGGTTTTAGCTATCTGTATATAATTGTTAAACTTGTAAATGCTTTCTCTGATTTGGTCAGTAAATTCAGTAATTCAGTAAATCAAAGTGTGGTATACTCACTTCTGTCGGTAAATCCATCCATGTCTGTTTCACAGTGCCTCACGTTTGGCTTTGGTTCGAGGATCTAGGAGGTCTCCACCAGAGCTGCATCACTGAGGTCTGCCTTCTGCCAGCTTGTTGCTATTTGTGGCACTGTGGCATTGATGTGATTAAGACTTGGCTTTATTACCAGGTTGTTGCTCCACTTTATACATGTGTGCTTTTATCTGCCTGTTGAGAACTGCCTTCATTTTTTCTGCTTTTTACTGGGACGTCTCTCTGTGACCTGTGGGAATGGGTTTCTGGGACTCCTGATTACTGCTGGTTGCAGTTGTTGTTTTCCAGCAGTTCCTGGTGCCTGCCACAGATCTGCATACATCTCAGTGAGAGGGGATCATTCTGTTTTCTAGAACTACAGTAGGTGGGGGCAGGGAATGCCTGTTAATCATTACACTGAGCTAGGTCATGCTCCTCCCCACATTCAAGTTAGCTGGGGAAGCGGTGATTTTTGAGAGCTAGCTGTTTGGGAAAGATTTCTAGTGTGACCATTGGGAACGGCCTATGGAGTCAGTTGCTGGACTTGGAGTTTCTTCAGCATAATGGGCCCACAGCATTTATCCCTGGTCTCGGTGGGCTACTTCTGCCAGGAAAACCACTAGAATTTGGATGCTTGCCTTTGGAAGTGTGACCAGTGGTGCAGTGTTCTGGTGCATTTTAACTGTGAGGTTCATGATACCTAGGCTGTTACAAGAACAGGCAAATTTCATTTTAAAGTATAACTACATTGAAATTGATGGACAATATTTTCAACAAAATAGGGGAATGGCAATGGGCAGTACTATGGGTTCTGCCTATGCCAACTCCTGTATAATTGAACTTGAAACTAGCACTGTTTTGAACCAGAACCATAATATTTTCTTTGAAAATAAAATGGCCAGGTTTCATTATATAGATGACATACTTTGTCTTTGGAAGGAATGGAAGAAAATTTGAAAGAATTTTATATGCAATTGGACACGTGGAACAGGAACCTTAGATTTGTGAAGCAATATAGCACCGAACAAACCACCTATCTGGACCTACTGATAAAAATATATGGAGGAAAGATTGAGATGATATTATATCAAAAAGTAACAGATAGTAATACATTATTGCTTCACAGTAGTAGCTACCATGAACCCTGAACAGCATTCTGTACTCTCAATAATGAGAGTTAAATGAAATTGCAGTATGGAGGAGGATTTTGATATCAATAGACAAGAAATGACACAAAGGTTTACGGACAGAAGGTATGCCCACCATACACTTAGGAAAGCAAACTACAGGATAGAAAATAAAGAAAGAATGGATTTATTAAGAGATAATTGACCAAGAACAACTACAGATTGGGTCGTATTAGTGGTTAAGTATAATCACAAGATGATAGAGATCAAGAAAATATTAAATAAGAACTGGCATTTGGTAACCATGGACAACCTCGACATTGTAGGCTTACAGCAGAAACCGATAGTAGCTGCACAAATGGTGACAAATCTAAATGATAGACTAGTAAGGTCACAGTTCAAGTCACAATCACAAAGAGGAGGGCAACCATTATTAGGGCCTTTGCAGCCTGTAATGATACCTTGCCGGTGATGTTCAGTGTGTAACCACACAAGCAAGAGAAAGATTTTTGAACACCCACACACAAATCAAAAGTTCAAAATAAAAGAACACATAGATTGCACTACAGAAGGGGGAGTTTATGTCATCCAGTGCCCATGTTACCAATGTTATGTTGGTCAAACAAAGAGGGCCCTGAAAATAAGGATATAAGAGCACAAGGGAGACATAAGAAGAAATGATGAACGATCCCCAGTGGCACAACATTTCAACTGGGAGGGACATATAGGAGCATCTCTCAGGTTTTGGGATGTTGAAGTGGTTACTCTACTTGAATGTGGAGAGGACTATAACAGAAAACTTGAAAGGGTTGAGATGAAGTGGATTTTTAACTTGAAAATTTAAATCCTAATATAGGAATGAAAATAGAGAGCAATTGGCAGGCACATAACTAGATTGGTAACATAAAGGAAGGTGAGGGATTTAACAACATTGAAATATCCAGTGTAAAGCAAATAATCCAGTAGAAGGAATCTAGCTGACAGAGGCACGTAGGGGACACACTTGTAAAAGACACAGTTGGACTTAGTGTTACACTGTGATACCCTCAGAAAGGAAAGGAAAAAAACACAAAATGTGGAGAAGGCACAATAAGTCACACTGTGCTGTATTTAGAAAAGGAAAGGAAAACAAAAAGGTACAGAAGGGACATAAAATGTTTATGGCAGATAAGATATATTGGACATACACTTCATAAACATGGTTTGACTCTGGGTTACACTGGGCCAACCAAACAAAAGAAAAAAAAAACAGAAAAACATGTGTTAGGTTCAAAAAATGGATTTGTAGATACATGGTAACATAAACCAGGGCACATGGGGAACATCTATGTATAGTACCATATGTCATTTATAATGAGTACGATATAACCTTCTATTCCTTGTTCCTTTCCCCCCAAGTAGAATATGTCATGTATTAATGGAAATACTAAATGTGAGATAGGCAGGTATGAGTGGATAAGAATGTGAGGCAACCCTGCACCACAGTAACCATACAAGGAATAATAATATACAGCTACGGATTGGTACTAAGGGAAAAGAAAATCATGGACCCAGATCACAGCACAGTGCAATGAGCCTGTTTGTGAAAGCTGACCGCAGTCACAAGCTGACTGTGGATGTACAGTTGTCTAGCAATGATTCTTGCAGTCAGCAAGAGTACAGGGGGGTGATGTGTCACCTCCACAGCTTTTATAAACAGGCTCAAGATGCAGGGGGCAAGACCAAGGCTTCCTACTCTGAGCAGAGGCCATTGCTATTGGAATACTGCACGCAGCAAGAATGAAACCGAACATAAGGTAACAAACTCTCACATATTATAAAACTGAAAACCTAAATAATTGAAACAAACCACAGATAGGCACTAAGAATTCAAACAATTTGTATTACAGAGTTTAAAAGACAAGCAGCATAAAGTTAAAAGCAATATAAGTCAGGAACGGAGTTTGAAGCTGCAGGTACTTTCCCAGTGGTATGGGGTGTCAGGTTTTTATAACAGAAATCACAATTTGCACTAATATGAGAGTGCAAAGTGGTGTATAAAGGATAAAAAGTGTTTTTTTTTTTTAAGTATGCATATTGAAATTAGAAGCTGTGGAAATACTAAAAATAGAATTTTGTATATTTCACAGGAGGCGCCAGAAAAAAAAAAGCTAGGACTTATAGCAGGTCCAGTAAAGCATAGAAGAAAACTAAACAGTATATTGGTAAATATGGTGATTGCCAGAAATGCTATACAGTAAAATAAAGATGTACATAGAATGTGAAGCAAGAAATAGTAAATGAAATAATGTACTTATAGTAATATGAAATATACCCTGTGAACAAGCCCTTATACAGAGTGAAACATAGGGACACATCAGAACTGAACAAGATTTGAATGTGCAGAAGATGTTTTTGAAAGGACTTCAACCACTTTACTTTGTCAAGCTCCCACAGCACTTATCCGTGGTCTCAGTGAACTACGTCTGCCGGGTAACCATTTGAATTTGAATGCTTGCTTTTGGAAGTGCGACTGGTGGTGCAGCATTCTTGTGCGTTTTGACTGTGAGGTTCATGATGCCTGGGATACTTAACTCCGGTTCTTACAGCTTGAACAACTGTGCCATCTAATTGCTCCTTTTAAGAGAGTTCTGCATTAGTTCACTTTATCCAAGTATTTGACCTTTGACTCCTGCACAGCACTAACGTTCATGTCTTGTCCAGTGTTATTTTCATTGGAATGCTGCCTTTTGCTTGTACCCTGCTGATGGGTAGATTTATATGGTACTTAAGTTTTCAACTTTAGCATTATTGTTCTTTTGCTGTTAAAATGTTAGGCCACTGAGGTGTTATTACAGTGGTTTGGGTCAGGTGTGGTTAAGGTTAGGCTTCTGCTGTATTTCTGTGTGTGGTTAGTGTACATGTGGGTTTCTGGGGGGATTTCTCTGTGATTGGATAGGGTTTTATATGTTATAACTAATTTTAAAATGTGTGGTTGGAGAGGGTGGTGAAGGGTATTTATTTAACTGTGCAGGAGGTTTGTTAGTATTTAGTTGGCAACAGAATTGTTTTAGGATGAGCCAGGGGAAATTCATAGCCATTCTAGGTTCTCCTACTCAGCTGAACACCTCCACAATCTGTGCTCCCTGTGAAGACCCAGACTTTGTAATGCAATGTTTAACTCATTCACTCCACAGGAGCTCTTTGAGAATTCCACCACATGCCTCCTGTACACTCTTAACACTGCATTGTGGGCCTTTCTAAGCAAAATCAAGCCATAATCAGCATGTCACAAACAAATACTAATACAGCACCTCATGAACCGTGAAGTGCTACACACAAAGTAGGAGTAAAGTTGTTCAGAGTAAAATATTCTTCCAATGGTGCTATGTAATTAATAATAAGTAATTTTGTTTTCTATACTAGTCGAAATAACCATTTTGTTGCACAAAAAAAGTCAATGTAAGCCATTTTTGGTTAGGAAATATGTAACATATCAACACCAAATTAAGCATCCATACATTAAATGTAGTTATAATAATACATTTGTACAGAAAAACATTTTTGTCTAGTATAAAACATGTATTCTTCCCTATTTTATGCAGGTGCCTAGATGAGGCTTGATGGCCAAAATGTCTGTCATTCACACCATGTCATAAACAAATGTGAATAACTCCTAAAGTGAGCATGATGCACATGAAGTGTCAGTGGCAAAGTTGTTCGACACACCATTACCTTTCTTATGGTGCTATACAGTCAGTTCTAATCAATTCTGGCTGGCAAGTAATATTAAAACATGTGAGTGACATCTCCAGACATTACTAGGGCACACAGGAAGTCTGTAGCTGACTTCTGTAGTCATTCTGGGACACTCTGCAGTACATTTGCTGCTGCCTACAGGCATATTCTAGGAGGCAATGACTTAAATGCTGAGGATGCCTTGAAATCTTTAGGGGATGTCGCAAGGGTGGAAGTTGTGGTCTGTGAGTAGGGGTTAAGAAAGTGATGATTCAGAGAGTTAAGAGCAGGAGGTAGGGTTGGCAGGAACCTCGTAGGACTCAAACATCTGATAGGGTCCACCTTACCTGGTGCCACTATCCAGAGACTTCTCCTTGGAATGGGAGGTTGTAGCCAGGGGACCAGACAGCCTTGCTCCTCCCTTTAATGATTCTTTAAAATGCTAGGTCAGTAAGGAATACAGCAGTGGTGTTAAGGGATTTTATCCCAGACTCCTTGGTTGACCTTGTGTGTATCACAAAGATATTGCTCGGTGATGACTGTAGCCAGTGGTAGAGTCCTCCATTGCCAATGGTACTCTATGGTACACCACCCAAGGTAGGAGCAGAGGGTGGGGGGACATCTGCTGTAGATCTGAACAGGGTTTTACCATGTTCCAAGAAGCAGAGGCTAGTTCATTTTAGTGTGTGTCAATTCAGAGTAAGGCAAGCTCAAAGTGCACAATTCTCCTTGTCTGTTGGCCTCCAAAAGAGGAGTAGATATTTGTGCATGAATTTGAGGACTTCATCATCAGTCCAATATTAGGGTCCTCTAACTTGTTTTGCTGGGGTACTTCAAAGCATGGGGTGGATGATGAGTTCTCACAGTTCACTATCAAATTCTTCCAGATGATTTCGAGCTTCATGCAGTTTATTTATTTCATGACCCATGAACATGGCCTTACCTTGGACCTGGTCTTCAATGTGAGATTCAACACTGAGAATGTTGTAGCTGTTAGACCATTTAATGCTGAAATTCCAATTTCAGCCTCTTATGATTCCATGGAGATGGTTCAGTACCTCTTTCAATGGAACCTGACTTTTAGTGGGTTCCTGGAAGCACTGGTCATCTCTGGCATGCTGTCTGCCTACACAGAGGTGGTTTACTTGGCCATGGAGTGCTATAACATGGCTTGTACAACTGCTGCTTACACCCTAATGCCCCTATGTATCTGCCCATTGATCGCACGTCGAAGCGCGCCATAGTAAAATGATGAGCTGAAGTGGTTGAAGATGACAGAGTAGAGATTGGAGCGCACTTGTTTGAGATTACATTTGATAGAGAACAGGCTGACTCTGAGAATCCATTACGGGGTATATCAGAGGACAATCATCCAGAAGAAGACAGAGTTCCTTGAAGGGTTAATTGTGGTGGGGAGGGAATAAACCATTCCAGCTCTTTTCGTTGTGGACAGCCTTTTACATCCTGACTATCTGCAGTTCAGAGGGGCTATTTCCACAGAGAAGTGCATGGAATTTGGTTCTTGCTTCCTTCCTTACTTGACAGAGTCTCCTTAATAAAGATGGTGATCTCCCAAGCAGGGATGGTCCCCAATAGAAAGGGAGACAGCTTGCTCAAAAGTGCCCTAGTACTCTTTACCAAGTTTAAGATAGTTCTCGATCAAGAGATATCTTGGTTAATGTGTATTTGCAGCCTGCATACTGTACCTTTGGACCCTAGCTCTATATGGTTTTCGCTGAAATTACTTTGTGGATACTACCATGCTCAACTTTAAAAATTTAATATCAGTAAATCTGGACTGAGGAAAGTCAACCAGGGCCATGTACATGGACCTCATGAAGGCTTTTGATCTGGTAAACCACTCCATCAGGCTGGAAAGGCTATGTGAGGTCAGCATGTATTCTGATACTGTGGAATGATTCAAGAGATACTTGGGGGGGGGAGCAAAGGGTCCAGGTGTCATAAATACTTGCCTGAGTCCAGGCTCCCTTCAAGAGTGGCTCCCCAGGGTTCTATCCTCGGTCCCCCCTTGTTTCTAATATACACAAGTGCCCCCCCAGTCCTGGCCCAGCCCAGATAAGGATGCATGCCAACAACAAATTCCAGGTGACCTTTGGAGTGTCAAAGAAGGATAACAGAAAAAGCTGGAAGTGGACATTGTTGTTGTGGCTCAGGAATGGTTCACCAGGCTGAAGCTAGTAATGAGTGTGAAGAAAACACAAAATATATATAAATATAGCTATACAACTCTCTTTGTCTCTCTCTGTCTATATATGTGTATATACTGTGTGTGTGTGTGTCTGTGTATATATATATATATATTTTATAGTGGCACGGTAGTGCCACTATAGTTAGGGTTGAGTGCCCCATTTAAGGTTAAAGTGTGAAATTTTGCAGCTTAATAACTTTGCCACTGTATGACAGATTTGCCTGCAATTTGGCATGCATGAAGCAGTATCATTGATCCCTGGATTTGTCAAGTTTTGTATTGGTCGGATATACAGTTGCGGAGCTATAAAGCACAATAGAAAGTCATATTTATGCTTTACGTGCATTCTTTGCTCACGCCTACAGGTCACATGTTTTCACAACTGGTCCAAAATCTTCAGGGAACATGCAGACAGGGTCCCTGATGTGCCTTTTGAAGATTTCCTGAAAAAATATTAAACAGTTCAAAAGTCATTCAAAAAACAAGTTTCCCATTATAGTCAATGGGAAAAGTTAATAAAAAGTTCAACAGTGTCGTAAATGCAGTTTTTAGTGTCGCAAATGACCCCTGAAGTGTCACAAACCTGCCATTTTGTTTTTAGTTGCTGGTCACAGAAATACTTGACATTTATAATTGGGACCCTCTAGGGACACAATTCTTTTTGTGTTCACCTGGTCGAGCCCTGAGGATGCTAGCCATGTCTTTTTGGGGAGGTTAAACACCCCAGAAAAATGTTTTAAAAATGTTTGTAAACTGTAGTGTTGCAAAGTAGTGTCACACTTGTGACACTTCCATGATTTCTTTTGTTAAAGTGTTGTGATTTGCGACACTACTTTGTGACACTATGCCTAAAAGAATAGGAAATCTTTGCCACCCTGCTGCAGAAGAACGGTTTGGTCTTTTGGGCTGAAATTTGGAAGGAATACAGCCAAGATCCCACATATGTGTCTTCTGGTGGTTTGGTGACATAATATTACAGGGCTGCAAAGTTCTGGTACTCTGAGTTGAAAATGTTTCCCATAGGATAACATTATGGCATCCGCCATGCTTTTCAGGCCCCGTATCTCGGAAACACTTCGAGATACAGACTTTTCATCAGAAAAATGCTTAGCCCCCTGCTAGTGTACTAAGTGCAAAACTAGACAGGAAAGTCATAAATTATATGAAATTTTAATTTTTTTTCTGTGTCATTCGGTTCCTGAGATATAAGCTAGTTAGTATTCCAAGTGTTCATTTTCTGCTCCAAGGCCCATTATTCTGCATACATTCTTTGTATTCACTATGTTTCTCTATGCAGCTTTTGGGGAAAAGGCTGTGTATTTTCATTACTGTTACAGTTAGTGTTTTCACTTACGTTTCGTTACTAGTTGCCTACTGTTCCCATCTATGCCACCATGTCTGCTACCCTTTGCATTTACATTTGCACTTGGGTTTATGTTACTGTTAACATTTAGCTTCCATTACTGCTTTTGTTTGCATTTCCTTTTGTGTCACCATGTGCATTTCCATTTGCCTTTGGCGCACGCCCATTTGCATTTTCCTTTTCTGTTCATGTTTACCGTAAGTGTCTCATGCTTCCAATTGCATTATCGTGACCATGCATGTTACAGTTTGTGTTTCCGTCAGCACTTGCATTTGCATTTCTGTTTTCATTAACATTTGCACTTGCATTTCTATTACAATTTGTGTTATCGTTTCACGTTTGTGGCAACATGTGCGTTAGCATTAGTGCTTGAGTTTGAGTTGCTGTTATTTCACTATTTATAGTGCACATTCTCAAAGAAGGAAATTCATGGCAAAATCTCAGTTTAATGCATCAGTTAGGGTTGTTCCACAGCGACAAAATATGAGGAAATTCAATGTTATGGTTCCCACCCCACCGTCCCCACCAACAGGCATCGGGAATGTGCGTTGAGTCATCGGTCCTAACTCTCACCCATTCTCCTATACTGCACCACCTCAGTTTATTTACACATGGAATGGGGTGAGAATTAGGACTGATGACCCCAATGCACACCCTGATGCCTGTTGGTGGGGGAAGGGTTGGGGTTGGATTCAAGGGGATGAAAACCCTAACATCAAATTTCCTCACTTTTGTCACTGTGGAACAACCCTAACTAATGCATTAAATGGATTTTTTTTGCAATGAATATATATATATGTGTATATATATATATATATAATAAAAACTTTGTGCAATATCAGTTTGGATTAAAGTGATAAAAGTGGGGAAAATGAGACATTATGGTTGAGCCCCCAATCCCCCCAAACCCCAACCCCATCCTCCACAGATCTATAGATGTCGGGGTGTGCTGTGGGATTGTGAGGCCTAACTCTCACCCCATGCTCCTTTACTGTAGCATGTCAGCCTGTTTACACATGGAATTGAGTGAGAGTTAGGCCTCACAAGCAAATGGCACACCCCGGTATCTGTCGGTCTGTGGAGGATGGGGTGGTGGGGGTTAGGGGCTGAACCTGAGCATCTCATTTCCACACTTTTGTTGCTTTAACCCAAACTGATGCATTAAATAAAGTTTTTTGCAATGAATTTCATTACTTTTTGAAGAAGTGTAGTATAACTAGTAAATAGCATGTGTTGGTGGGAGTGAGGGGCCCCACCAAGCTGCCCATTTCTGCATAAGGATATGCATCTGTGGGAGTGCTGCCCTCTGGGTCCTGCACTCCCACTTACTGTACGCATAGTTACAGAGCAATACAGCAGCACTATGGGGCAAGGAACCCTTGTAACACTAAGTTGCCAATATCTTGGGAGCCGTAGCAGGTAGGATAAAAATTCAAGCATCGTTGTAATCATGACAGTGAGATCTCCAAATAAGATAACAGATGAAATGCATGTCTCACATCATTTCCGAGATGCAGGTGCCACAATTCAATGGACACATGTAATTCTGGCATTTTTAGGATTTTTTCCACCCAGTTTTCAACATGGCATTTTGGGGAGCCCACCTGATGAACAACATCACTGTCATGTCATTTATCTGTCCTGAATCTTGAGTTTGCACAGTGAATGTGCCATTCTGTGCCACCAGTGCAAAATTATGGTTTGGGCAGGATGTGAAAAATGACAGCTGTATACTGTTCATGAGGAGGCTTGGAAAAGAGTAATGTTGAAACCAGGTAGGAAAATATGAAAAACTGGCGAGGTTACGAGTGCATGTAGAAACTACAAAACGCATGCTCATAAAGTGGCAGATTTTTGGAATTTTTTAACCAAATTTTCAACATGAGCTTTTTGGGAAATCCACTCATGAACACTGGCACTGTGATTTTTTTAATCCATCCCTAAAGTTGATTTCACACAGCGACATGCCATTCTGTGGCAGAGGTGCAAAAACACATTTCGGGCAACATGTGAGAAAAGACAGTTGTACTGTTCTTGAGGAGGTGTGAAAAAATGGGAATGTTGAAAATCTGGAGTGAAAATATAAAAAAAAAATGGTGATGTTACGAGTGTGCCTAGAAACTGCGCAATGCACCTTTGTAACATGCCCATTTTTTACATTTTTTGCACCAGATTTTCAACATGCGCTTTTTGGGACCTCTCCTCATGAACACTGGGACTGTAAGTTTGTTAAAGAACACCAAAGATTGCTAGGGGACTAAATATATACATAAGATAAAGCTGCTCAAGAATATTAATAAGCTACTCATGAATATCAATCGACTGCTCATTAATATTGAAGAAATGCTTTTTAAGATTAATGCCCCCAGTTAATGAGCATCATATATATTCAGTATATATATATATATATTGAAAAAAACTTTGTTCAATACATCAGTTCAGGATAAAGTGACAAATGTGGGGAACTGAGACATTAGGGTTGAGCCCCTAACTCCCCAAAACCCCAACCCCATCCTCCACAGACCAATAGATGCAGGGGTGTGCCATGGGGTTGTGAGGCCTAACTATTACCTCATTCTCCTTTACTGTAGCATGTCAGGCCTCACAAGCAAATGGCACACCCTGGCACCTGTTGGTCTGTGGAGGATGGGGTAGTGGGGTGGTGGAGGTTAGGGGCTGAACCCTAGCATCTCATTTCCACACTTTTGTTGCTTCAACCCAAACTGATGCATTAAATGAAGTTTTTTGCAATGAATTATATATATATATATATATATATATATATATATATATATATATTCTTTGCAAAACACTGCATTATTGCACCATTTAGGCTTAAGATAACATTGACAAAAGTAGGGGAAATGTAGTTTTAGGGTTTCCAACCCTAAACCCCCAGCACACCCAAAGCAAATCAGGGCTGGAGTCTTCCTTGAGGTTGTCAGCCCTAAAGTACACCCCATTGTATACACTCCCGAAACATACATCACTCAATGATCAATCATAATAATAAATAATGAATCATGAATCACTCAGCACAGTGTAGGAAAGTGGCAGCCAAGTCTAATGAGATGCTGGGGTGCATTGCCAGGGAAATCACCTCTAGGAGAGAGGAAGTAATTCTACCACTATACAGGTCACTGGTGAGCCCTCACTTAGATTACTGTGTTCAGTTCTGTTGCCCCTATTTAAAGAAGGATGTCAAACTACTGGAGGGGATCCAGTGCAGGGTGACAAAGATGATCATTGGGCTGGGGGACAAACCATGGGCCCTATGCACGAAGCTCATGGACTGGCTACGTATGCACAACTGGGGCGTGCAACCACTCCACACCCTATGTGCCCCCCACATGGGATGCACAGAGGGGGTGGACAGCACAGATGTGCCTGATCCCCCAGCTGCATATGCAGAAATGCGATGGTGGCAGGCGAATGGCGGGCCGGCACCTACGTGCCATGCACAAAGGCATATATTGCTGGCTGTGGGGGTGCATGGGGTTGCCTGCTATGCCAGCGAGACCCAGACATAAACCCCTTATGCACCCCATGCACATCCTGTTGGACAAGGTGAGAAGCCCACCTACCCCCTCCCAGGATCACAGGACCGGGATGCCAGATGCCACCCACCCGCCCCAGCACACAGCGATACATTTGATGACCCACCAACATCACAGTCACCCCACAGAGGGGCACGGACAACCCCCTCCACCCCCCCGCTGCAACCCATAGTGATCCCCCCTGCTGTGCTGGGCACCCCAACCCCCCTCGGCCTGGCGGCATGCCCTCTATCCATCCCACTGCACTGACTGGTGCCAGTGGAGGGCCAGTGGCATTGCCCTCCCTCACCTGCCACTGCCATCAGGTTTCCATGGGGTGCACTGCCAATGCGCCCACCATGAAAGGGATCCAGTGTGGGTCCCGGTCTGGCAATCCAAATGGGTGACTGGCTGGTCACATGACCCTGCCCAGCCAACCTGCAGAGTCCTGCACGTTGGTGGCTGCGACAGGTGGCTGGCAAGTCTTGCATACTGCCAGTGCACACCTGTCCATGGTGCGCATATGCAGGCAGGGTACGCATGGATTCCACGTACCTCTGCCCCTTCATGCATAAGATCCCATATGAGGAAAGACTGGAGGAGCTCAACATGTATTCCCTGGAGGATAGAAGGTAGAGAGGCGATATGACTGAGACCTTCATATATTTAAAGGGCATATATAGTGATAGTACTGAGGACATGTATAGATGAAAGGGAGAAGGGACACAAGAGGACACAGTCTGAAACTGGAGGCTGGAAGATTCAGAAGGGGAAATGAGGAGGCACTACATCAATGAAAGGGTGGTAGTGAGGTGGAATGCACTGCCAGAAGAGGTGATATCATTGAAATCTGTGGGCAGTTTTAAGATGGGGTGGGACAAGGTCAAAGATAAGGTCAAAACTGGGGGGAAGCTTGGGATGGGGGAGTTGGCAGAAGGGACGATAAATCACATGGATGTGCAAGGAGTGAGCGGACAGCTGCAGTAGATTAGACTGGAAGCTGTGCACTTGAGCAGACTCAATAGACCATATGGCTTGTATCTGCTGGCATTTTCATATGCTCTTATGATACATACCTGTGTCCATCTTATCTCAGCTTTCTTGCTACCACAATGGGGTGAGCTTTAAGGTTGACAACCTCAAGGAAAACTCCACTGCTGATTTGCTTCAGGTGTGGGGGAGGGGGGAAGGGTGGAAACCCTAAAACCACATTTCCCTGCTTTTGTCACTCTAGTCTTAACCTTAAATGGTGCATGAGCATAGTTTTCTACAAAGAATTTCATTACTTTTTGAGATAATATAATGATATTCTTATTCGCTGCGAGAGCACAGGGCCCTCGGACCCTGCACTCCCTTCCTCCATAGATACCGGCGTGACTGTTGCTGTGGAAGCATAAGGCCCTGAGGGCCCTGAACTTGCATTTGTAGTAAAACAGCAACCAGCTTGTCACCATAGCCTTCTTATTACCCCACCGCATGAACCTGGTATGGAACATTTTAAAACCCAGCTGAAACATTATTTCATGCCAGTGGAACATCATTTCATGCCACAGGTGTGAAAACACAGTTTGGCCAGGATTAAAAAATGATGGCTGTCACATTCATGAGGTGGTGTAAAAAAAACAGCTATGTTGTAAATCTGGGGTAAACATATTTAAAATTACCAAAGTTACATGTGAGCATTGTAAAATTTCAACAGATGCACATAACTCCGCCATTTTTACATATTTTGACCACAAAATTTTCAATATAGCCTTCTTATGACCACACCTCATAAACAAGGGTAGTGAACATTTTCAAATCCTGCCCGAAAGGTGATTTCGCCAAGCGACTACAAAATCACCTTTTGGGCCAGATTTTCAAAATGTTATTGCCACTGTCCTTGAGGTGGGGTCCCAGAAAGGCCTTGTGGAAAACCTGGTGTCAAAATATGCAACAATGGCAAAGTTGTGCATTAAAGTTGAAAACCCCATTGAGACACACTGAACTGCACTTTACTTAGTTTCTTATAGTGCAGTCAGCGGTTCCAGCAGCAAGATGTATATTCGAGCAGAGAGTGGATCATGATACTGGAACCTGCTTAGGTGAGTGAGGGTGTTTAGAGGGGGTGTGGGGCCGTGTGTGCTCTGTTGGAGGTTGTGGTGCAGGGGCCAGATCAGCAGGATCCTTTTTTTTTTTTTGCAAGTTTACAAAAACACATCATGGGACTGTTTTCTTTATTACAGGGCATAGAAATAGGGGGAAAGGCAATCGGGGGGGTGCCACTTGATACTAGTGAAACTGGAAGAAATACAGGGACGGTGACTTGAGAGGTGGGAGGGGTGTTACTGGACACCAGGAAAAAATGCAAACAAATATGGGGATGGCAATTGGAGGGTGGGGGTGCCACTAGCTACTAGGGAAATATGAAAAAAATACAAGGACAGCGATCAGAGGGTGGGGGGTACCTCTAGACACCAGGAAAAATTATAAAATATGGGGACGGTGATCGAGAGGTGGGGGAGTGCCACTAGACACCAGGGAAAGATGAACATACAGGGACAGCAATCAGAGGGTGGGGGGGGTGCCACTAGACACCAGGGAAACAATATAAAATATAGAGAGGGCAATTAGAGCATGGGGGTGCCACTAGACACCAGATAAAAAAAATAAAATATGGGGACTATGATTAGAGGGGTGGGGGTGCCACAAGACACCAGGGAAAGATGAATACCATATGGAGATGGCAACTGGAGGGTGGTGGATGCCACTAACATACTAAAATGCCAGCAGAATAGGCCTTGTGGTCTTTCGTGTCTGCTCATTTGGTCAGCCTCCCTAGACACCAGGGAAACAATAAAAAAATACGGGGAGGGCAATCATAGGATAAGGGGGCCACCAGACACTAGGGAAGCATGATTGAAGGGTCCTTTTTCATATGACAAAAAAGGCTATATGAAAAAAGCAGATCTGAGTCATGAAAAAGGATTACAAATGAAATAAAACACATTTGAGGGTCATTTTTATAACAGTTAAGTGCAGATTCCAGTTAACGTGGTCCTAATGAGCCAGATAGAAACATAGAAACATAGACTTTGATGGCAGATAAGGACCGCTTGGCCCACCTAGTCTGCTCATTTCCCTACCTAGAGGATAAGCTGCAGATCCTATTTAACCAACAGGCTATTTCTTCCTACCCCTCACAAAAATTGCTTTATGTCTGTCTCATGCATTCTTGAATTCTCATACAGTTTTAGACCCACAACCTCTTCAGGAAGGCTGTTCCATGCGTCCACCACCCTCTCGGTGAAAAAATCCTTCCTCACATTGCCCCTGAGCCATCCCCCCCTCTATCTTCAAATTGTGTCTCCTTGCTCTTGCACATTTCTTTTTCTGAAAGATGCTACCCTCTTGGACTTTGTTGATTCCACTGAGGTACTTAAACGTTTCTATCATGTCTCCCCTATCCCTCCTTTCCTCAAGGGTATACATATTAAGTTCCTTTAGTCTCTCCTCATATGGCTTCTCTTGCAGACCCTGCACGATTTTAGTTGCCCTCCTCTGAACTGCCTCCATCCTGTCTATTTCCTTGCGGAGATGGGGTCTCCAGAACTGGACACAGTACTCCCAGATGGGGTCTCACTAACTGTCTGCACAGGAGGATAACAACTTCATGTTTTCTGCTGGTGATGCCTCTCCCTATACATCCCAGTATCCCCCCAGTTCTCCCTACCGCCTTCTCACATTGCTTGCCAACCTTAAGGTCATCTGATATGAATACCCCCAGGTCCCTTTCCATTTTTGTTGCTGTTACTATCTCTCTTCCCCATTATGTAATCTTCCCCTGGGTTTTTGTTTCCCAGGTGCATTATTTTGCACTTCTTTGCATGGAATCCAATCTGCCATACTTCTGACCATTCCTTCAACCTTGCCAAGTCCCTTCTCAGCCTTTCCACACCTCCTTGTGTATCAACCCTGTTGCAGATCTTTGTGTCATATGCAAAGAGGCATACTTTTCCTTCCAGTCCCTCTGCAATGTCACTTATAAAGACATTAAAAAGGACTGGACCCAGTACTGAACCCTGTGGTACCCACTAGTAACCCCTCTTTCTTCAGAGTGGACTCCATTTACAATTACCTTCTGTGTCCTGTTGTCCAGCCAATGTTTTACCCAGGCTACCACCCCTGGGACCCACTCCCAGGCTGGTTAATTTGACTATTAATCTTTTGTGTGGGACTGTATCAAATGCCTTGCTAAAGTCTAGGTAGGCCATGTCCACAGCTCCTCCCCGGTCTACTACTTTGGTCATCCAGTCAAAGAAATCAATTAGATTCATCTGACATGACAATCCCGCTGTGAACCCATGCTGCTTTGGGTCCTGTGCCCCACTAGCCTCTAGGTACTCAACAATTTTCTCCTTCAGAAGTGATTCCATCACTTTCCCTACCACAGAGGTCAAACTGACAGGTCTGTAGTTTCCTGCCTCTGTCTTGCTCCCACTTTTGTTAAGGGGAATCACATCAGCCTTCTTCCAGTCCTCAAGTACCACACCATCCTCCCATGATTTGTTAAAAAGGGTAGTCAGTGGTGTCACTAGTTCTCTGCTTAATTCTTTTAGAATTCTAGGGTAAATTCCATCTGGCCCCATTGCTTTGTCCACCTTCAGTTTTAGGAGTTCTTTCAGAACCAGTTCTTCTGTGAAAGGACTGGGATCGACCCCCCCCTCTCAAGAGTGCTTCTATTAATTGGATTAGGCACCTCCCCCACTTCCTCTTTTGTAAATACTGAACAGAAGTATTCATTCAGTATCCCTGCTTTTTCACTGTCACTCTCTGCCCACCCACCGTCCATTCTATTCAGCCTCACTATCCCTCCCTTTGTTTTTCTATGCTCCCTGATATATCTATAAAAGGTTTTATCCCCCTTCTTAACCAAGTTGGCTATCTTTTCCTCAGTTTGGGCCTTTGCTATTCTGACTACCCTCCCTGCTTCCTTCTGCCTTAACTGGTACAGTTCTCTGTCCTTCTCCTTCTCTGTTTCCTTATACTTCCTAAATGCTATCTTTTTCTCCCTAACCTTCACTGCCACCTCTTTTGAGAACCATAGTGGCTTTTTCTTTCATTTTGATTTGTTTATTTGCGTCACACAAAGGCTTGTTGCCTCTGTGATGGCAGTTTTGATATTTCCTCATTGTTGCTCCACCCCTCCTTCTAGCCTGTTTGCTAGTGCTTTTCTAAGGCACTCTTCCATCTTGCCAATGTCAGCCCTCCTGAAGTCCAGAACCCTCACTTTTGTATGGCTTGACTCTGTAGCTGAGTTTATAGTGAACCACACTGTTTGGTGGTCACTTGTTCCCAAATGGCTACCCACTTCTAGATCTGAGATCCTCTCACTGTCCCCATTTGAGAGTACAAAGTCTAAGATTGCTCCCTCATGAGTAGGTTCCAAAACTAGCTGTCTGAGGCATGCCATCTGAAGGGCATCAAGAATAGCCCTGCTTTTGGATGTGGCTGCAGCAAAGGTGCTCCAGTTAACATCTGGCATATTAAGGTCCCCCATCAACAGTATCTCCCCTTTCTCTGCAATCCTAAGTATGCCTTCTATCATATTCTTATCCATTCCCTCCACCTGACATGGGGGTCTGTATACAACCCCTGTGCGGATTGTGGTGCCATTTCTAGTCTCTAAGGTGACCCACAGTGCCTCCTCTCCTCCCTGTTTTCTTTTTGTTCAGTTGCTTTTATCCCTTCCCTTACATAGAGAGCTACTCCCCCCTCATCTCCCCTCCCCTTCCTGTCACTCCTGTAGGTTGTGTACCCTGGTATGTTAACATCCCAGTCATGGTTCTCTGTGTACCATGTTTCTGTGACTGCTACGACATCCAGGCACCCCTCTTCCATCAAGGCCGCCAGTTCAGGGAGCTTGTTGCCCAGACTTCAGGTGTTGGTACTCATTACCCTCCATTTCTTGATGGCCTTACCCCTTTTTGCCCCATCTCTGTCCTTATTGCATTTGACACTTTCTCCATTTACCCCTGTGCTTCTCCCTATCAACATCTCTAAGTTGGTGTCTACCTCACATAGTACCCTGAAAGATGTGTTAATCTCTCCGCAGGATGTAATTTTTGTGGTTTTTGAAATTTCTTTTTTGAGAAAAAAATGCAAATAAGATGGCAACAAATGAAGAAGGAATTTTTCCTCGTGAAAAAGGATTGGCCCCATGCGAAAAATAATTCTGTTTTTCGTTTCATACAGCTATCTTGAAGTGCTTACTGAGCATGCTCAGAACCCAAAATTTTAAAAAATAATAATTCTGGAACAGACTAATACTTTTTCACCAAACCAGCAAAAGCCATTATTGTAGGCCAGGCCCTTTCTACCCTGAAAATTTCAGACCAAAATTCCAAACCATATGGATGCTGGGGGCTGACAAAAAAACAACAAGAAAAAAAAAACAAATTCACTTTTTTCACTAACTGGATCTCAAATTCTGCACTTCCAATGGGAACAAAACTTGACATTTCAAGAGATCTACTGCACAAGACTGCCCACTTAAAATTTTATGCAAATCCGTTGACAGTTGTGAAGTTATTAGAGTGCAAAAAGTTGGGTTTAACATTAAACTGACTACTCTACCCTAAATATAGCAGCATGACCACACCACTGTAAGATGTACATATATTTTGGTCAAGTGAACAAAGGCCTAGGTGATTTGCAGATAAAAGACATGGAGGGGCAACAGTTAATTCAGGTGGAATACCTCAAGTACCTCATTATTCAATTGTATTCAAAACGTTTCAAGCCACATATGTTGAATTTAAAAAAAACACAAAGAAACTAGGGACCATGAGCTGGATCTCTAAATGCCCCATGAAAGAAGAAAAGACAAAAGTTGTTAACTCACTGATTCTCCCTGTCCTTGAATACAGGAGTTGTGCACATATGCACACCAAGAAAATGGATTTGGAAAAACAGAATAAGCATTATAATAAATTAACCTGCTTTATTTTGTGTGCCAAGCAAACTATCCATCATGGCAATTTGTACTGCCACCTGGACCTGATGCCCCTTGGCACTAGACATGACTATAAATGGTTAACAATTGGGTATAAAATAATAAGCCCAAAAGAAAGGCACCCCTTATCCCTCTATATAGAAACCAAGCATAACAAAGGAGTTGTGTATGAAACAAGGAATTCAAGGGTCAGAAAAATCACAGTTCCAAAAACCTTCATTGGATATGGAGAGTAGATATTTAATGTAATGGTACAAAAGCCTGGAACAGACTGAGTGCTGCCACATACTGTATAATTTACCAATCCTCTAGCTGTTCCAAAAGAGTATGAGAAATGACATTGCACGTGTGTGACTGTTTTTAAAATGATTTGCATGTTAATTCAGGCTGGTATATACAGGGAGGAAAATGTGTTTTGTTTTGCATTGTATTATACCATATCTTGCTTGCATAGTGTGTTTAAAGATAAGCATGCACAGTGAGGATCACCCTCGATTATCCATTTTTAAGCAAGGCACAACTGAGTGGAGTATTCATGGGGACAGATAATCAAAGGTGGTTGATAATAAAAGGTGGTGGATATCAGGAAGCAGTTGGTACAGGTGAATCAGCTGGTGGTAACTGAGGGTTGCAAATTGTAGGGCTGACAACCGAAGGAGCATTGTAGTTGAGAGTGCATTTTACTGCCACAGATGCATTAGGACATTGAATTGGGAATGCTTGTCATATGTGCAGACTCCAGTGCATCAGCTATGAATTGGTTAGTGTATGACTCGTCTGGTCTGTGTTATGTTAGTCCCATCTATTGGGCAGACTCAAAATGAGCTCTTGATGGGATTCAGAACATATCCCATGAGCCCTGAAGGAAGAATTTCTATGAATTCAAAGATAAATTCCCATCAGTTAGCAGGTTAGTCTCTGTTTCTAACCTTCCACTGCCATCAGTCTACCAACACTAGTGGACACTGCTGTTACAATTATATAACCAGCATCTCACATATAGATGGTATATGGCATAGCTTTCATATCTACAGCAGTTTCCAGTTTGGGCTGCTGTGTATCTCTACAGCATATTGAAATGATGTTCAAGCCATCAGGTTTTCACATGGGACTTACTCTGACCTTTAAATGCAGTTTTAATACATGCTTACTGGCTCCCCACAAGTGCGATGCTCCTACCTGCCAGCCCAGACCATTGCTGATACCTTGCACAATCCTGCTACTCTCCACAATCCCTTCTTATCCGGCCTAGAACCTACTGCTGCAATCTATATCAGTTTTCCCACCTTCAACTAGAACACCTAACATAACTGCAGGGATGGGCTAGAACCTTCTCTGCAGTTGGATCCTCATTATGGAATAACCTCCTCCTCCCTACATTCCCCAGACCCCTCTAAATTTGAAGTCCCTGTTAAGAATGCATTTTCTGTCCACCATGACCTGCATCTGCCCACAGGCCGCTAGCATGGCTACACCTCCCTTGCAGTCCATTCTTACCCCCTGCCCCCCTAATGCTCAGCTCTCCTCTTCCATCCTGAATACTATTGTTATTCCCATTGTTGAATGATTAAGCAACCTTACCCTGTTTACCTAAATATTATATACCTTGGTATGCTCAATTGCTGATGTACCTGGTACTGTTTACCTTACATTTTTTCTGTTAGCTTGACCAACACTGTTATGTTCCATGTATGATTCCCGCTGTTCTCTCACCATATTTTTACATTGCTTGTGCCAGTTTCTGGCCTGGGCCATGCTTGAAAAAGGTATTTGGATCAGTGCACCAACCCGGTTGCTAAATGAATAAATAAATGTGATTCCTTTGCAGATAACACTAAAAAAAACATCTTTTCAGAGACCAACTACAAGCAGCTCATACAATCTTGAATAATAAAACATATTTATAGGATTTTTTTTTATCACAAACAGATTGCCAGTTGGACTGTCAGATGAGTCCATCAGCAAGCTGTGGCTCATTAAAAAATGTTTTATTTTTTTATCACAAAGTTTCAAGAATTCTTTATCAGATAATGCCTTTAGTGTGTATTAGGTGTCCAAGCCTATTGCTATGGCTACAGTCTGATAACAAAGCTCACAACAGTTAGCTAACCACAGCAACAGCACAGTAGAAGCATGTCAGGATGCAGCATAAAAATTCATTGTTCCTAGATCTCACAGACATTACATGGAAAAGGTCTCTGAAAAAAATGTGCCTACATTGGACTGGGAGAAGCTGGCAAAAAATGTTTCATTTTATATAATTTATGTGCCTTAAATTCTCAAACTATCTAAGTGCTGTATATCTAACTCACAAGGACTGGACTCCTACAAACTGCAGATTTCTGATGGAAAGCTAGTGTTACTCACTCTTAGGAAAACCACAGTTCAAAACCCATTGTGTTCTTTTCCATGAAGTGAACGGGTTCAGTCTTGGTTGGACAGCATGCTCCATCAGTGGTGATCAATTCTGAGATATATATATATATATATATATATATATATATATATATATATATAGGTAGCACGGTAGTGCTACCATAGTTAGGGTTGAGGAGCCATTTCTATGTTAAACCCAAAACTTTGCACTTAATAACTTTGCAACTGTTTGATGGATTTGCCTGAAATTTGGAATTTTTGATCAAGAACCATAGGCCCTGGGATCTGCCAAGTTTGTACTGGTCAGATATGCGGCTGCGGAGTTATTAGTGTGATCTGTCGCGGTTACGCTTTTCTAATTCTGTAGTCGCACCTACAGGTTGTACGGTTTTGTGACCGGCCCAAAATCTTCAGGAACGCAGCCAGGGTCCCTGATGTGCCCTTCAAAGATTTCTGTGAAAAATATTAAACGGTTCAAAAGTTATTCAAAAACAGTTTCCATTATAAGTCAATGGAAAAGTTAACAAAAAGTTCAACACTTTCGAAATGCATTTTACTTTCGCAAATGGGCCTGTTACTTTCGCAAATCGCCATTTTGTTTTCAGTTGGTGATCAGAAAAATGGTTGGCATTTAAATTTGGGACCCTCTAGCAACCTAATTTTTTTGTATTCACCTAGTTGGGCCCTGAGGATGCTTGCCATGTCTTTATTTTGTGGTAAAACACCCCAGAAATATGTTTTTCAAATTTCTGGAAAAAGTACTTTCGCAAATTACTTTCATGCTCACGAAAGTGTCGTAAATTTTTGCGAAAGCTTTCGAAAATTGCGACAGTAATTTTCTAGTCTGTGGGAAAATGACAGCAATCCTTTGGCACTGCACTGCAAAATAACCGTTGGGAGTTTTGGGCTGAAATTTGGAGGGAACGCAGCCGACATCTCACAGATGTGCCTTTCAGTGTTGTATTGAAAAAATATTACACGGCAGCAAAGTTATGGCACTCCAAAGTTGACAGTTTTTCCCATAGGATAACATTACGGCGCTCGAAGCATTACAGGAATCCTTTGGCACCCTGCTGCAAAATAACGGTTTGGTCTTTTTTCCTGAAATTTGGAGGGAAGACAGCCAACAGTACACAGATGTGCCTTTCAGTAGTTTGGTGAAAAAATATCACATGGCGGCAAAGTTACGGCACTCCAAAATTGACAGTTTTTCCCATAGGATAACATTCCGCGCCCGACACTTAACAGAAATCATTTGGAGCCCTGCTGCAAAATAACGGTTTGGTCTTTTTTCCTGAAATTTGGAGGGAAGACAGCCAACAGCCCACAGATGTGCCTTTCAGTAGTTTGGTGAAAAAACATTACAGGGAGGCAAAGTTATGGCACTCCGAACTTTTCTTTTTTTCCCATAGGATAACATTACGGCGTTCGCCGCGCCTTTCAGGGCCCGTATCTCGGAAACGGTGTGAGATACGGACTTTTCATCAGAAAACTTCTTAGTCCCTTGATGGGGCTAAGATCCAAATTAGCCAGGACAGTTGTAAATAATATGACTTTTAAATTTTTTTTCTACGTTGTACGGTTCCTGAGATATAATGTATTTAGTATTCCAAGATCTCATTTTCTGTGCCGATACTCATTATTTTGCATACATTATTTGTACTCACTGTCTTTCTCAATGCAGGTTTTGGGGAAAACCAGCCTGTGCGCTTACATTACTGTTACTGTTGCCCTTTCCGCTTGCGGATCCGTACCCGTTCACTTACCATTGGCGTCCTCGCCACCATATGCGTTATCCTTTGCGTTTTCATTTGCGCTATGCTTTCTGTTATTTTTGCCATTTCTGTCTACAGTACTGTTTATCTTACTGTTTCACTTTACATCACCATGCCCATTGACATTTCTGTTTGCAGGCACCATGTTACTATGTGACAACACATCATGTGGCAGACCATTCCGTCTCACCATGTGCGTTACCCTTTCTGTTCTCATTCGTGTTTGTGTTACCATGTGCGCCACTGTTAGCATTTCTGTTTGTGTTGCTGTCCTGTTAGTATGTCACAACATCATGTGGCGGGGCGCGGGGTCCGGGAAGGCCCGCGCTCCCGCCCGCATTCATTCACTATTTCGTTATCATTCTCAAAGAAGGAAATTAGAGGCAAAAACTCCATTTAATACATTAGTTAGGGTTGTTCCACAGCGACAAAAGTGAGGAAATTCGCTGTTAGGTTGAAAACCCCTTGGACCCCTACCCACCCCCAACAGCATTGGGGTGCGCATTGGGATCATGGGTCCTAACTCTCACCCATTCTCCTATACTCTGCTGCTTTACACATGTCATGGGATGAGAGTTAGCTGATTATCCCAATGCGCACCCCAATGCCGGGTTGGGGTGTGGGGGGTCCAAGGGGGTTTTCAACTCTAGCAGTGAATTTCTCACTTTTGTCGCTGAGGAACAACCCTAACTAATGCATTAAATGGATTTTTTTGCCTCTAATATATATATATATATATAGAGAGAGAGAGAGAGAGGATACATGATGGGCAGGAGTGTGATGTGGAAAATATTCTCACTCCTGCAGAGTGAGCTCTGGATACTCACGAGTGCTGAGCGCATGAGTGAGAATATTCAGAGCTCACGATGTAGGAGTGAGAATATTTTCCATAGCATACGATCTGCACATCATGTGTGCTATTTATACAATAGAGGTAGGAGCTTTAGAAGTATTGTTATTTTTCCTGTGTTCTTATCCTGTTTCTGTGTGTTGTTTGTTCTTTCTGTCTGTGAGATTTTCTGAATGGGCTGGGAGTGTCAGAAACACTGTTTCCAGTTCTCATGACAATGGTACATTGTAGAAATTAATGACAAACAAAAATTCAGACGTTAAGATATGTGAACAATATTTTCAATATTGACATGGTGGCCAGACCTAGAGTGAGAATATCACATTTGTCCTCACTCTAGGTCCCCCATGCCAGAATTTATCCACACTGTAGGCCAGGATTTTTTGAAGCGGACAACATGAGCAGCACACTTCAGTTTCACTTCCCCCTCCACTGACTCGTCCACTGACTCCAGCCAACCTCTTTCATTTTGACCTTGCAGTCACAGTGAACACTTTGTATGCCCCATAAAGAATAAAATCTCACTCATAATTTATTTTAATCAGTACACCTTCATCAGAACAGCACAGTGCTACTGCTTCTTCCAATTCTCTTCACCTCTTGCTTTAATTGCTGTCCCGCCTACCACATCTGTATTCCATATCCTCTCTTTTCCCAGACCAGTGTAAGCTGCTGTAGAAGCTGACCTCAGCACTCCCCAAACCCGCTGGCACATAAGACCACAATAGCTATCTCCCACTGTATAGTCTGACTCACTCCCTTGCTGCGAATCCATGACACAAACAGGTATGCACGTTAAGATACACATTCAACGTCACCTACTAGACCAGCAGCGGCAACTATGAAGGAGCCACCAGCCATCCTAAAACAAATAAAAAAAAACACAAAAACATTATAAAACAACTGAAAAAAAGATGTGAAAACAAGTAGTGTTGTATGAATTAAATATGCCTTGGCCCAGACTGGAAATATCAGTGATATTTCCCCTTTACCAGTTCGGCCATCAGTCGGTGTGCTCCGCACTTGTGATGTCATAAGGTCAAGTAGCACTTGGGAGAAATATCACTGATATTTCCAGTCAGGCTATGGCATATTCTATATATATAGATCTATTTGTCTATCTGTCTGTCTGTCTATCTATCTATCTCTATCTATCTATCTAATGCCTGTGAAGATACAAAATGGCACATATTAGCAATGTTTTCAATGTGTTCAGACCTACAGTGAGAATATTGCATTTATCCTCACTGTAGGTAATTTATCCACACAGTAGGTCCATCATAGGCAGATACTGCACTTAACCACATGCTGGCACAAACTGCACTTAACTGCAGCTAACTATGACAGCTCCAAGTTCACCCATGCGCCAGCTCCAATGCTGAACCACTTCAGTGTGAAACCAGCATTCGCACTGAGAGGTTCATGCTACTTTTTATTTTTCTTATGTTTCACTGCTGTTTAAAAACACTCCCAACATACTTTTTTGTACAAAATGCCCTCAGACCTTTCCCAACAACAGACCACTACAGACCAACACCTCCCTCCTTTTCCAGCCCTGACAGTCAACTAGCCTACCTCTGACCAGCTTACAGTACTTCTGCTAACCAGCAGTGAGCTCCTCTACTGGGCAGAAGGGACCACAATCAGCTGCTCCTCGAGAGTGCTATCCTTGCCACTCAGTACTGCCACCAAAAACAAGATGCAGAATCAACCAGATAACACACTTCCAATAAGCAGGATCCACCAGATAATATACTTCCACTGAATTTACTTAAAAAAATAAATAAAAAGTAAAACAAAACTGTAAAACAGCAACCTGGCTCCCTCAGTAAGCGAGAGCTGCCATTGCCATGTTTTGAAAACTGTTCAGCCCACCCACACACACAATGGCAGCCAGTGAAATGCTGCATTGGCAATGGAGGCTCATAGTGACCCTAACTACCACACTAGCACCCCTACCTACCTGCTATAAGCACCATACAAACAACACTGGGGGAAACAAAAATCTTTATTATATATTAAAAATCTTAAAAACAACACTCAAAAACCAAATAAGTGGCTATTACATAAATGATGTATAGCAGGACTGAAATATTAGTGATATTTCCTCATGCAGTTTGACCTTGTGACGTCACTCTTAGTGTCACCACTTAGACATCATATGGTCAACTGCACTCAGGAAAATATCATTGATATTTCCAGCCCTGCCATGGCATTTCCCAGATAGACAGACAGACAGATAGATAGATAGATAGATAGATAGATAGATAGATAGATAGATAGATAGATAGATATACATGTTGCATACATGATAGGTAAGTGGTGGATAGGGACATAATGCCAATGAGGGGTCTTAATGAGGTCAATAAGCCACGAGCCTGAAGGGCTTAATGGCATCATGATCTCATTAGGAACCCAAGATGATTAAATTACATCCCTATGCACCACACTTACCTATCATTTGTTTTATATAATACATAAGGATGGTGCCATTTTTTGTACCTGAAGGCTGTGTTTTTGTTAGGAGACTTATAAAATAAGGCTGTGTTTTTTGTCAACGAGCTTATTAGATAAGGCGGTGTTTTGTCAGGGGGCTTATTAGGTGTGCTAATTTGCATAGACATTTCTTAACTGGTTCAGCTGGTGCATTCATTGACGTGTTTATTGATTTAGTGGGTCATTAAGTTGTTTTTTTCTCACAGTACACAGGTTTTGGTGCAGAAGTATATAGCTTTAATTGGGAGGTATGCAACTTTAATTGTTTGGAATGTAGGTTTAATTGGTGAAGTATACAGGGAAATACACAATAATGGGTTCCTATGGGGAAAAAGTCTTATCAATGTATTATATACAGAATAAATGCTAGGCAGCTGTGGTATAAAAGGATATACAGTACCTATCAAGAAGGCTAACTTGGGCTATAAGCCACGAGCCTGAAGGGTGAGTGGCATTATTGCCCTAATTAGTCCCTGAAATAGGTACGTAGCCTTGTATTCCACAGTTGCCTAGCATTTATTTTATATAATACATGGGGATGGTGCCTTTTTTGTACCTGAAGGCTGTATTTTTGTCAAGAGTCTTACTATTTAAGGCTGTGTTTTTGTCAGGGAGTTTATTAGATAAGGCTGTATTTTTGTCAGGGGGGTTATTAGGTGTGCTAATTAGCATATACATTTCTTAACTAGTTCAGCTGGTGTGTTCATTGACCTGTTTATTGATTTAATTGGTCATTAGGTTGTTTGTTTTGGTGATCATAATGTTGGTCTATGGGTGTTTTTCCCACAGTATTCAGGTTTCAGTGCAAAGGTATGCTGCTTTAATTGTTTGGAATGTAGGTTTAATTGGTGAGGTATAAAGGAAAATGCATGATAAGGGGCTCTATGGGAAATTGTAGCTCATGAAATTGCAAAACCCCTTACTTCAGTTTTTAACCTCTCCTCACAACTGCCTTTCCCTGGTTACACATTCTAAGTCTCAGCCTAAATAGGAAGTTTACAATTGAACTTGTTTTACATGCAATGTGTTTTTTTTATCTCAGGGTATTCTTTTACTTTTCATGTTATGCCTACCCCCACACACACACACAACCTCTGTATAAATTCCCCTGTTATTTCTGTTTACCTAGTGCATTGTATTGCCTTTGATGTATTCATTCTGGTAGTCCATGAACAAGGTGACCAAACTGAGTGCCTAGAAAATGGCGACTTAATTACGGTGACTGTGATCATGGCTACCCAGGGAGGAAGGCGACTGGATATCATGTTGGTGAAAACCACGACAGGAAGTAGTGGGTATATGCGGCATGCACCCGCCGTGGGGAGAGGCAAGGGAGGGATGACATATGGGAGGGGTTGTGATGAGCAGCTGCTGAACTGGACCGCTGGCATCGTGGGGACGGTGATTGGCTGGGAGGCACAGGGTACCGGGCTCTGGTCCAGCACGGTGCAGGCTAAGTACGTTTTTCACCCCCCCGACATGCACCCCCCTGGAGTTGAGAATCCATAAGTAGGGGGGCGCTGGGGGAAAAGCCTCCTGCATTAATAATGAGATCTATAGATCTTGGGCACCATTTTTTCTGCACTGCAAGTGTGCATTGCCGAAACTGATTTTCTGTGATGTACACTCACCATAATAGAGATCGCTGTTTCTCGATCGCTTTATGACATGGAAACATTTGTTCCTTGATGTATTGTATTTCTATATTCTTGTGCCATCTCTGTGGCCCGGGTCGTGCCTGAAAGTGGTCCTTGGATCTGTGGACCAACGCAGTCAACAAATAAATAAATAAATAAAAGGTTCCATCCATGGATTGCACCAATATAGTTAGGGTTTAATAGACTGTTTAATAGTAAACCCAATTTTTGCATTTTAATAACTTTGCAACTGTTCAATGGATTTGCATGAAATTTGCATGTGAGGTCTTGTGGGGTAGCTCTCTGGATGTGTCAAGTTTTGTTCTGGTCAGATGTGTAGAGTTCGAGTTCTGGATAGTGCAAAAACTAAATTCTCCTAAATCTTTTCCCATTGGTTTTAATGGGGTTTTCGTCTGACACATGTAGTGCCCAGATGGTTTAGAATTTTCATGTGAAATTTTCTGAGTAGAAAGTGGCTGGCCCACAGATGTGCTTTTTCATGGTTTTGCAAGAAAATATTAATCCGTTCAAAAGTTATTTAATTTTAACATTTTCATAAATTGGCTCTAAGCATGCTCAGTAAGCATCTTAAGATAGCTGCATGAAAAGAAAAAAGAATTCTATTTTTGTATTGATGTCATCCTTTTTCATGAGTGGAAAATCTATTTTCATTTGTCCACCATCTTGTTTTCCATTTTTCCTAAAAATTCTTATTTAAAAACCCACACAAATTACATTCTGGGGAGTGACCAACACATATACCTTGCTTATTGGGAGTCCCTTAGCTGGATTCTGCACTTTACTGTTCAAGAAATGTCCTTAAAATGTATTTTTTTAAGATAATAAATCTTTTTTCATATCACATGATATAAAAAAAAGATTCTTTTTGTGTCATGAGTGACAAAAAAAAGACTCTTTTTCATGAAGAAAGCCTCATTTTTTGTTTGCCTGCATCTTTTCCCTAGTGTCTAGTGGCACTCCCCCCTGATGGCTGTCCCAGTAATAACACAATTTTTCCCTGGTGTCTAGTGGCACCCCCACTCTCAGATTCACCTCCCCATATTTCTTTAATAATGTAATAGTTTATATAGTTTATATTCCTCCCTGATGTCTAGTGGCTCTCCTCAACATCCGATCACTGCCCCATACTTATTTGTCAGTTCTCTGGTGTCTAGTAGCACCGGCCACCCTCCAATTGCCACACACCCTTAATAATTTATTTATTTCCCTGGTGTTTAGTGGTCCCCCCCACACTCTTATCACCCTCCTCATTATGTTTTTCTTTTTGCCCCTGGTGTCCAGTGGCAACCCCCACCTCTGATGGCTGTCCCTGCATATTGCCTTATCCCTGGTGTCCAGTGACACCCTCCCCACCCTTCAATCTCCTTTCCTGTTGCTGTTGGGTATAAATAAAGAAAATGGTCCTCAATGTCTTTTTCTTTTTCTTCTGTTAATCTGTAACAAAAATGATCCTTTGCTGATCTGCCTGACCCCAACCTCCCACTGAGTACCCCCCCACCCTCCACCCCCACACACCTCACTCACCTAAACAGCTCCCAGTGGGAAGATCCGCCTCCCATTGAAGAGACTTCTTTTATCATGAAAAATGTTATTGATTTTCAATTGTTCAAACACCACAGAACAGTACAGTACATCCATATAGTAACACCTCTTAAACAGGAGATACAGAAGGAATCTGTTAGACCCCCAAGGGTGGTCTGGTGCACCCAGTATATTCTATGACTGGAAAGTAGTCCCCAGATTCAACAAAAACACAGAACAAGCACCCCAAGAAAGTGCCCTGCATCATATTCCCTATGTAACAGGTAGTTGAACATATGGGTGAGTTCAGCCCCAAAGGGGCTGTGGTGTGAGGCATGGGTAATCCACCTAGTAAGCTTAGTACAGTGGAATAGGTCAGGAGGTCCCTTTAACTGGGGGGTTGCCAGGTAGGGTAGGTTGGACTGAGCACAGATGTGAATGTAAATAAGTGTCCCACTTCTTATGAAATTTATGGATTTGGTTTTGGTCAGCGTATGGCAGCCTCTCGAAGATAGCATTGAAGAGATTTCTTGATGCTGGAACCACTGACTGCAATATGAGAAAGTAAGGTAAGTGTGGTTCAATGTATTTCAATGGGGTTTCAAATTTGATGCATAACTTTGTCATTTCTGCATATTTTGACCCCAAGTCAATATGGCTTTTTGAGACCCTACCTCATGAATAATGTCACTGGATTTATGCAAATCCAGCCCAAAAGGTGCTTTTGTGCCGCCAGGAAATCACCTTTGGTCATGATTTCGTAATTGCCACCACCTTATTCATGAGGTAGGGTCATAAAAGGTATGTTGAAAATTTGGGCTCAAAATATACAAAAAATGGCAAAGTTATGTGCATATGTTGAAATTTTGCTATGCTCATTCTTAACTTGGGTTAATTTTAAATATTTTGACCCCAAACTTTCATCATAGCCTTTTTACTACACCACCTCATGAACGTGACAGCTGTCATTCTTCCAATACTGCCAAAGTTGTCTTTTCGCACATGTGGGGTGGAGTGATGTTGCGGTGGCGCAGGGTCACATTTTACCAGGGATTTTGAAAGGTTCATTAATGTGTACATGAGGTGGGGTAATAAGAAGACTATGCTGACAATTTGGTTGTTGTCTTACAAATTCCACAGCAACATATATGTATGCATCTAAGGAGGAATGGCAACACAGGGCCCAGAGAGCCCTGCACTCCCACTGACAAATGAGGATACACATATACTATCTCAAAAAGTAAGGAAATTCTTTGCAAAAACTTTGTTACTAACATATGAACATACAAAATTTACCAGCAGATAAAGGCCTAGAGGTCTATCAAGTGTGCTTGAAAGTGCAGCTAGCACCCCTTATTCTGCAGCTGCCTCTCCCTCCTACCCTTCCCCTCCCTTGACCCTCCCCCTTGCCCTGTTCCAGCCCCTTTTGAAGTAGTTCACTGTCCTACTGGATACCACTTCTGCTGGTAACACATTCTACCCAGCTACCACCCTCTCTGTAAAAAAGTGTCTCCTCATCTCCCTCCTGAACCTTCCTCCCTCCAGTGTGATATCATGGCCCTGGGTGTCCCTCCCCTCCCTTACTATGAACAGCCCCTCCTTACCTGTCTTGTTTATTCCTTTCACGATACTTAAAGGTTTCAATCATATCCTCATGTTCAACTCCCTCAGCCTCCTCTCATATGGCAAGTCCCTCAGCCCCTTGATCATCTTTATCACCCTGCACTGCACCCCTTCCAGTAACTTAATGCCCCTCTTCAGATACAGGCACAAGTACTGCATGCAGCACTCCAGGTACGGTCTAACTATTGATCTATACAGTGGCAGAATCACCCCCCCCTTGAGGATATACCCCTTATAATGCAACCCAGCATTTTGTTAGCCTTTGCAGCTGCCTTCCTACATTGTGCCAAGTTGTTCATTGACCCCATAATGAGCACCTCCCAAACCTTCTCCTCCTCTGTCTTGGCTAGCTGCACTCCCTCCAGCTGGTAACTCCTTCTTGAGTTTTTCACCCCAAAATGCAGCACCTTGCACTTTTTGGTATTGAACCCCAGTTGCCAGGTGTCTGACCAGGTTCCCAGCTTTGCCAGATCATCCTGCAACCCCTGCCATCCCCCTAGGTCATCCACAACTGCTCCCATCTTGGTGTCATCAGCAAACAGACTGATCTCGCTCTTGATGCCCAGTGATATGTCTGCAATGAATATCCCAAACAACACTGGTCCCAATACAGAGCCCTGAGGAACACTGCTTGTCACTACCCTTGGGGATGAAAGCTCCTCACCCACAGCCACCCTCTGTTGCCTTCCCTGAGGCCAGTCCCTATCCATCTCACCAGCTTTGCACCTGCCCCTGTACCTTCTAACTTACTTCTCAGCCTCCCATGTGTCACTGAGTTGAATGCCTTAATGCAGTAGTTAGGGTTCAAGCATCAAAAGTAGGGAAATGTGGTGTTAGGGTTTTCAACCCTAACACCCCACCCCCACCCACCAGACAGCAACAGGAAAAAAACATTAGTTTCACCCCTCCTGCATTTTCCTGCATCTTCCTCTAATCAGGTATGGTGTTTGTCTTGGGTTTGTCAGCCCTAACACTTACCCCATTCTCATATACTCTACAGATCTCAGCTTATTTCATGATTGAATTGGGTGAGTGTTAGGGCTGACAGCCCCAAGGCACACCCCATACCTGATTAGCGAAGGCACAGAAGAGGTGAAACTGTAATGATTTTTCCTATTGCTGTCTGGTGGGTGGGGGTGGCATGTTAGGATTGGAATTCCACATTTCCATACTTTTGTCACTTCAACCCTAACTACACATTAGTTAAGTTTTGCATATAATATATATACATATATATATATATATATATATATATATATATATATATAAATATAAATATAGATACATATATATATATATATATATATATATATATATATATATATATGTATAGGTAGATAGATATAGATATAGATATAGATATAGATATAGATATATATATATTCATTGCAAAAGTTGTTAATGCACCATTAGGGTTGAAGCATCAAAAGTTGGGAAATACAACCTTAGGGCTCCCAAGACTAAGACCCAACCCCCACTGTGCATGCAGAACAGGCATGAGGGGTGTGCTCTGGGGTTGTGAACCCTAATGCTCACCCCATTTTCCTATTCTGTATCTATCTTACCTTACTTACTCATGGAATGGGGTGAGCATTAGGGTTCATAAGCCCAAAAAACACCCCTCATGCCTGTTCCTGCTTGCACAGTGGGAGTGGGATCTTAGTCTTGGGAACATTAATTTTGTATTTCCCTACTTTTGATGCTTCAGCCCTAATGATGCATTAATAAAGTTTTCTGCAATGAATTTCCTTACTTTCTGAAAAAGTATAATCGTAGCCTTATTTGATTATGGGAGTGGTAGGAGCACAGGGCCTGCTCCCATCCATGCCCATTGTAACTGTCCATCATTTCCATGTGCAAGCACAGGGATCTCTGAATCCTACACTCCTATCAGACCATAGTAAGTGGTAGGGCTCTGTGCTCTCATACATGCCTATTGTACTTGTCTCTCATTTCCATGTGGGACTGTAGGGCACTCTGGGCCCTGCACTCCCATCAGTCCATAGTGAGTGGTGGGGACACAGGGACCTCAGGCCCTATGCTCCCATCCATGCCTATTGTAATTGTCCCTCATGTGCATGTGGGACTCCCATCAGTGCATAGTGTGTTGTGGTACAACTGTACCTGCATAGCAGTACTGCTGCCATGTTGATAATGCATGCCACAGTATAGGTCATATGTACCCATTTATTACAATTCACCAATCATTGAAACAAGGCCTGGTAACATGCAGAACAACTTAGTACACCCAAAGGAGTACTAAACTACCCATAGTGACGAAGCTGTATCTCAAAGCATTTTTGAGATATAGCATCTGTAAAGTACCCCAGCCACCACAATGTTACCCTAAGGGAAATCCCCAAACTTCAAAGTGTTATAACTCTGCTGTGCAGTAAAATTTTTCCACCAAACCAGCTAGAAGCACAACTTCAGGGCAAGTCCTTTGTACCCTGAAAATTTCAGCCCAATAGCCCATACTGCTTTTAGTTATGAAGCGTCAAAGAAACAGGCATATCTGGAAAAATAGTGTCACAAACTGCGGCAGTACCCTAGTTCTTTTGGCAAACAATGTCGCAATTAAGCAGTTCAAACTAAGTTAGCCACATCAACAGAACTACCCTATGAGATTATGCATGCAAATTACATTTTTTTACCAGCCCCTCCCAGGGGGAGGTTTCTTACTCTCGCTCCACTCTCTGCCCCCATATCCCCAGGCTTACCCCCTGAGCAGAGCCACTGGGTGGGCGCCCCTTCCAGGAAACACAGTTCTCTATCCCTGGCTTGCCTCCCAGGGTGGAGTTGTGGGAGCGGAACCCCCCAGTGGAACACTGTCAGAGCAGGGGAGAAGGCAGACGCGGGGGCCTTCATTAGCATCTGGCATTTTTTTTACAGCTATTTTTAGCTGGATGTGGGGATGTGCAATGATGCCAGCATCTGCCCCGCCCCCCTGATGTGTGGTGCCAGCCATGGTGGTACCCCCAGCCTCTGACAAAGGTTTGCTTTGCACCAGACAGTCTCCCCCCCCCAGCCAGGAGAAGGAGAGCAGTCACTGGGATGCTCAATCCTTCTTCCCTGGCCGGCCATCCAACTTCGAGTCCATCCCCGAACTCCGGATTTCTGCACCGCAGAGGGACTCCTTGTTGCTGCATTGGTGGGCCAGCTCATGCATGCAACATTTCATGCATACCAGATGAAAGGTTGCTAAGTTATTAAGGTGCAAAGTATGCAGAACTGGAAGACTGCGAAAATTGAAATAATTAATGTAAATTTAAGGATGTTTAAGACACAATGGGCCAGATATTCAAAACTTTGCACCGGGCAAAACCGTTTGAGCAGGTTTAGCACGGGATTAGCGCGGGTCTGCTATATTCAAAAGGCCAAATAGTGCGGGCAAACTGCATTAGCGCTGGGCAAAATTATAATGTATGCAAGGGGCAAACTAACATGAATACAAGCGCAATGCTATATTCAGTGACTAGCGCCAACGCTAAGTGGTTTTCCCGCGACTTAAGCGCGACACTAACGGCGCAGTGTACATTACACGCCAGAAAAGCTTGTTCTTAACCCTGGGCAACCAACTTTGCGTGACACTATATGGCTTTGTGCGGTGTTTGCGCGGGTTTAGCGTGGGTTTTGCCCGACCCTAACAAAGAAATATGACACATAGATAAAGCCAAACATAGAGGAAGCATGCTGCTAACTGATGGCATCACAATGATGCCATCATCTGCCACCAGTCCCAGCCATGCCAGGCAGTAAGTGGTGACCCTGCTGCCAATGGACAGCATGGCAGTGTGGCCATACAGCACACACCTGTGGACCACACTTCTGTGGACACCAACAGATGCCAGCACACACATGCAGCACTGTGGGCATGGAGGATGTTGAGGGGAGTATGTATGGGTGGCGAGGCTGTGCCACAGACCAGGTGTGGCCGCAAGGCTGGGACACATCATGCAGTGCACATGGGCCAGTATTGGGAATACCCCAACACCAGTGTGCCTTGTGGATAATATATGCCCCCCCGGCCACATACCGCACAGCTGTACAACTGCCACAGCACACAAAGCCAGAAATGTACATGTCACTGCGAGCATCCCATGCCACAGATACAGCATCTGTGGGTCACACAACAGCGTAACAGTAATGTCCACTGTCAGTAAACACCTGCAGGTTGGGCCTCTCACTGTGTATAGTGCAGTCATCATCACTGCCCTACACACCATAGGCAATGCTGTGTCCACACACTACTGGCCCCCTTGCTACTGTAGTTTCTGCTGTACACTGTAGCATGACCTACAATGTAACAGTTGCATGCAGCACCACCACCATCTGTGCCTATGCTGTGTTGTCCCAGTACAGCTGCAGGCAGCAGTGCATGTGGAAGTAGTGTTCAAAACTGTATAATATTCCCCAAGCTGTTTGCGCAGCGCTAACACGTTTGCGCGGGTTTAGCGCAGGGCTAAACAGTTAGCCCAGTGCAAGCTGCATGCAAATCAGGTCATAATGAGATGCTAATCTGGATGTTTGCCCACAGACTACCTAAGTAGGCTCATTTGCATGTCACTTTTGAATATGGCAGAGTTTAGCTCTGGGCAAGCGTGTTTGCTCGGGCTATGTTTAGCTCTGTGCTAAACCAGCGCAAGCGTGTTAGCTCTGCGCTAACAGTTCGGGAATATTTTACAGTTTTGCACACTGTACTTATGATACACTGCTGCCTGCAGCTGTACTCGGGTCCACGATTTGCTGGCACACACATTGGCCACATAGTTCATCTCTACCTACCTTCACATCGCTGTGCACTGTGTTGCTGTTGTGGTTTTGCACTTCCTGGTTGCCATATTCAGAGCTGTCTTATTCCAGGGCTAAGTTGCCCTGCACTCCCAACCAGTTTGCGGCCTCATTCCCATGCTATATTCGAGGAAGCTGTTTGCCCTGGGCTATTCCGCTTGAATATAGCTTGCTCTGTGCTCGGGCTAAGTTTGCCTGCCGGCAGTGCTAATTTTGCCCGGGCAAAGTTTTGAATATCTGGCCCAATATCTCAGAAACTACAAAAGCAATTCAAATGAAATTAGCAACATCAACCAATCTACCCTACAAAATTATACAAGCAAGCTTCCATGCATATTCGTTCAATAGTTTATTTTATTTATTTATTTAGCTTTTGTTGACCGGGTAAGTGCACTAGACAAATCCTGCCTATTTTCAGGCACGACCCAGGGAGGGGATACAGATGAATGCCAACTGACCTTGAACCAGATTAAGCTGTTGGTGGTATTTTTAGTGAATGAGGGAAATTTGGCCAGGACACCGGGGAAATTCCCCTACACTTTTCGATAAGTGCCATGGGATCTTTAACATCCACCTGAACTACCACCAATCCAGGCAGATGGGACTTCGGTTTAACGTCTCATCCGAAAGACGGCACCTCAGAAATGCAGCACCCCTCTCATGCTGCATTACAGTGTCAGTACTGGGATATTAACCCAAGTGCTAGATGTGGGAACTGAACCCACAGCCCTCTGATCTCCCAGCCTCAGAGGCGAGTGTGCTACCTACTGAGCCACTGACACTACAAGTTCAAAGTTATTAAAGTTCAAAGTATGCAAAACTGGATGACAGTTTGCAAAATGGGAAAACATGTACATTTAAGGATATTTGAGAATTTGAGACAAAGGGCCAGATATTCAAAACTTTGCCCGGGCAAAATTAGCACTGCCAGTGGGCAAACTAGCCGGAGCACAGAGCAAGCTATATTCAAACGGAATAGCCCAGGGCAAACAGCTTCTGAATATAGCATGGGAATGAGGCCGGGCAAACTGGGCTGGGAGTGCAGGGCAAACTTAGCCCTGGAATAAGACAGCTCTGAATATGGCAACCAGGAAGTGCAAACCACAACAGCAACACAGTGCACAGCGATGTGAAGGTAGGTAGAGATGAACTATGTGGCCAATGTGTGTGCCAGCAAATGCATGGACTCAGTACAGCTGCAGGCAGCAGTGTATGTGAAAGTACAGTGTGAAAACTGTAAAATATTCCCCGAACTGTTACGCAGCTAAACACGTTGGCGCTGGTTTAGCGCAGGGGCTAAACCGTTAGCCCGGAGCAAACACGTTTGCCCGGAGCTAAACTTTGCCATATTCAAAAGTGACATGCAAATGAGCCTACTTAGGTAGTCTGTGGGCAAACATCCAGATTAGCATCTCATTATGACCTGATTTGCATGCAGTTTGCACGGGCTAACTGTTTAGCCCTGCGCTAAACCAGCGCAAACGTGTTAGCGCTGCGCAAACAGCTTGGGGAATATTATACAGTTTTGAACACTACTTCCACATGCGCTGCTGCCTGCAGCTGTACTGGGACAACACAGCATAGGCACAGATGGTGGTGGTGCTGCATGCAACTGTCACATTGTAGGTCATGCTACAGTGCACAGCAGAAACTACAGTAGCAAGGGGGCCAGTAGTGTGTGGACACAGCATTGCCTCTGGTGTGTAGGGCAGTGATGATGACTGCACTATACACAGTGAGAGGCCCAACCTGCAGGTGTTTACTGACAGTGGACATTACTGTTACGCTGTTGTGTGACCCACAGATGCTGTATCTGTGGCATGGGATGCTCACAGTGACATGTACATTTCTGGCTTTGTGTGCTGTGGCAGTTGTACAGCTGTCGGTATGTGGCGGGGGGCATATATATCCACAAGGCACACTGGTGTTGGGGTATTCCAATACTGGCCCATATGCACTCCATGCCCACAGTGCTGCATGTGTGTGCTGGCATCTGTTGGTGTCCACAGAAGTGTGGTCCACAGGTGTGTGCTGTATGGCCACACTGCCATGCTGTCCATTGGCAGCAGGGTCACCACTTACTGCCTGGCATGGCTGGGACTGGTGGCAGATGATGGCATCATTGTGATGCCATCAGTTAGCAGCATGCTTCCTATGTTTGGCTTTATGTCATATTTCTTTGTTAGGGTCAGCGAAAACTCAACCGCTAAACCACGCAAACACCGCGCCAAAGCCATAGTGTAGTGCAAAGCTGGTTGCCCAGGGGTTAAGACAAGCTTTTTCTGGGCGGTAATGTACACTGCGCGCAAAGTGTCGCCAGCTAAGTCAAAACCACTTAGCTGGCGCTTAGTCGCTGAATATAGCATTGCTCCTGTATTCATGCTCAGTTTGCCCCTTGCATACATTATAATTTTGCCCAGTGCTAATGCAGTTTGCCCGCACTATTTGGCCTTTTGAATATAGCAGACCCTTGCTAATCCCACGCTAAACCTGCGCAAACGTTTTTTGGCCGGTGCAAAGTTTTGAATATCTGGCCCAAAGTATCTTCGAAACCACACAAGCAATTCAAATGCAATTAAAGTCATATACAGACCAACCCCACAAAATGATGCATGCAAAGTTTTATGCACATATGTTGTAGGTCGCCAGATTTATTAAAGTTCAAATTATGCAAAACTGGAAGACTGTTAGTAAAAATGGAAAAAACATGGATGTTTAATGTTTGAGACTCAATATCTCATAAATCAAATTAAATTTATCATATTTACAGACATACCCCCTGAAATTATGCATGGAAACATTAATGCTCATCTGTTTAAGGATTCTAAAGTTATTAAGGTGCAAATATGCAAAACTGGAAGACTGAGAAACAGGAATGAAACGTGCGTGTAAGGATGTTTGAGACAGTATCTAAGAAAAAGCACAATGGATTTAAATGAAATTTATCACATCAAGAGAACTACCTCAAGAGATTATGCATGCCAAATTTCATTCAAATCCATTCAAGGGTTGCAAAGTTATTAGGGTGCAAATTATGCAAAACTGGATGACTATGCGTAAAGTATTTTCACTTTCAGAACATATATTTTTTCCCATAAGAAATAATAGGAAATTAAAAATTTAATAACTTTGGAACAGATTCATATTTTTTCAACAAACCTTCAAAGAGCACATCTGTAGCCCAAAGGCTTTCTACCCTAAAAATGTCAGACCACAACATAAAGACATTTTTGAGATACAGGAGGTGAAAAAACTGGTAAATTTAGCATTTTTTGACACTTTCTATCTCAAGACCCACACAACAGATTCACACAAAACTTTGCACATTAAGGACCAGATATTCAAAGGTTAGCCTCTGGCTGAGATTGCACTGCCAGGTATGCAAACTTAGCCGGAGCATAAAGTCATATTCAAAAGGAATAGCCCGGGCAAAACCAGCTGAATATAGCAAGCAAAGGAAGCCGGGCAAACAGGGCCAGGAGTGCAGGACAAAAACAGCTTGGGAATAACACAGCACTGAATATCGCAAATAAGACAACACTGAATATAGCACCCAAGGCAGGCAGTGCAAACACCAACAGGTACACAATGCAGATGGAGCCGTTAATCCCAGGACCACAGGCAAAGGAGCACTAGCTGGAAAGGGACCCCGAGAGCAGACAGTGGTGCAGAACCCAGACACTGATACACACACAGTCAGGGGACAGGCCACAGTGTGCCAGGACACATGAGCAGAACCAATGTACAGAACAACCCTGTAGCAAATGGCAGGCACACAATAAAGACACAGGACACAGTGCAAGTATGAAAAAGGCATATATAATACAAGTGTCACAGGGAACAGAAATAGGTATGCAACAGGTGAACAACACAATGAAACCAATCAGGAAAGTAACGTAAAATCACTAGAAATGCAAAAGGAAACCTACACAAAACACTATACACACATGAACAGGACCTATAGCTATGACTACAAGTACAACTACTACATTGGCTAACACTACAACTACATCTACAAAACCTACAACATACAATGCTACCACTACAACTACACACTAAATGACAAAGGTGACTAAACTACAACTAACAAGTGAACAACAGCAACAAAGCTAAATACAAAGATGCACACAATTACAGTGGTGGAGGAAATCAGCAAACCAAAGGCACAGTTGGGGAAGGGGATATTAATACAAACAATGAGGGATAAAGGTGGCAACAGAAATCAAAGTCCAGGTGTGGTGGGGGTGCAAGGTAAACAAAGGTGCGCTTCTGCAGGTTATGGTTGGGAGCTTGAAGGTTCTGGCAGATGTGCCTCAAGAACAGTGGCCACCCTCCAGGTCTCAGCGATGAGCACTGCCTGCTGCTCTATGAATGTGTGTTGTTGGCGCAATGTTCTCTGCAGGGGGTCCTCAGTGCCCTCGGACTCCTCTGGCTGTGTAGCCCACAATGAGGAATGGAGTGGACCTACAAGATGAAGGGGGATCATGTGAGCAAGGTAAACCAGCCAGGAGGCAAACTGCAGCCACAGGTGGCCAGACAGGGATGGATGGCATGTCCCAACAGACATGCCCATGTGGTGCTGAGGAACACAATGGTAGGCACAATGACCTTTGGCCCCAGGGAAGGCTTTGAAGACACAGGCAACAACCCCAAATCCTACACACATGGAGATGCAGGCCCCGACAACACCAAGGCATGGACAGCAACACCCACCCCAGCACTGCAGACAGTGAGCAAGTGCAGACACACAGGCAGACCCCTGAATGGTGGTGGGTGTGGGCCACACAACAACACGCACATGGGATACCTAACATCGGGACATGCTGTCCACAGTCAGAAAGCAATGTACCAGACAGCAGAGTGCAACAGCTAACAACAGGGGTGCAGGGTCAGCACACTGCAGGCATGGTGGGCATTCAATGGCTAACTCATGCCAGGGCAGAACCGACCTGCAGGAGCTGCAAACCCACAGGGCACACACACCAGCAGGGGAGGACCAACAGATGCTGCTACACATGGCCCATGTACAGCAATGTGTGTGGTGTCCTGCAGCCAGAACAGCCACACGGCAGGTGACCATCCGAATGTGGACAGCATGGCAATGCCAGCCATGCTTGCTGACACCGGCACATATTGCCCCCCCATCACAGAGCATGGCATCAAGACACCCAGATACTGCCAGCACCAAGAAACAGCACTGTGCAACACAGCAGAAAACCGCAGCAGCATGATACCCATGGTGGCCAAACCCCCAGCACAGTCAATGACAGCTCAGTGCAGAAACAACACATTACTGAAGCACAGCACAAATGAAGACTGAGATGTACTCACGCAATAGGCCCCCTGCCTCAGGGCTACTCTCCTTGGCCTGCTGCTGCATGGCCGGCATCCTGGGGCTGTCTCTGGTTGATTCCTGGGACTGCTCTGAGCCCCCTCTCCCTGTGCTGTGCTGCACGGTCCACTCTACAGTGGACAGAGGAAAAAGCAGTGTTACTGCAATGCAGAGCTAGAACTGTGATCACAATATCAAGATACCCACCCACCACTAAGACACCATACATGCAGGGTAGCCCAGGGACAGTGATAGCATGCAGGGGACACCCACACAGTGGACCCAAGACATATTGACCATGTGCCAGGTGAAATGTTGCAACCATGTAGGGCGCATGGGCACAGTGACTGGAGGCACACATGCCTGTGTATGCGATCTGGTGTCCATGCATTGGCACCCCCGTACAACACCAGTGAAAGCCTTGTGATGGGCCTGTAGCATGCCCCACTGGCCACAGCACTCATGCATGCAATGCCACCACTGGTCCACCACCTGGCACATGTGGTGGCCGTGCCCTCCCAGACTCCCAGACCACTGTGCCACACAACATGCTCCACAGCCTGTGCCACATGTGACCCACTGCCCTGCACACCTGCACTCCTGTGCACACAGCAGTGTGCACACACAGACACACACACACACAGACACACACACAACACAGGCACATGCAGGCATACAGTCAGAACACGACACACACTGTGGATGTGTGCAACTGGCAGGGGCACTCACCTGGCACTGGCACAGTGCCCTCATGCACCATGCACCTGTACATCTTCAGCTGGCCCCTCTGGTGGCGGTGCAGGTCCGTGTACCTGTATCAGCACTTCTCAGCATCCCTGTGGATGACTGTCTGCTCTGTGATCTGCCTGGCGATGGATGCCCACACCTGCCTCCGTGGGAGGTCACCCTCTCTGACCTCTCTAAAGAGCCACCTGTACCGCTGTTGTACTAGCTTGATAAGATTGGCAGTCTCCACCTCCCCCCAGCACCTGTCCCTGTGCACCACAGCACGCTGTCTTCCACGTCCTGGCATTGCCCACACAGCACAGATACCCTGCCACCTGTTGCATGACCCAGCATTTGCCACACCCAGGACCCTCCAGCAACAACTGCAGTAGCGCCGCACTATCACATGTTGTAGCACGGCACTACCCAGAAGCGGGCACACTGTGCATGTGCAACCCCTGGCATGACCCTGGAAAAACAACACCAAGCATGCACATAGTGCCGCACTGTGTGGGCTAGCGTGGCACTACATCATGCTATACCAGGATGCTAGCACGGCCATGGGGCCTCACGAGCATGCGTGGTGGTTGCGCAATGCCACAGAGCACCACGCTACCGGGATAGTATGGTGCTGGCCTCCCAATAGCCCGGCGCTGATGTCCGCATGGCACTAAGGCATTAGCCCAGCGCTAATCAGGCCCATATTCAACCGGCATATGCAAATGAGGGTACTTGTGCATGCATGGTGCAAACAGTGTGATTAGCATATCATTATGTGCTGATTTGCATGCATAACAGGATGGATTGCCTGGCTGGGCTATAAAAGGGCAAGCAGTGCACCACCGGTGTGTTGTGGGAATGCAACATACATCAGTTACTGCGGAACGACACTGTACAGGAGGAGATATGCAACAGGAGGCAGAGCAGCAAAAGGCAGGTCTGTTCAACTGCTGGGGAACACTTGGAATGGTACTAGCACAAAACAGGGTCAGCCCGTACACACGGCGCACCTGCAGCCCACATATGCACTGGCTGGGGACAAGTCAGCCAACCGCAGGACCACAGGCAAGCACTGTGCTGCATAATGGTGCACATCAACATATAGCGCCAGTACAGCAGACCAGCCTGTGCAATGTGCACATGCTCACCATCGTGCTACACACTGTGGGCGTAAGCGAAGCCGGTGTGCAATACCCTGCGTGTGTGTGCTCCACAACACTGGCTTACTGCCATGGGGTCCATGGGCCTCGATGCCACCTGGTTGTGGGGCATGGAGGGTTGTCAATGCTCTTCTGGTGGAACACAGGGTCCTGGCACTGTGCCAGCACCGTGTGGCCTTTGCCTGGTAGTTTGCCATTTTATACATGCCTGCCTCCGTGTCCATGCCCTCAGTGCAGTGAACATGTCAGGGCACAGTACAGTGCCAGGTGGTGGGCGTGAGGGTGGCCCCATCCTCCGGTGCATGTCAGCCATGGGTGACAGCAGTGCACTTGTGGGTCCAGTGCATGCTGTCCAGACACGGGTGGCCGGAAACACACTGGGGCTGTGTGCACCTGCATGCACATGCTGCCCAGTGCCATATCCATGTGATCTGTGACACTCTAGGTGGTGGCACACGCCTGATGTGCATGCATGATGCACCACAGTCCTGCCACAGCTGGTGACACATGTCCATTTCCAACTGTCCCATAGGTAGTGCAGCAAGACCAGAATGCATACGTGCACATCAATTCTCTCAAGAACAGCTCAAGACCCTGGTGCATGCTGTGAAGAAGAGGGAGCAGGTGCTCCCCCAGCACAAAGCCATGGATGCGGTGGTGCGCCAGGCATGGGAGGAGGTGACAGCTGGGGTCAATGCATTCGGCGGACATGGCAGGATGACTGAGGCAGTGCGCAAGTGGTTGAGTGACCTGCTGTGCCAGGCATAGGAGGAGGAGTCACAGTGGCTGCGTGACCGAGAGTGGACCGGTGATGGACCACAAGACCAACATCAGCAGGAAGAGGAGCCACCATGGACGTGGTGGCATCCACACTGCAGCCGGTGGCAGTTGCAGGTGTACAGGGTGGTTGGTGTGAGACACCTCACACTGCCCAGGACAGGTCTGTATTCACATGTGTTTACCCTGCATGGTGTGACAGTACAGGTGCAGGGTGTTGCTGTTGGTGCCTTGCATGGGATGAACTGTGGGCCTGCACTGCTGTGGCTGCCTAACAGCTGCCTGGCCATGGTATGTGCACTGTGTGTTGGTTGGGTGCATGTGGTCACAGGCTAGAGCCATGTGGATGGTGTGGGTGTGTGCATGACCACAGCAGGTGGCATGTGTCATAGGGTGTGCATGTTTTGGTGGTGGTGGTGGTGGTAGGGCATACTGTGCGTGTACAGGTGACTGACACTGTCCCATTTTCCTCCACAGCAGTGTGTGCAGTGCCTGCAGCAACACAGGAACAGGCCAGGATGGCTGCCCTTGGTCCAGTGGAAGTGGAGGATGAGGATAACCAGTCATCGATGTCTGGGTGCCGGTCGAAGATGCCCAGAGCTACAGCATGTGTGGCAATCCATTGGACAGGGGTTTCATCTGCCAGAGGAGGGACACACTACAGGTGGGGAACTGGAGAGCACCTGGAGGATGCCCAGGTGGAGGATCTGGGTGTTGGGCAGGTACTCCTGGTGACAGTCACCAGTGACGTTGACATGGACATGTCGGAGAGTCTCATACCGCCTGCCCATGGACATGCCTGTGGAGGAGGATATGGAGTGGGGCTGGTGCAGGCCATGGAACAGGTGCCGGGGTGTTCAGCATTGCTGGCATGGCTGTACCTGGCAGCAGTGGTGGGCTGTGTGGGGACTTGTGTGCAGCACTGGACATGCAGTCTCCCACACAGATTGTGGTTCAGGGCCCTCGTCAACAGCACACCACCAGTGGTCTGCAGTGGTAGGACATCCCGGACGCAATGGTGTCCCGAACCATGTGAGCAGCAGGCACCAGTGCCAGCTGCCATAGAGGGGGCTGCACCCTAGAGCAGGATGCCCCTGGTGCCCCCACTCCTACAGGCTGCAGTAACATCCCAGCAGGAGGCTCAAATGGACCTGCATGGCCTGTGGAGGGAGCTGAGGCATGAGCTAGCACTGATGCGGGAGTCAGTTTCAGTGGGCTTTGCCCATGCAGAACATGGGCAGAGGACAGGATGGGCTGCATGGTGGCTGCAATTGACCGCGGCTTTGCTGGCCTGACAGCTGCAGTGGTTGACCTCACCACTGTACTTCGTGGGGTGCATGGGGGTCGCTAGCCTGTGCATGTCGGTCAGGGTGCACATGGCACAGGAGCCCACAGGCAGACAACCCATGGTCACAGGGCTGGCACTGGATCCAGCTCAAATGCTTCATGCACCTCTTCAGGCACACAGCACCGCTGTGGCCATCCACCCGCCCTGTCAGGCTCTGCTGGTCAATGGGGGCCCAGGAGGTCTGCCCTGCCTGCCTCACCTTGTTCCTCAGCCTTGTCCTCGGCTCGGAGCACCGATTCTGTGACCTGCACCCTGGTGTGCGACTTGTGCATGTCGGTAGTTGCTGGTGATTGTCATGGGTGACCTGCACCTCTGCACAGTCATCATCCCTGTGTCCACATTTGCACACCCACAACCCTGTACACATGCACACACACACACTGACACACATTCACACCCAAACTCCATCCCATGCACACTCACACTTTCACTGCCATGGTGACCTCCTCACACTCCCACCACACATCATGTATCACCAGTTACACTATACCATAGCTGTGTGCCCACCTCCCGTGTGACCTGCACACCCCCCACATTGCACCACAGTCACACATGCATTCTGTGACAACCTTTGTAGTGTTCCTTATGTGATTGTTATTGTCACTGTTCTGGTTGTCAGTGTACATTAAACATTTCACCATTATACTGTTTCATGTTGTTGTGCAGTCTGTACTTACCCTCTGGCCCATGACAGTGTCTTGATGATGCTGGCCCTGTGCTCTATGGCTCTGCAGGCCATGCGAGGATCCCTCCTTTCAAGTTGCTCCACTGTCCCCCTGACCGCTGGCTCTGGGTCACTGTCGGCCTGTCCCTCAGGTTCAGGTGCTTGTATCCCATGGTTCATTTCCATGTTGTGCAGCATACAACAGGCTAGGAAGATACGGCATACCTTCTGAGGTGTATACTGTAGGGCACTGCCTGACGGGTCTGTGCTTCTGAAGCGCATCTTCAGTATGCCAAACACCCTCTCTATGATGTTTCTTGTGCTGGCATATGCCTCATTGTACATCTCCTTGGCCACTGTGGCTGGACAGGGTACCAGGGTCAGCAGCCAGGGTTGCAGGGGATAGGCGCTGTCCCCTGTCAAGAGATGTGTACCTGTTAGTGCCATACTTTGGTCTGGCCGTTACTGTCCTGCACCCCTGTGTTGCCCTTCCACACCCCTTCCCTGGCCTCCCCTGCCTGTTCCTATCCATGCTGTAATGTGTGTGCCTTGTTGCTACCACCAACTAGATGCCCACTGGGTATCCTGCCCTCCTCGAATGCCTGGCACAGCTGGGACTGGTGCCAGATGAAGGCATCTTGGGCACGCCGGGTACTGTGCATAGACATCAGTGATGCACCCAGTTGCATCGCACCACCTGGCAGTTGATGGGTGGTACTCCTTCCTGTTTATGTACATCACTGCCATCACCAGATGGTGCATGGATGGGGACATGGGTGCAGTCAATGGCACCCAGTACAGCTGGTACATCGCAACTCAATGGAATTGCTGCATTGTTTCTCTGCGCTCTGCTGCCATGCTGGGGAATACTATGAACTCCCCAACATGTGGCGGAAGCCTCTAGGAACTGGGTCAGGAGGTGTGAGATGGCAGACTGCGATACCCCAATGGTGTCCCCATTTGTCTTTGGAACATCCCTGTGGCAAGGAAGCACATAGCTGCTGTCACCTTCTCCTCCACTGTCATGGCATGGCTGCATCTGGTGTTGGGGTGCAGCTGCTCATGCAGGAGTTCACAGAGCTGCCTCAACATTCCCCTGTTCATCCTGTGCCAGCCAGTGATGTGGTCATCTGGCAGGGTCTCAAAGGAGAACCTAGGCCGGTACCACCTGTTTGCAGCATACCATCTCCTCGGCCTGCATTGTGGCCCATGTTAGGACTGCTCCCTCTTCTCTTCCTAACCTACAACTGACATCAATGGCAGTATCACTGCTACTGGTACAGCACTCATTCCCACTTCCTGTTGTGGTCTCTCCTCCTAGGTGTTTTGCCCTGGATTAAGACCAGCCTTTTATAGATGGTAACTTACGCCATGCTAGGTGTCGCACTATGTGTCCATCTGCATATGAAAAATAATGTGGTACCTATCCCTGGTAGTCTAGTGGCCACCCAATCAGAATAAAATATTAACATCCCTGGTAGTCTAGTGGTCCCCCAATAAAATATATTACCCTATGTAGGGCCCTGGTAGTCTAGTGCCCCCACCCCTGTATTTCTTCACATGTAACCCTGTAATTAATAGATGTGTTTATGCGTCGGACAATATATTTTACGGACATATTGTGTGCTTAGTTATATTTTGTGGACAGCGTTTATTGTTTTACTAGATTAACATTTGTTTGGTGGCTGGCCTTGCTGTTGTGAATGTACTTTTTAGTCATTGGGTGTATAAGGTGGCCTGACACTTGCAAGTTGAGTGAGATGGGGCCCTTCCACCAACTGCGTAACTTTATACTTTCTATTCTTTCTTAAAAGTAAAGGAAATTCTATGCAAAAACTTCATTAATGCATCAGTTAGGGTTCTTTACCATACCAACAGGCATCGGGGTGACGTAGGTCCATTACAACTCCCCACCCCATTCTCCCACACTGCAGCACCTCAGCTTGTTTACACATGGGATGGGGTGAGAGTTAGGCCAATGACCCCAATGCACACCCCGATGCCTGTTGGTGGGTGGGCTGGGGTGGGGTTCAAGGGTGGAACCCAAAATCGAATTTCTCATTTATTTCACTGTAGAAGAACCTTAACTGATGCATTAATGAAGTTTTTGATAGAATATATATATATATATATATATATATATATATTATAGAGGCACGGTCGCGTCCTATAGTTAGGGATGAGTAGGCACTTTAATGTTAAACCTCAATTTTGTGCATTAATAACTTTGCAGCCATTCAATGGATTTGCACAAAATGTGGTATGCACTGTCTGGTATGGTAGGTCTCTTGATTTTCCAGGTTGTGTTTCTGTCAGACTTACAGTTTCTGCGCAGTGAAGCACTCAAAATCTAATTTTTCACCACTTTTGATGCATTTTTTGCCCATGGTGCTGTGACCACACCGTGTGGTCTTTTGGTCTGAAATATGGAACATAGAAAGAGTTTGAGTCAAAGAATAATTCAGCATTGGTTTGGTTCAACAATATTAAGGTGTTCCAAAGTTATTTAATTTTGTAATTGTTGGGTTCTGAGCATGCTCAATTCACTCCAAGATTTATACGCATGTCTTGCAAAAGAGGATTGGGCTCATGGGCAAGGATTTTGTCAGCTCACAGATGAGGATTTAAAAAAATCTTGGTCCACCAGAAAAATTCCTTGTCCACAAGCTGCCATCTTGTTTTCAGTTTTTCCCCCCAAACAAAATGTCATAGCTTTCATCACGGGTTACTTTTTGGTCTAATGAAGTATGGGTTTTGCTCAGGGTGATGCCATCTACAAACCCATGTCTTTGGTTTGTTTCATTTTGTCAAAAAAAATAGCCTTTCAAAATTTAAAAATTCTTTGCCCGCTACTTGCTAACGATCCTCTTTTGCGAGGTGACAAAAACCTAGTCCGAAAGCCGTTCCTCTTTCATGAGGCTGCAAAATCCTTGTCCATCACTTTGTGACAGATGGTCCTTCTTGCAGACCATGATTAAGCTGGTGGTCAAGGATTGTGCTGCCTCGCAAAGAGGATTGGCTCATGGACTGGGATTTTGTCAGCTTGTGAAAGGGATTGGGTTTTGAATCCTCTTCACGAGGTAACAAAATCGTGGTCCACGAGCTATCACAATCATAGTCCACCAGCTGATTCTCTTTTGTGAGGCTGCAAAACTTTGTCCATCGCTTTGTGACCAGATGGCCCTTCACGAGCAGGATTAAGCTGGCTATCAAAGATTTTTCTACCTTGTGAAAGAGGATCGGATCGTGGACTAGGATTTTGTCAGCTCATGAAAGGGGATTGGGTTTTTGAATCCTCTTTCACAAGGTGACAAAATCGCGGTCCACGAGCTGCCAAAATCCTAGTCTGCCAGCCGATCATCTTTCACGAGGCTGCAAAATCCTTGTCCATCACTTAGGGACCAGATGACCAAAATCTGATGGTCAAGGATTACTCACAGACAGTGATTTTAGCTCACAGATGGGGATTGATGTGGCAGTCAGGGATTTTGCTACCTCACAAACTAGGAATTTTAAAACTTTTTAAACTTTCCCACTGTATTGTGAATTAACGGTTTGGTCTTTTGACTTGCAGTTCTCAGGATTTTAAGGGGATGCACTAGAGATGTGAATTATGATGTTTAGGTATTGGAAACTTAAGAGGTTCCATAGTTATGTCATCACAAAGTTCAGATTTTTCCCACAGGATAATATTGTGGCACCCATAGTGACTTTCAGTGCCTGTATCTAGAAAACAAAGCAAGATACAGACTTTTTGCTACTGGTAGCTTAGATCACCTAAAGCAGGAACAAGACTGGAAACCATAGACTGCAACTGCAGTGGAATTTTTTCCGTAAGTTGCTCCGTTAATGAGATAGAAACATAGAAACATAGACTTTGACGGCAGATAAGGACCGCCAGGCCCATCTAGTCTGCCCATTTCCCTACCTACAGGATAGGCCGCAGATCCTAGTTAACCAACAGCCTTTTTCTTCCTGCCCCCCACAAGAATTGCCTTATGTCTGTCCCATGCATTCTTGAATTCTCCCACAGTTTTAGACCCCACAACTTCCTCAGGAAGGCTGTTCCATGCATCCACTACCCTCTCTGTGAAATAATACTTCTCACATTGCCCTGAACCGCCCTCCTTCTATCTTTATATTGTGTCCCTTGTTCTTGCAAGTCTCTTTTTCTGAAAGATGCTACCCTCTTGGACTTTGTTGATTCCTTGAGGTACTTGAAAGTTTCTATCATGTCCCCTCTCCTTCTTTCCTCAAGGGTATACATATTAAGCTCCTTTAGTCTCTCCTCATACGGCTTCTCTTGCAGACCCTGCACCATTTTAGTTGCCCTCCTCTGACTGCCTCTATCCTGTCTATGTCCTTATGGAGATGGGGTCTCCAGAACTGGACACAGTATTCCAGATGGGGTCTCACCAACTGTCTGTACAGAGGGATAACAACTTCCTGTTTTCTGCTGCTGATGCTCTCTCTATACATCCCAGTATACCCCCGCCCTCCCTACTGCCTTCTCACATTGCTTGCTAACCTTAAGGTCATCTGATATGATTACCCCAGGTCCCTTTCCTGTTTTGTTGTTGTTACTAGCTCCCACCCATTGTGTATTCTTCTCCCTGGGTTCTTGTTTCCCAGGTGCATTATTTTACTTTTTGCATTGAACCCTAGCTGCCATACATCTGACCATTCCTCCAACCTTGCTAAGTCCCTTTTCATCCTTTTCATGCCTCCTTGTGTATCAACCCTGTTGCAGATCTTTGTGTCATCTGCAAAAAGGCATACTTTTCCTTCCAGTGCCTCTGCAATGTCACTGATGAAGACATTAAAAAGGACTGGACCCAATACTGAACCCTGCGGTACCCCACTAGTAACCGCCCTTTCTTCAGAGTGGACTCCATTTACAATTACCTTCTGTGTCCTGTTGTCCAGCCAATGTTTTACCCAGGCTACCACCCTGGGACCCACTCCCAGGCTGGTTAAGAGATATTGGCAAATTAGTGCCACAAGGGTTCCATGGTTGCCTTTTCAGTGCTTTTTGGGTCTGATATCTCAAGGAGGATGCGGGTATGTATTTTATTGAATTGTAGTGTGCAGGACTCATGACATGATTAGAACTGCACTTGAATTTTTTACCTACTATGGTTGCGTAGATATTGACAACAACTATTACAGGGTTCTTTGCCTATGGTGCTGCCATGCCCCAGAAGGTGCATGAGTGGGAGCGAGGGCCGGTAGGGCCAGCACTGCACTGACACATATCATTCAGGCCCCGACCCCACCAACACAGACTATTTACTAGTTATAACAGACTTCCTGAAAAGTAAGGAAATTTACTGCGAAAAAAAATATTGGTTGATGCATTAGTTAGGGTTGCAGTGACAGTAGGGAAATGACATGTTAGGGCTGAGCAACTAAGCCCGCCAGCCCCCCATCCTTCACAGAGTGATAGACACTGGGGTGTGCCATGGAGTCACAAGGGGTAAGTTTCAGCTCGTTCTTGAGATATGGATTTGGTTCACTTTATGTCGTGTGGAAGTCTCACTGTCACGATTACAACTGCACTTGAATTTTTTTTTACCTACTATGGTTGCCGAGATATTGGTAAATAACTGTTACAAGGGTTCCTTGTCTTATGGGGCAGCTATATGGCTCCGTGGTTATGTGTAAGTGGGAGCACAGAGCCTGAAGAGCATGCACTCACACAGACGCATATCATTATGCTGACATGGGCAGCTGGTGGGCCCCACGCTCCCACCAACACATGCTATTTACTGGTTATAGCAGACTTTCTCAAAAAGTAAGGAAATCTATCAAAACAAAATTGGTTATGCATTAGTTAGGTTGCACTGACAATAGTAGGGAAATGACACATTAGGGCTGAGCACCTACATCCCCCCCCATCCTCCACAGACCCGTACAGCCTGCACTCACACAGATGCATATCATTATGCTCACATGGCCAGCATCCACAGACCAACAGATACTGGGGTGTGCCATTGGGTCAGGAGGCTTAAGTCTCATCCCATTCTCCTTTACTGTAATGTGTCAACCTGTTTACTGATGGAATGGGGTGAGAACTGTGTTCTGAACTCACGGCACTCATGGCACTCATTCCACCTAGGGTAGAACCATGTCACAAGAGGCTAAATTTCAAATTAAATTTATCATATTTACAGACATACCTCTGAGATTATGCATGAAAACATTTATGCACATCTGTTTAAGGATTTTAAAGTTATTAAGGTGCAAATATGCAAAACTGGAAGACTGCTAAATGGGAATAAAACATGTGCGTGTAAGGATGTTTGAGACAGTATCTAAGAAAATACATGACATATTTAAATGACATTTATCACATCAAGAGAACTACCTCAAGAGATTATGCATGCCAAATTTCATGCAGATCCATTCAAGGGTTGCAAAGTTATTAGGGTGCAAATTATGCAAAACTGGATGACAGTGTATAAAGTACTTTCACTTTCAGAATATATTTTTTCCCATAGGAAATAATGGAAATAAAATGTAATAACTTTGGAATAGATTAATATTTTTTCAACAAACCTTCAAAGAGTACATCTGTGGCCAAAGGCTTTCTGCCCTAAAATGGCAGACCACAACATAAAAGCATTTCTGAGATACAGGTGGACAAAGAAACTTGAAAAACTGGTAAATTTAGCATTTTTGACACTTTTTATCTCATGTACCACACAACAGATTCACACAAAACTTTGTACATTATGGGACTTACACCTGTAGATTATGCATACCACATTTCGTGCAAATCCATCAAACAGTGCTAAAGTTATTAAGGTTCAAATTGTTGGGTTTAACATAGAAGTTTGCACTCAACCCTAATATACTGGTACGGTACTATATCTATCTATCTATCTATGTATCTATCTATCTATCTACCTATCTATCTATAGATAGACTATATATATATATTATTTATAGGGGCACGGTCACACCCCTATAGGTAGGGTTGAGTAGGCACGTTAATGTTAAACCTCAATTTTTGAGCGTTAATAATTTTGCAACCGTTCAACAGATTTGCACAAAATATGGTGTGTGTAGTCTGGTATGGTACGTCTCTTGATTTTCCAGGTTGCATTTCTGTTGGACTTACAGTTTCTCGCAGTAGCACTAAAAAACAAATGTTTTCACCACTTTTGATGCATTGTTTGCCATGGTGCTGTGACCACACTGTGTGGTATTTTGGTCTGAAATACGGAACACAGAACATAGAGTTTGGGTCAAAGAATAATCCAGCTATTTGGTTCAACAATATTAATGTGTTCAAAGTTATTTAATTTTGTAATTTTTGGTTTCTGAGCATGCTCAGTTCACTCCAAGATTTATATGCATGTCTTTCAAAGAGGATTGGGCTCATGGGCAAGGATTTTGTCAGCTCACGAATGAGGATTTAAAAATCTTGGTCCACCAGAAAATTCCTTGTCCGCAAGCCGTCATCTTGTTTTCAGTTTTTCCCCAAACAAAATGTCATAGCTTTTTCATGGGTGACTTTTTGATCTAATGAAGAATGGGTTTTGTTCAGAGTGATGCCCTCTACAAACCCATGTCTTTGGTTTGCTTTATTTTGTCCAAAAAATAGCCTTTCAAAATTTTCAAAATGACCGCTACTTGCTGACAATCCTCTTTCGCGAGGTGACAAAAACCTAGTCTGCAAGCCAATCCTCTTTCATGATGCTGCAAAATACTTGTCTGTCAATTTGTGACAGATGGTCCTTCTCGCAGACCAGGTTTAAGCTGGTGGTCAAGGATTTTGCTGCCTCACAAAAGAGGATTGTCTCGCGGGCCGGGATTTTGTCAGCTTGTGCAAGGGGATTGGCTTTTTGAATCCTCTTTCATGAGGTGACAAAGTTATGGTCCGCGAGCTATCAAAATCGTAGTCTGCCAGCTGATCCTCATTCGCAAGGCTGAAAAATTCTTATCTGTCACTTTGTGACCAGATGACCCTTCTCACTGAGCAGGATTAAGCTGGCTATCAAGGATTTTGCTACCTTGTGAAAGAGGATTGGCTCATGGACTGGGATTTGGTCAGCTCATGAAAGGGGATTGGGTTTTTGAATCCTCTCTGTGGCTATGTGTAGGTGGGATTGCAGGGCCCAAAGGGCCTTCGCTCACACAGACGCATATCATTATGCTGACATGGGCAGCTTGGTGGGCCCCGCGCTCCCACCAACACATGCTATTTACTGGTTAAAAGCTGAAGAGCCTGAATAGTGTTTTTGAGTGGAACAAGCAGAATTGAATACTTTCTTTCACCAGTAACAGTATGTATATGTGTGAGTCGGGGGGGGCTTAACCATAACAATTAGGTTTACCCTAACAGCTATGAAGGTTCCCCTGGGACAAGTATTTCTAATTTATAAAACAAGACACAGTATTCAAATGACATGCTGCAACTCTCTAACTAAAAATTAGACCAAAGTTTTAGTTTTAACATTTGCAAATATTGTTTTTGTCCTTTAAATGTAGAAAATACAATACCCAATTTTTTAAGTGTAATAATACAAAAGACACTGAATGCTATTGGGAAACAGTGTATCTTGCATGTGTATGAGGAACTACACTTGTTGATTTGGCCTCCATTATGTCTGTAGGTGGTATGCTATTTCGCAATAGTGCCAACTGTGTTGGGTGTTATTACTTCCTCAGCTGTGTCATTGAATCTGATAATATTTCTAGATTGTTTGCTACGAACCAATGTTGCCTGCCTTGTACAATATTATTGTTGCCAAAAAAAAGCAAGAATAACTTTTATTTTGTCTGTATGACACATGTGGATTCATACTATGTTATACAACCATAGGTTGTGTACACTGTCTTGTTATATGTGTGCCATCCATGCTACTAAAGGTACACAGAAGTTTCTGTGTGTGGTCATGTAGTAAAAAACTTGTGAGATAAACATTTGTTTCCTAAATGCAATAATACAGCTATGGAGGTGGTTCATGTTGGTTAACCACATTTTGCAGGTGTTGTAAGGACTTGGTTATGTGTCATGCTTCACTGATACTGAGCTGGACTATTATCCTAACATTGTGTACACACCTATCATCGTTATTTGTTAATAATTCTGTGTCCTGTGACTGTGTTGCCACCTAGGGTAGAACCATGTCACAAGAGGGCTAACGGTATGTTGTGAGTTGTTGAGGATGGTGGAGGTATGTGGCAGTGGGTTTACTTGCTCAATTGTGTTGTGTGTGTTAAAGAAAAACAAAATGTTACTCACCAGCAGAGTTGACCATGAGGAGTTGGCTAACTGCAGGAACCTCTCGCTTCTGACCCTCTGGGACTGGCAGGAGATGTTGCCTGTGTTCAGTGGCAGGGAACGTTTCTTGTGCTGTTTGTACAAAAAAAAGGGAAGAATATTAGTAAAGTTAAATAAAACATGGCACATTTTTAAAAACAATCAATGGTCAATAGTATTGCTGAATGTAATGTTGCTTATTGGCTCTTTGTTGTACATAATAACTTCTTCGTATTAAATATACAGTTTTACAGTGTCTTAGTAACTATTTCAGTAGCCACAGAAGACTGTTTGATACCACATTTCTAAATATGTGTTTGTGCTGTTTCATGTTAATTCTGTTGACAGGAAGGTGTGACAGATACCTTGAGTGATACCAAACTCTCTGTGCACTCTCTCTGTCAGTAGTCCTTGCTGTGTGACACAGACGTGTTACTCATTCTGCTGTGTCTACTGCTTGTTAGATACATTGTCATAACTATGTTGAAGCACTAGTACATCATGATAGAAAGAAAATTGCTGTAACAATAGTAGCCTCCATTCTGTGGTATCTCATAAGACATTGTCAGTTATCGGCTGCATGAGGCAGTAAACCTGTGCCCTTGTGCCTAAGTATGCAGTCACAATATGACATGATGATATGTCACAATAGGCCACACCATGCTGTGTATTACTGATTGATTATACAGCAGCAAGAAAATTCCCAGAAATCTGTTTAGTACTGTGCCCCTGGCCTATGTCATTGTGCCCAACTACCTAGTCATGAAGTTATCATAGGATAATCCAAAGCCTGTCATGGATTATTTCTGCTAATATTTGTGTAAAGTAGTACTTTCAGCTGGCTGTTGCATGCGATTAAAACCCAGGTGAATAAAATCCTTAGCCAATCACAGAGGAAACACTTGATGAACAAGTACAGATAAGCACTGTGTTCTACCTCAAACAGGTTAGGATTAACTGTGACTTCTACAGCAAAGCTTGAGACATGAATGACAACCATGATACTGAGGTGGCAGTACACACTGCTTGTGTGCATAGCTGCTCATCATTTACTTTGGCAGTGTATTGGATATGTCCACTTTGATTTTTTGGTTTGAGAAAAAAATCACTTTCTGTCAGAGTCCCTAGAGATTGTAAAATGGTGTTCTACCACACCAAGGTGTAGCAGATTCTGTGACGTGTAATAGTGGTACAACAGCATCTTGGAACAGAAGAGAATTATATACAGAACCATACTGCAGTGTACACTATATGGACAATACTGCATGAACATCTATGCAGAAACAGTGTATACTCCCACACAGGGCTTCTCATTTTTGGTTACCTTCAGAACAAAGCTGTTTGTTTGTGGTGTAAGTGAGTCATATTTTATACTTGGTGTTCAATGGGATAGCAATCAGTGTGGCTCAATTAAGCATTCTGAAATGGATAGAAAAAATGATGACTCCTGACTGGTGAAGAACAGCTTTCAGAGTGGCCGTTATCACAACACAACTGCTCAGCTGAAAGTAATATATTTAAAAAAGTCATAAAATTTACTTTTAAAAATGATCAATTTCATAATCTCAGTAAGGCACTACAGTAGGTGCATTATAGTGGGTCAATGACCCTTCTCTTGTGGTGGAAGCACTCAGCTATGCCTTGTGCTTCAACACACCAGTTGTGCACCATTATCCCACTATGATGCACTCTGTGTCATGCCTTGTTGTTTAATTGTGAAGTGGGTGCAAAGAATGGTGAATTTTGCTTTGTTGAGAACTGCTTCCAGCTGGGCTGTTATCCCAGGCAAGAGTTCAGCTGAAAGTGTTATGTCTAAACATGGATAAACAGATAAAAATGCAGTGAGAATGATCCATTTCATAATCACAATAAGGCGCTCTGTGGAGTGTGTTATGGTGGGCTAATGGTCCTTCTCTGGTGGTTGAAGCTTTCAGATATGCCTTGAGCTTCAACCCACCCCATTGTGGGCTGTTATTGCAGCATATCACACATCCTGTTATGTCTTATTGTTTGAATTACGTATGACAGGGGGTGTGTTATGGTGTCATAACAGGCCACCCTGGGTGCGAGAAGGGCTTTTACCGCACCATAACACAAGTCCTCTGGAGTGCCAGATTGTGAGTATGAAATAGATCATTTGAACTAAATTATATGAATTTTTCAACGTGATACTTTCAGTCGGGCCATTGTGGTGACATAACGGTGCAGCTGAAAGCAGTTGTTAGCAATCAGAATTCAGCATTCTTTCTACCGATTTCAAAATCTAAAACAATAATCAAAGCATGGATGATAATGCGGCATTGCACATAAATAGCTGACTGATTGTGAAACAGTTTTTAACTTACTACATTTTCAATGGATATAGTATTTTGCATTTTTGTATAATACTTACAGCCGTGGTGGCGATTTCAAACTCAGGCTTCCATGCATAACCCACATATCATGGGCAGTCTCTACCAGTCCCTAGTTTTCCATTGGACTTCTCCGCAGCCTCACTCTTATAAAATCTGCTGGTTGAACTTCCACTCTCCTGCACTCATCTGGTGACTTCTAAATGCCTTTCTCCCTAAGGCATGACCAACCTATGAATACAAATACATAGAAATGTTTATCAATCTGTGTACATAAATGTAACTCTATAGAAGTATGCTGTCTAGTAAGTGTTCATGACAAAGCTAAGAATTTTCCAGTGTCATAAACTTATTTAAAGTAAGCAAACTTATTCTCAATAGTATTATGGCTATAAAAACTCTAGTTATCTGATTGGTTGATGAGCTTGTAACTGAGTGCTGATATCGCATGATGCAGCACTGGAAGAAGGCCCACTAGACTACTGACAATAAGACCAATTGTAGCAACCATTCCTGTCTGCTATCACAAATGTGGCTTTCACCTTACTCACTAAAACATTAACAGGCCCAAAAATAAAAGTGCATTACATTTATATACTATACGTACCAATTAAATGTTATTTGTTTGCATAATAGTCATAGTAAATAGACATGCATACCTTTTAAGTTACTGTGTACTGTAGTTAGAATTCTAATAACTAGTGTTTCTTGTAGAACATTTAAAATATGTCTGCAATGCCCATCTGATGACTGGGAAAAGCTGTGCTGGTTTAGCTGTTACATATGTAACAAAAGACTTACTTCCATCTGAGGCATTCTGTTGTATGTTGGTGGGACTAAATAGTATGGCAAGACTGCTGAGCAATCTAGTGAATGTTGACCAGATAGAGAATAAGTAATACAGAGAAAGGAAGGAATATTATAAAGAAGAAAAAGATGAGGAAATGTACGGAGAGGTCGGGTTGGGGTACTAAGACAGTTTAGGAGCTAATACAAGTACATGATTTTTGATTTACATAACATTTACATGTGAGATAGTATGTTTGTGCTGGGATGCTGGAACTGATTAACAAAAAAAAAAATACAGATTTAGTTTCTTATTTGGTGCATTTGTTCACCCCACATGAAATAAAGAAAGAAAAAAAATATTTGACACATTTTATTATCACAGTAAGACAGTCCAGGGCATACATTGTGCTGGGTAAGAAAACATCTCGGGTAGTTGAGGTGAAGGAGCACAGCAATGTCTTATGACACAGCCAAGGTGCGTTATTTTCCAAACACAATATCAAATTATGTTATACCTGGTGTTACAGGAGCACTCGACTTGTGATGTTGTGCTTTCAGCTACCCTAGGTGTAACATTATTCTGCAATACTGCAGACCCTGTAATGCCTTATTGTTAATTACTATATACAATATAAATGTTTCTCTTTACCTTCACCCAAGTTCTTGACAGCTTGAGGTTGGTGCCCTCATCACTATGGCTGGATTTGAATAGTCCTTCACAGCCTGAACGAGGGCTAGCACATCACTGTCTGACCACGTTTTCAGCATTTTCAAAGAAATTCAAAGGAATGATTCTCAATGTGGTATCTGAAAAATAATGCGTACAGACGTGAGAGGATTAAATATTGCATCTTTAAAAAACAGACAAAAACATGTCGAGTAATACAACTGTGCGTAGTAAGAGGCTGTGTTACATAGAAATATATAATGTTAATTCCTCTTTTCATGTACAATGCTTGTTCTTTCCACAGAGGCATTTCACATATCCAGCATAATTTTAAATGATTCTATAATACTGTGGTAAATGGAAAGATAACACTACTTCAGGCAAAGCTTCTTTTTTTGACTGTGTTGTATGAGTAATGCCATCAAGCTGTAGATAAATGCTGCACTTGTAAACCTGCTCCCAACCTGTGCCATGCACAGATTGATTAACTGCTGCCCCCCAACCCTGCACAGATAAACACACTAATAATACACTGTAGCCCCTGTCCATGTGATAAGAATGTGTGAAGGAGTGATTTAGCAAGATGCAATAATCTTGAAAATATTGTCAATCAACTGTTGGGGGACTACGACGTGAACCTGGTTGACAGTGACAGAAAAATTTGGAAACTGCAACTAAATAACTAGGTCTGAAGTTATTATTGTATATACCGATCTGGATGGAATAATGTTTTTAACATGAATTATGACAGATACACTACTGCATGACATAGAATGGGGCAATTACAAAAGGCATGTGCACAGTGCATACAGGCATCCCTGAGTTGCACTGTACCCTGGAAGGGGGGTGATGTACTGGTGCAACCTGGTGTGCTAATGCATTGCAGATGCAACATGTACTGTACATTATGATATGCAGTGCTTCTGCAAGGGCTGTGAAGGGGGCATTCCCTCCCATATGAAACTCAGCCCCATTTACAGTACAGCTTAGAGGTGCCTGCCCTGGGAATTACAGGAATACACCTCCCAAAGTTAAGTCAACTTCAAGTTTGATTATACAGACTACCAGTTAGAGCAGCGAACCCGAGCGTTGTCTAAGTGCTCCTGGCTGTTCCTTATATACCATTACACTGTTGTTTGTATATTATAACCTGCTGTCTATGTTGTAATCTCTTTTGGAGCCCTGTTTAGTTCTAAAAACAGGAGGAGGAGTGGTAGCGTACTGAATACCGAACTACCGACTCAGTTGCAGCAAAACATTGCTTTGGCTACACATTGTAACCTGCAGGATTATCTGCAGCAGTCTCAGCATTTTACTTAATTTTAGTTTTATTTTAAGTTTTTCTGCTGGCAGCTAACGCTGTTGCTGGGGCAACAGATTGCACTTCTGGTAACTGGGACATTTAACTCACCCTCCAGTGAGCAGTTTCTTCATTATACAGACTACCAGTTAGAGCAGTGAACACAAGCATTGTCTAAGCACTTCTGGCTGTTTCTTATACACCATTACACCGTTGTTTGTATATTATAACCTGCTGTCTATGTTGTAATCTCTTTTGGAGCCCTGTTTAGTTCTAAAAACAGGAGGAGGAGTGGTAGCGTACTGAATACTGAACTACCGACTCAGTTGCAGCAAAACATTGCTTTGGATTATCTGCAGCAGTTTCAGCATTTTACTTAATTTTAGTTTTATTTTAAGTTTTTCTGCTGGCAGCTAACACTGTTGCTGGAGCAACGGATTGCATTTCCAGTAACTGGGACATTTAACTTGCCCTGCGGCAAGCAGTGCAAGCCGAGCAGGGCGAGCGCGCTTGCGCGCGCAAAGACACGCGCAAAGACATGTGCATCCAGTGCGTGTTTAGTGGATTCAGCGACCTCAGCACCTATTTGTGGTAAAATTGGATTATTGATCAAACCATAATATAAGTAGGTGTTAGTTTCCAGTTACTTTGAATATCACTTTTGTGTTGATTGCTTAAATTGCATATCCCTCATACTACTATGGAACCTAATAATCATGTAAACCCCACTATTATGACTATTGGGGAAATTGGCTTAAAATGTCAAACATGTCTTATGTATAAATTAGTAGATTCATTACCTACCATGGTAAACACTTATCAATGTGAAAAATGATCAGTCAATAAAGCCATAGAAGAAGAATTAAGTACTTTTGGGAAAAGACTAATTATATTAGAAAAAAGTCAGGCAGACATGTTGAGACGACACAATGAACTGAATGACATTTCATGTGTACCTACAATAAATACTGACCCTTTAAGCACTGTTAATCAAGAATTAAACTTGTTACAAGAACCATTAGTGCCCTTAATTATCACAACAGTCAAAAAAGAAGATGTCAGTAGAAAAAGGGTTAGGGGTGAGGATACAGAGGACCATGATTGGGCAACAGTATCAACAGGTAGAGCAATTAAAAAAGGACGAAAAGCTAACAAGTTTGAAATTCCAATTAAAAACCGCTTTCAGATACTCTCTAATGACTCAAATAACAGCACTCCACATTCACCTTCATCTTTACATGTATCTTGTTTAGAGACTGACAAAACTGTAACTGACCAAAACACACAGGAACCACTAATAATCCTTGATAGCTCATTGACTCCAGTTTCTAAGTCAAATCAATGACTTGATAATCAATCAATAAACATGGAATTGCAAATTTAATGGATGCAAATTCTTCAGTGCCATTGAATGCCACACCAAGACAAACTTTGTACCAGGTGATTCAATGATTAAGCACATTGATAGGACAATCTGTAATCCTGATAAAGCCAACAGAACCTGCTTAAGTTATAGAGGGGCTAAAATAGCAGTTATCACCAATATGTTAAACCCTATACTATCCCAAGCAGGACATAACCCGCTAGTAATTATCCATGCAGGGGTTAATGTTTGCCAGTCTGAAAGTAACAAACTGGAGGAAAGCTATGTGGCACTAAATAATCTTCTGGTTGGAAAAGGATGTACTGTCTGCTTTTCAGAGATACTACCAGTACCCAGGGCTACTTATGTCATCATAAATAAAAAAAAAAAAAACAACAACTGGTTAAGACTGGTGTTTGAAGCAGGGGATCAAATGCATTCAGCATTGGGAAGAATTTTGTGGAAAGGACTCACTTTTTTGCTGTGACGGACTCCATCTGAGTAGAAGGGGTAATACTATACTGGGTAGAAAAATTGTAGCAGAAATAAATAATTGAAACTAGATTATGTGGGGGAGAATTGGAAAGGTCTAAATTCTCTAAAAGGGATAAACACCTATGTTAAACAATCAGTAGCTAAATATTGTAAAGTCCTTAGCTTTAATACGAGATCTCTGAATATTTTAAGCATGGCAGAATTGGAATGTAAATGTAAACTTCTAGATATTGGTATTAATTGCTATAACTGAAACACGGTGGGACTCATCATCTAAATGGGTTAAGGAAATCCCTGGTTACAGGTTGTATCATAAAGATAGATTGAATAAAAGTGGAGGAGGGGTTTGTCTATTTGTACATAATGATTTAATTTCTTCGGAAATGATTAATAACTCCAGTACTGAATCTTTGTGGGTACAGCTGCAGTTTAAGGGACTGTCCAAATAAGTTATAGGAGTCTGTTTCAGACCTCCATCGTCTAACTCTGAATATACAAATGAGTTAATTAACCAAATATCTGACATAGTAGAAAAGAACGATGTTATTATTGTGGGTGATTTTAATATGCCAGGAATAAACTGGGAAATATTTACTGGAATAACTTCACAGGAAAAATTGTTAACAGACTTATGTATTGATCAAGGCCTTGAGCAATTAGTTAATGACCCCACTAGGGGAAACAATATATTGGATCTAATTATTACTAATTCTGGAAGTTTAGTATCAGATATAGATATTGCTGCTCCCATTGGAAATAGTGATCATAAGGCAGTAGTTTTTAATATAAGTATTACAAAAAGTAAAACAACTTCTGGAATATTATAAAACAATTACAACAGAGCTAACTTTAAACACATTAATGTTATAATCAACCAAATAAATTGGAAAAATGTGTTCCTAAATAAAACTATAACCCAAGCATGGGACCTATTTAAGTATAATATAAATATGATAGAAAGAACCTACGTTCCCTTAAAATCCAAATATAACAAAAAAGGTAAAATACTGATCTGGTTTAATAAAGATATACACAGACAAATAAAATTAAAGGAGCATCTCTTTAGGAAATTAAAAATTAATGGTACCCATGGTACTAGGGTCAGATATAAAAATTCAATAATTCACCTAAAAACTAATTAGACAAGCTAAAACAAATTAGAATTGACCTTAGCACATTCAAAATCAAATAAAAAAACTTCATTCTTATATAAATAGTAAAAAGGTGACACTAGAAAAATTGGACCTATGACATTTGAAGGAATCAGTTAATGATGATCAAAAATTGCCAAAATATTTAATCAATATTTTCTTCTGCCTTCTATAATAAAGATAATTACTTTCAAAATGTAATTTAACCCATTATATCCAATAATTAATGAGTAAGAAGTAAAAATGTGCTCTCAATACTAAAAAAAATCTACCAGCTCGGGACCTGATAACATTAATGCATGGTTTTGAAAGAAACTATCGACTCGGTTACTGTTCCTTTAACTTTATTATTTAATAAATCATTGACTGAAGGCAGTATCCCAAATGATTGGTGTACCGCAATTGTGGTCTCCATTTTAAAAAAGGGAAACAAAACAATGGTTCAAAATTATAAACCAATAAGTCTTACTTCAATAATTGGTAAGGCCATGTAGAGTTATTAAATCTCACATTGATTCGAAATTCAGATTCTTGGGGTAGCAGGATTTAACACAGCATGGTTTTAAAACTTGATCTTCATGTACTATTATCCTGATTTCCTTTTATAATAACATTAGTAGGTATCTGGATAACCATATCCCATCTGATGTTATACTTTTGGACTACAGTAAAGCTTTTGATAAAGTGCCCCATTCATTACTCATCAAGAAAATGTGTAAATTTGTTTTTTCGGGATATATAATAACTTGGGTATCTCAATGGTTATATGGTTGAACTCAGATGGTTAGGGTCAACAATTTCTTATCCAACTCACTCATGGTGACCAGTGGTGTACCCCAGGGCTCAGTCTTGGGTCCAACATTGTTTAATTTATTTATCAGTGACCTAAATATAACTTCTAGTAATTTTATCTCTAAATTCGCTGATAATACTAAACTGGGAGGGAGAGTTGGTACAGCTTTAAATGGGAAACATTCTTCAGAACGACCTAAAAACTATGGAACAGTGGGCAGAAAGTAACCTTATGGATTTCAACACGGACAAGTGTGTGGTTTTACATTTTGGGAATAGAAACCCCCAAAATACATATTGGTTAAATAACAAACAAATCAAATATTCTGAGTGTGAAAGAGATTTGGGGATTCTAATAAATAATAAATTATCAGCAGATTCCCACTGTAATAGAGTGGCAAATACAGCTAATGTTATGTTGAAACAGATTAATAAAACATTTGTCAATAAATCTGAACAGTGTTTGGTCACCTTATATTGATCATATGTTAGACCCTATTTGGATTCTGGATCCCCTTACTGGAATCCATACCTTAGGAAGGACATTCATAGAGTGGAAAAGGTACAGAGAAGATTAACTAAGATGATTCCTAGACTCAAAAATGACTCATATAACTTATGTTTAACTAAAACAGGTTTACACTCTCTAAAACAAAGAAGATTAAGAGGGGACTTATTATTTTTATTTAATATATTAAAATGTCCATTACAGATGAAACAATCAGATTATCATGTGCTAAAAACGATAGTCGGTAGACTACATAATAAACAATTAATTGTTGAAAGGGTTAATACTAATAAAAGAGACAACTTCTTTAGTGTTAGGGACCCACAGAAATGGAATTAACTTCCTGAATTCATAGTAAATTCAAAAACCTCTGAATCTTTTAAAAATAAATTGGATATTTGGTTAACAAATAAGGAAGGAGACTGACTTACTGTTGTGGGAGACAATCTCGATGGGCCGCAATGGCCTTCTTTTGTCCAGTAAAACCAGTATAACCAGTATAAGTTGACTTAAGTGGCTGGGTACCAACACACAGGCTACCATACCATGGAGACCAGCATGGCAGTCTGCACACCTTGTCATCTCATCCCCCCACCCCAAAAAAAAAACAACAACTGCCTGTAGTACGAAAGTCATGGTATTGCTACTGTGGTGAATCCAACTGATATAGCACTGTTCCTTCCCTGCCTGTAGTGCAGAACCCTGTACTGAACACCTGTAAGATCCCTGGTGATATAGCAGAGTCCCCCCACCATCCCCATGCTAACCATATTGTGATAACTGCCCTTCTGAAGATCCATGGTGGTCTACTGCACCCCCATACCATATCACCCATTGAGACACCACCCCCACAGCCCACTCCTATGTGCCACCATTTCTATGTGATGTGTATGTTAGTTTCTCTAATTTTTGACCAAGTTATATGACTCTTAAAAGAGCCATTTGGTTCTGTCACAGAGTATGTACTGCAGATATATAGAGGTGCACATTCAGAGAAGTGCCATAATGCCATCTCCAAGGTCCCCAACAAAATATGAGTTGCCTACATTTGAGAGATGCACACCATCTTTTAGGTATAGCCAATGTCTGAAATTACAAATTTGGGGTATTGTATAGTGTGCATTCCCATAATGTGAAGGAATCCAGATATTTGGATGTTTACCTTATGACATGAACTTTCAAGCGCCGGACAGTACTCCTCACCTCTCCAGATCATCCGCTGTGTAATATCTGAATACAGAATTTTACAATCAGGTAACATCTCCATAAGACGCTGCAAATCTGAGTGTGCAGCTTCTATCAAATCTACTTCCCTTTTGTAACCCAAACCATTACCTCCAAGGTGAATGAGAAGCATATCTGGTTCAGGATGTGTCTGCAGCAAGTGGTACATGGTTGGCATTAGCTGCTCCCACCTCACGCCACCCTTCCCAAACCAAGACACATCACAATTTGGTAGCTGCAAGTTATTGGCAAAATAGCTTGCTCTACTAAATGCAGATGCCCTTCTCACCAGGCTGATCCCCACAATCCACACACTCACTCTGGCTCTTTCTGCCATTCTGAATATAAATCAGTAATCCTTCAGATGGAGAAATATCAGAAATATGCCTCTCTCTGAACAATACTGAAGCAAATGACTACCATTACAATAGCATAAGACAGATAGTGGGGAAGAAATGCTGTGTCAGGCAGCAACAGATACTATACACACATACCATTGGTTAGCATTGCTTACTGCAACTTGTGTCTACAAAATTGTTTGCTATTGGCCTTTTGTTTATAAAATGTTATTTTTATTTTGATGGGATAATGCTGCTCATTGATTTGTCATCTGCTGTGACATGTCAGCATTGTACATTTCTATTGGCCACTGCTATTTCCTATACTGTGACACTGTGCCTGGGTTCCCTCTCTTTTTGAACTGGCATTCTGAGTGGTAAGAGCACCTCTATGCATGCTTACTTAAATGATGCTTCTGACATGTTGTAACTGTGTGTTTTAAAATAGTTGGCTGAACTTGCTTTGTTACAAGACTTTCAACAGTAACAGTTGCTGCAAGTCCTACTGTGAGGTTTAAGTTCATTAAATAAAATCAATAAAACAGGTGATGTGATAGACTGTTTAAGTGTGGGCCTGAGAAATAGTGTGCTGTCTGAAAACAAATACAGCACTGGGTAGCTTTCTTATAAAGATCATCCAGCAGCATATGTTTCAATATTCTGACTGCATGTACAGGTTAGGGTCTGGTTAATTACATTTTAAGATTTAATGAATTACTGTATGTGAGCTGTGTTTAACTTACTTTAGAAGAAATACAAACACTGTAATAAGTTTTGGCATCTTGCCCTTTTAACTGCTGCAGTTTGAAAATGCAATAGTTTGCTAATTACATAAACTGAATATTTGCAACAGCACAGAAATAGGCATTTATGTATTAACTTTTATACAGATTCATACATTAACTGTTTAAGGGATATGTTATGGATGGTGTGCATGAAGAGAAAAAGAAAATGTATCATAGTAAAATCATAAGGTATGCTTGCTTTAAAGTGCCTTTTCAGCCAGAATGCCAAATGACACAGAATTATGTACAATATCATCTGAAAGAGCACAAATTCCAATTTTGAGATATACTAATTTGCTGCTAAGCCATGAAGATATGCATGCTTAAATTTTATAATGTTTAAAATGTTTTGCTTACATTTGGTAGCAGTTTTCAGTGCAGCTTGGAGCCTAGGATCCAAGATGGCTGTCTTCCTGCTGTTTCCTGTGTTTCTATTGGTCTAGAATGCTCATTTCCTGTTGTTTTATGAATCCTCTTTCGTGAGCATACAAAATCCTTGACCGAGACTCGTGCGGACAAGGATTCTCTTTAGTGATCTAGCAAAATCCTTGACCGCGATGTTATCACAGAAGAAAGGGTAGTTGAAAACATATATTGCTGTAAATTATAGAATACATGTAAAATTAAGATGGCTGTTTTTTCTGTGCTGCTGTGGAACATATTGGTTCATTAGAAAACATTCATTTATATTTTTGCTAACATTTTAAATACCCCCCAAAACAACAATGCAAATATCTTTCATGAGTATGCAAAATCCTTATCCGTGACTTATGTGGACAAGGATCCTGCTTCGTGAGGTGACAGAATCCTTGACCGCGATGTTTTGGCAGCAAACTGAACTGTTACATGGGTTTATTTTTTTTTAAATTGTTAACTGATTTAAAACTAAGATGTCTTATATGGTATACTATTGACTAAGATATGTGTGTTGCATAGCTGCTTATTTTATAGTTGTAATGTGCTTTTGTTTAAAAAAAATAATTTTATGATCCTTGTCTGCAAGCATGGAAAATTATTGACTGCGACTTAGCGGACAATGATTATGCTTCATGAGCTAACTAAATCCATGGCCATGAGGTTATTGCAGGTAACAATACTGAGACATATATTTTTATTTAAAAAGTTTGAAAAATAGTTTAAAATCATCATCATTTTTAAAATATGTTATGAACTAGATTATGAGTGCTACATACATCATTGATATGCACACTTAATTAGTTTTTTAAGATTGGAAAGATTTTGAAATCCTGTTTCGTGAGCATACAAATTCCTTGTCTGCGACTCGTGTGGTCAAGGATTATCTTTCGTGAGTTGACAAAATCTTTAGCTGCAAGGTTATCATGAGAAAGGTCCTGGGACATGTATTTTTTTTAAAAAAATACAAAAAAATGCCAAAGATTGTCAGACTTTGTTTTATATAATATGAGGTGGATTCTGAGTGCTACATACATCGTTGTCATACATTATTAATTTGTTTTTTGAAATTGGATGCAATGTTTAAATCCTGTTTTGCGAGCATGCAAATTCCTTGATGCTACTCATGTGATCAAGGATTATTTTTCGCAAGGCAGCAAAATCCTTGTCCATGACATTTTTTTTCACTTTTTCCATTGAATTTGCCTTAAATATGTATTTTCTTTGTCATGTTTGCAAGGTGGTAGGGTATTGTTACTTCTAGCATATAAATAAAGATTGCTACACTCAACTGTGTCATTATGTGGCTCAGGTAGTAATGAAGATGTATTTGTTTGATTCATTATTCTTTAACTGAACTAGCTCATTGATTGGTTAATATACAAGTGTTAAATTCTTGAGGAATGACTGACACAGCAGTGTCACTCAGTTGATGCAGTCTATGCCAATGTGTATGTCTTTCAAGGTTTCCTTATTTTGCATAACAATGAGCCATTGTAGTATAGCAATAATGCACTCCAGTGTGTGGGTTGTGGTGCGATAACCTCACTTCTGGGATGGAGGACATACTCGGCCAATGACCTTGTGCCAAACCACCGAGGCATGAAGTTATCCCAGCACAACACACACCCTGTCATGCATGATTTTTTTTTATTCTAAGTGGTGCACAGAACAGTGTAAGTCAGAAAATAATTTACATATTGTGACTTACGATGTTGACATGCTGTATGAGTTACAGAGCATATTCTTATTGGTTATTTTCTACAAATGAGTACTTAGTATGTAATATGTATTGTGCTGTAGGTTGCATATATGCTTTAGCATCTATTCTATTTTTGTTCCCTTAGGTGCAGGTCTAAAAACAAGAAGAGTGAATAGTTCAAGAAGACTTAAAACTATGACTATTGTATGCAAAGTGCAGCATCATACAAAGCAGAGTAGGTATATTGGTTGCTCTGTGTCATTTCATGATGAGAAATCCATTACTTCTTGCACAGTAAAAATTTCTCACTGTTCCTCATCTTCTTGTGCAGTTTCAAAAAAATGCACAGATGTGAAGAAATGTGTATGCAGTGGTTAACTGCAAGTCAGGAATGGTAAGAAAAAAAGTGTGGCACACAAAAGATGTGCCCTTCTGACTCATGAGGCAATTAGTGGTAGGTCTGTTACAAATAAGAGAAATGGTGTCAGTGACACTAGATGTTACACCAAAGCTAAATTCTTTAAAAGAATGGTACATGCTGCTAAGATTGAGCATGCCATCTCAGCAGTCATGATGTGGAAAGGTAGGAAAGTTAAGAACAAAGTTTCTCTCATGAAACTGCCTTTGAGAGCAAGATGCTTTGTCAATATGGGTATGACTGTGCAGTCTCAATTGTGGGCTGTCATGATGGCAGCTATTGATAAACTGACTGCAAAGACTGAAGATATGAGGACTAGACTAATTGGGTTTAAACACTTAAACAGAGAAAATCTTTGTACAGTGTTTCAAGGGAACTAGATGCACTCTGAACATTCTGAAGCATTTTTCTGAGAGGAAACATATAATGCTCACAGTACAAATGTTACTTTGACATTGGATGTGTGTGGAAAAGTTCAGAGTGTTTTGCTTGTGTCAAACGATGACAATGTGTTGGATGAGGAAATGACACTTATGAGAATGTAACACAGCAGAAGTCACGTACAAGAAATGGCCCTATGACACTCTGTACAATGTCAGGGAAGAATCAATGCTTGTAATTGAGAACTTTCTACTGACATTGTTAGGCACAAAGAGATGTGTAAGACACAAATTGTTTTATAATATTGACAAGTATGATATTAGACCTCATACTGGGCTAATGGGGCATTTGCTTGCTTGCTTGCAAAGTGACACATGCAACAGTATATTCCATCATTTTCACATGATAGCTGTGCACCACTCTGGTATGTGTAGATTTGTACAACTATATTGTGTGAGATCCACTATGCGAGACTTTACTCACTTTGAGTCTTTGCTAAATGGTGGAGATGTTGATGGACTCATTGACTTTGTTAAAGAGTTGCAACAAAGGCATAAATTGAAGACAACTATTGATACTGATGATAGTATAGATGTAACACAGATTGGCACAGTGCAGGAGTCACAGCTGCTAAGGAAGTTTGGAACTGAGATAGCTAAATTTGAAATAAGCAAAACTCAGAAATTCAGTGTTGTGTGTGCCTCTTGTGAATGACTGTTTTACAAAGAACAGTGTGTCACTGTAGATCTGCACAATATCACATGTTGGAATGAGATGTATTTATTTATTTATTTATTTGTACAATCAGATTTGCAACCTTTGAGCCAGAGGCTCGATTTACAAAGATACCTCATCACAGAGAGGACAACAGTGTTACAATATTACAGTAGGTTGACATACAAATTTACACAGAATTTACATAGTAGTATACAGGCATTGTTACATTTATTTTGCACATTTCATAAAACAGTAGTTACATAAGTACAGACATCTGGTAGGGGGGAATGAAGGAAACCAGGTGGGAGGAGGTGGGGTAAGGGTGGAGGAGGCAGTCCAGAGGACTTTGTCGAAGTGCATTCAGTGATATGCAAGCAGCCTGTTAGTGACAGGAACAGCAGTGGATTTTGAACAGATGGTTCTGAAGAGCAGTTTTGAAGGAAGCAATTTTTGGAGCGTTAGTGATGGCTACAGAGAGAGTGTTAAATCAGGAGGGGGCCCTGTAGCAAAAGGATCTCTGAGCTAGGAAGGTCCTAGTTCTGGGTACCAGTAGAGTGGCTTTGTCCGAGCTGTGGGTGGAGACTGTGGGGGAGGTATGTTGGAAGGAGGCAGATACCCCGAGGAGGGGGACAGCCCGAGCAGAATTTTCTTCGCTAGTAGGCAGGTTTGATATTGGAGACATTCTTCCAGGTTGCAGAGATTAGAAGTAGAATAGAGATGACAAGTGTGGATGAGTCTGGGGGCACTGGTCAGTAGTCTACAGACCTTGTTCAAAGTAAGTCGGATCTTATTGAGTGCTGTGTTATCAGCAGCTCCATTTACTGGTAGGCCATAGTCCACTAGGGATAGTACTGAGGATGTGATGGCCAGTCATAGAACATCAGGTGGAAGACAGTCCCTATGGCAGTATAGAAGGCCAGTCCGGGTGCTGGTGGCAGATGCAAGGGCATTAATGTGGGAGTGAAAAGTGAGGGCAGTGTCAAAAGTAATGCCAAGATATTTGTAGGTATGTACTTGCTCAAGCAGGTGTTGAGTGCTTGGAAGGATAAGGAGGGGGGTATTTCTTGCTTTGTTTTGATGATGGGAGAAGAGTATTGACTTGGTCTTTTTGAGATTGATGACAAGTCTGTGCTCCTTGAACCAGCTGTCTGCTTGGCTGCAGGTGTGTTGGAGAGAGTCCTGGAGGGAGGCAGAATTTCAGTGAGGGGCATAAAGAATGGGATCATCTGCATACAGAAGAATTTTGCCAGAGCAGGCACTGGGCAGGGTGTTTAGGTATGGACTAAAATGTAGGGGGCCCAGGATGAAGCCCTGGAGGACCCCAGAGTGGACAGGGTGGGTCTCTGAGAGTATCCCATTGATTTTGATGCACTGGGAATGGGCTGACAGGTAGCTAGAGCACCGGGCGAGGGGACCAGTAGAGAAACTGATATGGTAGAGGGCATCAAGTAGGAAGGGATGGCAGACAGTGTCAAAGGCCTTTGAGAGATTTATTTATTTATTTATTTTATTTATTTGTATAATCGGTTTACAACCTTTGAGCCAGAGGCTCATTTACAAAGGTACCATGTCACATTGAGGACAGACAGAGCATTTAGGTTACAGAATACAGGTCACTGACCTAGAGTTACACAGAAAGATTTCATACATTGTACAATTTAGTAGCATTTCCAGTGATACAGATGAGCACATGCTGGTTGCAACAGGGGCAGGATGCACAGGGGGGAGAAATGGGTGAGAGGGAGGTGGAGTGCCAATCAGTGGGTGTTGTCTAGTGTAGAGATAGTGGTGAGGCACCAATTAGAGATAAGAACAGCTGCAAGTGTTAAACAGTTGGCTCCGAAGGGCAGTTTTGAAGTTGAAGATTGTGCAGGCATTGGAGATGGGTGCAGGGAGAGAGTTAAACCAGGATGGGGCTCTGTAGCAGAAGGACCTCTGACCATGGGTGGTCCTGGATCTGGGGACCAGTAGAGTGGTCTTGTTGGCAGTTCAAGTTGTGATAGTGGGTGGGGTATGGTGGATGGAGGCTGTCACCCCAGGAGGGGAGAGCCTGAGTAGAGGTTTTTTTTTGTGAGGAGGCAGGTTTGGTAGTGGAGCCATTCATCTAGGTGAAGGAGTTTTGCCCTGTCATAGAGTTGACAAGTATGTGTGAGCCTGGGGGCACCAGTAATCAGCCTGATCAATGAACACTGCTCCAGCAAGGTAGCCAGAGTCAAGAGAGGAGTGCAGAAAGTTGAAGAATTCCAGTAAGGCTGTACCAGTGCTATTGTCTGCACAGAAACCATGCTGCTCTGGGCACAGAACAGCATATTTAGTCAGATACTCGGTGAGCTGTGTAGCCACCTCTTTTTCTATGACTTTGGAGAGTGGGGGAAGGATGGAAATTGGCTGATAGTTGCTGGGGGTGGATCTGTCCCCACCTTTATGAATAGGTGTGACAACAGCCATTTTCCAAACACTGGGAAATTGACCCAGGCAGAGGGATTTGTTTAGTAAGCTCATTAGTGGGACTAGGATGTCATCCAGGACCAGTCATAGTATTTTAGATGTGGGGTCATCTTGTTGCGTATCTGCTTTTAAAGACAGACTTTACTTTGCTGGACACAGTGCCACTATGTACATACTGTCATTGGAAGATAAAGTGTAACCATTTGCCACCTCAGTCTATGCTAAATGGTATGGAAGTTCATATGACCCCTGTGGATATTGCTGGCTTGAATTTGTTTGAGAGAATTTTAATTCAAACAATGAAGCCATTTCAAACCATAGTGAGACTAAACACAAAAATGAAAGAGCTGCCCAAAAAAGTGATGATTCGATCACTGAAGGACTCTATTATGCATCTACCTTTGCCATTGCAAGAGAATGTAAACACTGTTTCTAGGGATAATAGTGTTGTCATTTTGGTTAATGGTGTTCAAACTAAGTCCAAAACAATATGGCAGGATATAGTGGATGCTGAGAAGGTCAAACGTGTATTGCAATATCTACAACAGCATAATTCTTTCTATGCTGACATTGATGTAGACACATTTCCTGATGTTCAGATGCAAATTGATATGTCTGACTGTCCAAAGGCCATGATTGAAAAGGTAAAAATTGCCACAAAAGAGAATGTATATGAACAGTTTTACTATCCACCCTTTGCACGGGAAGGATCCAGTTGTTGATAACATTGAATTGTACCAGATGAAGCAGATAGAGGGCAATCCTGTCAACATCTGGAAGAGTATGCTTGAGGCACGTTGCTTCTCAGAACTGTTTCCAAATGGTACAGGTGGGTGCCTGGGCAATCGTGAAATTCGGGTTTCTGGAGTTGAGTACAGACATTCAAGACTTCTGCATTCAGATGGGAAATTTCACAGAAACATATCATACCTGTTTCATCTGCTATGTGGCGTGAACTAAGCATTCTGTCTGCAAGCATCTCGCAACACATTGTGACTCGGCACAGAATTCACAAATAAGACAGCTGCACAGCTGATACAGAAATTGGTGAAGAAATATGAAGCACTACAAGCTAGTCTTTATTCAGTTCTGTGCAATATGCATGGTATTAAAGAATATTGGTACAGACGCACTCTGAGGAGATGTACATGTTAAGGAGTTTGGTCTAGAAACATGGTTTGTCACACTAAGCTGTACAGAATACTACTGGGATGACTTGGTTGACCTTCTCAGATGGGCAAACTTTGATGTTGATGGCATAGAGAGCATGGCTCTTGGTGAGATGTGTTCTCTGGATCCAGTGTCAGTGTCACGATACTGTCAGCACCAGTTCCAGGCAGTCTTAAGATTCATACTGTCCAAAACTAATCCACCTCTTGGACCTGTTGAACACTACTTTTGGAGGATGGAGTACCACGCTTGTGGAGCACCACACATACACATTACTGTGGATAAAAGATGCTCCACAGATTGGTGACAATGATACAGCTGACATACTAGGCTTTATCATGAGATATGTGACATGCCAGATTCCAGATAAGTGTGATAGTGCAACACTTTGGAAGTTGGTACAGAAATTTCAGCGACACTTGTGTAGTAAATACTGTCACAGGAAGGTGAAAAACTGAGGAAACTGGTACACAAGATGTCGTTTTGGGTTTACAAGATGAGCCTGCATGTCTGCATCTCTGAATGATGTCTTCTCTGCTATGCGACATCATCTGAAGGCCAAGTCCACTAAACGGGTGTATGAACAGCCTTGCAGAGAGTCTGAAGTCTATATCAATGACTATAGCCCTTCTCTGTTGTTGATGTGGCAGGCCAACATTGATGTTCAGTATGTTGCTGACAGTTTAATGGCTTTGGTGAAATATGTCATTTCATATATCACTTAACATGAGCAAACATGCTTGTAAGAACTGTGGGAAGACTTATCCAGTTGCAGTAGGTCTAACTCTCTAGAGTGTGGTCACTTGGATTAAGAACTCTTTCACATCATGAGTGTGGAGCATAGAATCAAGTGACCACCTTACAGGTACATGTCTGTATGGGAAGTCTGAGTACATTTGCTATTTGAATGTTAACTACAAAGAGAAGAGATGTGCTTAAAAGCCATGATGAGACTGAAGACCTTGCTGTCATGAGGCCAACATCTACAAACATTCTGAAGAGCACCGTGATTGATAACTTCTATCCACTGTGTCATAGTGCAATGGATGATCTAATGTTGTTTGAAGTTGCTGAATGGTATGGCTACAAATGGGTGTTTGTTCTCACCCTGAGAAGAACATATACAAGATGTCAGGTCTAAATAGGTCTCTGGTCAAGAGGCTCAAACCGTGGTTGACTGACCATTGTAAATTGACGTTGCATACAACAGAAAGTAAAGAACATTACTGTTTTGCTCTTCTACTTCTGTTTAAGCCTTGGAGAGAAGAAAGTGCTTTGAAAGGTTCATCTGACAGTTATGAGGAACAGTTCAATTTGACCTATGATTCCTTCAAAAGTGAACTGTCAAACAGATATATACAGAGACTCAACCTTGAGAAAGATCAGCTGGAGAAAGCAAGGCAGCAATTGGAAGATGATACTCCAGGTAATTCACAGGATATGGTTGATCCTGATGGTGAAGGAACACTTGGTGCTCCACTGCCTGCAAATGATCCAGCTGTGTTAATGTCAGAGGTTGAAAGTGCTATGCAGCAAAGTATGCACTTCACAGAGAAATCTGTGAACTTTGTTGATGAATTGAATAGCCATCAACAAGTTGTGTATGCAATGATGATGCATGCCGTTGAACATGGAGTGAAACACAGTAAGAAGGAGTGTTCCTCTGATAAACATGAAGTAGTGAGGATGTTTGTCATGGTGCTGCTGGCACTGGAATAGCTTTTGATTGAGGCAATAAGTGCAGGTGTGCGTGTTCTCACTGATACTCCAATATCTGTCCTTGTATCTGCTCCAATGGGTCTAGCAGCTTACAACATAGGTGGTGCCACTCTCCATAGACTGCTCATAATACCAGTTGAACATGGTAAAACTGGAGAGTACAGAAAGTTTTCTTTTGAAGTTGCTACTCAACTGAGGTCAATGTTTGACAAGATGGAGTTACTAATCATAGACGAGATCAGTATGGTTTCCAATGTTCTCCTTACATACATTCACCTATGCCTACAGAAAATTGTGGAAAGTGATGATGATGTTCCATTTGGTGGCAAAAACATCGTTGTCTTTGGAGATCTTCTCCAGCTGGCTCCAGTCAATGGCCACCATGTTTTCTCACTCTTTCAGTGAAAGAAGCTAGGAAAACAATAGGATGTATAGGTGGAGTAAATCTCTGAGAGTTCTTCTCTTATGTTGAGCTGTTCTGGAATATGAGACAGAGAGGTGATATGTCTTACAAAAACATTACCTGATGAAGCTCAGATTGGTAGCTTATCAGCCTGTCATCTACAAATGCTAAGGCAACGTGTTATCAGTACAACAGAGACATCTATTCAGATGCATGTAACCTGTTTGCACAGGTACAGAGCAGTGGTCAATGTATTGTGTTTATTGCCGAGACTGAAACAGTGTGTTGCGTTTAACCAGATAATGCTACAAAGAGAAGAGCAACCTATTGTCATTCTTACATCACTACATGCTAGTTTGCATCACTTGACTCGTTGGGCACATGAGCATAAATTAGCCTTTAATGAACAAAAATGTAAAGGTATGCACCTCAGAATACAGAATTTAAAGTATCAATACAGTATTAACAATGTTGACCTGGAGGTACGTATTGATGAAAAGGATTTAGGTGTCTGGATATCTGACAACCTGAAATTTGATTTCCACACTGATAAAATTGTCAGGAGATGCAATCAAATTATTCACTGTATCCTTAGATCAATAAAAAGTAGGGATTCAGCAGTTATTCTTCCCCCATATACAGCCCTTGTAAGCCCACACACATAGCATTCTGTCTCCCTTTAGTGCTCCTTATTCCATGAAAGGAAAGGACAGAATAGAAAGAGTACAAAGGAGCAACTAAACAAATATTAGAGGTTAAAGGATTACAATATCACGATAGACTACAGTTTTTACAACTATACTCAATGGATTACAGATGTCTAAGGGGAGAGTTATATTTGATTTTTAGGGTGTATACTAATCCGGAATTATTTGAGCTTATTGGTCTAAATAAAAATACATTTCATCATAAGAACACAAGGTCACACAATTTTAGACTCATAGGAGAAATGAATAAGACAGTAAAAAGGAGTCAATAGTTTACTCAGAGAGTAGTAAATGCTTGGAATGTACTGCCAAGATTTTTGGTTGAGAGTGGAAGTATGTCAGTTTTAAAAAAAAGCTTAGACATCTTTATGGGAGATAAAAAATTCTTACGATCCACCATTGTATGGTGGCAAGTTCATTCATGGACCTTGGTCTTCTGAACTTGATATTAAAACTATGAAACTATGATGGTGTTAGTCTAACACGTACAATGGTAACAAAAATGGTTGAGTGGCTGAAAGAGCTCACAAGTGATGTGTCAATCATTGCTGGTTTGGAAGCTGTAGTAACACTATGCAAGAATGCACATGTTATGCTACAAAGAAACCTTGATGTTGATTGTGGATTGGTGAATGGAGCTATGGGCTACATTCTTGACTTTCAGTACAATGTGTAGAACACATTTATTGAATTTGTTATAATGAAATTTGACAATTGTGATACTGCTTTCCCAATAGACAGAACCACTGTCAAATTTCAAATTGTGAAGGACAAATATGTGACACGTAAGCAGTTCCCACTGTGTCTTGGTTATACTGTGTCCATTCATAAATCACAAGGACTTAGCCTTGATAGTGCCATTGTTGACATAGGAAATGGAATTTTCAAGGATGGCATGTCATATGTTGCTTTGTCATGATTGAGATCTATTTCTGGCCTGCATATACTAAATTTTGCAGACAATAAGGTGCATGCTGATGTTAAATGTATTGTGGAATACAATCGGTTATGTACACTGTACCATCCCACCACATCTTTGATTCCTGTTCCTAGATACCTGCCCATGTGAGATGTACCAGCGGATGCAACACATAAGTTGAAAAGGAAATGGAGTAAAACATCACATTCTTCACCAACTGCTATGCATGGTAATCAGCCATTTGCTGATCAGGTGAGGTCTCCACCTGCAGAAATCTATTGGTCTTGAGAAACTACCAATCTTTGACAATAACACTGGAGTTGACTGCTATGCCAATGCTACCATGCAAGCACTTCTGCATAGGTCAGAGTTTGTTCATGTATTGAGTGCTGTAAAGTCTACAGCTCTTTCTGATGCATTGAAAAGAGTCATAAGAGATAGCCAGAGGAAGCACCTAGCTTGCAGAGTTTGAATCCTCTTACTTATTCTGTCCAACTATGCTGGGCTGAGGATGTTTGCTGATAATGCCCAATGGGATGTGACTGAGGTTATGATGGGTGTTATGAATAGCTTGGCAGATGATGGCATTCAACTTAGAGAGCACTTTACTGTTGATTATGTGTGCAAGTACACTTGCTTGTCATGTAGGCACATAGAGTCTCAGGCAACTAATGACATGCTATGGCTATCTGTCTATGTTCCTGAAGAAACATCTGTTAAGTTTTGTAGATTGTTTAGGAATGCTGCCACTGGTTTGCAGTGTCAAAGATGTGGGAGAAGCACTGTCTGTTCTTTGAGAGTGACTTACTTCACTTCATATATTATGATTGTACTGCAACATTTGAACTTACAAGGCATGAAAGTCACAACACCGATCACTGATTTCATTGCTGAAAGAACTATGTTCTCAGGCACTCAGTTTGACACACATGCTATCATGTTCCATCATGGACCTTCTATTCACTCAGGACATTATGTCACAAGGTGTAGATTTAGAAATGGATGGGTAGAGTGTAATGATGCAGAATGCACCGTGAGAGAATGATTACCAAAAAATCTAAAAGATGCAAACGTAACCATTCTCTGCAACACGAATACTGCTCAATGTATTGAGGAGTAATTTTTTAAAGGCAGACCTGTTGACTACTACAATGTGATACACAGTGGTCTAAATAATAGGTATTGTGGCTCTTTCTTACCCAAGAAAAGAAATATATTGTAGCGCTTTTGTGGTGATCTTTTTAACTGTGATGACACCATTATGTGTTTTTTTTTAATGACACAGACTGTTGTTGCCTGCAGTTACTACTGTGAATCTTTTACAGGCTCTGTTATACTAACATACTAACATACTAAAATGCCAGCAGAATAGGCCTAATGGTCTTTCGTGTCTGCTCGTTTGGTCAGCCCCCACCCTGGGTGCTGACCTTGCTGTCCCCCTCGCCTTCTCTGGCTTCTCCCTTCCCAGTTCCGGATATTCTTGCTGCATTGGATTTTGCTTCCTGAACCCTTCCCCTGTACCTGCCCCATCCCCTCTTGAACCCCTCCACTGTCTCTGCCTCCACCAGCCCCCTAGGTAGTGCATTCCATGGCTCTACCACCCTCTCAGTGAAGTAGCACCTCCTCCTTTCTCCCCTGAATCTTCCCCCCTCCAGCTTCCACCCATGCCCTCTAGTGGCCCCTTCCTCCTTCCTTCGAAGCACCCTCACTGTTCCTCCCCTATTTACCCTCTTCATGTACCTGAAGACCTCTATCATGTCCCCCCGGTCCCTTCTGTCTTCCAAAGTGTACATATTTAGCTCTTCGAGCCTCTCCTCATAGGTCCTGTCCCCCAAGCCCCAAATCATTTTGGTTGCCCTCCTCTGGACCCTCTCCAGGAGGTTAATGTCCCTCTTTAAGTGTGGCCTCCAAACTGCATGCAGTACTCCAGTGCGGCCTCACCAAGCAGTTATACAGAGGAGTATCACTTCCCTCCTTCTGGAGGTGATCCCCTAGCGATGCATCCCAGCATCCTGTTGGCCTTGGCTGCTGCCCTCCTACAAGTCTCAGAGTTGTTCATCTTGACATCCACCACCACCCCAGGTCCTCTCAGCCATTGAGACTTGTAGTATTTCCCAGGGTGTACACTTGGCCTGGGTTTCTAGCCCCAGGTGGAGTACCTTGCATTTCCCTGCATTAAACCTCAGCTTCCACTTTCTAGACCATCTTTCCAGAGCCTCCAGGTCCCCTGCAGGGCCACCCCCCCTCCTCCCATCCACCACCCCCCAGTTTCGAGTCATCTGCAAAGAGACTCATCTCACTCTGATTCCTGTCCTTATGTCAGATCGTAGGCATTGAATAGAAGGGCCCAAGGACTGAGTCCTGTGGGACCCACTAATGACCCTCCTTGGGAAGAGATTATCCCACCAACTACGACCCTCTGGGTCCGGTCCTGGAGCCATTTGCCTATCCATCGGATCATCTGGTTCCCACCCCATTTCTCCTAGTTTATCCAACAGGCCCACGTGAGGAACAGAGTCAAATGCCTTGCTGAAGTCCAGAAGAGGACATCCACTGGTCTACCAGGTCCAAGGCACTTGTCACCCAGTCATAGAACTCCACCAGGTTTGTCTGACACGATTTCCCGGGATGAATCCATGCTGTCTATCGTCCAGGCACCCTGACTTATACAGGGCCCCCCCTAGCCTCTCCTTGACAATGCCCTCCATCACCTTGCCCACCACTGATGTCAGGCTGACAGGCCTGTAGTTCCCTGCCAGCTCCCTTGATCCCCCCTTGTGGATAGGCACTACATGCGCCACCTTCCAGTCTTGGGGCACCCACCCTGTCCTCAGAGATGGTGAAAAGCTCTGCCAGGGGTTTCGCCAGGACATCTGCAAGTTCCTTCCAGCACTCTAGGATGTAATTTATCCGCCCCAGTGCTTTCTCCATCTTAAGGGAGCTGAGGGCTTCCCTCACTCTCTCTGCTGTGATTTCCACTTCCAGTACCTCTTCTCCTGCTTAGCCCTCCCCTACCTGCCAGTGATGCCCCCTCTCCCCAGACCTGCCGATTGGTAAGGGCCCCTCCTCATTATCTCTGTCTCCTCCCATGTATGATGCAGCATCCCCATTTTCCCTGGTGAAAACTGAGGTGAAGTACTCATTTAGTACCTCAGCCTGCTCCTCTGGGTCTTGTGCCCATCTCTCCCCTGATTTAATCCTGCTAATCTGCCCCTTCACCCTTCGTCTTTCCCCAATGTATCTAAAGAACCCCTTTTTCCCTCTCCTAATTTCCCTGGCCAGGTTCTGCTCCTTCCTTGCCTTAGCCGCCCTCACCACTCTAGTGGCCCTTCTAGCCAACAGCTCATACTCCCCTCGATCCCTTTCACTCCTTGAGCACTTGAATTTCTTATAGGCTGCTTTCTTTCCCCGCACCACCTCCTGGACCTCCCTGGTCCACCAACAGGGTTTTTGGGCCCTACCGCATTTTCGTCTTACTCTTGCACAGGTGCTGGTAGCATCCTGCACCCCTCTCCTGATGATTTCCCACCTACTATCAGCGTCCATGTCTGACCCAATCCCATCCAAATGCTCCTAAGGATCCTTCCCATTTCCTTAAAATCCACCCCTGAAGTCGGTTACTTCCGTCTTTGTGCAGCCTTCTACCCCTCCTAGGTCCAGGCAGAACCAGACCGTGGCATGGTCACTCCCCGCCAATGGGTCCCTTACCTCCAGGCCCCCAATCTGGTCACTGTCTGCCAGGACCACATCCAGTACCCGTGCCTCCCTGGTCGGTTCCCTCACCTGCTGAGTTAGGAATGCGTCTTGAAAGACATCCAACAACCTCTGTTCCCTGGTCACAGAGGATGTCATAGTCTCCCAGTCTGTTCCTGGCATGTTTAAGTCCCCTAACACCACCATCTTTCCTCTGCCCAGTCTGCAGTGTTTCCTAACATCTGCCACCAGACTGTCCTCCAGCTCCTCCGCCAGGGCAGGGGGTCTATACACCACTCCTATTTTTACTCTCTTGCCCCCCCTTGTTATCAAGGTGACCCAAATCACCTCCACGGTTCCCTCCGCCTCCTCAACTCCCCCTATGCCAATGCAGTTTTTTACTATCATTGCTACCCCTCCTCCCCTTCCCTCCCCCCTGTCCTTCCTGAACATAGTGTAACCCTCCAGGTTCAGGTCCCAGTCATGTCTTGCAGTGGCCCAAGTCTCAGTGACCGCTGCCACATCCACTGCTCCCTCAGTTAACATCGCCTGGAGCTCAGGCATTTTATTGCCCAAGCTCCTGGCATTTAGCAGGACTACCTTCCACCCTTTCCCTATAGTTTCATTTCCCCTGCTCATGTTCCCTTGGGGATTCTGTTTTCTCCTGGTCTGCACTTTGCCAGTTGGTCTTTTCTTGCAATCCTCCTGGTCCCCAGGGGGGTGGAGACAGAGTCCCTCCTTTATCGGCATCCCCTTGACTGCCTTTTCTCCCATCCCAACCCCCTTCACAAGTTTAAACCCCACTTTTCACCAATGAACTCCTCCATTTTCAACTTAAGGATTCCCCTCCCCTCCAAATTGAGATGTAGTCTATCTCTAGCATACAGCTCCTTATCCTCCCAGGTCTCCCCAATCCCCCATCAACCCATACCCTCTGGCCTCACACCACTCCCTGAGCCACTGGTTTATCTCCCTAATTTTTCTTTTGTGTTCCCCACTAGCCCTTGGCACTGGCAGGATTTCTGAGAAGGAAACTGTGCATCCTATGTCATGACAGACCCTGGCGAGCTCCCTGAATCTTGCCTGTATCTCTAGCTCGCTATTTCCCTCAATGTCATTTGTGCCCAGGTGGACCAGTATGTCTGGGGAACCCCCACAGTCCTTTGCCAGCTGATATACCTCGTGCTTAGCCCTGTGCACCATTAGTCCAGGGAAGCATCTTGTTCTAACTGGCCAGGCTTCTCCCTTCCTATCCCATTTGATACCCTGATCATAGAATCCCCCAGCAGGAGCACTCTGACCACTCCTTTTCCTCCATTTCCCCCTTCCATGTCCCTCATCCTTTCTACCGGCCCCTTCACCCAGCTGGCTCCTTGTTCCTCCCCCTATCTGGGTGTCACATGCCACCCGTTCCTTATTTACACTGGCCACTCCCTCCCCTCCAATCCTATGCCTCTCCTCCTCCTGAGTATCCTTCTGTACCTTGTTAATTCCCCCCTCACTGCTCACAACTGGTCCTTCTCCCCCATCTGCTAAACTAGCCTGGCTCATCCTCCCTTCCTTCCTGTCTCCATTTAGTTCCTCCTTGCTCATCATGCTCCCCTGGCCTAACCCTTCAGCTCTCTTTACTGAATCATCCTTGTACTTCTGGTCCTTCTTTACCTTTCCTCCCAACTGGTCCTTCTCCTTGCGCTTTCCTCCCTCTTCCCTGCTCCGATTTACTGCTCCCCCATTCTCTGCATTCAGGTCCCCCTGTTCTTCCTGCTATCTGGCCCCTGCCTCCTGCCCCCACTCCCACACCCTTTCCGTCTCTAACCACCTGCTGTGGCTACATCCCCCTTATCCTTGAGCAGAAGAAGAGAATTAGGCGGCTACTAAGTATAAGGTCTGATCCCTCCCTGCCTTGCTTCCTTCTGTCCAGCACTGGCTATCCGCCTACTTCCCTGAGAATGTTGTCCCTCCGTCCCCCCTTTGTGAGGGTCCCCAGTTACCTGCCTGCTTCCTTGGTAGTGTCCTTTTGGGCCCCCTCTGCCAGGGTCCCTATGTGACCCCTGAGTATTCTCCTGCACTCCTTTCCCTATACCCCCGCCCCCAGTGCTTGGTGCAACCCTGTGGGAGATTTCCAGCCCCCTTCCCCAACCATACCACCCCCCTTGTTGTATGAAGTATGTCACATTTACTATGATTAGTTGTGGTGCTATTACATCACCACACAAATAGAATAATAGATTGGAGTTCTTTACATGGTTTGTTGTTCATAAAGATTTCACACTCATTTTGTGCACATAGCAAACTTATTTTTCTAATTAGTAACAATAAAAGCTGGTATGCATTTTACTGTTACATCCTACATAGGTAACTTTGATGTGCTTACTAATATGACTGCCATGAGTACAGTTAAAGTAGACTTGAGGGTGCAGGGTAGTGAGTAATATCTTTGTATAGGTGTTTGAAAGGTTCTGGTTAATTCTAATTTGTGATATTGTATTTAAGAAGTTGACTTGAGTGTGCTGTTACATTCAAATGAGTAATGAACATTGGAACTCTGTTTGTATATCTCAGCTGTTATTCAGTGATATGACAAATAATGTGTGCTCATAACAAATTACTTTGAGACCTGATATTAGGTTGTCTTTATGACTTCTCCTGTTATACTCTACTTGATTGATCTTGGTGGGTTGACTTACAAGACTGACATTCACACAATCCAAGCAGACTCGAGGGAGCTGGATATCACCTATTTGTCAGAAAGTAAGTTATGTATTGGTGCATGTAGTTATATCATTGTTAATTAGTCTATGGCTTTGTCATTGATAACGTCATGAGTTTATACTAGAATGCAACTGTAACAACACAGATAGCTTCATGATATGTACCTGTAATGGAAATATCATTGATTCACTGGACATGACTGCACAAACCACCAAAATATGACTCAGTGTTGTATATACGTATATACTGCTGAAATTGGGCTGAGTAGTGTCATACTGATACTGTTTTCATTCCTATTCTGTTTATTTGAAAAAAAAAATTGTTGTTGTGCATGCTTTCTTGTTAGTGTTGTACTATGCCACATCTATGCATTTAATGTCATTGCATTACATTAAGTGTTGTCCAGCGTATTACTGCTGCTGATATGTATGTATAAGCATGTACAAAAATGTAGTCATTGCTGTATATGGGTGTATATATGTGCCTATGTGTAGATTTGTACAATTAATACTTTTACAGTTTTACAAAGTAATGGTTGTGCACTTCTATGCCACAATGCAAACTATTTTCCTGTTCTTATGTTCCTTCTCTTTATAGGATTGCCTTTATTGAGGGGTCGAATGAGGAATTTTCCAGTTCAAATAATTCTTTTAAAAATATCGGCATGGGATTTTGGAAACCACAGCCATGTTTCATATATATCATGTTAACTGTTACTATTGACTCTACATTTTTAAAGTGATAATAAGTTGTTTCTTTGCAACTTGTGTCTCATGTAGTGTCTGATACAGTGACAGTACAGCATTTTCTCATGAGTACAGAGTGCTATAAGACTATGCATACACTAAGCATTTATGTTCTTAGTATACCTCAGGGAAAAAAATAGATGATCACATGTTTATTTGTCCATACAAAGGTACTGAACAGTAGTGTTATCTTTGTAATAGATGTATTGATGTGGTGCAACTTGCTTATTGATATATGTGCATGATAGTACAGTTCATGCTCAGCTGTGGTTTCAAAGTCCTGTCTTTCTTAAAAATAGACTCTAGGGCCCAGATATTCAGACTTGCACCCAAGGATTGCACAATGATGGTACAGCGCAATGCAGATGTGCCATGTGGGAAAGTACGCCATATTCAAAAGAAGCACCACCAAAATGTGCTGGCACAAACAGGCTAAATATAGCAAAGATGCACTGCAGCTCAACCACAGATGTGCTGGTGCAACCATGAATGCACAGGACCAGGGCAGAACACACAATCCAGTGGGCTGAGCAAGAGCAACAGGGACACACAGACAAGGATACACAGGGGCATAGGGACACAGTATCCCACCAGCACGCACATCAGAAAACAGGGGCACACTGTCCTGAGGCAACACAGGGCACCAGGGGATGGTGAATACAATACCCCAGCCCACCAATCATGGCACAAGCACCAGGCCAACACACTGGCACTGTTGGCATACCAATGGCAGAGCCACGCAAGAGATGCCCAACAGGCCATGCCATAGGGTGCTGTGGCCATGGTGCCAGGAGAACACACAAACACAGAGGTCCATGGTCCAGGGGTAAGGGAGGCACAGGCCTCCCAGGGGCACACAGTCCACTACTTGGAGTAGTGAAAGGCACAGCACCACAGGGCACACTGGAGTTGGGTAGCACGACAGGTGGACAGAAGGGCAGGGCAGGCAGACAAGGGCATAAGGTACAGGGGCAGTCACAGGCCACTGTGAGGCACACCACACAGGGCCACACACAGGATAGGGACATGGCACACATGCCTGGTACACACATACGCAGTGACCCAAGGGGACAGAAGTGGGACACCAGGAGAATGGCCACACAGCACAACAGACACCTGCAGCATGGCTCCACACACCACCTGCAAATGAAACACAGACACAGAGATGTAGCAATGAAAAGGCTTTAATAACACTGGTAACAAACAGAAGTGGGCCAACAGGAAACTATGTACAGTACAAACAAGGGACTAGAGAGGGTCATGGGAGGTGGGGGATAGTGTCCAGGGGCTATACAATGGGATGTGTGGATGGGCAGGGCAACATAGGAAGGTCAGATCTAGCAGGGACTGCACCCCAATGATAAGGTGCTATGGTCATCTATGTAATATTACCACAGTTGGTGCATCTCCCTCTAAACTGCCACCATCACATGCAGCAGTTGCACCAACAATGATGCCATCCTACACTGCTGGACCAGTATGCTGCACAGGGCCCTCACCACCCTGCCCATCCTCTGCTGCAGCTGTACCCTGGGCAGACCTAGGAGAAGGGACAGAACAGGCAATAATCAACATGCCCAAATGAGCTCCAGCCCACCCACAGTGTGCACTAGACAGCAGAGGCACACACCAGTGGATGGACCACCAAGGTCCACGCATGGAGGGCTGCACCAACCATCCACACAGCACACCACACCAGTGCAGACAGGAACACAGGGCCACAGTGGGCACATCAGTGCATGCAAGGCACACAGTGTGGACCAAAGCACCCATGGCTACACACACAGTGGAGGCCATGACACAACCCACCCCTGGGTGACACAGTGGATATGGGCACTGTACAAGCACATGCAGTGCAACACCAACACATCCACTGAACATTGTGGCCACCACAGAAGTACCCACACATGGCTGTGGTGACCATGTCTGGACCCTGCAACCAACAGAGACCCACAAATGTGCAGTACAGTAAAGTGAACATGCCCACCTGGCTGCCGACCCATCAGAGCATCCTGGTGCCACAGCCAGCCCTGGTCCTCCTGTGGTCATCTGGTCCTGTGGATGGAATTGAGAGAGGTGGACATGAGTGAACAGTCATGCATGACAGCCTCCCCACCACACAGCTGGCATGGCACAGGGCGGGACACCGCCCACCCCATGACCCTGGTGCCTGCATCACTGCAATGTGCACAACAGTGTTGTGCATGTCAGCCATGCAAGACATGCAGTGACCACCAGGACCATGTCTGGCCCACAGCAGCAGCACACGTGGTGCATCTGTACACTCACTACAGGTGCACCCCGTGCATGTATGACACATGTGCATACTAACCTGGCTGTGGCACAGCCTCATGCTGCATGAATGTCTGTAGCTGTCATAGCCTCTCCGGGTCCCTGCAGTGCAGGTCACCGTAGCAGTGCCTGCACTGCTGTACACTGTGATGAACCCCCATGCAGTGTTCCAGGGCCGTGACCACATGGGCCCGCACCTTGCCCCATGCCTGCTGCAGTGGGACCTGACCAAACAGTTGGGGTGCAAAGGGCTCAACTAGTGCAATGAGGTTGCACATTTCTATGTCAGACCAACTGACTGCCGAATGGGTGGTAGTGGTGTGTGATATGGCTCCAGTACTAATCAAGTGTCAGACGTGTTATGGTCTACACAGCACACACATGGTATGGCATGCGGATCTTGCGCAATAGTGTACCATTGTACATGACCACAAAACACGTGCATGCGCAATTGGCCTGCACTGTGGAGGTGTATTGCGCACCACCATGCATGCACACAGCAGCATGGCCAAGTGGCTGGCCTGTGTGGTATGCAGCATAGCACATTACAAGCAGCTGCATCATGGGCCAGTGCACCATGATGCACATGAATGCACAATCGGTGACCAGCACTGCATGCCCACTGGAGGCATATCACACAATGCAGATGGTCATGCGATAGGCCAATGCACCAGTGTGTGCACATGTGCACTGCAATCCTGTGCACTGTGCATGCACAGAACATGTGCAACGCTATTGCTCTGGCGCAACATGATTGAGCACGGTGCAATAACATGCTACTCATTTGCCATATGCAAACTGCCTCATGAGCCTATGCGTGGCACAACAGGGTGCATTAGCATGTCATTACCATTGTGCACAGGCTCATTTGCATGCATTTCACCTTATAAGTGCCATGGAACAGCACAGGTCACGGACCTGTATTGCAGCCTGTTTGGTAAGGGGATGCTAACATTGGGATTGAGATGCGCATACCTACACTGCAACAGAGCACTGTACTGAGCCATGCTGTCAATTGTGATGCTTGGCCAGCTAGTTATGATTGTTCTATGATATTTGTAATATAAAAATATAGTATGTGAGTCTGTGCTTCATGGGTACCACACCCCCAGGTTTCAGTTACAGGAACTGACCAGAAGATCTCTGTAATGTAATTAACTTCCTTGAGAAGTTGCATTTTATGGCCCTTTTATGTCCTCCTGCCTCTGAAGCTGGGAAACTAATATATATATATTTTATGACTTCAGAAACAGGACATCATTTAGCAGATTCCTGTTGGCTATATTTGCACCTAAGTGACGTATGGCAGAGTTGTAAAAACCTTTGATGTTCCATGTGAAAATAAGAAACCAGCCTCCAGTTCAAAGTAAAGGCTTGATTAAAGACTGTCATAATCTGGAAATTCATTTTGCTGAATGACATTATTTAAAATATCTTCTGACAGGAAATCATGTTGGTATTTTTCTTTTTTTTGGTTCTAAAAGGTGGAGCTAGATGACTCTTAGAAGGGGTGTGGAGACACAGAGTTTTAAACTGAATACTGTTTCTGAACTTTGTTGTCATATATTCCATCTTGGGACACTAGAGAGACAGAGTTCTCTGCTCTGATCTAACTTAGACACTTAGAGGTAATACATTAGATAGAAAAGATCTAAATGTACTTTGGTAGGAGTTTGTCTGTAGTTTTCCTTGTTTTTCTTTATGTGATTGTATGCTCTTTGATATATTGTTCTGTGTTTACATTTAACCTATTTTTAACCATTTTTAAGTAAACCTTTTATTCAAAAGACTGCCTGGGTGTCTGTGAGTTCTTTTTTTGCATGTCACATATAGATGGTTAAGTTTGACAACTGTTAAAAAGCTTGATGGTGTTACTAAACTAGGAAAAAGTAAGAATATACCTAACGTCTTTTATAGAGTTGTAAGCATTCATTTTAGATATCTGGTTAGGTGCCCTTAGGTGAATGATATATTGCATCCCCCAAAGAGAATATTATCTAAGCCTGTACATTTGGGTACACTATCATAAGGTTCACAGTTTGAATCCCCCAGAACTTGAGACTAAAGGTGATTTGGACCCACAAGCAGACAGGAGTACTACCCTGTCTGTTACCTGTTCACACTCTTGTGCTCTGAGGTTGGCACTGTGGGAGCAGAGGTTCTGATCTGCTAGAGCATTTGTGACACCACTGACCTCCAGTGCTGTCACTGTCTGCAGGTAGCAGAATGTCCGAGGCTGAGAGAGAGGAGGAATGTGGGCCTGCCCAGAAACACAGGCCCAATTTCACTAAAGAGGAGCAGCAGGCCCTGTTTGATGCCTACCTCGACAGGGAGGACCTGCTGAGTGGTGCCACGGGTATGACACATGACAGATCGGCCAGGTGGGATGAGGTGGCCACCTATGTGACTGCCCATGGCAGACACCAGAGGAGCACCCAGGAGTGCCGCAAGAAGGTGGGGATGGACAAGCACCACATTGAGGAGAAGGTGGCAGCCATCAGGGCATCATGCAGAGGACCAGTGGAGGACCATCCACTGCACCGGCACTGGCGGTGATGGAAGAAATGAGTGGTGGCCACCATCAGCCATGCTGCCATAGAGAGTTCCTGATGGTGGATTTCAGATGGGTGGCAGCCCCTCACAACATGGTGAGTCAACACACAACATGCTTGGGTGGCAGTTATAGGCTGTACCATGCAGGTGGACCTGCCACCATGCTGCATGGCCCATGAAGGTGTTGCCTGTGGCTGTGTATAGTGCACCAGTGGATGGCAGCCATGGCAGTGTGCACCCAGGGTGTGGGTACCACCTGCATGGGTGCTACACCACCACTGACACTGTGTTCCTCCTTTCTAGTGCCATCACGTCTCTGCAGAGTGGTCCAGGAGGAGGGGAATAGCAACATGGGACCGGAGGAGTTGGTGCCACTGATATACATTGGCATCCGTGGCAGGGACTGGCCATGACACAACAGTGCAGGGCTGTTGGACGTTCTGGGGCTGGAGTCAGATGACACACTGTCGGAGCTCCTGCTGGGTGAGAGCCTGCCTGTGCTGTGCACAGGCACCCAACTGGGAGGCGTGTCTGACTCCAATGATGATATCACTCTGATCCTGGACAGCGCCGGCCATGTGGTGCCAGTCATGGTCCAGGGACAGACACAGGCACCGTTGAGGCCCAGTGCTGTGCCTATGTCTGTGCAGCCACCCTATCTCCACGCCAGCACAATTGTGTGTGGTGCCACTGCTGTGCCTGGCAAGGGGGGATGCTGTTGTTGGTGTGGCCATGCTGGGCGCAGACCAGCAGATGGTTGGGCAGCAGCGGCAGGATGCAGTCACCACCAGGCAGCATGCCACAGGGGCCACTGCCAGTGTGCCCATTGCTACACTATCCCCTGTGCAGTTCCCTGTGCAGTGTCCACCTGAATGGGGTGCTGACCAGTGTGCCATGTCACCCCCAGCAGGCTGACAGCAGGACCAGGATGCGCAGGACACCGACCAGCTGGAAGAGCTCACCTGGCTGCTGTGAGCATCCATAGACAACCAGGTGCTGCTTGCCATGGAGGTCCATGCTCTGTGGGCTGAGGTGCATCAGCTGGGTGAGCATCATGACAGTGGACGTGCACAGCTCATTGATGAGCTCTGCCAGCTGCAGAAGGCCATGACCGCATCTCTGGACCACATGACTGGTACCATTGCGGCTGGGTTTGCATCACTAGCAGCCACTGGGCACGTCGGTGTGCATAGGATCCCCACAGTGCAATGTTAACTCCCCTGTCCCAGTATCTGGCAACTCCTGTACAGCACATGCCAGACTCTGATGTGGCCATCCCCGACACTCCCGGAATGGGCCTGTTCAGCCAGCTCTACACCCCAGAGAGAACCAGGTCATGTTCTCAGGCCTCCACCCCACAAGTGTGTTGGACACTCCTCCAGTGGCCATTGCACAGCCCGCAGCTGCTGACTGGCCTGGGCATGGCTGCCCACATGGCCATCATGGCTGTGGTGCCATGTTATTGTCTTGATGTGTGTGCTGCCCTTCCCTGCTGTCCACTGCTGCTGCCCAGTGCACACTTGGGTGGTGGTGGTGCCGCCCAGTGCATGTGGTGGTGTGCATGTGTGGTGTAGTGCATGCCCCCTGGGTGTGCTGGCTGGGCTGTTGAGCCTTGTGGCATGGGTGTGATGAGGGCAGCTCTGCACTGGCTGTGCCTGTGTACAGTATCATGCATCTGATCCATGCCATGTCCTGCAGCCCAGTGTGTGTGTGTGTGTGCCTGTGCTTGTGCTGTATGCTCGTGTGTCTGTGTGGCACTGCATCCACCATGCATGATGTGTGTGCCTGTGTCCCTGCATGCATCCCTATGTGCCCGTACTGCCCTATGGGTGGGGTGGTGGTCCGTGCAGCCCCTGCATGCGTGTCATTACACTTACCTGCATTCTCCATAATGCTGCTGTGTGATGGTGGCCCTGTTTCTCCTGGCCTCCACTACCAGCCTGTGGTCCCACCTCCCCATGGGTGGCTGCACACCCCCTCTGGCCCATCTTAACCATTCTCTCTACTGCTGTCACCCTCATCCACTTGGACAGCTATTCCACAGTCAATGGCCATATTGTGCAACATGCAGCAGGCCAGGAATAGGCCACAGGCTTTCAATGGGCTGTATTTTAGGGTACTACCTGACCTGTCTAGGCAATGGAACTGCATCTTGAGCATGCCAAAGACACACTCAATGACACTGCACATGGCAGTGTGTGCCTCATTGTATCTCTCCTCTGTGGGAGTGGACGGTCACTGGTACGGAGTGAGCAGCAAGGGCCTCAGTGGGTATGCACTGTCACCTGTGTGGGGAGAGGGTTTGGTTATCTCCTGGCTGTGCTTGTGCCCTCCTTCACCCTGCTGCCCTCTGCCTCCTGCACCCCATTCCCGTGTCTTCACCTTCCTTCCTCAACATTGCTGCACCCACCTCCATCCCCGTGCCTTGCTTACCTATCAGATGCCCAGTTGGGATATCCCCACACTCAAATCTCTGGCACAGTATGGAACTGTGCTAGATGAAGCATCATGTGCACTCCCAGGTGTGTGGGCGCAGACATTGATGATGCACCCTGTGGCATTGCACACCACCTGGCAGTTGATGGAGGGGTATCCCTTATGGTTGATGTACAAGCCATGGGGCCAGGGTGGTGTGCGATTGCCAGGTGGGTGCAGTCTATGGCCCCTGTCATGCCTGGTATGTGTGCCACCCTGTGGAAGTCTTGCATGTTTGCTGTACACTCTGCCTGTGTGCTTGGGAATCATATGAACTCTGAAGCATGTGGCAGAGTGTTGAAGAACTGTATGAGGAGGTGGGATGTGGCTGACTGGGTGATCCCTGTGGTGGCACCTGCTGGCCTCTGGAAGGTGCCCGTGGCCAGCAAGCACACCACTGCTGTCATCTTGGTCTCCACAGACATGGCATGACTCTGTCTGTTGGTTGCCTGCAGCTCATTACTGCACAGCTCACAGCTGCCTCAGAATTGCCCTGTTCAGGCAATACTGGCCCATGATCTCCACATCACTGTAGTCCTCAAAAGTGAGGCAGGCATGGTATCATCTGTGTTGGGCATACCGCCGATGGGCCCTTCATTAGCCATGTTGCTGTTCCTTCCTCCTTCTCACACCCCTCATTACCTGCTCCATCAAAAATGGTGTTGAGTCCATGGTGCTGAGGTACTTAGGGTTATGCACATACTGTGTGTGTGTGTTTGTTCCTGTTTTTATAGGTTCAAGTCCAACTGGTGCATCCTGTGGTTTGCTCCTGACTTGCACCATGGATTTGGATTGAATATGCCTATGTGCCACATATTCATGGGAACACCCCATTGCACTTGCACTGCATACATTACATTTGTGCTGTGGTGCAATGAGACTTGCGCCATGCGGCCACAGTGGTTGAATATCACTCTGTGGCGCTAGTCTGTAGTTGCACCGGCGCAACTCGGTTCCACCATGCATAACTGCTCTGAATATCTGGCGCATGGTGTACAATTTTTAATAACATTAATTATGTTTAATACTTAAAAGTTCTGTGACAAAATAGTAATCGTACAGCACTTTCTTAAAAAGTAATACATAAAGATAGATAACTATTATTTTCTGTAAGCTATAGACATTTTTGTTCTACTACAAAAGTAACATAAGAAAAATTAAATGTCTTACTATTGTTGAGCATACTTCTTTAACCACAAAACTATAGCAATAAACTATATACAGTATCTAAGTATTAATATGTACAATTTGAAATATATGGGTGATGTAATGCAACATTTTAAATAAGTTAATATCATCACAATCTATTTTACGTAAACTCAAAACTGAGCTTCACTAGTTGTGTAACCTTTGGCGGTATACTTAGACTTTAATATAATTAAATGGAGCAGTCAAACACATATTTTCTTAGGTTTTTCAGACACTGAACAAAATGTAGGGCTGTAGTTTAACCTTTATGTAATACCTAGTTTGATGTCACAGCCAACATACTAATCTGATGATATCACTAATATTCTTGTTTATTTGCCTTTCTTTAAAATGTGAAAAACCATATATATTTTTGAAGGCACTCATGAGTTGTGTCAGTTGTTAACAAACAATAAAGACCACATCACATCTAATTTTGATGCCATGTGCAACAGAACTGTTTTTTTGCCCATCCCAGGAAAAAACTCCCAATTTGGCAATATCTAGATTGGAAATTCTTAAATAAATGTTTTAAATCTTATGCTCTGTGTCTTGTCTGTTATTTCTTTTTGAAATTCTGTACAATATGTATCATGTAGGCAATGTATTCATCGTATGCATGGTATATATGTAGAGATGTATGGATTCATAATTGGCTTTTTGACAGATTATGAAGGTCATGGGAATGTGATTCTATCAGTTCGGCAAACAGAGGTAAACAAGTGTCTGTTCAGAACAGTGCTTCACACATTATGTTTCTGAAGACAGCAATTGTAGTGGGTTGTGGGTTGGGGATGGGGGATAGTGTACTTCTTGCAGGACCCCTGCCAATGGAATAGTTGCCTGCTCAGATGATTGGTACACATGTTAAGTTTCTAAAAAGAGGTATTGCAGTGGGTTGCAGGGTGGGGGGGACAAGTGACAGCTGTGTCATGTCATAATCATATATATAAAAAAAAGAAAAGTCAATGGTGTATAGTGGAGTATTGTTCTGTATAGAATTAAATCCCTTTCAAAATGGTGTTATACCACAGTTGCAAGGTCATGGAATGTTATTCTACCCTTCTGTTGTAAAACAGCATTCTAGAACCTCTAGAGACTTCATGAGTCAGTTTCATTTTGAAAACAAAACAGATAAGAGACACATATTTCACACAGTACTATGCACTATTAAAATACAAGATAAGCAACTTCGTGCACAACCAGTGTGTTTTGCACCCTCAGAGTTCTGATTACCATGAACCTCTTGAGCTTTGCTCTTGATGTCAGAGGTAATCAGAACCCATGTGTAACAGAACACATTAGTTGAGTATAGCTGCCTGTCACACTTGGACAGCTGGTTCTGATCCCTGTATCATTTTTTGTAAATATAAAAAAATGTGTGATGGACTGTGTCAAGAGAAACCAGTGTCTTGCCAAAGTTGACACAACCCCGGGCTAAGTTCATTGGACAGGAGGTATTTTAAACTACAGATTTCTAAAATGCAATTACCTTGCCAAATTGCTTTGTCCCAGGAAATAAAATTAGCCATTCATGACATCCTCAGAGAAATCCTTTGATGTGCACTAGATGTCCCGAGAAAAGGGACACTGGCCAGTGTTATGAATAACCTCCCAGGAAATCAGACCATTTCATCAAAGAGACCTCTGATGTATAGAGACCAGGGTCCAGATGGAATTAAGGAGTCAAATACACTTTTGCTTTGAATATACCGTGACTTATATCAAACAGACTTTTGATGTGTGTGTGAAGCAAATCACAGACTAGTTTAAACCAGTCAACATGAGAAGAGGAGATTTATTTTGTCATCTATTATTTTTAAAAAACCTTAGTAGGCCATCATGTGTTATAAAATATAGATTTTTATACACTAAGGTGGAGTTTGGTGACCTCAGAGAGAAGGCCAGCTTGGGACTGTTTTAAAACCTACTGAGCAAACCTTGAGACACACATTGTACCCATTAAAATATCTTATATAATGTTAAGGGTCTGAATAACTCAATTAAAGGGAAAGTCCCTCAGCCTTTTATTCTACTTCCCTGTGTAGTTTGTAGACATACATAATGATTGCCTCTATTGCACCCTCCTAATTTCACCAGGATTTAAATGTAAATAAAGGTACCTAAGTTTGAGGAGAAAAGTTGATTGACTCCATTGCAAAGGTTGCGATCTGACTTATGTAAGGCATCTTGGAATTTTATGATGTTTTGGTGCTAAAGCCTGCAGTAGTTACACTGTATAAATCAATGTTGTTGCTATCTTCTGCAGTCCTTATGTGCTTGTCTTATGCTGGCCATGAAACTTTGCAAGGATAGTAAGAGGCCTGCTGTTTTCTGTAGCTTAAAGTGTATCTGATTGTAAAAAAAAATGCTTTTAGAGTATACAGGGACTTTATGGGCGTAACAGAACTGAGCGAATATCTACTGTAACTTCTGCTGGCTTGTGCATATCACATCATCAGCTCCTATGATGCCTTGCACGAATGGGGTCATGATCTTTGGAATGGAGACAAACTGTTTTTTCCACCAGGGCAAAAGAGGGTGAAGCAACCTCATTTATATTTAAATCAGGATTACATTGGGGAATGTAAGAAAGGGAGTCATTGTTCATGCCTACAAACTACACTGGTACTGTATACAGAAAATAGGCTATGGGGACTTTCCCTTTAAATAGACATCCATTCTCTCGCACCTACAGAAGATGCTCTTGGACATAACCATTCTGCAGGAGACTCACCAGACAATGGGAGAATGAAAAGTCAAAGTGAGAGTGGGTGGGGAGTGAGGTCCACAGAATGCACACCCAGAAAAAAAAATGGGGTTTGCATACAGGTATCTAAAGGTGCTTGGAGTAACTGCTGTGGTGTCCCAAATGTGCAGAAAATACAAAAGACAGGACAGTGCAAAACTGGTAGCGGGTGCTCAAACAGGAGGTGCAAACCTCAGAAAAATCCAAGCAGTTCAAAGGCTGAGTGCCTAAGCGCGGGGTCCTAGCCATTTACCTGATGTAAAATAAATTTCAATTTGTATTTACTTGACCGTTTCTTGGAGTGCTCACTTTTGAACTGCTTGTCCCAAATGTGCCATAGCAGAGAGAGTATAAGTTTTAAGCCAAGGGAGAGCCAGAGAGAAAAAACTGCTGTCTGCCACCACAAAATCGTTGGGAGCCTGCTTTGCTCCACATTAGTGAGCAGTATCCAGGTTTGGGACTCCTGTCCACTAAAGAAATGTGCCACAGCCCCAGCCATTGTTGAGTAACTTGTTATTGAAGTTCTCCCCAGCTCCATGGGGCCACAAAATGATTTATTATGGCTTGAGCCTTTGGAACTGTCTTCTGCTTGTTTGCAATGGATTTTTCTGGCTAGACAATGATCTTTGTTTCTTGTCTCTGAATGTGTTGAACTGTATATTTGTTGAGTTTCCTAATGAGTTTACCCCAGACGAAAGCTGCTGCCCCTCTAGCCTATGCATTACCACCACACCCAAGGCGGAGATCCTTCTGTCACCGATTAAATCCTACAATAAGGTACTGTCAGCTTATGTAATTGTGAGAGACTGTTGAACTGGTTATGTGTGTAGCCCAGGGGCCTCCCCCCCTCCCTGCAACTGTATACCATCCAAAAACCCTAGATATGGGAGGGAGGAGGGCTCCCTATGGGCTACCAGAGAAAAAAAGAACAATGGTTACAACTTGCAAAGTAAGGCTTACTAATTGGGTTTTTAAAGTATAGGAGAGAAGAGCAATGAGGTCTACATACACATACAAATCCCATATGATATGTTCCCACTTATGCTGCTTTTATTTCCTATGCTGTATTCTAGCAGTATGCTGGCTAACGGTTGTCATCAACACCTAATGTGCCAGAATAAGCCCACCTCCCATAATGTCTGGGTGGTTTGGGTCAATAATTCCCCCCTAAATACAGACTACAAATCTAACAGCAACTTTATGATACAGGGGCATACTATATATTATGAATATATGCAAGCACATTAGGGCAGCAGCTGCAATCCCAACTAGAAATATTACTGAACTCACATGCAATATTTAAAGGGGAGCAGTCAGCATGAAGAACCCCACACCCAGGTGTGGGACTGGTCCCAATTTGCACTTTGGGTGTAAAACCATTTTTTTCTACTTACCGATTACTGAAGTATGGTAGACTGTATCAGACAGTTTCTGTTGACTTACAAGCTGACAGAGTTTTTATAAACTCTGATCTTTTTTTGCTGGTTCCACTGTCCACTCTGGGCTAATTAGTCCTGGGAGAACATTGAGATGGGCAAACTTCTCATCAGATCTTATAAAAGCTTTAACACACACTGGAGGCTACTGAATCTCCTATTGCCACTGCCCTCCTCGGATGTCAGCTGCAGGGGATTCTGCAATTTGTAGTTATAGATAGTGTTAGCTTGCAAGACAACAGATCATCTATAATGCAATAAACAGTAAGTAGAAAAATATGTTTTTGAACACAAAGTGCAAATTGGGACCAGCCCCATACTTATATGTGGAGCTCTTAGTGCTGACTGTTTCCCCTTTAATATTACATTGGTATAATAGTAACATACTTCAGTATTAAAATATTAAAACTCTCTCATGGCTACTCTCTTTCAGACACATGCCGATAATGATCAACATGCAGCTGGTTGGTACAGCCCCACCCACAGATATTTTACAGTAATACACGAGCCTCTTCTCAGAACAGCTTCAGAAAATAGTTCATCTCTTCACCAGGGCTGGGTTTTACTGAGGTTTACCTCAACAAACTTACATGTATAAATGTATTCACTTGAGGCAGATCTCATTTGTCAGACTCTGTCCTACATTTACATATATCATGGGCACAGAATTGCTACAGGTGTAACAATTCAAACTGTACAACTTGTTCTTTTCCTTTTACTTCCTGCTCCACTCAGAAATCAGTTACATTCAAACACTACAGTTGTAACAGCTGAAGAATAGAGCATGTTCTTTCCCTTTTCTGCTTTGCAACCGAGAGGTGGCTGAGACATCAAATCCTGATTGCAGATGGGTTACACTAGCATGTCCAGGACATCGGCTGTCAGTAGCAAGACTCTAACTTGGCAACTGCTTACAAAGTCAGGGCACACAACTGTGGCCAAAGCTGAGATCAGATTGTCCCTAGATTCATGACCACATTTAAGGTTTTTGTCAATAGATACTGTACTAAGTTCAAGAAGCTTACTAAATTGTTCCCTGCACAGTTTATCCAAGTATCTCTGTGACCAAAACTGTCATGTGGGATCTACTTGATCCTATATGCTGAATGTGCCCTACTACCAGAATCATTGCTAGAGTCAAAAATAACCTTATCAGAACATTCTTAGAGTTTTTGGTAATTTGTGATAAAAAAATGAGTTTGGAGCTCACTATACTCCTAAAGCAGGGCTTCACCCAGACAGAATGTTGGGGGTTCAGAAAAACCCACAGAGGCTGTTTGTGGAAAAAGAACCTAGTCTGCCTGCTGTATGTTGAAAACTCCTTACTACCGGGCCTTTTGAAGTCCGAGTTTTCCAGTCCTTAACCTTAAAACAAAATAGCCATCCAGGCTAAGTAAGCATTAAGCCATGACAGAATATGGTTCTACTGTGGATTTGATCCACATTGTTATTGGGGAGGGTTGAAGAATGAGTCTGCAGGCCCAGTGCCTCCAACCGCAACAATGGATTAAATACATATGGGAACCATGCTCTGAGGTAAGCAATACTTACAACATGGCATGTGCTTATAAAGAGAAGCAGATTTATTATTTTACTGTAATGCAAAAAGACACACAGTGATTGGAATCATGTTTAAGACTGTACTGATAGTACACAGTCTGCTGAATATAACCTTTCTACACATATTGTGGGTGTGGAGGCAGCCTTTATAACATTGTCATTTCAGTGCCTGGTGTTATTATTGCAAAATATACTGTTACATTTACTGTTATGGTACTTTTCTCCTAGCATACTGTCTGGATCAGTGCTAGGTACTTCAATTTTCATCTGTGTGTGTATTACAACATATGGGCTGCATTGCATGATGGGACCATGTTAGGGTATGTCTTCATGTTTTGTTCCTGCAGTTCCCTTGGCAGACCAACAGATGGCTGTGATTGCTGATAACTGTAATATCATGAGTAGAAACTGAATGATTTTCATCCAGTAATTCTATGCATATTAGCTTTACATTTACTAATATGGTACTTTTCTCTTAACTTACTATTAAGATTAGTATCGTACTTTGATTTTCATCTCTGTGTATTACAAGATGTAGGTTGCATTGCATGATAGGACCATAATAGGACAGATCTTCATGTTTTGTTCCTGCAGTTCTCTTGGCTGGCCAACAAATGGCTATGAAACAATGCTAGCAGCACACCACTGTTTTACAGCCATCTGATCTATTTACCCAGGTAGTTATTTATGCCCATCAGTCCACACAGACAGAAGTTGATATCAAAGTTTTCCATTGCTCGCCTACTGTGATTCACTTATAAATGGTGATTCACTGGGTTGGTGGGTTGGCGGGAAACACAGGGATTTGTGCTATCTCTGTGATTGTGCTGTGGTACATATTGGTATTAGACAAGCAACCGTGGTTCTACTGCGGATTTAATCCGTGGTTGCTGGATGGTCAGGTGATGTACTTTAACCAGTCCATGTAAGTTATTTATGTGTGTTGCTCACAGACATGTTACAAACTGAGTTAAGTGTTATTCAACATGTTTTTGTGCAAAATTAGAGTACAGTTCACATTAAATTTTGTGCAACCAGTTAGCAGCCAGTTAGCATTTGAGCTGTTATGGCTCTGTACAGGAAATCTCTTCATCACTGATAATTGGTTGTCAGCTGGTTTCTGCTGAGTTCTGAATGAGTTACCTGAATGTACTTTCAGTTAAAAGTCACATTCTACAGCTGAAGGGGAAAAACACACCAACTGCAGTAGTTGGCAGTTTATTGCAGGCACATAAAAAGAATGGGTTGCAAACTGGCTGCACGGTAAGTTTAATGTGTACTGTAGTGTAGTCACTCTAAGTTGTTTTTAGCATCATTTTCATCATTGACACTGATTTATGGCTTGAAATAAAGCTTAACCTAACAGTACAATGAAAAGGACAGCATTGGAAGGGGGGGTCTCAGTGTGATTGGATCTCTCATTTCATGGCTGCATTTTATGTCATATTTGTATTTTCAGAATATTTAAATGTTCTTAACTAGAATAATAGTTTCTTACTACATGCAAGAAGAAAAAAAAATACAAATATGTTGCAGCTGATACCTTTTATTGGACTAAAAAAATGGTTTTGAGACTAGCTTTCAAGTGATAATACTTCATCATCTCTGATGACCTCAAAGGTAGGGAAACAGTGTGACAAGGCAGCAGGTAAAGCAAATAGGATGCTGGGTTGTATAGGCAGGGGCATCACCAGCAGGAAAAGGGAGGTCATAATTCCGCTATACAAGACACTAGTGAGGCCCCACCTGGAGTACAGTGTACAGTTCTGGACACCATACCTATGTAAGGACATAGACAGGGTAGAGAAGGTTCAGAGGAGGGCAACAAAGATGGTGCATGGATTGCATCACAAGTCCTATGAAGACAGGTTGAAGGAACTGAACATGTACTCCCTGGAGGAGAGGAGGGAGAGAGGGGATATGATAGAGACATACAAGTATCTCACAGGGAGGAACAGGGTGCAGGAATACACTATTTTTAAGCGAAAAAGATGTTCCAGGACTAGAGGGCATGGGATGACGTTGGAGGGAGGATGATTCAGAGGAAACATGAGGAAGAATTTCTTCACAGAACGAGGTGGTGGACAAGTGGAACACCCTGCCAGAGGAAGTGGTGGGGGCTGAAACAATCACGAGATTTAAGAATGCATGGGATAGACATAAAGGAATTCTGGAGGTCAGGGGTAAGGGGCAACAGACTTCTAGGAAAACATAAACTGAACTTACAAGCTCAGATGGGCAGACTGGGTGGGCCATAGGCCCTTATCTGCCGACACTGTCTATGTATCTATGTATCTATGTATACTCTCTTCAGAGTGGCATGAAGAAGAGAGTACTATCTCTCAAAGCTAGTCTCAAAAACAATTGTGTTAGTCCAATAAAAGGTATCACCTGCAACATACTTTTTTTTTCTTCTACATCATTGACTGGACTAACAGCTATCACATTTCTTTACCACATTCAATATATAACTGTCAATTATTGATCTCACTATTTCCACACCCCACTCATCCAAAATTCCACTAGAAGTTGTGGGAGTGTACAGTGAGCAGGAAAAACGTGGCAGGGTAATAAGTTGGTTGTCATATTTTTGTATGAGTGGAAACTGTTTTATTAACTTTTTCAAAAACAATGGATAAATCAGGTGGTAAAATAGTGTGAAATATGACTGTGCAGTGAGGGAAGCCCTCCACAAGATCCCCATGGACCCCTTTGTGTGGCACTGCTGCTTTTAGTTATTAAAAATAGGAAGGCTCAGCAAGCACTGATGTCTTGGTTGCATATCAAAACTTTTAACTGTGCATTAGAACCTTTGAGAATTTCAGAACCGCTTAGGATTCTTTCATCCCTAGGTGGCAAACTCTTCATTTTTCTGCTTAGATTCGCTCCTATCCTGTAAGAAAAGAATTAACTGGATTAGCACAGAACTTTCCTATCATGAAAGGCACTGCCAATCAATTACAAATGGCCATCCTAATATACATTTGTATAATCTGATGAAATCACATCTGCTAATTAGTTTCAGAGATATTATTTGCTGATTAACAGTGCTAGACTATATTGGGCAATGAGCTTTCATAATATAAATTAGAAGGATAATTACATTACCACAAACCATTTGTGAGTTAAAGTACCCCAATTACTTCCTAAGCTCTGTGCAATTCTATTTCCATGCTTTGTGATACCACGCATTTTAATTTTTTCTAGATTTTAAGGAATCAAATCTTACATTTCAGAGATGAAAAGAGTGTGCTGTATTTAGGTACACTAATGGTGTACCTGAAGCCATTATTCTGTACCAAATTTAGACCAGCAAGCCAATTTCTAAATCTTAAGGACTAACCTTATCACAGTCAGAACATACAACTCAAATTAAAATCATAACTGTATGAATTATTTTGCTTCTGCTGTAGCAGATGAAAGTGAATGTGTGCATGTGTGTGGGTGTTTCTTGAATTTTTAATGTGTAAGTCTGTGATACACCTCATAACATAGTAGTTTAAGGTCAGAAAGAACTCTAGGTCCACCATATCACCCTCCCACCCCCACACACCTATACTGTTTTGTAAGCAGAGATGAAACAATTATGCTATACATGGATTTTGTAACAATAAGATATGACAAGGTCTGCATTCAGGTGATATGATTGCATGCCTTAGGTGCATTGTTAAGCATGAAGCACAGCTGAGTGCCATTAATGCACCTAAGTAGTGTGATTATGTCACCACTATAATATACCCTAGGGTGTCTCATTGCACCTATAAAATGACATTTAAATAGTTAACTTAAAATGAATGAACATAAGAAGAAATTATTTTGAAAAGATAAAAAGTATCTTTAACTGGAAATATGCTTCCATTTTAACTTTGAAGACAGACAGTAGTCCATATTCTGGTAACTGAGATGGGGGTAGCTAAAAAAATGCAAGACAATAAAAACCATGTGTAGCACATATTTTTATAAGGCAAGAAACATTTGTTTTCTTATTTGCATTTCAGATTAATACAGGTGCAATATTTCAATGGAACTGCATTCAAAACCTTTGAACTAGCCAGGTTGTGTTTTGGGGGGAAGGTGTAGGTTTCTCCTGAAAATGCCTACTGTATATATGGTTCAAATATGTGTGCCTTTATGAGTTTCAGGAATGTATTTAAACATTTTGGGTCTGCCTCTGCCTATGTAACTATATTTTCTCACCATTTCTCTCTTTGTTTATATAGTAGTATTATTGCTACCTTTCCTCATGTTTTTTTTTTCTCTGTCTTTCCCCACATTCAACATAATATATGGAATGTTTACCATGGAATGCAGGGATTTAAAATTCTGCACAATTCCACTGGCATAATGCTCCTCTCTCAAAATACTGCATACACACACACACACACACACACACACACTACAAAGGTCTCATTTAGAGCCAGATGTTCAACTTTATCTCTGCAAGCAGCATAGATTTCAATAATAAGCAGGTAAAGATACAAGGAAGATTATAAACTGCCCACAAGGAAGCAGTAGTAATGAAAACTATGAAAAGTACTTAATGCTTTTTATTTGTTTATATGTGTAAAAAGAGTGAGATGATTAGGGAATCATTTGTTTTTTTATTTTAGGTAGTTTTATTTTTAGGGCCTAGTTGTAAGTTTTTAGTGGGTAAAGGTAGCAGTCATGTTTGTGATGGAAGATCAGATTGAAGGGGGTTGGTTTGCTCTTTATGTAATGCAGCTACTAACAAATGCAGTCAAGTTTAGGACCAGGATGGCCATGCACTATGTTGTATTATGAAATGGGAAGAATGGGTGCTAACTCTTGATTAACCAAAAGGTATTTTTAGCAGGGCCATTATCCTAGTACAACAGCTAGACTGAGAGTAGCTCAACAAAACTATGTTTAAAAAATACATCCAATTTACTAAAAAGGACACATCTCATAATCCCAATAAGGCATTCCAAGGGATGTGTTATGGTGGACTAAGAGCCCCTCTCAGTGGTGAAAGCACTCAGCTTTATCTCGTGCTTCAACCCACCCAAGGCAGGCTGTTATCCCACCATAATGCACCCCCCCCCATCATGTGCTATTGCTTAAATATTGTGCACTGATTTGACTGGCTTTACCAAATTAAGTTTCATTGATTTTAGAAATATTTTATAATAATAACTACTGAACATTGTCAAAACTTTCATAGCTTTCTTATTTTGTTATCTTAAAACAGCAGTGGAATAAGAGGGATCAATGAGGATCTTGTGGAAACTGGATATGTATGTGTAATGGATTTCATTCAACTTTTTCTGATACAAATCTGAACTAACATATACAGTAATTCAAAATTGAGCACTATGTGGTGAAATGCTGGATCCATCATCTCGGCACCATGTTTAGGGCACTGTTTCAAGACAGTGCTAGAGTTTGGTGACTGTCATTTAGAACATCCCCTCTCTTTACAGGGTCTCTGCCCCTACACCTCCCTCCCCTGTGAGGCCCACTCCCACCCTGTACTAAATATACAAACTCTGGGGGTGGACCTCGGGAGGAAGGGAGGCACAGAGGTCACTGTAAAGACAGTCACCAAACTATGGCACTGTCTTGATGCAGCAACCTAAACATGGCAATGTCACAGCAGTATCCCTGAAATGCTGGACCATGAATGTTAGACTGGATTTGATATCTGTACAATATCTGCATATCCCATTAAAGGCAAGGTGCTGTTGTTGATCTTCCTTGAGTTTATATCATCCAACCAGTGTCACCAAATCCTTTTCATAATTATCTACAGTATGTGATATATGAACTGCTATTTTGAGCCTACCCATCTCAACTACAGAAGCCCTTAGAGATACCTGATTGTGAGGACTGAGTCCTAAACTGGAGCAAGACACAAGCTGTTATCTACAGTTCCCCTCATGGTACAAGATGCTGCTTTGTTCACTACTCCCTTTTCTCACCACCAAAGAGACATGGCTAATGACATTGAGAGACAGGAAAATAAAAATGTGGGGATAAAACAAATCACACAGTCTTGCTGAACATTTGCATACAGGTCATCAGACAGGAGAATTTCAGGTAAACCCTTCACTTCAAGAACATCTTTTAGGCACAGTGAAAAGGGAGCTAGGTGTCAGCGTCCTGGGTCCTATGAAGGTATTGACAGAAGGATCCAAAAACTCCAGAGACCTTTTCCACAGCTCCCAGACAGGCAACCTGAACATTTTTTCATTGTATCTTTATTTATTTATTTTTTTACCTTTGGCAGTCTTTAAGTTAGAAGCAGCTTATTGACTGCAACACATAGATGATAATCTGAAATCTAAATTTGGCAAAAAAGTTAACTGTAAATTAAGACATTCATGGTTTCTAGAGACAGCAGCCAACAATCTCGCACATTGCCTTGGTATTTTTCTGAAGGAATCCTTTATAACATTATGAAATGGTTGTTTCAGATAGATTTCTAATAATGTATGGTGTATTCTATGCTGCAGGTCATGCATATACAGGCACAGTCTAGTACTAGAGCAGTTTCATGTAGATCAGTATTTAACATTTTATATTTGATGTTAAGCAAAGGAAGTAAGGGAAGAAGAAAAAAAAACAAAGGAAGAAGTTAATGTCCTGTGATGCCCCTCATTTTTTAGCAACTTCAGTACTTATGGACTGTAGCTCAAGCTGCAGTAAGTGCTACATTACAGTGCAGCTGTCCCCCTATATGCAGCAGGGTCATATGGAGACTGTGTATTCAGTTCAGATAGTATGAACTATCAGTTTATTTGGTTTGAATAATGTACAATCTGAATTTATTATGATCACAAATTTATCACGAGATACAGAGGGAAGTAGGGAAAGCAGTCAGGAGTGCAAAGGCACAAACAAAGGAGAAAATAGCACAGGCAGTGAAGAAAGGAGGTGATACATTTTTATGGCTGCATGGTGATGTCACCATGCTAACAAATTGCTATGAGTAGGAGAAAGGACTGTGACAGCATGTTAGACTGTGGTGTTCCACTGAGTTGTTTGGTTTGAACATGACTCTTATTACTTCACTATTCTCTCCATTTACTACACTGATGTGGTTGTGTCTGTCCCTCCCCCATCCATGCCTGAACTATATGCACTATTTAATTGGTGGACTGTAAGTTGCATTTATATACTTCGACTATCACTTTGTTTTAAGCCATTTTTAGAGCCCCTTTAATAAGAGCTTTAGGAAATCAGAGTCTCAGCAAGTAGCACATTTCTTTCTGAGGCCATGAGATCAGAAGGCTGTGGGTTCTATCCTCACATCAGGCACTTGGGTTAAATCCCAATACTGACACTGTAGTACAGCATGAGGTGGGTGCAGTACTCCTGAGGTGCCGTCTTTCGGATGAGACATTAAAACTGAGGTCCCATCTGCCTGTCCTGGTGGGAGTTCAGGTGGATGTTAAAGATCATAAGGCACTTCTTGAAAAGTTTTTATTAAATGAACATCAAAACAAAACTATCAAAGAAAACAATACATCATATAATAATTATCAAAATACAAAGAAAAAAACATACAAAATATTTTCATCATATTCTGACTTTAGGCATATATTGGAGTTAGAACCATATAACTTAAAAGATACTAAAAGAAACCATAAACATAAAAGGGAAAACTGTTTAAATACATACATCACTTAGAAGTTGTAACTCCTACTTGTATTTAATAATTATGGCAAACCCTTTCCACCACTGAAAAACTCTTTTGAAGTATTAAAACTTTTATCTCTTATGTAAACTGTTCTCATAGGTTCCATAACCAAAATACATAGGGTATCATAAGACATAAACTTCTGTTGTAACACCCATTGACATTGGGCCTGCCAGATATAAAACTTCAGACAGCAAAAGAGAACAATTAATGTACTATAAACGTGTGGAGGTAAGGTGTGGACAGTAACCTAAAAATAAGGTTTGGTAATCTAATTCCAACAACCATTTGGATCCCCAATTTTCCCTTAAAAAAAACATAAACCCTTCACATATGAACACTTAAACAGAACATGGTCCATGGTTTCTTCCATGGCTTGATACTGTAGATAAGGGCAATTTCTTTCACTTTACATTTTATGTTTCGCATTACCCTTAATATTTAATCTGCCATAGGCTGATAACCACAATACTTTCCACATATGTGAGGGCACCTTCTCATTATTTAATTGCTTAAGGACAGACCCTTTAAGAGAAACTGGACAATTATCAAAATCAGGCTTGACAGGATAAATCTGTTCCAAAATTTTCTTATAAAGCTTTACCCCAGCATTTTGACTCACCACAGTTTTAGAAATAGAACATTTTATCTGTTTTTGTGAGCAGGGTTTAAAATATTGTGGAACACAAGCACGAATAGGAAGTTTAGGTGGGAGAGTATTCCACAGAATAAAAACATCTCCTAAATTATTTAGTATCCATAGATGTAGATGTGCCTTAGAGATTTGCATCTCTAAGTTCAGATTTTGGGACAAAAATAATGCATGGAAAAATATAATGGGATCAATCCCCCTTGGGGATTAGACAGGTAGGTAAAACACCGTTTGATGGGGTTAAGCCAACTTCCCCACAACATAGAAAAGAAACATGCATACAATCGGGTCTCAAAAGATATGGGGTGGAGGGAGACCATGGCTATATTTAATAAACATGTTATGAAATCTTTTAATAATAAATATTCTTTTAATTTTGGAAAGTCTCCAACCTTTCCGCCTTTGTACCTTTAATTCCACACCCTTTAGGGCTATTTTCCAATTCTCTTCTGGGCAATTCTGTGGGCCAAAGAAGATGCCAAGGATTTTAAAAGTGTCTGAGGAGACAGTAATACCTGCTATATTAATGGGATTTTGTTTAACTGGGCCTATAAACAGGCCCTTAGATTTCTCTATATTTATTTTTGTGTTTGAAACCCTAGCATAACTGTGAAAAGCCTGTAATACTGTTGGAATTTGTGACACATTTGATAAGAACACACAGACATCATCTGCATAAGCCTGGACAATCAGAGAATCATCATCTTAGTTACCAGAAATACCTGACAAAACTCTAGATGAAGCAAGTTTTCTTAGCAAAGGGTCGAGGGAGAATACATATAACAAGGGGCTAAGTGGACACCCCTGTCTTACCCCAGATCCCACTACAGTAGGATAGGAAAAGTAGCCCTGCCTTTAATGACCAGGTGCACCAATACTGAAGAATATAATAGTTTTATCCAGCTTATGAATACTGAAGGTAAACCATAGTGCTTAAGTGTGAAAAATAAAAAGGGACGATATATCCTATCAAAGGCTTTGCTTTGATCTAAGGATAAAATACAACTCTGTTGCTTTGTTCTGTTAACATATTCTATTACTTCCCTGAGAATAGTCAGAGAGAGCACTTTGAATTTTCCGTTTTGGAATGCCAAAAAATTGCAAGGGGTATAACAACTCTCCAGCCACATTACATAATCTATTATTTAAAACTTGGGATAATATTTTACAATTGGAGTTCAAAATTGTAATAGGCCTCCAATTTTTAATTTGTAATTTATCCCCTGACTTGAAAAGATACACCAGCAGGCCTGAAGTAAGGGCTGTTGGAACCAAGGATTTATTTTGGAAGGACAAGAAAACTCTTTCAATACATATTGATAATATCTCTGCAAAATATTTATATAGTTCATATGGTAAACCATTATTTCCTGGAGAGGTTCCTAACTTTTGTGAGAGGATACATTTTAGATTTCTATAGCTGATATGGGTTTAGCTAGCTTTAGTGCATCTATTTAAAAAAAATCAGTTATTTCCTCCTTTTGTTGGACATCCAGAATTTCTTGCAGTTTGATATGATTATAGATTATATCATCAATACCTTTATTAGTTTTAATAAGGTGTCCCTCCTCATCTTGTAATACCTCTACACATGAGGCTTCTTTTTTTGCCTTAAAGGCTTCAAAAGGGTCCCCAACTGGATTTTTCTATGTAGCAAACTGGAGCTCTGTTCGTAAGATCTTAGCTCTATCATACTGATATGTTTTCATTTCCATTTTTAACTGGTCAATTTGTGAGGAATAATCCTCTCTAGATGTTGCAGCCTTTGTAAATAAGTATTGTAATTGATTTCTCAATTTCGAATAATGGAAAAACTGATCCTTTGCTTGTTTTTTTCCATATTTCTGAAACCGTTTTTTTATTTCTTCTTTTGTGTCTACCCACCACTCTTGCAGGTCCTCATATACATCAGCCAGAGATGTTCTTGCCCATAGGAGGTTGGTCACACCTTCAAACCAGAAGGGCTGTCCAATGCTGATGTGTTTAAATGCCATCTATTTCCCTTCACTTTTTTAAAGGGGATGTTGCAAAAATAATTTTAACTAACAGATGGTCTGAAAATTCACTAGAGAGTGTTACATAAGTAGGAGAAGGCAGATTCTTAGAGAAAAATATATGATCTATTACTGAAGTTAAATTCCCTTTCCTAAATGTAAATAGGTGTCCAGACATATGGAAATTCCTTCCATTCATTAAATCTGACAGCTTAATAATTCTGTGTAAAGTGGATGTATTGCAGTAAATTTTTTTCCCTAAATGACCCAACTTATTTTCAGGAAATTCACAATTAAAGTCACCCCAAAATGATGTGGCTGGAGGTTGCTAAAAAGGGTAGCAGTGTATTTAATAAAGTGACTCTACCTGCTTTAGTTTGTGGCCTGTAGACTACTATAAATCTATAATTTACGTGACACCAAATACCATCTATTATAAGAAATCTACCTGGGATAAGGTCAATCAATTTGGTTAGGGTAAAAGAAAAGGATCTGAAAAGTATTCCAATTCCATCAGCCCAGTCTGATCCAAAAGACCAGTAAGAAGGCCCCCATATCCATTCTGCTTTGAAGAGCCTACACTGGTCTAAGGTGCACATCCAGGTCTCTTGAAGAAAGCAGATGTCAATATGTTCATGGTAGAGAGACTGGAAAAGGGCCATTCTCTTAGGGGAGTTAAGTAAGCCACAACAGTTTAAGATTCCTATACTTAAATCAGCCAGATGTGTAAACCAAATTTTTTAGGGTCCTTTCTTTCTCTTTTTCTTTTTCTTTACCCCTTTGTAATCAGCTGGTATAACCTGTTACTGGAAGTTTGCAGGGGGCCTTCCATTCCTATATCCATATCAGAGTCACCCCCTAGGGTATCCAAGATTGCACAGGAGTTTTCTATTTCTATTTCAGATGGTTCTACGGGGGGAGGGGGGTTTGGAGCTCCTAGTAGTTCATCTTTCCTGGGTTAGTGTTTGTTTCTGTGAGGGAGTGGGAACTACCAACTGCGTAACATCCTGGTAACACACCGGATGGAAATCATTTTCATTTGTTATATCCATGTGTTACTTCCCTGACTCCTTTGTGGTTGTTACAGAAATCTCTGTACTGCTCTTTCTGTTGGTATTATCTTTTTTTTGGAGCACTAGGAGAGGGAAGGGGAGTATCTTTCCCTGCTTCATTTTGGGATTTACCAAAGGCCTCATCCTGTGCTTTTGTATTAACAGTTCTGGGCTGATGACTGAGGCCTTGTTTCTAGTGGCCCAAGGGCAATCCCTATACCCATGCCCGGATTCTTCACACAAATCATATTTTAACTGATATATACATTGGAGACTGATCTGCCCTACCACCCCACATATCTCACATTGAGGGGTATAACAAGCACTGGATAAGTGGATATGAGACCCGCATTTGTAGCAAGTATGGGGGTGTCCTGCATAAAAACAACCCCCCCGTCCCTTCCCAAAGTGAAAGAATTTGGGATGTGCTCAATATCATTTTCTGTTTGTCTGAGTTTTACTTTATATTTCCAACTACCAGTCCAGAAATACTCAGAGTCAAGTACAGCTTCAGAAGCACTGAGCACCTCATATTTTTGAGTCAGCCAAAAAGTTATGTCCTCTACGTGGACTCCCTCATTCTTAAACATAACTGTTATATATTTAATTAAAGGCTGAGTTAAAGGAATGACTAGAAAGGGGGTCCACAAAGGAGAGAACTTCAGTTGATTATATCTTTGCCAAAAAAGGTCTAGAAGATATGGGGACCTAAAACTAATATCATAATTATCCTCCCCAGAAATATTTATAAAAGCCAATACCTCTTTTGGGGAGAATTTTAAGGATTCTTTGAGAAGGTTCTTTCCTTTTTTTTGTCAGACTGAATAAGCTTTATTGGGTATTTAGTTTGGTTTTACATATTGTAAACAAATCAATCCTATACAAAGATGTTAAGGAACAACAATGATACATAACAAGACCTGTGTTACTTTATATTCCCCAAACATTTCAGAATATAGATATCTGTAGATAGAATATTCATATATGTATATATTGTCGTAACATAAGCTAGCAGCTCTATAGTAGATAGCGAGGTCTGTTGGAAAGTGGTTAATAATAATATCTAAGAACAAAGATGAAAGGATCATGCAAAATATATAACACACCCACCCTTCCCTCCCCTCCCTCCCTAGTCTCACAAGAAATAAAAAGGGAGTAGCATAAAAAGCCATATCTAGTTTAGTGTAAGAAACTGGGGCTAGTACAAATTCAAGAATGAAAAGATGAGTATTTATCGTCAACCTTTACAGAGCTTAATCTATCACAATGCTACGATCCAAAATAAAGACCAACGTAACCTTAAATGGACAGTAAGGTATGTAAGGGGGCCTATAATTTCTGGTATTTATTACTACAGTTAGAAATGCTCGCTATAAGATATTCTGCTTGTGAAGCAAAAAGAATTTCTTTGTGCCATTCTGCATATGTGGGAATTTGCTGATCCAACCAGTGACACAGAATAATTTTTTTGGCACAAAGAGATATCAGAGCCATGTGTTTTCTTTGGTTCCCTAGTAGGACATCTCTTGAGTCCCCAAGGATAAAAATGTCTGGCAGAAAGGCATCTTGTAGTCCCAGAAGGGGATCGAGTCTTGAGCGGATACTTTCCCAAAAGGGGGTCAGCTTGGCACATTCCCAAAGGACATGCAATAATGTGCCTTTCAGGGACTCACAGCTGGTGCATATATCTGACTGGATGTGCCGCATCCTTTTAAGCTTTACAGGGGTATAGTATAAGTCATGTAGTACATGAAATTGAAGTAATCTATAATGATCCCACCTGACATCCTTGTACAGTCTATTCCAGATTTTTGTCCATGGACGAGAGCCCATAGATGTTGGAGGAAGGACTCTATCCCATGTATAACAAGGGGGGCCTTCTAACTCCTTGGTGTGCATTTGAAGCTCCTTGTAATAAAAGGGAATATAATGAGATGTGGGCCTCGTTAGAACTGTACTGAGAACTGGACCACTCCTGTATTGATCCCAGGGGTCATTGCCAAAATGTTGTATTAGTGCCTGGGAAATCTGGAGATACTTAAAACAAAAGGAATTTGGCAATTTATATTTTACTCTTCTGTCAGAAAAGGCAAGCAACTTCTGGTTCCCTGTTAGATCTATTACTTTTTTTCCAACCCCAACCGGCCAAAAGGATTGTTTAATGACTTTACCTCCAATTTTAAAATTGGGATTGTTCAAGACAGGTTGGGAAGAATCTTTCTCAAGCGAATAACCTAAAATCTTATTTAGTTGTACCTGGGTCCGAAGGGATGCCATAATGGGAGAAGATTTAAGCTGATTGGGTATTTTGTTAAGGGAGAGATAAGGTAGGCTCTCTATATTTATCCCTGTTGAAGTACAAAGTGATTTTTCTATTTGTAACCACAGTGGAGAGTAAGGATTGGAGCAGGGGTCCGGCACAGGCCTCAGCCAATGTGAGACCACAGAGCAGGTAATCAAAAGATAATAAAGATATAGATTAGGAACCTGTAACCCTCCTTGTTCTTTAGACTTTTGTAATTTGGAGAGCGCCCTTCGATGAGGCTTATTCTTCCAAATAAATTTAGATATAATACAATTACTTTGCTTAAACCAGAATTTGGGGAGAAATTGGTTGAACATTTGAAGGGGGTATAACAAACAAGGTAGGACATTCATTTTAACTATATTGATATGACCCCAAAGAGAAGTAGGGAGTAAAGCCCAATGATTTAGGTCTATTTTAATCTGCATAATTAGCTGGTCCACATTATATTGCTTCATTTTAGAATTGGATTGTGAGAGATATATGCCCAAATATCTTATTTTATTTTTCAACCAAGAGAGTCCAAGATGTTGAACATCTGCAGTTAAAGTGTGAATATTTAAATGCATCACCTCCATTTTAGACAGATTCAGTTTATAACTGGATAATCTTCCAAATTCTTGAATGATATTTACAGCAGCAGGTATGGACTTAGATGGATGGATAATATGAAGCATGATATCATCAGCATATACCAACAGTTTGTATTGGAAATGATTAATTGGGATGCTAGAAATCATTGTAGAAGTATTAAATTTCCTAATTAGGGGTTCTAAAAATAAGTTAAACAGGTAGGGGGAAAAGGGAAACCCCTGGCGTGTGCCCTGTTGCAATACGAAGGATGGGGAAAGAACTCCATTACAGAGAATATGGGCTGAAGTTTGTAAATAAAAGATTTTTATTCAGTGTATAAATTGTACAGGGATATGGTATCTTGGAAGTAAATTAAATAGATAATCCCAGGACATGTGGTCAAAGGCTTTTCCTGCGTCCAGGGACACCAAGGCCGATGGGATATGGGAGTCCCTAGACACAGAAATAAGATGGGAGAGATTACATAGACGATCTGCTGGTAAACATCCTGCTATGAACCCCACCTGTTCCAGGCTTAGTAGAGTCTGCCAGACTTGAGCCATCCTATTAGCAAGAATTTTTGCTAGAATTTTCAAGTCCACATTGAAGAGTGATATTGGGCGATAACTTGACAACATAGTGGGGTCCTTGCCCGGCTTAAAAAGCACAACAATAGTAGCTGCAGTGATGCTGAAGTCTGACAGGCCTTGCTGATAGATGTAGTTGTAGGTGTTGAGCAGAATTATGCCCAATTGAGATTTGAAGGTTATATAAAAATTTGATGTGTAGCCATCTGGCCCTGCTGCTTTGTCTATTGGAAGAGCATCAATGGCTTCATATACCTCCACTAATGTCAACGGGGCCTGAAGGAGAGCCATTTGGTGTTGGGACAGATACGGAAGATTTATATCTTGAAGAAAATGGTCTAATGCAGTGCTATCGACAGGCAAAGGAGAATGGGAATAAAGAGATTGATAGTATGATTTAAATCAAGAGACAATGTCTCTGGGAGAAGTATAAAGGTTGCCAGTAGCATCCCGAACAGATAATACAATTCTGTCTGCTAATTGTGCCCTGAGCCTTAGAGCTAATAACTTCCCCGCCTTGTCTCCTTAATCAAAATATTTGACTTCTGATTTAAAAAGGAGGTGTTCAGCTTTATCACCGAGGAGCATGTTATAACGGAAATGAAGGCTTTCTAATTTTTCGAAATCCGCTGTAGAAGAATGAGAAGACATAGTTTGTTCCAAGGCTCTAATTTGCTGTAATAATGGTGAGAATTCTAGAGAGATTTTCTTTTTCCTAGTGGAGACCAGGCAAATAATCTCTCCTCTCAGTGAGCACTTCAAGGATCCCATAATACACATCAAGTTTTTGCATGGTGGAGGCATTATGGTCATAGAAGTTCTCTATAAATTCTTTTAGTTGATCTACCAGGTATTGGGATTTCAATAGTTGGGGATTAAACCTCCAAATTTTATCTTGACCTGCTGAAGCAGGTAAAGACCACTGTAAAAGGGTTGGATGATGGTCAGAATTCACTTTAGGTAAGTAAACACAAGTTAGTACCCTAGATAGGTGCTCAGTCCCCAAGGAAAAGTAATCAATCCTTGAAAATGTATTATGGGGCAGGGAATGGAAGGAGTAATCTCATGTGGATGGAAAGAGGGATCTCCAGGGGTCCACAAGGCCCATAGTAGCCATAAATTCTTTCATGGCCATTTGTGTAGGGGTAGAAGAGGAATATCTGGCATGGGACCTGTCTAGTGCCAAAGTGTCAAAGTGTCAAAGAACTAGATTCCAATCCCCACCAAGTAATATAGGAAGAGTGGACCAAGGAGCTAGACAAGTCATAAGATTGGTAAAGAATTGTGGATCTTCCCCTATTGGGCCATAAACTGAACCCATTATCAATTCCGTGTGACCCAAAATGACTCTTAGCAGTATGTATCTGCCATGGGGATCATAAACTGACTGAAGCAGCCTAAGGGGTACCCAACGGGCTACCAACACTACAACACCACATTTTTGGGTGTCATGGCCAACTCCTAATACAGTCCCCAGCCATGACCTTCTTAGACTGAGGATTTGTGAGATGGGTAGATGGGTCTCCTGTAGAAAGGCCACGTCTATTTGAAGCTTATAAAGATGCAACAGAACCTTAGCTCTTTTGGTGGGGGACCAAGCACCTTTAATGTTCCAAGAGCAAAATTTCAATGCTGCTGTCATCGCCATTCAAAAATCAGGAATAGCTCTGTAAAAATAAGACCCTGCCAGTACAAAAAAAAAACATGTTCCCAGATATCAGTTGTAAGCATCAGTGGCAACCTCTTTAAATACCTCCCTCGCCCCCACCATACAACTACCTCCTACCCAAAGTAAACCTGTCCCCACAATCAGTGCCCTTCCCAACTGTATACCTTTATAAAAGATTGAGGTATGAGGCAACCTTGGAAGGGAAAGGACAGGTTATTAAATATCCAACCACATCCTCCCTCATCCCCTCTTGTCCAACATCCCCAGTCCACAGCAGAACAATCAATACCCCTAACAATTAAAGATAAAACTGAGACTGTTACCCTTAGTAGCCTTTGTAGAATAAGCAATGCAAACAATAATTCCCCAACCAATGTACCTACCCCTGCTGTGGGTCCCCCTCCCACCGTATGCCAGTATGTGGTGCACTGAATAGACTGCAGAGTAACCCGAGAGTCCTAGCCCCCACCCCAACTCCCAACCCAATAAACAAATTCTATATTGTAAATAAATACCAACTCACAGTAGCAATAGCTAGGCTAACAATGCTATGAACAGGAATCAGCAGAGAAAACGCTGGTGGGTAAAATGAGAAAAAGAATTGGATCAAACCAGCCACTCTTGGGCAATCAATTATCTATTATAACTATGCCCATTTTATTAAGTAAATGAACTACTGGTGCTCAGAAACACCCAAGGGTTCCGAGTGATTACTGCTCTCTGGTGGCCTTTTCAGTGATAAAAACGAAGAAACTACAAAGTTAGAGCAGGTTTGCGTGATAGCAATGGCAAAAAAAAAAAAAAAACACAAAGACCACTAGGAAATCCTCCAGCAATCCGATTCACCTGTTGGCAGTGTCTGAGTAAAAGTCCCGATTCATAAGGAAACCTTCTGAAAGCAAGGAATCAATGGTGAAGCCGCATCCCAGCCTCATCAGTAACAGTGGAGGGACACAATTGTTCCAGTTCTTCAGATCTGTGGACTCTGTCGCCCTCCAGTGGGTGAACAACAAAACATGCAGGGCTGTCCCATATAAACCAGAGCCCCTTTTCATTCAAATACTCGAAGAGGGAACCGGAAAAATAAAATATACTTCTCCCGGATATTCTTTTTCACCGATCATCAGCGGGCAGAGAACAAATCGGGAAACAGGGTGTATAAAGCTGGTGCAGCTTGTTGGCGGTGTCGTAGGAATGCCAGGTGCCAGTATGGAGGACAGTCAATCTAGATGGGTATTGCACCTTGTATTTGATCCCTGCAGTGATTAATTTTGATACCAGGGGGTGATACTCTGATCTGCGCTGCCTCACAGAAGCCAGTAAATCCTGTGCCAGTCTCAGTTGCTGTCCCTCCCATGAAACTTGCTGTAAGCATCTGGCTTGCTCTACGATGTGAGATTTGTCCAGATAATTGAGGAACTTTATGATAAGTGGTCTCGGTGGTTTCCTGACAGCAGGTTTAGGGCAAAGTGATCGATGAACCCTTTCTATTATATAGGTGGAATTATTTGGGGAGGAACCAGCGATTTCTGTGAGCATTTTTGGCAGAAGAGGATGGGTGAGGCTCTTTCTGCTTCTTCTGGAAGGCTGAAGATTACAATGTTGTTCCTCTGACTCCGGCCTTCCAGATCTTCCTCCTTGATTTCCATTTTGTGCAGTGCTTGCCTTAGAGTTACCACTCCAGGTGCTACAGTGTCCTTCCACTTCTCTAGGGATACAGTACGGGCTGTAATGTCCGTAATAGCTCTATTGGTATCTGAGAGCTCCCCTCGAAGCAATTTCAGTTCAGCAGTAATATCTTGTAGGGCTGTTTTAAATGGCTGGAATTCCTCCAGAAATTTTTGTTCCATCAACGGAGTTGATATTTGTTGAGCTGCTGTAAAAGTAGGAGGTTTTGGGGGCCCCCGGGTTGGCCTTTGGATCACTTCGGCCCTTTCTCCGGCGTCTGTGGGGGAGTATGCTTCAGCAGAGCTTGGCTCATTTCGGCCTCCATGATGGCATTTAGGCCCCGATTTACTGGTAGAATTATAGAGATATGTGCACAGTTGTATGCCCTGCAAATTGCTGTCCACTCGACAGAAGTCTGCCCGAACCACTGCAAGTTGTAAATGTAACTAATAACCTGCTAAATAATTCTATTTTGACGTAGATTGAGCATTGGAGCAGGAGCCAGCTCTCAGAGCTGTGAGTCTCATAGAAGCATCACGTGATCTGAGAAGGTTCTTTCCTACATAGACCTGGTCTGGCCTAATTTCTAGGCCTCCTTTATATCGGTGCCATACTGCGTTTCTGTGTGGAGCCGCTTCTTTTTTCCTTTTAGAGAAAAGTTCAGATAGTAGAGGTTTTGGTTGTGGAATATCCTCTGGGTTCTCACGCAGTTCTAGGTCCACGAAGTCCTTATTCTTTTTGTCCTCCTTAATGCCATGCCACCTTCTGAATCTATATTTTCTGTATTAGGAGTATTTTTGGGGACTGTATCCTGAGTGCAGGGTGAAGATAAATCCTTTGTGGAAGGTACTTGAACTGTGGGACGCCATTCTGCAGATTGTTGGGGAAAAAGGGGTAGATGGGCTCCACTCAGGGTCTGGGAGCAAGGTATCTGATGGATGTTTTTTCCATTCTGACTCTAAAAAGGCTTTCTCCGGAGACCAGGTTCCAAAGGTGTTAGTTGGGGCAGAATATTTTGAAAAAGCAGATTGAATAGCTGCTGAAGTAGTTTGAGCTTTTCCTTTCCCTGGAGTAGCCTGAAAGCCCCTCGGTCCTTTCTACGGTATGTTTGTAAGTCTGAGGGTAGATTTCTATTTGCAGATATAAGGCTGCTCTTTTTATTTTCGTCCCCTCCATTGATGTTTTTCCTGCCTGCCTCTTAGCAGCGAAAGAAAAGTTTATTACATTGTTCTGATTTGATGGGTCCATTTGATAAATTACAGAGTCTCCTGCTTTTTTTTTTTTTGAAATCGTAATTTATCCTCCTCCCTCAGCCTGCCTCCTCTGACACTTCAGCGATGACCCGCGAACATTCCACTACCGCCCAACCCTACACGAGATTCAGTCCACAGGCCCCAGGGCCGCAGCTTGCAGGGCGAGGTGGGGGACAACCCCGTAACTTAGTGTTTCGCCGCCCTGGACTGTCGAGTGGGCGGCAAATCGCGGGCACGCCCCGGTCCTTCCTCCCGGACGAGGCAGGCTCTTTTCCCGTTTTCTCCCTCCCGAGCAGACTGCGATCCCCCTGACAGTCATGCGCATCGTCGCGTCCGCTCTAGCTCAGCGGCCACCCGGCCAATCCTGCAAGGACTTGCACTTCCTCCGAGCCTCCGCTCGAGGGTCGCTAAGTGCGGAATGCAGCCAAATCCCACCGGGGTAGGCGAGCTGTCGTGGGACTCAAGCCTAGCTCTCCCAACCGACCCACCGGCTACGGAGTCGCTCGAACCGGGTCACGGCGTGGAAGGCGGTGTGGCGTTCAGCGCCTCAGCCCTCTGCCCACTGGGCGGCTTAGGTCTCCTGCTTTTGTTTTGAGGAGAAAAGTACCCCGTCACTATTTCGTTTAAAATGTTTTTAGTACCAGTGGTAAACAGTTTCTCCTGCCTGCTATTTTCCAGGCTTGATTCTGCAAAATTCGGTTTAGCTTGTGTACACATCAAAGTGTCAATTTCCCCTGTCTGCAATGCAATATTGGTATTTATTCTTTCATCACATTCACATTCTTTACCAACCATTTTAGAAGGTGACAGCTGCAGGCACATGCTATCCCTTGCATTTAAGCTGCCAGCTGTTCTTTCATAGTCAGGTGCAAGGGATTCCGCGTTTGATTGAAGAGAAACAAGCTCGCAATCCTAGGCAGCATTTTCTTTTGATCCTCCTGGGCCACAGCTTTTGACATTCCTGTCAGATAAGCTGACAGGCCCACTCAGGTTCTTAAAGCTTGTAAAATGCTTTTCAGACACAACAGTTTCATTTGAGTTCATAGACTCAGGTTTTAGTATAGGGGGACAAGCAGAATCTATTTGAGCATATAAGGTGCTACTTATCTGCTGTTTCTCCCCCATATCTGGTCATTCCTCCATGATATGTGCATCTTCAAAAGAAGAGAAATCCACAGCATCCTTGTAACTTGTAGCAGCTTCTGTTTCTTTTTCCTCTCCTGTATTTCCAAGGTTGGCCCCTAAGATTCCGAGATCAGAGGAGGAGGCCCTCTCCTCTGTCTCACTGAGGTCCATTCTGTCCACCAGCACACACCGAGTGGCCATTTTGACAAATGGCCAACAGCTCCCCCTACCGTCCAGTAGGGAAATTTTCCACGTGCCCTTGCCAAAATTTCCTCCCTTTCACTAAAAATATACCACCAACATCTTAATCTGGTTCAAGGTCACTTGGCATTTATCTGTAGTCCTCTCCCCCAGGCCTTGTCTGAAAATAGGCAGCATTTGTCTAGTGCACTTATCCAGTAAACAAAAATGAATGAATAAATTGCTCTGGTTCCGATTAAAACACAGCTTTAGGCAGTAATTGCTCTGAGTCATTTTGGTGGTATAGAGGATAAATGGCTTTATGGATAGTGTTTACTCCCTGATTTTCACAATAGAAGTGTTTTCCAAAAACAAGGGCTGTTTTATAAAGAAATCTGCTCTTGAAAAGTATAGCATGGAACAGAAAGTGCCCGCTACAGAGCTGACTGCAGTCCTGGCAGCTGTAACTTGAGCTGCCTCTTGCAGTTAGCCTTGTCTGCAGTTAACCCTTTGCAGTTCTGGTCCCGGCTCCGATGCTGGCTTGTCAGAGCATCTTAGAAATGGAGACTATAAGAAGTCCTTTGTTTGTCTGCTGCTGCTGCTTCTTTTGTAGACCTCTTTTTAATGCACACTGAGCTATTTTTGAGAAAAAAAGATACAAGTGCAATAGCCAGAAAAAGTGATGCCTGATTTCTCAAAAGTGAGATTTCCTATCTGTCCCTTCCAGCTTATTCTGCATTTTATGAACTGAGGGTTTTGTTTATTGCTCAGGCAAAAGCAGGAACCCACTGAAAAAGAGATACTGCATCTAAGCTGCATACCTCTCAGCCTTTCATTGCCCAAATGTGTGACAAATGATCAAACATGAGACTGCAAGCTCAAACTCAATGGAAACAAGTGCACTGATGATTATAAAGAAGAAACTGCACCCCAAGCTTGGTGTTCTGTACAGGAATCATAGCTGCAACCCGCTGACTGCAAGGCACAAAATTGTCCAGAAGATAATACTCCCTATCTTTGACTATTGTGATGTAGTCTATGGTGCTGTTCCCAAATCTTCTCTGACCAAGTTAGACACTCTCTTTAACTCCTTCTGCCACTTTGCTATCAACTTCCCACTCCCACCACTGTGAACTCTATTGCTCTCTAACCTTCCTTCCATTACCTCACAGACGCTTCTCTCACTGAGCCAAACTAACCTCCAAATTCTGGTTCGGGGGCTCCCCTCCTATCTCTCGTCCTGTCTGTCCACTCCACCTCCCCCCACCCACTCTCTCAGATCAAATGATGCCCACATCTTGACAGTCCCTCATCTCTCCACCCTCATCGGTCAGACTGGTTTCACCCATCGTTTCCCTAAAATCTGGAATTTCTTCTCTCCTGAAATACAACACTCCTCTTCCAACTACTCCTTTACCTCTGCCCTACACAATTACCTTTCCCTCAGCTGTTTCTGCTTTAACCCACATTAATGCCTGTCCCCAGTTTCTGCCTTCCTACCATGAACCCCTGGCAGGAGTTCTCAAAATCCTGAAGGGAAATCAGAAATAGCTACCCCATCTCCTCATATTCAGTTCTTGCCTCTCCCCCCACTTCTTCACCTGCCCTTCTGGGTCACCAGTATGCACAACCTAACCCCATCCTTGTTACTTCAACAGCACTTGTGTACTACCTCGAGCCTGGTCCTGGTACACTCATGCACTATAAATGGTTCTACAGCATTATTACTGTTTTGTACGTTCATATGTTCTTTTGTATGATTTTGGACATGTATTGTAATTTACCCAATGTTCCACTACTGTTTATTGTACAATACCTTGTGTTCCAACTGTTGCACAATCTTACAATGTTGTATTGTTTGTACTACCCACATACTATTGTAACTGACCATCCTTCACAACCCTATGTAACCCCTTCCCCCAGGTTGCACTGTGAGATGAGCAATTTGTTATTCAGTGTGCCCTCCTGGTGAAACATTTCAATAAATAAATAAATAATGTTTGCTGATTACAGCGCATCATAGATTATCATAAATTTATGCTTTAAAATCTCATTGAGCAATGTGAAATATTGCCTTCTCCATGTGGGATAGAGTGTTTCTGAGAGGTAAAATGAGTGACGTACCTCGTAATGTGTGACAGTTGAGAGGTATGCTGAGCTGGGCTGTTCGGGGTAAATAACCCCCTGCCCCCCCAAAATAAAATCCCCAAAAAAGTCCTATACATTTAATTAAAAGAGGTTCGTTGGTGGTTTTGGGACACCACACAATTTCTAGTGCAAAAACTGTGAACCTGGCAGCAATGACTGTGGAGGGGTTTGGGTTTAAATCCCACCACTGCCCCAGGTTAACTGAGTGACTATAAGCAAGGCACTGGACCTCCTAAGGCTCCCCATGGATTCTGTGAACTTAACTTCATGACAAGCCATGCCTCAAAATCTTCTGTTACTGAAATGCGGAGCACATTGGATATCTGAAATGTGAGAAAATGTGAGACGCTGTCCCTTAAGACGTGGGACCCATGATTAAATGGAGCTATAAGCTCAGATGTGGGAGGTATGGAACAGCCTCAACAACAGTACCTGGAGGAAGAAATGAGGGGGAATCAGCATCAACACCAAGTGGAGTTAGCTGACTGTCTGCAAGTTAACCTCTTGCAGTCCTGGTCCCAGCTCTGCTACAGAAAAAAATAATAATAAAGAAATAAAGCACAGACCCTTTTGATAGCCCATCCAAGCTGCCCTAATCAGCTTGATCCATTGAAGTTAGCCGACTGTCTACAAGTTAACCTCTTGCAGTCCTGATTCCAGCTTTGCCATGCAGCAGTGCCACCCTCTTTCTTTGCAAAGGAGCAGCTGGCTTGTCAGAGCAACTTCACAAGAAGCCTTAAAAATTCAGGCATCCTGCCCCTTGCCAGACTTTGATGCCTGTGAAACTTCTCAAGTCCTGGGCAAAATGTCTTTTCATACCTGTGGTGCTAAATGACGCCTCGGCTGAGATTTGAACATTTTCACCTACCGGGTTTATGAGGCGTGGCGATAAGAAGACTGTGTTGAACATTTGGGGTTAACTCTCAAAAAAACCAAAAAGTTATGAAGCAACGTTGAACTTCTTTGATGTTTTCTTATAAATGTACTACCAGGTATATTTCCAGATCGACCTCATACTTTTAACATATCCTTTTTTAAAACCACCTCATGAACAAAGCAGGTATAATTCTTCAAACCCTCTCCAAAACATTTTTTTGACTACACACAGAGCAGCTCGAAAGTGATTTGATATGTATGAAATAATTCTGCAATGCTGCTAAACCCAGGACCTCAGGGGAAGCAGCAAAGCACTGTGTTGGGGGTGAATGCAGAACCACATTATTTTTATACGGACCACTTACATCACATAACAGCAGAAAAAATAATGGGGAAAAAGATCTGAAACAGAAACCTCAGCTTTTGAGTGCTTATAAAGGAATGTTTATGTTTTGCTTTATTTATTTATTTATTTATTAGATTTCACCAGAAAAGCACACTGAGCTGAAGGTCTTTCCAGGTGCGTTCTGGGGGGGAGGAAGGATAGGGAGTACAAAAAGCAATAAATACATAAAAATGCAGACAGATTAAGTATAATGCATGCTAAGTTAAAACAGTACAGTACAGCAATGGGTACTCAAAAACAGCAATTTAAACATATTTAGAATGAAACAGTGGACTTCAGCAGGTAGTAGTAGAAGGGCAGCTAGGAGATGCTAGGAGCATGAACAAGTGAGTGTATGGAGGACGGAGGCAAGAATAGAATGGGATGGTGCGTGTCTAAGAGATGGGTGAAGGAAGTTCCATAGTTTAGGCAGGGAGAAGGAGAACACAGCCTGACCTGCAGAAGAGATTCAGGATGGGACTGTAAGAGAACAAGTGTCATAGTTCTGGAGACAGTAAGAGGGAAAGGGTAGGGGAGATAGGGAGAAGGAGAAGAGGTAAGAAGGGAAGGAGCCAAACCAGAACTTAGCTGTGAGGGAGATGCAGTGAGAACATCACCTGTCCTCAAGTGAGAGGAAGGAGAGGGATTTGTAAAGTTCACAGTGATGGGTAAGGAGGGGCATCCAGGCCAAAGCAACAGAAAGAGTGGAATAGGGGCCCAGTCTGGCAAGGGAAGTTTTGGGTGTGGCACTGAAAACTACATTGTCATAGTCAAAAACTGGGAGGATCATTTTCTGGACCACAGCCCAGTGAACAGGCAGTGGGATGCAACTGTGATTTCCATAGAGGGCACTGAGCTTGGGGTGCAGTTTTTTGGCAATCACATCCATGCGACCAGAAAAGTCTAGGTGTTTGTTGAGCCAGACACCAAGATATTTTACAAAGGAGGTGTCCTCCAGTTTTAACCCATGAAGAGTGAGAAAAGAGGGTAATGAGGGGAGCTGAGATAGTCTTTGCCTAGTGCCAAAGGTCATAGAGACTGTCTTTTTGGCATTAAGAAATAACTAGTGAGCAACTAACCAGCACTGAACATTATCAAAGTCCTGTTGGAAGCTGGTAGTTATGCCAGAGGGGAAGGGACCAGATGTATACAAGACAGTGTCATCGGCTTACATATGGATGCTGGAGGAGTAGCAGACAGAGGGGAGGTCATTTAGGAAAATGGAGAAGAGAAGGGGACTGAGGACTGAGCACTGTGGGACACCTGTCTTGATGGGGAGAGGGGGATATATGGATTCAGCAATCCTGACTGCTTGGGTTCTGCCCACCAAGTAGGACTTCAACCAGTCGACAGCAGCAGGTGAGAGCCCAGCTGAAGTGAATTTACTTAAGAGGATGTAATGAGAGACTGTGTCGAAAGCATTTGCTAGGTCAACAAAAATGGCAGAGGTGATGAGGCCACTGTCCATCCCAGTAAGGATGGAGTCAGTGAGCCTAAGGAGAGAGGTGGTGGTGGACTGGAGCTTCCTAAAACCAAACTGGTAAGGGGTGAAGAAGGAGATGTTGTCCAGGAAGGAGGAGAGCTGAGAGAGGATGAGATGCTCTTGGAGTTTGGAAAGGATAGGGAGGAGGGAGATGAGCCGGTAGCTGCCTGGTGAGGAGGAATTGTCTCTTTTAGGAAGTGGTAGGACCAAGGCATGTTTCCAAGCCAAAGAAACTGCAGCTAAGGAAAAGAAGAAATTAAGGAGAGTGGTAAGTGGGGGAGGGGGGAGGCGGGGCTAATAGGAAGAGAAGTTTTGAGTAAAGTCCATCTGGAGAGGTGCCTGAGGAGGGGTTCTGGGCAAATAGCACTTTGAGAGTGGTAGAGGAGAAAGTGTGGGGAGAAGGAGAGGGGGATGAGAAGGGAGGGTGGTAGGGAGGAGGTGAGAGGGAAGAGATCAGTGTAGGTCAGCAGCACATGAAGTGAAGTAAGGTTAAATTTTGAGGCAACTGATGGGGATCCGGATATGGGAGACACCTCCTGGAGGACAGGGACTGGGTGATGTGCTGTGTGTGAAAAAAGGGCTTGAAGAACTCCCCAGAATATGGAAGTTAGTTACAGTCAGTGGATATTGAGTAACTGTGTGTTGTCATGGAAGCAGACACACCTTCCCCCCTCCCTGTGTTCTCTGCTAGGGCTGTTTAAATCTGGCTGTATGGGTAGATCCCCCCACCATGTTCTGTGCATGGGCTGTTTTGGTCTTTCTGTATAGCTAGGTTCTCCCCCCCCCGGCCCGTGTTCTGTGCCAAGGCTGTTTTGATCTGGCTGTATAAGTATATTCTCCCCCTCCCTCGTGTTCTGTGCTAGGGCTGCTTTGATCTGCCTGTATAGGTAGTTTCTTGTATTACACTAACACACCTGACAGTTTATGTGTGAACCTTTCAAAATACCACTGAGTTCTACAGACATGCTGGGCTCTGCACAGGGATGGTCTTATTAATGAGCATGCAAAGTAATCAAAGATTAAACTACCTTCAAGTGCGCTGTATATTAAGTATATATTCATTATTATAAACTATCATATGTCAGTGAGGTCCAGTTGCTAGCACTCTTGCCTGGAGTCAGTCTCACGGTAATCATGTGTTAAAGACAGAACTTGGGCTCATATTTAAAGCTGACACTGCAGTGTTGAATTGGTGATCTTGCTAGTGCAAGCAAAGGGGATGAATACCCATGGATCACCACCAGAAAAATACTGTAAAAGGGGGATAAGAAACCAGGCAGCATCTGTAGGGGGCGGGTATAAAAGGGGTATAAGAAACAAGGCAGCATATGTGGGGGCATCACATATTTGTGGAAGTAGTAGGGTACCATATACTGATAAAATCAAAAACCTCATGACTCAACCAAAGCACACCAGCCATTGCAACAAGGTCTATAGAATGCTGGGCCCTTATGGGGCTCAAAAGGTGCAGTGAAGCAACCTCTTAGGTTTCTTGACTACATCATTACTATCATATTGCAGCCATAGTGACTCAGATCAGAGACTGTTAAGATATGTAAGTGAAAGGAGAAAAACTAGGAGAGGGATTGTAAGGCTAAGGAGAGAAGGGGAGGAGTGTGTGGAGGGGGACCAGGAAAAAGCAGGGATCCCAAACAAATATTTTTGTTCAGTGTTCATGGAGGAAGGGGAAGGTGAGAGACTACAGTTACAGTAAGTGACAGGAGCATCGAAGGATGGGAGATGAATACTACTCCATTTACAGAAGAGAGAGTCCTGAAGGAACTTGCAAATCTGAAAGTGGACAAGGCAATGGGACCAGACGGAATACATCAAAGGATATTGAAGAAACTCAGAGAGGTGCTGGCTGCACCTCTTACAGTCCTGTTCAACCACTCACTGGAGATGGGAGTGGTCCCAGAGGACTGGAGGAGAGCAAATGTAGTCTCACTTCGCAAAAGTGGTAGCAGGGAGGAGGTTGGAAATTACAGGCCAGTCAGCCTGACCTCAGTGGTGGGGAGATAAATGGATCACTGCTAAAGGAAAGGATTGTGGAATATCTTGATACCAGCAACTTACAAGATCCAAGGCAGCATGTATTCAGCAAGGGGAGGTCGTGTCAAACAAATCTGATAGATTTCTTTGACTGGGTGGCCAGGGAAGTAGATCAGGGTAAAGCGGTGGATGTAGCCTACCTAGATTTCAATAAGGCCTGTTACATCTTTCCGCATAAGAGACTAGTAAAATAAGTAAGTAAATAAATTTGTATTGATACAGTGCCCAATCCCAGAAGCTCTGGGCACCTTACAAAAAGTCAAAACAAGCAGGGTTGAACAGACAGGACATACAGGGTAAATAAGTTATACAATAAATTACTAAATAAAATAACAATAAATAAGTCGCATTAAAATCATCAGCAATTTTCCAGATATGCTTTCTTAAAAAGATAGGTTTTCAGATCCCTCTTAAATGCCTCCACCGATGGGGCCTCCCTTAGAAATCTGGGGAGTGAGTTCCAGAGGACTAGGCCAGCCACCTAGAATGAATGATCACCCGAGGTTTTCAGCCTGGCCCTTGGAACTGCTAGGAGGCCCTCAGTGGAGGAGCGGAGGGAGCATACCAGGATGGCAGGTGTAAGGCAGGCAGATAGGCAGCCAGAGCCCGAGCTGTGCTGGGCCTTATAGGTGAGCAAGTCCACCTTTAAGATGATACCCCACCTGACAGGCAGACAATGCAGATCTCACAGGACTGAGGTCACATGACAAGACCTAGGCAGGCCTGTCATCAACCTGGTAGCCGTGTTCTGCACTAGCTGCAGTCAGCAGAGGTTCCCTCCACTGACCCCTGAGTACAGAGCGTTACAGTTGTTTAGTCTGGATGTAACAAAGGCATGTACCAATAAGAGTGGGTAAGGACAAGGTGCTCCTGGAGTTTGGCCAGAACTGGTAGTAGAGAGAAAGGCCAGTAATTGTTTGGCGAAGAGGAGTCATCGCCCTTAGGTAGGGGGATAACAGTGGCATGTTTCCATTCTGAGGGAATTACTGCAAGGGTGAAAGAGAGTTTAAGAAGGGCAGCTATGGAGGAGGAGATTGCAGGTGCAGAGAGGTGGAATAATTTTGGGTCCAGGTGATCAGGGGACCCTCCTTTGGCTGGGTTCAGGGAAAGGAGGGCTTCCTGAACTTCTGCAAGAGATACTGGGAGGAAGGAGAACTCCCTGCAGTTGGGTGAGTGGTTTAAGCAGAGGAGGTAAGGCAGAGTTGGGGGGATTGGGAGGAGGGATGAGTGAAGGAGGAAGCACAAGAGGTGAAGTATTTATTGAATTCAGCAGCGACGGAGGGGTGGTCAAAATGAAGGAGTTTTTTATCTTTAGGAGTGGGGTTTGAGGTTTAGATGGCGGGGAGAAAAGAGAGTGAACTATCTTCCAGAATCTAGAGGGGTTAGCTATGTTTGACTGGAATGAGTAGCTGAAAAACTCTGCTTTGGACAGTCTAATAGCTCTGGTGCAGGAATTTCATAGAACCCAGTATTTGACGAGGTCTTGAGGTAGTTTGGAACTTTTATGTATTTTCCAAGCACGGTCTTATACTTGCTGGCATGCCAGGAGTTTATGGGTGACCCATGATAGGTGGTTACCATGAACTTGAGTTCTTTTTAAAGGAGCATGCTTATCCCAGACCACAAGGAAGTTGTCCTTAAAGTACAATAGAGCTTGGTCAATAGAATTAGCAGAGGATTTTGGCGACCAGTCGACTTTGGCAAATTCAAGGTGGAGCGGGGCTAGATTAAGGGATCTCAAAGACTGTGTCATCAGTATTTCGTGGGGGTTTTTAGGTTGATACATTTTGCGCATGAGATAGATTGCATGGTGATTGCTTAAGGTGTTGAGGAGTGTTCCTGATAGTGCTTATTGGTGATTGTGGGTGGTGAGGGTCCAAACTATGAGAGTGTGATTGTAGGTTTTGTGGTTTGGGCATGTTGTCTCATTTATTAGTTGGGTGAGGTTGAAGGAAGTTATGTCATTTTGGGTTTTACCAAGAGATGGGGACAACCAGTTGTGATTTACATCACCCATTAGATATAATTCTCCATTTGTGGGAAGTGTTGTAAAGGAGGTAATGAGCTCAACAGTGGTTTTGGCATTCAGTCTGGGGTGACAGTAGATCCCACCTACATAAATAGGGACGGAGAAGGGCATTGAGAGCCTTAGGACTAGTGCCTCATAGGAAGATGGTACGGCTGAGGATAGGGTAATAACAACTTGGAGAGTAGAAGCAGTGTAGATTAACACCCCTCCTCTGTGGGTCCCCCAGTCGTGGCAGGTGAGTGAGTAGCCCTGGATGGAGATGGCAAAGTCGGGAGTATGTTTGGTTAGCCATGTTTCCGTCAAAATGAAGATGTCTGGAGTAAGAGAGACTATTAGCGGTTGGAGTAGATCAAATTTTGAAAGAAGACTGCGTATGTTTAGATGTATTATCTTTAACCCATGTGGGAGAGAGATGGCTGATACAGAGGAGACAGGGCTTGGACTGTAGGCTTGGGGGCTGGCACCATGGGTTGTACCTTGGGAGGAGCCTGAATTCAGGCTAATGTCACCAGCTGACAATAGTAGCAGAGCAATGATGATGAAGTGGAGTTTGGCGCTTTTGAACCAGGATTTGGAGCCCTGGTTGAAGGAGGAGGATGGGGTGCCAGGTGCAGGATGCAACCAGACAGTTAGATGCAATAGCAGGAAGAGGGAGTTGGGTATTTGGGTAACCAAGGCAGATGGGTGGATGGTTGAATGTACAGGGGGCTGGAATCACAGCTAAGGGAAATTGGGGATCATGAAGGAGAGGCTGGTAACGGTTGAGGGGGTGGAGTGTAGCTTGTGGTGGATGCATTAGTTTAGGGGAATGGGGTGGGAGAACAACTAGCAGATTGGGGCAGAGGATCAGTTTAAATAGCACTGTATAAGGCATTATTGGTGTAGCTTATAAGATGCAGCTAGGTTCTGCTTGCAATAAGCCAAATTTAGTGAGTATGGAGTTAAGTATGGGGATGATGAATAGTTCTGAAGAATAATCAAAATTCAGTTCGATAGATCAGCAGATGGAATAGACAGCACTTGAAGGTTTCTCAGGTGAGGACTTCATAGTAAAACAAGCATTTGTCAAGGCCAAATGTTGCTTGCTTCTATGTGCTGTTTAGGTATTTGGAAGTGATAGTACCATGCCCAAGAACTGTCATGTCCCCCCCCCCAAGACATCCACTGTGTCTTTCTGTTCAGTATTCACAGAAGAGGGTGAGGAGCAAGGGCCACAGCAGTACAGCAGTTGCAAATGTGTGAAGAGGTTGACAATAGGCCATTCACAGGCAGAAGAATCCTGCAGGAGGTGACTAAATTGAAGGTGGACAAAGCGATGGGACCAGATGGCATACACCCAAGGATTTTAAGAGAACTGTGAAGGGAGATAGCAGTACCTCTTGCAGCCATGTTCACTGAGTCATTCAACACAGGGGTGGTACCAGAGAATTGCAGGAGGGCACATGTGGTCCCTCTATACAAATCCAGCAGTAGGGAAGATCAGTAGAAGTTGTAAGGAATGAAGGAAGATTGGTCATTCAGGAAAGGAAGGAAGGAAGGACAGTAGAAAGGAGGGAAGGAAAGAAGGAAGGAGGGAAGGAAGCAAGGGAGAACAGTAGCAGGTGGGATTGAAAGATGGATAACTGGTGTGTTGGTAGAGACAGTTGCAGCCAAAGACATGGCCAGATATGTCCTGAAATTTCTGCGATATTTCTAGAGACTTCTCCTGCTTTCCTCATTTATACAGTTAGGGCAGCAGAAGGAAACTCTATTGAAATTCCATCAGATATCTGGCCTTCTCCATGGCTACTACAGTATGAGGAAGAAGAAGAAGAAGGAGAAGGAGTAGAAAAACAAGGAAGTGAGCTAGGATCATAGGTGGACTGCAAGGAAGGATGGAAGGAAGGAAGAAAGGGAAGAAGGAAGGAAGGGAGGAAGGGAAGGAGGCGGCAGAAAGGGAATGAAGGAAGAAACAAGACAGATAATAGTAGGTGGGACCTTAGGGATGGATGATCACTGGTACGCTTGGAAAATAAGAGGAAGAAGGAGGAGAAAAGGAATAAGAAGGAGGAGAAGAAGAAAGATAGCAGGATAGGTAGGTTGAAAGAAAGGCTGGTCACAGAAGCAAATGTGCTGTGGAGGAAGGAAGGAAGGAAGGAAGGAAGGAAGGAAGGAAGGAAGAAGGAAGGAAGGAAATGGATGATAAATCAGAGAAGGAGAAAGGACGAGAAGAGGTACATAGGTAGGAAACAGGGCAGGGAAGGAGGAGAAAATTAAGTTATGGAAGGAGGGAGGGAGGGAGGGGTGGAGGAAGGAAGGAAGATGGATAAAAGAGGAGCAGTAGGAGGGACAGAAGGATGCTTGATAAGGCAGTAGATTCTTAGATAGAAGGAAGGAGAAAGAAGAAGGACTGTAGATAAAGGAGGTAGGAAAGAAGAAAGAGAAGGAGGTGAAACAAGAAAGGGGTAGGGAGAGAAGGAAGGAAGGAATGAAGGAAAGAATGATGGGAGGATGGGAGGAAGGGAGAAGGAATATAGGTTTATTCAGAGAGTGGAAGAAGAAAGGGAAGATCAGCAGAATTTGGCAGGAAGGAAGATTTGGCTGGGTTCAGAAGGAAGGAAGGAAGGATGGAAAGTAGGAAGAAAGGAAGGAAGGAAATAAATTAGAAAGGAGGGAAGGAAAGAAGGAAGGAGGGAAGGATGCAAAGTAGATCAGTAGCTGTTGGGATGGAAGGATGTATGACTGGTACGTTGGTAGATACAGTCGCAGCCAAAGACATGGCCAGATATGTCCTGAAATTTCTGTGATATTTCTACAGACTTCTCCTGCTTTCCACATTTACACAGTTAGGGCAGCAGACAGAAACTCTTTAGAAATTCCATCAAATATCTGGCCTTCTCTATGGCTACTACTGTATGAGGAAGAAGGAGAAGAAGGAGAAGGAGGAGGAGAAGAAGAAGGAAGGGAGCAAGGAGCATAGCTGGATTGCAAGGAAGGAAGGAAGGGAGACAAGGAAGGAGGAGGGAGAAAGGAAAGGAAGGAAGAAACAAGACAGATATGTAGTAGGTGGGATCTTAGGATGTCTGATCCTTGGTACGCTGGAAAATAAGAGGAAGAAGGAGGAGAAAAGAATAAGAAGGAGGAGAAGAAGGAAGATAGCTGGACAGGTAGGTTGAAAGAAAGGCTGGTTGTTAGGAAGCAAAGATTGAGGATGGAAGGAAGGAAGGAAGGAACGAAGGAAGGAAGGAATGAAGGAAGGAAGAAGGAAGGTGGATGATAAATCAGAGAAGGAGAAAGGAAGAGAAGATGTTAGTAGGTAGGAAACAGGACACTGAAGGAGGAGAAAATTATGTTACGGAGGGAAAGAGGGAGGAAGGAAGGAAGGAAGGAAGGAAGGAAGGAAGGAATGAAAATGGATGAAAGATCAGCAGTAGGTGGGACAGAAGGAAGGAAGAAAGAAGAAGGACTGTAGATAAGAGGTAGGTAGGAAGGAAGAAAGAGAAGGAGGTGAAAATGAAGAAAGGTAGGGACAGAGGGAGGAGAGAAGGAAGGAAGGAAGGAATGAAGGAAGGAAGCAAGGAAGGAAGGATGGAGGATGGGAGGTCGGGAGGAAGGAATATAGGTTTATTCTAGAGGGAAGAAGAAAGGAAGATCAGTAGAAGTTGGTAGGAAGGAACATTGGTCATCTAGGGAAGGAAGGAAGGAAGGAAAGAAGGAAGGAAGGAAGGAAGGAAATTAGAAAGGAGGGAAGGAAAGAAGGAAGGAGGAAGGATGCAAAAGTAGATCAGTAGCTGTTGGGATGGTAGGATGCATGACTGGTCTGCTTGGTTGATACAGTCACAGCCAAAGACATGGCCAGATATGTCCTGAAATTTCTGTGATATTTCTACAGACTCTCCTGCTTTCCACATTTACACAGATAGGGCAGCAGACAGAAACTTTAGAAATTCATCAAATATCTGGCCTCTTTTGTGAGCTACTACTGTAAGGAGGAAGAAGGAGCAGGAGGAGGAGAAGAAGAACGAAGGAGCAAGGAGCATAGCTGGATTGCAAGGAAGGAAGGAAGGGAGGCAAGGAAGGAGGGAGAAGACAAAGAAAGGAAGAAATAAGACAGATAATGTAGTAGGTGGGATCTTAGGATGTTTGATCCCTTGATACACTGGAAAATAAGAGGAATAAGGAGGAGAAAAGAATAAGAAGGAGGAGAAGAGGGAAGATAGCAGGACATGTAGGCTGAAAGAAAGGCTGGTTGTTAGGAAGCAAAGATTGAGTGGATGGAAGGAAGTAGAAGGAAGGAAGGAAGGAAGGAAGGAAGGAAGGAAGGAAGGAAGGAAGGAAGGTGGATGACAAATCAGAGAAGGAGAAAGGAAGAGAAGAGGTAAGTAGGTAGGAAACAGGCATTGAAGGAGGAGAAAATTATATTTGGAGGGAGGGAGGGAGGGAAGGAAGGAAGGAAGGAAAGAAGGATGAAGATAGATGAAAGACAGCAGTAGGTGGGTAGAAGGATGCTTGATAAGACTGTAGTTTCATAGACAGGAAGAAGGAAGAAAGAAGAAGGACTGTAGAAAAGAGGTAGGTAGGAAAGAAGAAAGAGAAGGAGGTGAAAATGAAGGAAGGTAGGGAGAGAGGGAAGGAATGAAACAAGGAAGGAAGGAAGGAAGAAACGGAGGGAGGGAGGGAGGAAGGAATATAGGTTTATTCGTAGAGTGGAAGAAGAAAGGAAGATCAGTAGAAGTTGTAAGGAATGAAGGAAGATTGGTCATTCAGGAATGGAAGGAAGGAAGGACAGTAGAAAAGAGGGAAGGAAAGAAGGAAGGAGGGAAGGAAGCAAGGGAGAACAGTAGCAGGTGGGATTGAAAGATGGATAACTGGTATGTTGGTAGAGACAGTTGCAGCCAAAGACATGGCCAGATATGTCCTGAAATTTCTGTGATATTTCTAGAGACTTCTCCTGCGTTCCTCATTTATACAGTTAGGGCAGCAGAAAGAAACTCTATAGAAATTCCATCAGATATCTGGCCTTCTCCATGGCTACTACAGTATGAGGAAGAAGAAGAAGAAGGAGAAGGAGTAGAAAAAAAAGGAAGTGAGCTAGGATCATAGGTGGATTGAAAGGAAGGATGGAAGGAAGGAAGAAAGGGAAGAAGGAAGGAAGGGAAGGAGGCGGCAGAAAGGGAATTAAGGAAGAAACAAGACAGATACGTAGTAGGTGGGACCTTAGGATGGATGATCACTTGGTACACTAGAAAATAAGAGGAAGAAGGAGGAGAAAAGAAGAAAGATAGTAGGGATATGTAGGTTGAAAGAAAGGCTGGTCACAGAAGCTGTGCTGTGGAGGAAGGAAGGAAGGAAGGAAGGAAGGAAGAAAGGAAGGAAGAAGGAAGGAAGGAAATGGATGATAAATCAGAGAAGGAGAAAGGACGAGAAGAGGTACATAGGTAGGAAACAGGGCAGTGGAAGGAGGAGAAAATTGTTATGGAAGGAGGAGGGAGGGAGGGGTGGAGGAAGGAAGAAGATGGATAAAAGAGGAGCAGTAGGAGGGACAGAAGGATGCTTGATAAGGCAGTAGATTTCAGATAGAAGGAAGGAACCAAGAAGAAGGACTGTAGATAAGAGGTAGGTAGGAAAGAAGAAAGAGAAGGAGGTGAAAACAAAGAAAGGTAGGGACAGAAGGAAGGAAGCAATGAAGGAAAGAAGGATGGGAGGATGGGAGGAAGGGAGGAAGGAATATAGGTTTATTCGTAGAGTGGAAGAAGAAAGGAAGATCAGCAGAATTTGGCAGGAAGGAAGATTGGTCATTCTGAAGGAAGGAAGGATGGAAAGAAGGAAGAAAGGAAGGAAGGAAATAAATTAGAAAGGAGGGAAGGAAAGAAGGAAGGAGGGAAGGATGCAAAGTAGATCAGTAGCTGTTGGGATGGAAGGATGTATGACTTTTCTGTTGGTAGATACAGTCCAGCCAAAGACATGTCCAGATATGTCCTGAAATTTCTGTGATATTTCTAAGACTCTCCTGCTTCCACATTTACACAGTTAGGCAGCAGACAGAAACCTTTAGAAATCCATCAAATATCTGGCCTTCTATGGCTACTACTGTAAGGAGGAGGAAGGAGAAGAAGGAGAAGGAGGAGGAGAAGAAGAAGGAAGGAGCAAGGAGCATAGCTGATTGCAAGGAAGGAAGGAAGGGAGACAAGGAAGGAGGAGGGAGAAAGGAAAGGAAGGAAGAAACAAGACAGATACGAGTAGGTGGATTTAGGACGTCTGATCCCTTGGTACGCTTGGAAAATAAGAGGAAGAAGGAGGAGAAAAGAATGAAGGAGGAGAAGAAGGAAGATAGCTGGACTGGTAGGTTGAAAGAAAGGCTGCTGTGTTAGGAAGCAAAGATTGAGGATGCGAAGGAAGCAAAGGAACGAAGGAAGGAAGGAATGAAGGAAGGAAGGAAGGTGGATGACAAATCAGAGAAGGAGAAAGGAAGAGAAGATGTTAGTAGGTAGGAAACAGGGCACTGAAGGAGGAGAAAATTACAGTGAGAAAGAGGGAGGGAAGGAAGGAAGGAAGAATGGATGAAAGATCAGCAGTAGGTGGGATAGAAGGATGCTTGATAAGACTAGTTTCCATAGACAGGAGGAAGGGAAAGAAGAAGGACTGTAGATAAGAGGTAGGTAGGAAAGAAGAAAGAGAAGGAGGTGAAAATGAAGGGAGGTAGGGAGAGAGGGAAGGAAGGAAGGAAAGAAGGAAGAAAGGAGGGAGGAAGGAATATAGGTTTTCTACAGAGTGGAAGAAGAAAGGAAGATCAGTAGAAGTTGCAAGGAAGAAGGAAGATTAGCTCATTAGGAAGGAAGAAGGAAGAAAGGAAGAGGAAGGAAGTAAAGTAGAAAGGAGGAAAGAAAGAAGGAAGGAGGGAAGAAAGCAAGGAAGATCACTAGCAGGTGGGATGGAAAGATGGATAACTGGTATGTTGGCAGATACAGTTGCAGCCAAAGACATGGCCAGATATGTCCTGAAATTTCTGTGATATTTCTAGAGACTTCTCCTGCTTTCAACCTTTACACAGTTAGGGCAGCAGAAAGAAACACTACAGAAATCCCATCAAATAGCTGGCCTCTCCATGGCTACTAAGTAGTATGAGAGGAAGAAGGAGAAGAGGAGAAGGAGAGAGAAAAGAAGGAAGGGAGCTTAGGAGCATAGGTGGATTGCAAGGAAGGATGGAAGGAAGGGAAGAAAGAAGGAAGGAAGGGAAGGAGGAGCAGGGAAGGAAATGAAGGAAGAACAGACAGATACGTAGTAGGTGGGAACTTAGGATGGATGATCACTTGGTACGCTGGAAAATAAGAGGAAGAAGGACGAGAAAAGGAATAAGAAGGAGGAGAAGAAGAAAGATAGCAGGATAGGTAGGTTGAAAGAAAGGCTGGTTGTTAGGAAGCAAAGGTTGAAGGGAAGGAAGGAAGGAAGGAAGGAAGGAAGGAAGGAAGAAGAAGGAAGGAAGGAAGATGGATGATAAATCAGAGAAGGAGAAAGGAAGAGAAGAGGCAATGAGGTAGGAAACAGGGCAGGAAGGAGGAGGAAATATGTTACAGAAGGAGGGAAGGAGGGAGGAGGGAGGAAGTAAGGAAGGAAGATGGATGAAAGATCAGCAGTAGGTGGGACAGAAGGATGCTTGATAAGACTGTAGTTCTATAGACAGGAGGAAGGAAGAAAGAAGGACTGTAGATAAGAGGGTAGGAAAGAAGAAAGAGAAGGAGGTGAAACGAAGAAAGGTAGGGACAGAGGGAGGAGAGAAGGAAGGAAGGAAGGAAGGAAGGAAGGAAGGAAGGAAGGATGGAGGAAGGGAGGAAGGAATATAGGTTTATTCAGAGAGTGGAAGAAGAAAGGAAGATCAGTAGTTAAGCAGAAGGAAGAATTGGTCATCTAGGGAAGGAAGGAAGGAAGGAAAGAAGGAAGGAAGGAAGGAAGGAAATTAGAAAGGAGGGAAGGAAAGAAGGAAGGAGGAAGGATGCAAAGTAGATCAGTAGCTGTTGGGATGGAAGGATGTAGACTGGTATGTTGGTAGATACAGTCACAGCCAAAGACATGGTAAGATATGTCAAGAAATTTCTGTGATATTTCTAGAGACTTCTCCTGCTTCACATTTACACAGATAGGCAGCAGACAGAAACTTTAGAAATTCATCAAATATCTGGCCTCTTTTGTGGCTACTACTGTAAGGAGGAAGAAGGAGAAGGAGGAGGAGAAGAAGAAGGAAGGAAGCAAGGAGCATAGCTGGATTGCAAGGAAGTAAGGAAGGGAGACAAGAAAGGAGGAGGGAGAAAGGAAAGGAAGATAGAAACAAGACAGATACGTAGTAGGTGGGATCTTAGGATGTCTGATCCCTTAGTACGCTGGAAATTAAGAGGAAGAAGGAGGAGAAAAAGAATAAGAAGGAGGAGAAGAAGGAAGATAGCAGGACATGAAGGTTGAAAGAAAGGCTGGTTGTTAGGAAGCAAAGACTGGAGGATGGAAGGAAGTAAGGAAGGATGGATGGTGGATGATAAATCAGAGAAGGAGAAAGAAAGAGAAGAGGTAAGTAGGTAATAAACAGGGCATTGAAGGAGGAGAAAATTATGTTACGGAGGGAGGGAGGGAGGAAGGAAGGAAGGAAGGAAGATGGATGAAAGATCAGCAGGAGGTGGTATAGAAAGATGCTTGATAAGACTGTAGTTTCATATACAGGAGAAAGGAAGAAAGAAGAAGGACTGTAGATAAGAGGTAGGTAGGAAAGAAGAAAGAGATGAAGGTGAAAATCAAGGGAGGTAGGGAAAGAGGGAAGGAAGGAAGGAAGGAAGGAAGGAAGGAAGGAAGGAAGGAAGGGAGTGAGTAAGGAATATAGGTTTATTCGAGAGTGGAAGAAGAAAGGAAGATTAGTAGAAGTAAGGAAGGAAGGAAGATTGGTCAGCCTAGAAGAAGGGAAGGAAGGAAGGAAGGAAGGAAGGAAGGGTGAGATTAGTAGCAGGTGGATGGAGAGATGGATAACTAGTATGTTGGTAGATACAGATGCAGCTAAAGACATGGCCAGATATGTCCTGAAATTTCTATGGTATTTCTAGAGACTTCCTGCTTTCCACATTTACAGTTAGCAGCAGACAGAAACCTTTAGAAATTCCATCAAATATCTGGCCTTCTATGGCTACTACTGTATGAGGAACATGGAGAAAAAGGAGAAGGAGGAGAGAGAGGAAGGAAGGGAGAAAGGAGCATAGCTGGTTGCAGGGAAGGGAGGCAAAGAAATAGGAGGGAGAAAGGAAGGAAGGAAGAAACAAGACAGATACGTGTAACTGGGACTAGGATGGATGATCACTTGGTATGCTGGAAAATAAGAGGAAGAAGGAGGAGAAAAGAATAAGAAGGAGCAGAAGAAGGAAGATAGCAGGACAGGTAGGTTTAAAAAAAGGCTGGTTGTTAGAAGCAAAGATTGGATAATGGAAAGAAGGAAGGAAGGAAGATGAATGATAAATCAGATAAAGGAAAGGTAGAGAAGAGGTAAGTAAGTAGGTAGGAAAAAGGGCAGGAAGGAGGGAGAAAATTACATTACGGAGGGAGGGAGGGAGGAGGAAGGAACAAAGGAGGAAAAATGAAAGATCAGCAATAGGTGGATAGAAGGATGCTTGATAAGACTGTAGTTTCACAGACATGAGGAAGGAAGAAAGAAGAAGGACTGTAGATAAGAGGTAGGTAGGAAAGAAGAAAGAGAAGGAGGTGAAAATGAAGGGAGGTAGGGAGGAGAGGGAGGGAAGGAAGGAAGGAAGGAAGGGAAGGAAGGAGGAAGGAATATAGGTTTATTCGTAGAGTGGAATAGAAAGGAAGATCAGTAGAAGTTGGCAGGAAGGAAGATTGGTCATTCAGGGATGGAAGGAAGCATGGAAAGAAGGAAGGAAGGAAGAAAGGAGTGAAGGAAGGAAGGAAGCAAGGAAGGAAAGTAGAAAGGAGGGAAGGAAAGAAGGAAGGAGGGAAGGAAAGAAGGAAGGAGGGAAGGAAGCAAGGGAGAACAGTAGCAGGTGGGATGGAAAGTTGGATAACTGGTATGTTGGTAGAGACAGTTGCAGCCAAAGACATGGCCAGATATGTCCTGAAATTTCTGTCATATTTCTAGAGACTTCTCCTGCTTTCCATATTTACACAGTTAGGGTAGCAGAAAGAAACTCTGTAGAAATTCCATCAAATATCTGGCCTTCTCCATGGCTACTACAGTATGAGAAAGAAGGAGAAGGAGTAGAAAAAGAAGGAAGGGAGCTAGGAGTATAGGTGGATTGCAAGGAAGGATGGAAGCAAGGAAGAACGGAGGAAGGAAGGAAGGAGGAAGGGAAGAGGTGGAGAAAGGAAATGAAGGAAGAAACAAGACAGATAATGTGTAGGTGGGACCTTAGGATGGATGATCACTTGGTACACTGGAAAATAAGCGGAAGAAGGAGGAGAAAAGGAATAAGAAGGAGGAGAAGAAGAAAGATAGCAAGACAGGTTGATTGAAAGAAAGGCTGGTTGTTAGGAAGCAAAGGTTGAAGGTAGGAAGGAAGGAAGGAAGATGGATGATAAATCAGAGAAGGAGAAAGGAAGAGAAGAGGTACGTAGGTAGGAAACGTCAGGGAAGGAGGAGAAAATTAAGTTATGGAAGGAGGGGTGGAGGAAGGAAGGAAGGAAGGAAGATAAATGAAAGATCAGCAGTAGGTGGGACAGAAGGATGCTTGATAAGAGAGTAGTTTCTTCGATAGAAGGAAGGAAGAAAGAAGAAGGACTGTAGATAAGAAGTAGGTAGCAAAGAAGAAAGATAAGGAGGTGAAAACGAAGAAAGGTAGGGACAGAGGGAGGAGAGAAGGAAGGAAGCAAGGAAGGATGGGAGGATGGGAGGAAGGGAGGAAGGATTATAGGTTTATTCGTAGAGTGGAAAAGAAAGGAAGATCAGTAGAAGTTGGCAGGAAGGAAGATTGGTGTCTAGGGAGGAAGGAAGGATGAAAAAGGAAGGAAGGAAGGAAGGAAGGACGGACGGACGGTAGGAAGGAAGGAAGGAAGGAAATAAATTGGAAAGGAGGGAAGAAAAGAAGGAAGGAGGGGAGGATGTAAAGTAGATCAGTAGCTGTTGGGATGGAAGGATGTATGACTGGTACTTTGGTAGACACAGTCACAGCCAAAGATATGGCCAGATATGTCCTGAAATTTCTATGATATTTCTACAGACTTCTACTGCTTTCCACATTTACACAGTTAGGGCAGCAGACAGAAACTCTTTAGAAATTCCATCAAATATCTGGCCTTCTCGATGACTACTACTGTATGAGGAAGAAGGAGTAGAAGGAGAAGGAGGAGGAGAAGAAGAAGGAAGGGAGCAAGGAGCATAGCTGGATTGCAAGGAAGGAAGGAAGGGAGGCAAGGTAGGAGGAGGGAGAAAGGAAAGAAAGGAAGAAATAAAACAGATACGTAGTAGGTGGGATCTTAGGATGTGTGCTCCCTTGGTACGCTGGAAAATAAGAGGAAGAATGAGGAGAAAAAGAATAAGAAGGAGGAGAAGAAGGAAGATAGCTGGACAGGTAGGTTGAAAGAAAGGCTGGTTGTTAGGAAGCAAAGATTGGAGGATGGAAGGAAGGAAGGAAGGAACGAAGGAAGGAAGGAATGAAGGAAGGAAGAAGGAAGGTGGATGATAAATCAGAGAAGGAGAAAGGAAGAGAAGATGTTAGTAGGTAGGAAACAGGACACTGAAGGAGGAGAAAATTATGTTACGGAGGGAAAGAGGGAGGAAGGAAGGAAGGAAGGAAGGAAGGAAGGAAGGAATGAATGAAAATGGATGAAAGATCAGCAGTAGGTGGGACAGAAGGAAGGAAGAAAGAAGAAGGACTGTAGATAAGAGGTAGGTAGGAAGGAAGAAAGAGAAGGAGGTGAAAATGAAGAAAGGTAGGGACAGAGGGAGGAGAGAAGGAAGGAAGGAAGGAATGAAGGAAGGAAGCAAGGAAGGAAGGAAGGATGGGAGGATGGGAGGTCGGGAGGAAGGAATATAGGTTTATTCGTAGAGTGGAAGAAGAAAGGAAGATCAGTAGAAGTTGGCAGGAAGGAACATTGGTCATTCAGGGAAGGAAGGAAGGAAGGAAAGAAGGAAGGAAGGAAGGAAGGAAATTAGAAAGGAGGGAAGGAAAGAAGGAAGGAGGGAAGGATGCAAAGTAGATCAGTAGCTGTTGGGATGGTAGGATGCATGACTGGTTCATTGGTTGATACAGTCACAGCCAAAGACATGGCCAGATATGTCCTGAAATTTCTGTGATATTTCTACAGACTTCTCCTGCTTTCCACATTTACACAGATAGGGCAGCAGACAGAAACTCTTTAGAAATTCCATCAAATATCTGGCCTTCTTTATGGCTACTACTGTATGAGGAAGAAGGAGCAGGAGGAGGAGAAGAAGAACGAAGGGAGCAAGGAGCATAGCTGGATTGCAAGGAAGGAAGGAAGGGAGGCAAGGAAGGAGGGAGAAGACAAAGAAAGGAAGAAATAAGACAGATACGTAGTAGGTGGGATCTTAGGATGTTTGATCCCTTGATACACTGGAAAATAAGAGGAATAAGGAGGAGAAAAGAATAAGAAGGAGAGGAGAAGAGGGAAGATAGCAGGACATGTAGGTTGAAAGAAAGGCTGGTTGTTAGGAAGCAAAGATTGGAGGATGGAAGGAAGGAAGGCAGGAAGGAAGGAAGGAAGGAAGGAAGGTGGATGACAAATCAGAGAAGGAGAAAGGAAGAGAAGAGGTAAGTAGGTAGGAAACAGGGCATTGAAGGAGGAGAAAATTACATTACGGAGGAAGGGAGGGAGGAAGGAAAGAAGGATGGAAGATAGATGAAAGATCAGCAGTAGGTGGGGTAGAAGGATGCTTGATAAGACTGTAGTTTCATAGACAGGAGGAAGGAAGAAAAAAGAAGGACTGTAGAAAAGAGGTAGGTAGGAAAGAAGAAAGAGAAGGAGGTGAAAATGAAGGAAGGTAGGGAGAGAGGGAAGGAAGGAAACAAGGAAGGAAGGAAGGAAGGAAGGAAGGAAGGAAGGAAGGAAGGAAGGAAAGAAAGAAGGAAGGAAGAAACGGAGGGAGGTCGGGAGGAAGGAATATAGGTTTATTCGTAGAGTGGAAGAAGAAAGGAAGATCAGTAGAAGTTGGCAGAAAGGAACATTGGTCATCTAGGGAAGGGGAAGGGAAGGAAGGAAAGAAGGAAGGAAGGAAGGAAGGAAATTAGAAAGGAGGGAAGGAAGGAAGGAAGGAGGAAGGATGCAAAAGTAGATCAGTAGCTGTTGGGATGGTAGGATGCATGACTGGTCTGCTGGTCGATACAGTCACAGCCAAAGACATGGCCAGATATGTCCTGAAATTTCTGTGATATTTCTACAGACTTCTCCTGCTTTCCACATTTACACAGATAGGGCAGCAGACAGAAACTCTTTAGAAATTCCATCAAATATCTGGCCTTCTTTATGGCTACTACTGTATGAGGAAGAAGGAGCAGGAGGAGGAGAAGAAGAACGAAGGGAGCAAGGAGCATAGCTGGATTGCAAGGAAGGAAGGAAGGGAGGCAAGGAAGGAGGGAGAAGACAAAGAAAGGAAGAAATAAGACAGATACGTAGTAGGTGGGATCTTAGGATGTTTGATCCCTTGATACACTGGAAAATAAGAGGAATAAGGAGGAGAAAAAGAATAAGAAGGAGGAGAAGAGGGAAGATAGCAGGACATGTAGGCTGAAAGAAAGGCTGGTTGTTAGGAAGCAAAGATTGGAGGATGGAAGGAAGGAAGGCAGGAAGAAGAAGGAAGGAAGGAAGGAAGGAAGGTGGGTGGATGACAAATCAGAGAAGGAGAAAGGAAGAGAAGAGGTAAGTAGGTAGGAAACAGGGCATTGAAGGAGGAGAAAATTACATTACGGAGGGAGGGAGGGAGGAAGGAAGGAAGGAAGGAAGGAAAGAAGGATGGAAGATAGATGAAAGATCAGCAGTAGGTGGGGTAGAAGGATGCTTGATAAGACTGTAGTTTCATAGACAGGAAGAAGGAAGAAAGAAGAAGGACTGTAGAAAAGAGGTAGGTAGGAAAGAAGAAAGAGAAGGAGGTGAAAATGAAGGAAGGTAGGGAGAGAGGGAAGGAATGAAACAAGGAAGGAAGGAAGGAAGAAACGGAGGGAGGGAGGGAGGAAGGAATATAGGTTTATTCGTAGAGTGGAAGAAGAAAGGAAGATCAGTAGAAGTTGTAAGGAATGAAGGAAGATTGGTCATTCAGGAATGGAAGGAAGGAAGGACAGTAGAAAAGAGGGAAGGAAAGAAGGAAGGAGGGAAGGAAGCAAGGGAGAACAGTAGCAGGTGGGATTGAAAGATGGATAACTGGTATGTTGGTAGAGACAGTTGCAGCCAAAGACATGGCCAGATATGTCCTGAAATTTCTGTGATATTTCTAGAGACTTCTCTTGCGTTCCTCATTTATACAGTTAGGGCAGCAGAAAGAAACTCTATAGAAATTCCATCAGATATCTGGCCTTCTCCATGGCTACTAAGTATGAGGAAGAAGAAGAAGAAGGAGAAGGAGTAGAAAAAAAGAAGTGAGCTTTGGATCATAGGGTGATTGAAAGGAAGATGGAAGGAAGGAAGAAAGGGAAGAAGGAAGGAAGGGAAGGAGGCGGCAGAAAGGGAATTAAGGAAGAAACAAGACAGATACGTAGTAGGTGGGACCTTAGGATGGATGATCACTTGGTACACTAGAAAATAAGAGGAAGAAGGAGGAGAAAAAGAAAGATAGTAGGACAGGTAGGTTGAAAGAAAGGCTGGTTGCTAGGAAGCAAAGGTGGGAGGAAGGAAGGAAGGAAGGAAGGAAGGAAGAAAGGAAGGAAAGAAGGAAGGAAGGAAAAATGGATGATAAATCAGAGAAGGAGAAAGGACGAGAAGAGGTACATAGGTAGGAAACAGGGCAGGGAAGGAGGAGAAAATTAAGTTATGGAAGGAGGGAGGGAGGGGTGGAGGAAGGAAGGAAGATGGATAAAAGAGGAGCAGTAGGAGGGACAGAAGGATGCTTGATAAGGCAGTAGATTCTTAGATAGAAGGAAGGAACCAAGAAGAAGGACTGTAGATAAGAGGTAGGTAGGAAAGAAGAAAGAGAAGGAGGTGAAAACAAAGAAAGGTAGGGACAGAAGGAAGAAGCAATGAATGAAAGAAGGATGGGAGGATGGGAGGAAGGGAGGAAGGAATATAGGTTTATTCGTAGAGTGGAAGAAGAAAGGAAGATCAGCAGAATTTGGCAGGAAGGAAGATTGGTCATTCAAGGAAGGAAGGAAGGATGGAAAGAAGGAAGAAAGGCAGGAAGGAAGGAAATAAATTAGAAAGGAGGGAAGGAAAGAAGGAAGGAGGGAAGGATGCAAAGTAGATCAGTAGCTGTTGGGATGGAAGGATGTATGACTTTTTCGTTGGTAGATACAGTCGCAGCCAAAGACATGTCCAGATATGTCCTGAAATTTCTGTGATATTTCTACAGACTTCTCCTGCTTTCCACATTTACACAGTTGGGCAGCAGACAGAAACTCTTTTGAAATTCCATCAAATATCTGGCCTTCTATGGCTACTACTGTAAGGAGGAGGAAGGAGAAGAAGGAGAAGGAGGAGGAGAAGAAGAAGGAAGGGAGCAAGGAGCATAGCTGGATTGCAAGGAAGGAAGGAAGGAAGGGAGACAAGGAAGGAGGAGGGAGAAAGGAAAGGAAGGAAGAAACAAGACAGATACGTAGTAGGTGGGATCTTAGGATGTCTGATCCCTTGGTACGCTGGAAAATAAGAGGAAGAAGGAGGAGAAAAAGAATAAGAAGGAGGAGAAGAAGGAAGATAGCTGGACTGGTAGGTTGAAAGAAAGGCTGGTTGTTAGGAAGCAAAGATTGGAGGATGCAAGGAAGGAAGGAAGGAACGAAGGAAGGAAGGAACGAAGGAAGGAAGAAGGAAGGTGGATGATAAATCAGAGAAGGAGAAAGGAAGAGAAGATGTTAGTAGGTAGGAAACAGGGCACTGAAGGAGGAGAAAATTACGTTACGGGGAAAGAGGGAGGAAGGAAGGAAGGAAAATGGATGAAAGATCAGCAGTAGGTGGGATAGAAGGATGCTTGATAAGACTAGTTTCATAGACAGGAGGAAGGAAGAAAGAAGAAGGACTGTAGATAAGAGGTAGGTAGGAAAGAAGAAAGAGAAGGAGGTGAAAATGAAGGGAGGTAGGGAGAGAGGGAAGGAAGGAAGGAAAGAAGGAAGAATGGGAGGGAGGAAGGAATATAGGTTTATTCATAGAGTGGAAGAAGAAAGGAAGATCAGCAGAAGTTGCAAGGATAGAAGGAAGATTAGTCATTCAGGGAAGGAACGAAGGAAGAAAGGAAGTAAGGAAGGAAGTAAAGTAGAAAGGAGGGAAAGAAAGAAGGAAGGAGGGAAGAAAGCAAGGAAGATCACTAACAGGTGGGGATGGAAAGATGGATAACTGGTATGTTGGCAGATACAGTTGCAGCCAAAGACATGGCCAGATATGTCCTGAAATTTCTGTGATATTTCTAGAGACTTCTCCTGCTGTCCACCTTTACACAGTTAGGGCAGCAGAAAGAAACACTACAGAAATTCCATCAGATATCTGGCCTCTCTCATGGCTACTAATGTAAGGAGGAAGAAGGAGAAGAAGGAGAAGGAGGAGGAGAAGAAGAAGGAAGGGAGCAAGGAGCATAGGTGGATTGCAAGGAAGATGGAAGGAAGGGAAGAAGAAGGAAGGAGGGAAGGAGGGGGAGAAAGGAAATGAAGGAAGAACAAGACAGATACGTAAGTGGGAGAACCTAGGATGGATGATCACTTGGTACGCTGGAAAATAAGATGAAGAAGGACGAGAAAAGGAATAAGAAGGAGGAGAAGAAGAAAGATAGCAAGATAGGTAGGTTGAAAGAAAGGCTGGTTGTTAGGAAGCAAAGTTGAAGGGAAGGAAGGAAGGAAGGAAGGAAGGAGGGAAGAAAGGAAGGAAGGAAGAAAGATGGATGATAAATCAGAAAAGTAGAAAGGAAGAGAAGAGGTACGTAGGTAGGAAACAGGGCAGGGAAGGAGGAGGAAATTATGTTACAGAAGGAGGGAAGGAGGGAGGCGTGGAGGAAGTAAGTAAGGAAGATGGAAGAAAGATCAGCAGTAGGTGGGACAGAAGGATGCTTGATAAGACAGTAGTTTCTAAGACAGAAGGAAGGAAGAAAGAAGAAGGACTGTAGATAAGAGGTAGGTAGGAAAGAAGAAAGAGAAGGAGGTGAAATGAAGAAAGGTAGGGACAGAGGGAGGAGAGAAGGGAAGGAAGGAAGGAAGGAAGGAAGGAAGGAAGGAAGGAAGGAAGGAAGGAAGGAAGAAGGAAGGAAGTGAGGATGGGAGGAAGGGAGGAAGGATTATAGGTTTATTCGAGAGTGGAAGAAGAAAGGAAGATCAGTAGAAGTTGGCAGAAAGGAAGATTGGTCAGTCTAGGGAAGGAAGGAAGGAAGGAAAGTAGGAAGAAAGGAAGGAAGGAAAAATTAGAAAGGAGGGAAGGAAGGAAGGAAGGAGGAAGGATGCAAAGTAGATCAGTAGCTGTTGGGATGGTAGGATGTATGACTGGTATGTTGGTAGATACAGTCACAGCCAAAGACATGGCAAGATATGTCTAGAAATTTCTGTGATATTTTAGAGGCTCCTGCTTCCACATTTACACAGTTAGGGCAGCAGACAGAAACTCTTTAGAAATTCCATCAAATATCTGGCCTTTCTATGGCTACTACTGTATGAGGGAAGAAGGAGAAGGAGGAGGAGAAGAAGAAGGAAGGAAGCAAGGAGCATAGCTGGATTGCAAGGAAGTAAGGAAGGGAGACAAGAAAGGAGGAGGGAGAAAGGAAAGGAAGATAGAAACAAGACAGATATGAGTAGGTGGGATCTTAGGATGTCTGATCCTTTGATACACTGGAAAATAAGAGGAATAAGGAGGAGAAAAAGAATAAGAAGGAGGAGAAGAGGGAAGATAGCAGGACATGTAGGTTGAAAGAAAGGCTGGTTGTTAGGAAGCAAAGATTGGAGGATGGAAGGAAGGAAGGCAGGAAGGAAGGAAGGAAGGAAGGAAGGAAGGTGGGTGGATGACAAATCAGAGAAGGAGAAAGGAAGAGAAGAGGTAAGTAGGTAGGAAACAGGGCATTGAAGGAGGAGAAAATTATGTTACGGAGGGAGGGAGGGAGGAAGGAAGGAAGGAAGGAAGATGGATGAAAGATCAGCAGGAGGTGGTATAGAAAGATGCTTGATAAGACTGTAGTTTCATATACAGGAGAAAGGAAGAAAGAAGAAGGACTGTAGATAAGAGGTAGGTAGGAAAGAAGAAAGAGATGAAGGTGAAAATCAAGGGAGGTAGGGAAAGAGGGAAGGAAGGAAGGAAGGAAGGAAGGAAGGAAGGAAGGAAGGAAGGGAGTGAGTAAGGAATATAGGTTTATCTGTGAGAGTGGAAGAAGAAAGGAAGATCAGTAGAAGTTGTAAGGAATGAAGGAAGATTGGCTGGTCTAGGAATGGAAGGAAGGAAGGACAGTGAAAGAGGAAGGAAAGGAAGGAAGGAAGGAAGGAAGGAAGGAGATTAGTAGCAGGTGGGATGGAGAGATGGATAACTAGTATGTTGGTAGATACAGATGCAGCTAAAGACATGGCCAGATATGTCCTGAAATTTCTATGGTATTTCTAGAGACTTCTCCTGCTTTCCACATTTACACAGTTAGGGCAGCAGACAGAAACTCTTTAGAAATTCCATCAAATATCTGGCCTTCTCTATGGCTACTACTGTATGAGGAACATGGAGAAAAAGGAGAAGGAGGAGAAGAGGAAGGAAGGGAGAAAGGAGCATAGCTGGGTTGCAGGGAAGGGAGGCAAAGAAATAGGAGGGAGAAAGGGAAGGAAGGAAGAAACAAGACAGATACGTAGTAACTGGGATCTAAGGATGGATGATCACTTGGTATGCTGGAAAATAAGAGGAAGAAGGAGGAGAAAAAGAATAAGAAGGAGCAGAAGAAGGAAGATAGCAGGACAGGTAGGTTTAAAAAAGGCTGGTTGTTAGGAAGCAAAGATTGGATAATGGAAAGAAGGAAGGAAGGAAGATGAATGATAAATCAGATAAAGGGAAAGGTAGAGAAGAGGTAAGTAAGTAGGTAGGAAAAAGGGCAGGGAAGGAGGAGAAAATTACATTACGGAGGGAGGGAGGGAGGGAGGAAGGAACGAAGGAAGATAAATGAAAGATCAGCAATAGGTGGGATAGAAGGATGCTTGATAAGACTGTAGTTTCATAGACATGAGGAAGGAAGAAAGAAGAAGGACTGTAGATAAGAGGTAGGTAGGAAAGAAGAAAGAGAAGGAGGTGAAAATGAAGGGAGGTAGGGAGAGAGGGAGTTAGGGAAGGAAGGAAGGAAGGAAGGGAAGGAAGGGAGGAAGGAATATAGGTTTATTCGTAGAGTGGAATAGAAAGGAAGATCAGTAGAAGTTGGCAGGAAGGAAGATTGGTCATTCAGGGATGGAAGGATGAAGAGAAGGAAGGAAGGAAGAAAGGAGTGAAGGAAGGAAGGAAGCAAGGAAGGAAAGTAGAAAGGAGGGAAGGAAAGAAGGAAGGAGGGAAGGAAAGAAGGAGGGAGGAAGGAAGCAAGGGAGAACAGTAGCAGGTGGGATGGAAAGTTGGATAACTGGTATGTTGGTAGAGACAGTTGCAGCCAAAGACATGGCCAGATATGTCCTGAAATTTCTGTCATATTTCTAGAGACTTCTCCTGCTTCCATATTTACACAGTTAGGGTAGCAGAAAGAAACTCCAGAAATTCCATCAATATCTGGCCTCTCCATGGCTACTAACAGTATGAGAAGAAGGAGAAGGAGTAGAAAAGAAGGAAGGGAGCTAGAGAGTAGGGTGGATTGCAAGGAAGGATGGAAGCAAGGAAGAACGGAGAGGAAGGAAGGAGAAGGGAAGAGGTGGCAGAAAGGAAATGAAGGAAGAAACAAGACAGATACGTAGTAGGTGGGACCTTAGGATGGATGATCACTTGGTACACTGGAAAATAAGCGGAAGAAGGAGGAGAAAAGGAATAAGAAGGAGGAGAAGAAGAAAGATAGCAAGACAGGTTGATTGAAAGAAAGGCTGGTTGTTAGGAAGCAAAGGTTGAAGGTAGGAAGGAAGGAAGGAAGATGGATGATAAATCAGAGAAGGAGAAAGGAAGAGAAGAGGTACGTAGGTAGGAAACGCGGAAGGAGGAGAAAAATTAAGTTATGGAAGGAGGTGGATGAAGAAGGAAGGAAGGAAGATAAATGAAAGATCAGCAGTAGGTGGGACAGAAGGATGCTTGATAAGAGAGTAGTTTCTTCGATAGAAGGAAGGAAGAAAGAAGAAGGACTGTAGATAAGAAGTAGGTAGAAAGAAGAAAGATAAGGAGGGAAAACGAAGAAAGGTAGGGACAGAGGGAGGAGAGAAGGAAGGAAGCAAGGAAGGATGGGAGGATGGAGGAAGGAGGAAGGATTATAGGTTTATTCTGTGAGAGTGGAAAAGAGTGTCACATCCGTTTCTGTCGCAATTTGCAACACTGCTAGGGGGCGCGATGTCAGAAAGGCATTTCTGGGTGTGTTACCCCAGAAAAAGTTGTGCTGTGTAGTTCCGGCTCAACTAGGTAAACACAACTGTCAGTGTTTTCCTAGGACCAACCAGATTTGAACTACAGCCATTTTGTCCCTTGCTAACTAAAAACAAGATGGTGGCAGCTCGAAAACAAATTGGCATAGCTCAAAAGCAAATTTTGCTTACGAAGCTTTAAAAGCTTTTGGTGTACTATCTATTTTTTCCCATAGGCTATAATGGGAAGCTTTAAAGTTTAATAACTTTTGAATGGATTCATATTTTTCACCAAATCTTCAAAGGGCACTTCCTTGACCCAGTCCACATATACCCTGAAAATGTCAGACCAGTCTCGACAAACTGTTCGGCTATAGAGATGAGCAAAGAATTAAGAAAAGTTGAGGATTTTCACACTTTTCAATGCTCTGCAGCCGAAAATCCAACCGAATATAAATTGCCAGATCTAGAGTTCCACCGCACTACACCACACATGCAAAATTTTAGGCAGATCGGACAATCTGTTGCAGAGTTTTAAAGTGCACAGTTTGGGGTTTAACGTAGAAGTGCCCTTACCGGCCAGTATAATTATAGATATATTATGGTAGCACGGTAGTGCTAGCTCATAGTTAGGGTTGAGTAGCACTTTAAGGCTAAAGGGTCAAATTTTGCACCTTAATAACTTTGCCACCGGCCCAACGGATTTGCCTTGAAATTTGGTGTACATGATTGGGCCTAGTAGATCTTGGGATGTGCCAAGTTTGCACCGGTCGGATATACGTCTGCAGAGTTATTAGCGATAAACGAATGTGTAGAAGTTACGCTTTTTTGTGGTTTCTTTGTTTCCGCCTACAGGTCGCACGTTTGCGCGACCAGTCCAAAACTTCAAGGAACGTGTGGCTGAGGTCCCGATATGTCTTTTGAAAATGTTGTGAAAAAATATTAAACGGTTCAAAAGTTATTCAAAAAAACAAGTTCCCATTATAAGTTAATGGGAAAAGTTAACAAAAAGTTCAACACTTTAGCAAATGCACTTTTTAGTGTCGCAAATGGCCCTAGTAGTGTTGCAAATCCGCCATTTTGTTTTCAGTTGGTGATCAGAAAAATGCTTGGCATTTAAAATTGGGACCATCTAGGAACACAATTATTTTGTGTTCATTTAGTCGGACCCTCAGGATGCTAGCTATGTCTTTATTTTGGGGTTAAACACCCTAGAAATATGTTTTTAAGTTTCTGAAAGAAGCGGCCATTGACCGACACTTTCGCGAAAATTTTGCAAAGGTTCAAAAATTGCAACACTATTTTTCAGACTTGGTCAAAATGACAGGAATTTCTTTGCCACCCTGCTGCGAAAGAATGTTTTGGTCTTTGAGCTGAAATTTGAGGAAGGCAGCCAACATCTCTACAGATGTGCCTTTTGGTGGTTTGAGTTACGGTACTCCAAGTTGACGTTTTTCCATAGACTAACATGGTGGCGCCTGCGTTCCTTTCGGGGTCAGATCTTGAAAACTGTGCGAATACAGAATTTTTTCAGGCGTAATAGCAAAACCCTACCCAGGAAAATCATGATTTTTGTGAAATTTAAATTTTTTTTCTACATCGTATGGTTGTCCAATATATTAGCAATTAAGTATTTCCAATGCTCGTTTTAAGCTTCGATCTCCATTACAATGTATACATTCTTTGTACACATGGGCCCGGATATTCAGACTGCGTCAGGCTGTGGCGCAAGCCTGGGCGCAGCGCAACTTGGCTCCGCAGGGGTGTTGAAGGGGTGATATTCAACTGAGCTGCACCATGGCAACAACAACATTGAATATCACACCCTGGCCACCCGCAGTGCGCATGGCACGGTGGCACTGTGCCAACGCAGGTGGCCAGAGTGGAGCAGTGGGATACACTAGCACAAGTTCCATTGTGCTAGGTGCAACAACCACGATTTTCAAAAGTGCACATGCAAATGGGGCCATTTGCATGCAGGTGCGCCAATCCCCTGCGACTTGCGCTGGCGCCCTGCCAGGCTGCAGCCGTCAGGGACAGACTCCCCCTGCACAGCACGGCAAAGTGCCTGATCGCGGGCATGTGTACATGTTAAAACACATCCCATATTCCTGGTGGTCCAGTGGACTGCTCGTAGCCCGATCGCTGGCAGATGTAAACATAAATGTCCAATATCCCTGGTGGTCCAGTGGACTGCTCGCAGCTCATCACGGCACGTTTTTGTAATATTGGTTGGCCTTATCGGTGGTCCAGTGACCACGCAGCTCGACGGGCATCGTATAGCATTTTCATATTTCAGGGTTCAGCCTCTTGTCGCTCGTCATCGGTAGTCACACCCCGATTGTCGACAGGAAGCCGCTTGCATTCCACAGCGTGAGCTAATAGTGTAGTCAGTATCAGACATAGTTCAGATATGAATGATCCATTCGCTATCTGGACTGTAGTACTGTACGGGCATTGGCTCACGCCAGACCAGTGGGCGACAGCCCTACTGTATGGTGTCAGTCGGTGGGTGGGAGCTGCTGCTGAGCGGGGAAGGGCCCAGTGGGGGGGGTACCGCTGGACCACCAGGGATATGGGACATAGTTTTAACTACAGATGCCCGCGATCAGATTCCAAGCGGTCCACTGGACCACCAGGGATAGGGTTAACCGATATTAAATATACTGATACCCGCGATGCGGGTCAGCAGTGGTCCACTGGACCACCAGGATATAGGACAAGTACTCTTTTCTACAAATGCTCGCATCGGCTGCGAAGCGATCCACTGACCACCAAGGATTGGTTCATATTTTACTACAAATGACCGCAATCGGGTATGGGGGATGCAACCACAATGTGCAGCCGAGCTTCGGTCGCCACCCACAGGTGGCAGTTGCCGTCTTGCGCCCTGCAATACAGCAGCTCACCTGTGGGTGGCCAGCTGTTGCTCCTTTTTTTTTTTGGCTCACCTGTGTGTGACGCAGGTAGGGGTTACGCATGCATGGGCTCAGTGCATCCCGGGCTGAATATCTGGATGTACGGAGTATGCATGGGCACGCCCGCCCCCGCTTCCTGCGCCGCATACATTACTGATGCGCTCCAGTGCATTGGGATTTGTGCCAGGCACAATCCCCCTTTGAATATCGCTCCGGGGTGCATCAGTGGGTTGCACATGCATGCGCAACCCTTCTGAATATCCGACCACAGTGTTTCTGTATGCACCTGTTTGGCAAAACTAGGGTATGCGCTTCCGTTACTGTTACAGTTACTGGTTCCACTTGCGTTTATGTCTCCGTTTGCGTTACTGTTCCCGTATACGCCACCATGTGAGTTACCCTTTGTGTTGTCATTCGCGCTTGCGTTTTAGTTACTATTACCTTTTGTGTTTCCGCTACTGTTTCTCTTTGTGTTTTTGTTTGCGTCACTGTGCGTGTTGCCATTTGCGTTTCCAGCAGCCCTTTCGTTTGCGTTTCCATTTCTCTTTTGTTTTGCGTCTTCCTTGCTGTTACTGTTACCATTTGCGTTTGCAGTTGTGTTACTGTGCCCGTGCGCATTACGGCTTGCGTTTCCTTTTGCGCTTCTGTTTCCTTTGCTGTTATTGTTGCTGCTACCCTTACCATTTTTGTTTACAATTGTGGTACTATGCCCATGCGTGTTTCGGTTTGCATTTCCGTACGCGCTTCTATTCCTGTTTCTGTTTCTCTTTGGTTTGGCGTTATTCTTCATGTTAACTTTACCATTTGCATTTACAATTGCAGTATCGTGCCTGTGCGCGTTACGGTTTGCGTTTACGTGTGTGCTTGCATTCGCATTTGTTTCTGTTCCCTTTCGCATTCTTTTTGCTGTGACACTTAACATTTCCATTTAAAATACCGCTGCCATCACTGTTCATGTTACAAGTTGCATTTTCATATGCACTTCAGTGTCCATTTACGTCACTGTTCGCTTCGGTGTCACTTTGCGCTTGCCTTTCTATTAACGTTTCCTTTACCATTTACATTTGCATTACCATGTGCCACTGTTCAAGGCTCCCTGTTACTATGTCACAAGACATCACGCATGGGAGGGCCCCTGTGTCTCGCCGCCGCATTACATTCACTATTTCTCATCATCATTCTCAAAAGAAGGAATTGGAGAAAAACCCTCCATTTAATGCATTAGTTAGGTTTCCCCAGCGACAAAGCAAGAATTGGTGTTAGGTTGAAGCCTTCCTTGGACCCCTCCTCAGCATTGGTGCATTAATGTCGGTCCTAACTCTCACCCCATTCTCCTGTACCTCTGCTTCTTCACACATATGATGGGGTGAGAGTTAATTGAGACCCCAACGCCAGACCTTGATGCAGGTTGGGGTCCAAGGGACTTTCAACCCTAACACCGAATTTCCTTGCTTTTGTCGCTGTGGAACAACCCTAATTCATTAAACTGAGTTTTTTGCCTCTATATATATATATATATATATATAGATATAGATATATAGAGAGAGAGAGATAGAGAAACGCCCTTTATGAGCTTGTTCAACCCCGAGATGGTATTATTTCCTGACATAAGACTTTGCTGTCTTAATACACAAGGTTGGCAGGTTTTGCTTTAAGAAAAATTGTGCTATTTGTTTTTTGCATAGCTTGTTTAGTGTATTTGCTTAATGTTTTCATAGTGCTCTAGTGTTTGTTGGTAGTATTGTTCCGTATTTTAAGGCATTTGAAGTTCTGCATAGTTTTGTTCTTTTAAGGTTTCCATAGAGCAGTGGCTTTGTATAAAAGGAAGGCTGATTCAGCCATTTTTTTCTTCAGTATGTATTAAGACTGCATCATGGAAGGAAGCAGGTGAAATGTTTAGTGAGTGTTTCAGTAGGCCTGTTTTACACAGTTAGGGAAATGGAGTACAGTATGTGAAATATTTGGAGAGTGTTTCAGGAGGCTTTTGTATTATACAGTTTAACTTTTTATTTCTATGCACGGTTGTTTGTCTGACAAGTGATATGGAGGGAGCAGTAAAGTGGTCTGTATTTATTTGGGAGGTGGGGCCAGTTTTTTGCAGGGGCTGTAATTGAAGAGGCTGCTAGGACTGTAATATGGGTGGTTAGTAGGTTGTTACATGTTAATAGTGCTCTAATAACATGTATATATTTTGTCCACACTTGTAACAGAGTGCCAGTGACAATGTTATAGCATGTTGTATAGTGACATTGCAGAGGGACTGGAAGGAAAAGTATGTCTCTTTGCAGACGACATAAAGATCTGCAACATAGTTGCTACACAAGGTGGGGTGGAAAGGATGAGAAGGGGCTTGGCAAGGTTGAAGGAATGGTCAAATGTATGGCAGCTTAGATTCAGTGCTAAGAAGTGCAAGGTAATGCACCTGGGAAACAAAAACCCAGGGGAAGAGTATACAATGAGGGGTGAGATACTAACAACAGAAATGGAAAGGGATCTGGGGGTAGTCATATCAGATGACCTAAAGGTGGGCAAGCAATGTGAGAGGGCAGTAAGGAGGGCTGGGGTAGTACTAGGATGCAGAGGGAGAGGCATCACCAGTAGAAAACAGGAAGTTATCCCTCTGTACAGACAGCTGGTGAGACCCCCATCTAGATGCTGCGTGCAGTTCTGGGGCCAGTCTCCATAAGACATAAACAGGATGGAGGCAGTCCAGATGAGGGCAACTAAAATGATGCGGGGGGGTCCAGAGGTAATGTGAGGAAATATTTTTTCACAGAGGGTTGCGATGCATGGAACGGCCTTCCAGAGGAGGTTGTGGAGTCAAAACAGTGGAATTCAAGAATGCATGGGACAGTCATAAGGCAATTCTGGGGGTAGGAAGAAGTAGGCTGTTGGTTAACTAGGATCTGTAGCTTATCCATTGGGTAGGGAAATGGGCAGACTGGGCGGGCCAAGCGGTCCTTATCTGCCATCAAATTCTATGTTTCTATGTTGTAATTACTTAAGCAATAAGCCACGAGGGGTGTTTGGTTATCGGGGGATTTACCACGGCTGGGGTGGTTTGCCCAAGAGGCACAGCCAAGTGGTTAAATCACTTCTCAGCCATGGTAAATCCCCATTAACCCACATCCCCAAGTGGCTTTCATTATGTATTATACCATGCATTTTTTTTAAGCATAGAATAAGTGTTTTTTTTTTGGGGGGCTTTTATTTTTGAGTTTTTCTGTATTTGTTAGAATGCAAAAAATAGTGCCATGTTGATTCTGTGGCATGTTGTGGGCAAGTCGTTAGTTGTTGCCATCCTACAGCTTCAGGTTACCGTTTGCGTCATTGCAGTAGGGGGGCTGTTTGCCAATGGGGAATTTTAAATTGCATCTTTCTTTTCTTTTGTATGGTGACATTGCTAAACCGCGATTCAAAAGGAGACGGACTGTATGGGAAACTGAGAGAGATCGTGTCAGCAATACAGCAGAGGGAGCAGAGAGAAAATATTATTTATAGGTGAGCTGGGTGGAAAGTGGTTGTAGGGAGACAGTAAAAGAAGCCAGTGTATGCTTATTTTTAGGATCGGATAGTGTTTTGTTACTATTTCGAGATGCACGGAGCGTTGTTTCGGGATCATCATTTATCGTGGAAACAACATGGCAGTCGGGGTTCCCTGATTTCGAGGTCAGATTTTTTCCATAAGTGCTGACTGGCACCTTTTGCAGTGATTATCAGTAGATGATCAATGGAGGTAAGGTGCCAGTCTGACTGTGTCATTGGTCAGTGTCCGAAGTCCATGGTATAATTAATGTTAATTATCATCAGTTACGGATAATATTGGTGTCATACATGCTAATTGGCTACTGTCCTATATGGAAAAATAAATGATGGCTTTTTCAGTGGGGCAAGGGCCCAACCATGTATCTATTTATCTATATATAAAATGGAGACTATTACTTTTGACCTACAGAACCAGGAACAACAGAGTAGGGAATATTGGACCCACTAGTTGCAGTATGGTGCCAAAACTGATGATTCCAGTCTTCCTTAAGGCCCCATATCCATATATAGTTTCTTTTTTTTTTATATATATAGCATTGTACGTGAGTTTCACATCCTGTTTTTAATCTGTAAGGTGTGAAATGGTGCCCAGTGAAGTCCCGTCATAATAAGTGTGGTTGAAAAGCCGCGGTCAGAATAACATCGGTGAAAGCAGTGGCATCTACATAACACAGTGGGGATACCACAGTGGAGCCCCCTCCACCCCGAGTCCACCTCCTGGAGTTTATAAAGTAAATCTCTTCCCACCCTGACTCTCCCACATGGTCATTAGTTTGCGGTGCGTTTCCCATGCGCAGTTTTTCCCTGGCATGGTTATAGACCCCACTGTTTCCTCATTGCTATTTTGAACTAGTCCCGTGTGAAACCGTAATGGATTGATTTCTTTTTGAATTTCCTCTGCAGCTTGAACTGTATCGTGTATATTAATTAACCACTATGCTGCTTTTCAGATAGTATTTTTTTTATTTCTGTAGTTGCTTTACACAAATATGGTACTGTACTGTCCATTGTAATAGTGTTTGATACTTGTCACAGCTCTGTTTGTATTACTCTATATTGTTGTTAGCTTTCAGTAAACTCACTCAAACACTGAAAAAAGGGTTGTGACTGTGAAACATAGAAAGCGTATACCATGACAGCAGAAAAAGACTTAAGGGTCCATCCAGTCAGTCCTAAGTTAGCCCCCCATCATTCCTCACCCCCATACTTGGAGCAGAATTCATTTTTCATGCCCTTACTTTGTCCCACCACCTCAGCAGGCAGACTGCTCCATGGCTCCACCTCCCTTTTGGTAAAAAAAAAATACTTCCAAGTCCTCATTCAGTTTCCATTCATGCCCATGTGTCGCTGAGCTGGTGTTATTCAATAACCCTGTGTGGTGCACTTTGTTTGTGCCCTTCAGAAACTTGAAAGTCTCTTGTCATTTTCTTCCCTCTCCCTCCTAACCTCCAGCAAGTATATGTTCAGCACACTCAGACGCTTTTTGCAGGAGTCCTGCTACAGGCCCTGTATCATCTTGGTCGCCCTTTGCACCACCACTGGCCTGTCCGTATCCTTTCTCAGGGTGAAAGCTGCAGAACTGGACACATGATTCCAGGTGTGGCCTTGCTAATGATCGATAACTTGGGAGAATGATCTCCTTCCTTCTAGTATCTATACATCTCCCTACAAGACATAAAATAAGCGGGTTTGCATCGCAGTTTGTGAATCAGAAAACGGCAGTTGTGAATCAATTTCTTTTTTGATTCGCGGTAGGTGCTGATCGAATTTCTCCAGGACTGCAGGGCTTGGAATGTGCAAATGGCACTATTTTTTCAATATTTTTAGCCATCTCCCCCACTTTCTGGACCCCCTACTGCTAATCAACTTCGACCAGTTGCTAATCATTTTTCCTTTTGATTAACAAAGGCTGCTAATCAAATCTTAGACACTAATTTATGCCTTGTCCTGTACACCCCAAAATTATGTTTGCTTTGCTGTAGGCTTTGCTGCACTGGCTAAACTGCTTTAGGGTGTCACTGATAGTGACTCCCAGGTCCTGCTTTTCTGAGGGTGGTGCTAAGTTTAACCCAATTTAGGCAGTACTCTTTCCTGGGGTTCCTTTTCCCCAGGTGCATTACCTTGCACTTCATGGCATTGAACTTTTTGCCACACATTTGACCATCTCTTCAGCCTTTGCAGGTTGTGTTGTAATTCCCTAACTCCCTTGACACTATCCACCCTTTCGCAGAGTTTAGTGTCATAAGCAAAGAGGGCAGTCTTACCCTGGATTCCTTCACCAGTGTCACTAATGAACATGTGAAAAGGACCAGGCCAGGACGATCCTGTGGTACCCAGATTATGACTCCCCCTCCACCGACTTAATCCCATTGAGAATGACCCTCTGTTGCCTACCCTGAGACAGTTTCCCACCCATATGACTATATCCCCTTGCTTCCTTCAGGTCCTCAATCTTCTTCGGCAGGCATCTATCGTCACCAAGTCGAAAGACTTGCTGAAATCAAAGTAAGGTAGATCTACTGCATGGCTCCTATCTAGCTCCTTCATTATCCAATCAAAGACAGTAAGGTTGGTCTGCCTCGCCTCCCTGCCATGAACCCGGCTGCTTACTATCTTGGAGACTGTTCTTTTCACGTAGCCTACGAGATCCTGCTTGATTAGAGTCTCCATCAGGTTTCCCACAATAGATGTGAGACTAACCGGCCTGTAGTTACCTGTGTTCCCCATATGTGTAGTGGAACCACGTTGGCCACACCTCGGTTCTCTGGGTACCACCCCAACAGCAGTGAGCTGTTGAACAGATACACTAGAGGATCAGTCAGTTCTTCTGCCAGTTCCTTTAGCATTCTAGGATGCATCCCTTCTGTACCTGAGGCCTTGTCTATCTTGAGGGCTGCCAGCCCCTTCCAACCCCTGTCCCTAGTGAATACTGGTGTTTCTGGGGCCCCTCCAGTGGCTGCACAGATGCTATTTTAAGGTAGGGGGCCCGTATCTTCCCTGGTGAAAACAGAGCAAAAGTATTTAAGGATGGCAGCATTCTGTCCATCATCAGTGATTTACTTTCTCCTGTCTACCAACCTAATGATCCCCCCTTCTTTCTCTTTTTCCTGATGTAGCAGAATTTTTTTTTCTCTGGATTTGATCCCTTTGGCAATCTGCAGCTCTTGTGTGTTTTAAGTTTTAAATAGTTCAGTGTACATGAACTTTAGCCATTTAGAATTTTTTTATATATTAGTTGCAATACAGTTATTTTCCCAACACCCACATTTTTCATTTATTTATTTTATTGAATTTTGTTGACCTGGTAGGCCCACTGGGACTAGAAGTCCCTTTTCTAGGGACATGGATATGTTGTTCATCCACACTGTCTGGCAGGTTCCTTGCCGCTTTAAATCTTGCTGGAAGGTCTTCAAGCTGGCTCCTTCCACCGACCCGGGTGGTAAAACTCTCTGCTCCGACCCATGACGCCAGATCTTCCTTACCGCTTGGAAGCTCAGGTTCCCTCCTTAGCGCTCTGCGTTTTAGACTGGATCCTAACTCTTCAGTTAGTCCGAAACTCGTTTTAAAGTTTTTTAGACTTGGTCTTCCTTATCCCTCACAGCTGCACGATGGACAAATCGATTCCTGGCTTCGGTGGTGCCCTTGCAGAATGAAGATGTCAGGGCGGATTTGCACTCCACGTCACGTCTACTGCCTCGACCTAGACCACAACCCGCAGGCCCTGCGAATGGTGCTGCTCCTTTCGACCAACGCCCTGGAGGATCGTGCTGCCTGATTGAAGCTCAGGCGCCCGTGAGCGTCACCCGCGTGAAATCAAAGAGACCCGCTGGGTGGTGTCCATGGTGGCTGGCTCGGCCGGGCAGCTCGAGCAGATGATCGCCCTCGAGGAGGAGGCAGCCAGGCCGTATCCTCCTCCTCCTCGGTGAGTGGCATTTATTCCCGCTCTCTTTGGGTACCTCTTATTCTGCTTCGTTCAAGGAGTTTTGCCAGTCCCTTTCCACGAAGAGAGGGCCAGCCAGGACACTTCTCTCGGTCCAAGAACAGGGATTGAAGGGTAAATTCCACCTCAGCGTTCGTGGGAGCGGGAGAGGTCTTCTTCCCCAGACAGCCGACCATCTACTTGACGGGGAGGTTGCGGCTAAGGCTGCTGGCTTCGCGGCGTCCCGTCAGGCCAGCCTGCCGAGACACCCGTCGACACAGTTGAGAGATTTCTTGACCTGTCAGACGGGTTATCGACTGGTGAAGCCGAGAACCCTTCTTCAGCGGTTCCCGATGGAAGCCGAGATCTGCCTGCACCCTCTTCAGCGGCGGTCCCGGTTAAAGTGTCAGGCCGAGGGAGGAGCGGGTGTCCCCAGCTCCTTCCCAGGCCTGCTCTCGGTTTACACCCGAGGTCGGTCTTGGACCTCATCTCAGTCAAGCCAATCCGCCCGACACGGTAGTCTGATCAGCACCAAAGTGGCAGCGACACTGCTCCCCTCGTCTTCCTCCTCGGAAGAGGAGAGCCGTTGCAAATTGCGTCAGCGCTACGAGAGCTGATGTGGCAGCAGTTACTGTTGTCCGGGAGTAAGTCGACGCCGACACATCCCCCGGCCATCAAGTGGCTGTCACCTGAACGGCCAAAGCAACCTCTCACTGTCGAGATGCCCATATCTGGGCCGGTTGTTCGACCAAAACTTGCTGCGCCACTGATTGTGGTGGAACCTCCGCCTCCACAGCGAAGTTGGGGCACCGACCAAAGATTCTCAGTCAGGTCACGGCCTGCCCCACAGGTTGTTGGTCACACACACCCGACCGTCCTCAGCAGGTGGAGGATGGCTCAGGCCCCTAGGCAACTCTTTGCGGACTCCTCGAGTCAACGATGACTCCCCTGTTCTCCAGGCAGGTAAACCTGGAGTCCTCCGGGAGCCAGTCTCTGGATGAAAGCCCATCGTCCTTTATGGGTCTGCTTCGGCTCATCTCAGAGTCCACCGGGATGCAGCTCGAGCCCGTCTCCAAATGGGCCAAGTATCCCCTGACTGAGATACTGGACCGAGGGGATTCTTCCACGAAGGCCTTCTCTGTGGCTGAGGCCATTGTCTGCCCAGCCTTGGAGCTTTGGCAGCGGCCTGCTTTCTGTCCTGCGCCCTCGGCCAGGATGGCCAGGAAGTATGCGGTCCCTACCGGCTCTTAGCCCGGTTTCTCGGAGCACCCCTCTGCCGAGTGGTTAGTCACCGACAGCGTTTTCCAGAGGTCCGGGAACACTAGGGACGTGGACAAGCCCCCTGACAAGGAGTTCAAAAAGCTGGACTGCACCGGGCGCAAGGTCCACGCTGCATCCTCCCTCTGCCTCCTCCAGGCCAACTCGGCCGTGCTGATGGCACACTTCTCCCACGCCCTCATGGGCTCCCTGGATGAGGTGATCCCTCATCTCCCAGCCGACCTGCAGACCAATGTCCAGCAGGTGCAGGACCAGGGTAGGGCGGTGCGAAGCAGCAGCTTCAGACTGCTCTGGACATAGGTGACTCCTGTGCCAGATCGGTTGCGGCCGCGGTGGCCATGCGCCGCAGGGCGGGCTGAGGATATCCACCTTCACGGCGGATACCCAGCACAAATTGGCGGACGTCCCCTTCCTGGGGACCGACCTCTTCGGCTCTGGAGTAGAGGGACACCTCCAGCAGATCGAAAAGTCCAGTGCCACTTTGGACTCGGTCACCTCCGCCCAGAAGGACAAAGGCCGCCATCAGCAGCACAAGTCCTTTCGTCCTTCTGCACCTGCAGCACGTCCTGCCCAGCAACACCAGCACCAGGGCCAGCAGGCTCGCGCATGGCATCCCAAATCCAAGCCTGCGGCGTCCTCGAACAGGAAGCAGGGAGGTAAAGGCCCAGGAGATCCTTCAGCCAGTCCCTCCTCCAAGCCAGCCCAGTGACAGGCTGAGGGGGTGTCGCCCCCAGCCTCGGCACTGCTCCTGGGGTTCCCCCTCGTGGGAGGACGGCTCTGCGGTCCTTTCCACCTGGTCCGCTATCACCACGGACCGCTGGGTATTGGAGGTGGTAGGAAAGGGCCTGTCTCTGGAGTTCGAGTAGACCCCACCCTTTCGAGCCGTCGCCCCCGGGTGGGACATGGGGTCCGCAGCCTTGCTGTCGGCCCGCCAAGCTGATATTGCCCTGCTCCTCGAAAAAGAGGTGATCAGGAAGGTGGCGGATACTCCTCCAGACCCGGGGTTTGTGTCCAGGTATTTCCTGGTCCCAAAACGGATGGGGGGCTGGCGCCCCATTCTCGACCTGCATGACCTAAACAGGTTCCTAAGGTCTCGGACCTTCATGATGGTCACTCTGGTTCAGATAATCCCATCCTTGGAACGAGGCGTGTGGTTCTGTTCCCTGGACCTCCATGACGCGTTCTTTCACGTCCCAATCCGTCCGTCTCATTAGAGATTCCTCTGCTTCAGAGCGGAGAGATCCCTTTACAAGTTCTGGACCATGCCCTTCGGCCTCTCTCTAGCTCCCAGGGTCTTCACCAAATGCATGGCAGTGGTGACAGCATTCCTGCGGCGCCGAAGGGTCCGGGTGTACCCCTACCTGGACAACTGGATAATTGCAGCCCCCTCCAGAGGGGAAGTGGAGCGGTCCAGAGATCTGGCCCTCCAGGTTTGCTCTCAGATTGGCCTCCTCATCAACAAGGCCAAGTCGGAACTCATGCCGAAGCAGGTGATTCACTTCGTCGGGGCAGAGCTTGCCTCTCTTCGAGCCAGAGCATGGCTTCCGGCGAACAGGGCCGAGGCACTTTCCTCCTTTGCCCAATCATTTCTGGTTGGGCAGTTGCGCCCTGCCCGGGACTTCCTGCGCCTCCTTGGCCTCGTGGCAGCCTGCACCAGCGTGGTCCGTTGGGCACGCTGATTCATGTGCCCCCTTCAATGGGGACTGGCCAGCCAGTGATGACAATGCTGCGATCCGTTGGATCAGCTGGTGACAGTGACCCAGGAGATGTGGAACACTCTCCAGTGGTGGACCGTTCCGGCACATCTGCAGGAGGGCATCCCGTTCGTCCGCCTCAAGCCGACGGTCTCCTTATCGACCGCCTCTCTGGGTTGGGGTGCCCATCTGGGGGAGCACAGAGCTCACAGCCTCTGGTCCCCTCGGGAGTCCCGATGCCACATCAACCTGCTGGAGATCCGAGCCTTTCGTCTAGCCCTCACCGCCTTTGCTCCGTTTCTACGGGGTCAAGTGGTTCAGGTCCAGACAGACAATACCACGACCATATACTACCTAAACCGCCAGGGCGGGACGCGCTCCATGCCTTTATGCAAGGAAGCTCTCCGCATATGGTCTCTCATGCGCAGCCTGGAGGCAGATCTCCTAGCCATTCACGTGGCAGGAGCCTCCAACACCCTGGCCGATGCCCTAAGACGGATAGGAGCTGCGTCTCACGAGTGGTCTCTCTTGCCGGAGGTAGTACAAGATCGTTTCTCCCACTGGGGCACTCCTCAGGCGGACCTGTTTGCCTCCAGAGAGAATGAGAAGCTGAGACTGTTTCATTCCTGCCCCCCTCAGCAAGGCTCGCTGCAGGGGGATGCCTTCTCGAGGCTGTGGACCCCGGGCCTCTTCTACGCCTTTCCCCCATTTCCCTTGATCCACAAGGTGCTTCTCAAGGCGAGGAGGGACAAGGCACAGGTGATTCTGGTAGCCCCAGACTGGCCCCGTCAGTTCTGGTATCCAGATCTCCTCAGTCTCCGCTCCAGGCTTCTGAGGCAGCTTCCAGCCCGCCCGGACCTGATCTCCGTCAGTCAGGGGAAGGTATTCCATCCGGACCTTCAATCCTTGCACCTGATGGCCTGGTTCCTGAACGGCTATAGTTCCAGGCCTTGGGTCTTTCCGGCGAGGTCCTCCAACATTGTTGAGGGCATCCTATAAGTCGACGGAAAATACTATGCCTTCAAAATGGAAGATTCTCCATTTGGTGTCAGGAAAGAGGCCTGGACCCTTCCTCCTGTTCATGGCAAGCATTCTGGACTACCTGTGGTCCCTGTGTCAGCTAGGGCTTAGGTCGATGACCCTTAAGGTGCACCTGGCAGCCATCTCTGCTTACGGGCACGGGCGGAAGCAGTCTGTGGCGTAGGAGAAGGTGGTTTGGTGCTTTTCAAAGGCAATGATCACATATCCCTCTGGTGCGAGAACCTCCACCTCTCTGGGATCTACTGCTGGTGTGGCCAAGCTCATGGGCAAGCCATTCGAACCAGTGCACAGGTGCGATATCTCCCACCTGCCGTGGAAGACCGCATTCTTGGTGGCTATAACGTCAGCCAAAAGGATGGAAGAGCTCCAGACGCTTTCCATAGAGTCTCCTTATCAGGTCTTCCACAGGGACAAGGTTGTCCTGCCTCCCACCGAAATTCCTTCGAAGGTGGTGTCGGAGTTCACCTTAACCAGGTGTTGACTCTGCCGGTGTTCTACCCCCAGTCACACTCGAGGCCTAATATAGGCTCCATACTTTGGACCCTAGGAGAGCACTCGCTTATTACAAGGAGGAGGGCTGAAGTTTGGGGAGAGGTTTGCCAGCTGTTTGTCACCTACGCTGAAGCCACACCTGGCAGACCTGCAGCCAAGCGTCTGATAGGCAGGTGGGTCACCTCCTGCAAAGATCTGCTATAGGTTGGCGGGCATGGAGCCTCCCAGAGGATAAGAGCTTATTCTACCCGCCATACCGCTGCATCGTAGCTGCTTCCAGGGACGTCCCTATCCAGGAAATCTGCAGGGCTGCTACCTGAAGTCAGCACACACCTTCATCACCCACTACCGCATCGACCTTGAGTCAAGCCAGGATGCTGGTTTTGGGGCCTCGGTTCTCCAGTCTCTATTCCCTAAGTAGGGGGTGTGCACCTTGCCTCCCTCCTCCCGGAGAACTGCTAGGAGTCTGCCAGACAGTGTGGATGAACAACATATCCATGTCCCTAGAAATACAAGTTACTCACCTGTAACAGGGGTTCTAGGATGGGTATATTCATCCACACGACCCACCAGACCTCCCCGGCTTCGACGCACAACCTGGCTTCCAGCAGGCTAGATCTGGCGTCATGGGGCGGAGCCAAGAGTTTTACCACCCGGGTGGGTGGGAGGAGCCAGCTTGAAGACCTTCCGGCAAGATTTAAAGTGGCAAGGAACCTGCCAGACAGTGTGGATGAACAACATACACCATTCCTACAACTCCTGTTACAGGTGAGTAACCTGTATTTTCAGGGGTGAACGGGATGGGAGAATACAGATGGTAACCAACTGACATTGAACCAGATTAAGCTGTTGGTGGTGTTTTTTAGTGAATGAGGGAAATTTGGCCAGGACACCAAGGAAATTCCACTGCTCTTTTGAGAAGTGCCATGGGATCTTTAATGTCCACCTGAGCAACCACCAGAACAGGCAGACAGGACTTCAGTTTAACATCTCATCTGAAGCGGCACCTCAGAAGTGCAGCATCCTCCTCATGCTGCATTATAGTGTCAGTATTTGGATTTAACCAAGTGCCTGAAAGTGAGATTTACAGTCAGTTTGTTTATATCAGTGAGGGACAGTATGTAGACCTTGTAATGGAATTATGGATAGAGAAATGTTATGATCTTAGCATGATATGTGTATCCCAGTTGCCTCTTAATATATTTGGTTTTCAACCAATTGGTTCTCATAATTGAAAACAGTCCTCATTATCTTGCCTTTTGTCCATTGTGTAAATGTTAATTGTGCAACTCTGGATTGCGTAAATTTGCTCATATCCTTACCCCCTACAGAAATTAGATTTCAAGTCTCCTTGGGCTGTTCCCAGGAGACAGCATTTTTAATAAATAATATTTAGTTAGATATACCTAAATCTGCTTACTGGCAGCTAATTTAGTTATTAAAGAGCTGATCCAGAAAGCCTGCTAATAACATACTTCAAGCAAATAAATGGTGTTCAGTCAGTGGAATGTGAGAGTATCTCCAGGAGGACTTAATGGAGAAACTGTGAGTAAGAATGAGGACATCCGATTTGAAAGTGCAGTCCTCACCATGATATATAATTGGCTACAGTAGCAGCATCTTGAAACAGAAAGCAGTGGGAAAAAGATGAAGCGATCTCCTCAAGAAATTCAGTCCAATATATAGATTGTATTACAGTAATGACACTGCTTAATGAAGATCAAAATAGAGATGAGGATCCAGAAGGTGTTCTCAAGTTTTGTACCAAGGCTGCAGGGTCAAAAATATCCCTTCCTCCCTAAGCAAAGATCAGTGAAGTGGAAACTTGCCCTAAACTGAGATCTCACTCAGTTTTTTTCTAGTGCCTTAATCTTTTTTTCCCCCTAATAAAGGACAGGATTCCCACAATGAACATTTGTGGAGCCTCCCACTGGCTCTTCCCCGAGTTGTCTTTGCACCGAGTTCCTGCTGCAGTTCATCAGTTTGCAGAGATACCAGTTCTCCCTTTGTCCTTCACAGCTGCTTTTTAAACCATGATAGAGGCATTTGATTTTTGTACAGAGAATTTTCTGTGTTTTTGTGTAGCCCTGTATGTGATACGTTTATTAGACAAGTCTAATGCAACAGCATGTACTGCAGCAGGCTGGAGATAAAACAAAAGGGTTCAATTTAATGTATGTTGGAAGCGTTAAAGAAACCATAATTCAACCATCGGTTCTCTTTGAGAGTTATCTAGAAATGAATAGGTAATGACTGTGCCTATTGTTTTGTTAATAGATGATTCCTGAAGATGACCTATGGTCAGAATGTCGATTCTCATGTTATTTTCCATTTTCAGCACGCATTCTGTTTTAACATTTTGTTTTAAAAGTAGTTCCATGAAGTCTTTGCATTTTGAGTAACATGCTTTTCTTCCTTTTCTCCCTTTTGCAGTTAAAGGCATTAGGCTTCCCAGAAGGACTTGTTATACAGGCATATTTTGCTTGTGATAAAATCGAAAACTTGGCTGCCAACTTCCTTCTACAACAGAACTTTGATGATGACTAAAGGACGGAGAGAGAGACTGTTTTCTAGTTCAGATGTCACACCAGTGCATTACACTAACTTTGTTCACTGGACTAGTCAGACTAGTTTGGGTTTGTACCCACTCAAATTGGGGTCATGATATTACAGGGCTGTGCTTACAAGGCAGGCCAGAATGCATAGCATTATTGTTCTTGAACTGCAGACTCTTGTTACTTATGTACTTTGCAGAATTATTGTACAAAGACTGAAGAGCTCATGCCAATCTCCAACAGACACAGTAGATTTTTCAGAGGGTATATATGACTAATTTGAACTACAAACAAGTTTTCTTTTCTCGTTTCAGTAATTTTACCAGATCCAGAAACCCAGTGTTAGTGTAATGCCCTGAACCATACAGTGCTTTTCTTCTTGATTTAACATTTGTATCACAAATACAACACCTGCGTTAACTAGAGTTGAACAGTATCTGTATTTTAACAGTAACACTGGATAAATGGCTATGTGAAATAAATTGAAGATGTTTTTGAGCAATCATAAGGGTATATGCCAAAATCTAGGTTCTTTTTGCTGCTTCAACCTTGTATCATCATTGTGCAAATTCTATTTTCATGTTAAACAAAAATTTCTGACACCAACATAAAAAAAAATCAGGTAAAATTATTACTTCTCTTAGTTTCCATGAATGAATGTAAGGTACCCACTCTATGATCTATGAAATTGTACAGAAGCAACATATACAGCCAAGTTATTTTTCTGTTTACATTTTTATCTTTTTTTTGGGGGGAGGGCAGATATCTGATTACTGTTTACTTTTAATGTATGTTGCAGTAAAGGTTTTAAAAAAAAAAAAAAAAAAAAAGTGGCCTGCTTGATTTTGATCGATTCCAGGTTTATCTTACAACCTTGCTTTCTCCTTTTTGTTGCTAAAGCAAAGTTCGCCCTTTTTTAACACTTACTAGAGAAAAACGGTGCTGGTTTGTGCTGCTCAGTCTGTTTAAGCTGCTGCTGGCACCAGTGTTACAGCTGAAATTGTTATCCGCCATTCCAGGAGGAGGGCTTCTTTTCAGAAGCCATTTATTCCAGTAATAGTTGATGGAAAAAGTTGGCACGATGGGGTCCTATCTTGTAAAAGATTTTTTGCAGCAATATAGAATGGAATAAACCCTTCTTGAAATGTGACCCAGTATGTTTGCATCAATTAATACATCTCCCTAAGCACAGGGAAACTCAGAGGAATCTGGAGAGTGATTGGCTTGTTGCTCACCAGTATGATTATGGCAATCCTGGTAATGGTATTCATTTCAGGAATGTTCATGTACTCTTTGGAAATGATTTCCTTTTTCATATCGTAAATGAAGTTAAAAGATTTACAGTGGTATTATTGCAAGCTTGGAGTAGTTTTGGTGTGTTCGAAAGTATGAGATGCAGTTATCACCTATCTCAGTTCTCCATTTTAAGGGGAGTGGGGTTCAGTGCTGTTTATGCTGAGGTCACAATATTGACTCTGTTCACTGTATAGCACAACTTGCTCCTAAAAGCAAACTGGGTGTTTTGGGGAATGGATTACTAAGATTATGTTGTATTTTTTTTCTTGCTTTATACTTGTAAACTAAATTTTAAATATAACAGACTGGGTATGACTATTTTTCTTTTGGAAAAAGGTGACAGTATGTTCTGGAAAAATGTAAAATGTGGTTATGATCCCCCGTTCTATGAAAATATGTTTAAAAAAAAAAAAAAGAATGCTGTAGGGTTATTCCTGCATTTTTAATCATGTCAAGCTATTATAAGGATTTTTGGTATGAAAATAAAAGCAGATAGTAACTGATCTTGCATCTGCTTCTGTGCAGTTAACTCTTTACATCCAAGTCCTCAAAACCCATTCACTGGTGGTGCTAAACTAACCTCTGATGCTTTGCCTTAGTGCTGTTTTATATTAGCGTGGAGATGTGGGTGTGCAGTTACAACTGTTCTGCCTGTAATGTTTTATAAACAGAAAATGTTCATGTGTTTATAAAACATCACAAGCTTATATATAGTTGCACTGGTCTTGGTTGACTCCATCCTGCCTGCGTCCGAACAGAAAAATATTTCAGTTTTTGAAGGGAAGCACAAGCAGATGTCTTGAACTGTAAAACAGCATCATTTTCTGTTACACTGGAGGCCGTGTATAGCAAGACTGGCAATGCTATGTTCCAGGTGGGGTTTCCTAGCATTTATTGCAAATAAGATAGTGAACTGATTTGAAAAGTTTTATATAGAAAGAATAATCATTATATTAAAGAAGTAAAAATCAGGTGTACAGTCTGTACACTAGGAGAGTGATGCATGCACAAGTATGTGATGATCTGTAGCAACAAAAGTATATTTGTGATGTCCTAAGATTTGCATAATTTCAGCTTTAAGGTCTTGCCCAGGAGATTGAACTAAATAATGTTAAAGTTCAGACTCTGCAGTGTGGTCCCACTCCAGCTGACCCCTCAGCAGCAGTTTTATTTCTCCACTGAAGAGGCCAGACACTTCAGAGTCCCCTGCCAGTTGCCATGGCTACGTTTCTTAGTTTTGCCTATTTTATTATTTTCTAAAATGTATACATTTATTTGATACTCTGTGTAAGTCTGACTTAGTCTAGTTTGCCGTTTTTATTTATTTTTTATTACACTATCAATTATATATATCTTTAAGCATAATGGCAGTATAACTGCCATCCTTTCATATAATTGATTATAAGCTCATGTCACAGGGAGAGAATCACAGAAAAATTTAAACACAAACATTTTTTTTTTTCCTACTTATTATTTTCCCCGCCTGTTTTTCACTTTCCCTCATCCTTCCACTCCTTCGGTCCCCCAAGGAATACCAACCTCCCATCCCGACCGACCCCCCGGGTCTGCCCCTAGAGTACCACACTCACTGCCATCAGACCACCTTGATGGCCTGGATTACCACCCGGGCGGGGCGAGGAGAGGTCTCCACCTTACCTTCCTCTGTCCTTGCAGCGAGCTGTACAGCGGGGTCTGCCCTAATCTGTCGGCGGGTGGTGAGACTGGCCTTCCAAGAGACGTCATCCAGGTAGGCTGAGGGGCTTTTTCCTCCTGCTTGCTCCCCGACGTCGGCGTGCAATGCGGGTGCCGCATCGAGCCGACCCTCTGACGTCTTCCCCTTTTTGCAACTGGCTGTCCTCCTTTTCCGACCACCCCTGAGCTTCCCCAACAGGTGGCGGTATCGCGGCGCGAGAGTGTAGTGTCTCTCTCCCCCTCGGATAAGGAAAGCAGCCGTTGGGCGCTCGATCCTTCTCCCTCCCTGTCGACCCGGGCTCGCTCCCAAACCCAGGTCGCCGGTGTGGTACGAGGTGTGGCGTCCAGCGCCTCAACCCTCAGCGCCACCGGGCCGGCTAAACACAAACATTTTTCAATGCAAAACCTGCCCTAATTGGGTTATTCTAACTTAAATATATCCTACAGTTAAATGGTTTACTCCCATCACATTGCTTGTTGATTTAACTAATGTATAGAAAAACAAGCATTCAGGTTCCTGGTATATCCCCTAATAGAATTATACAATGTTGTCTATATCTGGGTGTATATAAGTTTCACGATCTATATAAATCTGTATGGATCTCATGAACATTAAAGACATTATCAACTGAAAAAAAAAATGTTATTTTCTTACATAGTTATACACGTTTCATTTATTTGATACTGTGTTTTCACTACTAAGTCAGAGAATAAAAAATTTAATCGATCATCCAGAGATACATGCCAAATGATGTATACTAGGATAGTGAACAGTGCACAACTAAATGCTGTTTTGTTAGCACGGAGTGTATTTGTGATGTCATACAACTTGCATCATCGTATCCTTGAGGCCTTGCCCACAGATTGAACCTAACATAGAAACATCGAAACATAGAAGTTGACAGCAGATAAGGACCACAAGGCCCATCCGGTCTGCCCATTTCTTTTTCTACCTTATAAATGTGCCATCGGCCTTTGCTCTGTCAATGGCCTATCTATTCATACTCATCTGTATTGCCTCCTTATGCCTATCCCATGCCTGTTTGAAGCCCTGCACTGTATTCATATCCACCATTTCCTGAGGTAGGCCGTTCCATGCATCCACCACTCTTTCTGTGAAAAAGAACTTCCTCACATTACCCCTTAATCAGCCTCCTTCTAATCTCATGCTGTGTCCTCTTGTCCTGCTATTTTTCTTATATTGAAACATGTTAGACTCTTTCACCTTGTTTAATGCCCTTAAGGTGTTTGAATGTTTTGATCATATCACCTCTCTCCCTCCTTTGCTCTAGGGTATACATATTGAGCTCCATTAATCTGTCCTCATATATTTTCTGATGTAGCCCCTGCACCATTTTGGTTGCCCTTCTCTGGACTGCCTCAGTTTGGTTAATGTCCTTGTGAAGGTGTGGCCTCCAGTACTGCACACAGTACTCCAGATGGGGCCTAACCAGTGTCTTGTAAAGAGAGATTATTACCTCCCTCTTCTGACTTGATACCCCTACTAGTACACCCCAACATCCCCCTAGCTTTACCTACTGCTTTAGTGGTCTGCTTGGATGATTTCAGGTCATCAGTAATGATGATGCCCAAGTCTCTCTCTTCCCTTGCGACTGCCAGCAACTCCCTTCCCAGCCTATAGGTGGCTTCAGGGTTTCTCTTCCCTATGTGCATGATCTTGCACTTCTTTGCATTAAACCCCAGTTGCCACTCTTCCTACCATTTTGCTAGTTTATCCAGATCTATTTTCATTGCCCACTCCATCTGGATCATCTGCTCTGTTGCATATCTTGGTGTCCTCTGCAAACAGACAAACCTTACCCTCCAGTCCATCTGCAGGGTCTCTGATGAAGATACTGAAGAGGACTGGCCCCAGGGCTGATCCCTGAGGTACTCCACTTGTGACTTGCACCTCTTCTGACTGTATACCATTTACCACCACTCTGTTTTCTGCCCGTCAACCAGTTTTCCACCCAGTTGACCAACTTCTGACCCACCCTGAGCCTACTTAGCTTATTAATCAATCTTCTATGTGGAACAGTATCGAAAGCTTTGCTGAAGTCAAGGTGAAGTCAGTTGCTCCCACTTGGTCCACCACTCTGGTTACCCAGTCAAAGAAATCTATGAGATTAGTTTGACAGGACCTTCCTTTTGTAAACCCATGCCGTCTTGGATCCTGTGCTCCTGTGGATTCCAGGTGTTACACTATCCTTTCCTTAAGGAATGCCTCCATAATCTTGCCCACTACTGAGGTAAGACTGACTGGTCAGTAGTTCCCCGCCTCCTTCCTGCTACCACTCTTGTGGAGCGGGATCACATTAGCCTGTCTCCAGTCTTCTGGGACCTCCCCTGTGCTCAGAGACTCAGTAAACAGTTCTGATAATGGCTCTGCTAATTCCACCCTAAGCTTCTTTAGTACGTATGCCATCAGGTCCCATTGCCTTGCCTTGTCCACCCTGAGCTTATTGAGCTCTTGTAGGACCCTTCATTTTGTGAAGGGACTAGTGCATACCTCCCTCCCCCCCTGTGTCCATGGTGCTGAGCTGTGGGCCCTGCCCTACCTTCTCTTTAGTATATACTGAGCAGAAGTATCTATTTAGGATAGATGCTTTTACATGGTCCTTCTCCTCACATGCCCCCTTATCTCCTTTGATCTCAGCAATACCCCCTCTGGACTTTCTCTTTTCACTAATGTATCTATAGAAAGTCTTGTCACCTTCTTTTACTGTTTGTGCTAGTGTTTCCTCGGTTTGGGCCTTTGCCTGCCTTACTGCCTTCCCTGCTTACTTTAGGGAAGTTTGGTATGCCTCCCTGTCTTCATCCTGCTGTGTTCCCTTATATTTCCTGATGTCCAGCCTTTTGGCTCTGACCTTTTCTGCTACTGTTTTTTGAGAACCAAAGTGGTTTCCTTCTTCTTTTGCACTTCCTTTTCTCTCTGACACAATGAGATGTTGCTTCAAGTATTGCATCCTTAATGCTTGCCCACTTTGCCTGTACCCCTCACCTGTATTTCTTTTTGCCAGGGCTAGCTTAACTCTGTTGGCCATCTTATCAAAGTTAGCTCCTCTGAAGTTCTATATTTTTGCCTTGGAATGGGATGATTTAGTTCTAGTGGCCAAACTTTATAAAATTCATACTCCAACTGACCCCTCAACAGCAGATTTATTTCTCCACTGAAGAGATCAGACTCCTCAGAATCTGCCTCCAGTTGCTGTGGCTAAGTTTCTTAGTTTTGAATACAGTTTTATTTTGTGAAATTTAAGCTTGATAGAATTGTTTTTAATATCCCTAATTTTAGAAAGTAATGTCGTAGCCTCTTGTTCTGTAGTCCTTTTATGTTTTGTGACAAAGTGGATAAGTTCCCCCTTAAAGAGCACCTTTCTTGGTGCTTTCAAGGAAGAACAGTGAGCTCCTTTCCTTACAGAACTACTTGATGTAAAATTTTACATGTAGCCCCCTAAGGAAAGGATCGTAATTTTCCCTAAAGGGCTTGGCCCACGATGCCTTCCAACTTCCTTATCTCTGTCTCCACCCCTGCGCTTTGACGTTTTGTGGCATCTGTATAGGGAGAGCACAGGGACGTGCTCCATTCATTTGAATGGAACATCTTTTTTAAAGCTTATTTCACAATTTTAAATCTGGTTTTGGTACAGATGGATGCCAGGGTTCAACTAACAAGGCCCTGGTATCTGTCTGTACCAAAACCTGATTGAAAATCGGGAAATAAGCTTTAAAAGACACTCTTCAACTGAATGGGCTTACTCATATACAGACATCACAAAATGTAGCCAGACAGGGGGGTGGAGCCAGAGATAAGGAAGTTAGAAGGGATTTTGCAGCCAGCCCCTCGGGGGTAAATTACTATCCTTTCTCTTCCTTAGGGGACTACATGTAAAATTTATTTAATATCACAGAGGAGCAACCTGTTCTTCCTTGAAAACACCAAAAATTATCAAGAAAGGTGCTCTTTAAGCTAAATTTCAGGGTTGACCATAACATGTCCCCCTTTTGCATTGTGTTTATTATTAGCCAAAAAATCTGCTATAGATGTTTGGATCAATTCAGTAGTATCGTTAGATTTAAGCAATTGGTTATTTAATCTCTGTACTTTATCTGCCTCAGCCGTCTTTGTGAAACTATATTGAAAGATGACAGGGTGATGGTCAAAAATAACTTTTGCAGTATGTTCACAACTGTGGGTTCCATGAATGATGTATGCCCCCACTTATTCCACAAAATGCAGAGACTAAAAAGTGTACTCTCTCTGGTTGGGGTACAACTGCCACATGTCCGTAGGACCCATGGTTTCAGTTCCCTAAGTGCCCTCTGCCCCGTGGATAATACACCTGTCCTACAACCTGACCTGTCTAGTTCATTAGTGTAGACTAACTTCCAGACTCCCACTAAAATGGTAGAAATTGTGGCCCAGGGAGCGAGGATGTCCAGGAGACCTGGGTCATCTTGTGTGGGTCCATAGATTGATCCCAGTATCACCTTCCTGTGTCCCAGCAAGCCTCTGACCAGGATGTACTACACTGCTGAATCTGAAGTGTCTTGCAGCAAGATAAATTTTACCATCTTGCCTCTGGTATCACTATCCCTCTCTTATGAGAATCATTCCTAGCACCATATACTTAACTTGACCCACCTGTTCTCTAAAGACAGGTTAATTTGGTCAGCTTTAAGGTGGGTTTATTGTAAAAATGAGATCAATCTGTAATTTTCTCAAGTGTTTTAGGACCTTTGCATTTGTTTGAGCACCTTTTACATTCCATGTACAGTATTTAACAGATATAGCCATCAGGGATTTGAAAACTGTATAACAGAGCAGCCCTGTGTCCCTCCTACTTTAATGTAAAATGCGTGTGGTTCGGGACCTGACTACCTTAAAGAGCTCTTGGTCCCATACCGCCCTGTTCGCCCCCTGTGCTCCACCGAGGCTGGCTTGCTGGTTGTTCCCTCTTCTTGCCTCAAATGATCTGGCGATAGAGCGTTTGGTACAGCTGCGCCATTGTTGTGAAACTCTTTTCCACCCTATATTCATGCAGCCAGCACAGTGGATGCCTTTAAAGCCTCTTTAAAAACATTTCTGTTTGAGAAGGCTTAATTTTATTTGAAAACCTGATTTCATCTGTTGGGATGTTTTACTGTTGTTTGTTTTTTATTACTGTATGTTTTGTACAGCGCTCTTAGCTCCTGGATAGGGTGCTATATAAATAAAATTTGCCTTACCTTGCCTTGCCATGGGTACGTCCACAACAGTAAGTACCAGCTCCCACTCCCAACTGTCCCAGAACAAACCACAAAGAACCTATAGCATAAAAGATGCAACTGTTACCAGATACTGAAACAGATAATTTTCGGGGATATCTCTGTCATCAGGTCACACCTATGGAACTTTGCTATCAAGATGACGCAGAAACATTTTCTGCAACAGTCTATTAGGGGCCGCTTAAGCTGATGTCAGGCTGTGACATCACATGCCCTATATAGAAGAAATTGACTTCATGCTTACCATAATTTCCTTTTCTGTTAGCTCCAACATTGTCAACGGGTAATCATAACAACTGGGTATATTGCACCCCTACCAGGGTAATGGCACAGCCCAAGCTTCAGAATGTTGGGCACATGAGGATTCCATCAGCAGCAACTCCCCAGTTACTATTAAACTCGCAGTGCCATGATAGCTACATATTTTCATATATCCAATTACCTACATTCACATTCGCTAATACAGAAAATAAATGCTGTCTTACCTTCCTGGCAGACCTCTGAGGAAAAAAGCTATCCCTTGGACTCAAGGTATGGACGATTTGGTCATTCTTGCAGGAAGAACAATTAGGTGTCATGGAAGGCTCCAGTCAGTTGGTCATCTGGAAAACTGAAGTTGTCCACACAGTAAAGATAACTTCCAGTCCACAAGTAAATGCAGTGACACCATCTGCAAAACAGTCACCTTAAGAATTATAAGTAAGTTAACCAGCGGTTGCAAACTGAGAATAAAAGTGTTTTTTTTTTTTTGTTTGTTTTTTAATAGTTCAATCATGAGTATAGTGCAGCATACAAAAGAGGGATGTCTGGAAACTTAGTAGGGTTTTACATACAGGACATCCCTCTAGCATCTGGATAAGATTTTCCTGCAGGAGCTAGGCTCCTGGGTGGGGGCCCCCCATTGACAGTGTTGGAACTAACAGAAAAGGAAGTCACGGTAAGTATGACGTTAATTTCATCTTACTGTAGCACTCCACACTGCCAATGGGTAATCATAACAACTGGGTTCTAAGCAGCAGCAGTACTGAGAAAAAAACGGGAGGGGGGAAGAGTATTATCCCATACACCAGAACAAACGGAAAGAACTGCTGCCTGTGAAACTCTGTGACCAAAAACTATATCAGGAGAACTCTGACCGTCCAATTGTAATGTTTTTTGAAAGTGCGGATGGAAGACCCCATAGCTGCCCTCGCATAGCTTGGAATAATCGATTTTTTGCGCCTCTCTAACCAGGAAGTTGCCATCACCCTGGAGGAGTGAGCCTTGAAGAGAGCCAGAGGCCTCTGCTTTTTATGACATAGGCCTTAGCAACGAGGCCTGCATCTGCCCAGCTAGGGTGGCCCTAGAGGCTTTTTACCCTGCTTGGCTGCTTCAGAGGAACATATAGGCTGTCTGACTTCCGAGAAAGTCAGTCCGATTAACTCATTCACACCACAAGAGCTCTATGAGACTTCCACCGCTTGTGTCCTGTATATTCTTAGCACTGCATCCTGGGCCTTTCTAAGCAAAATCGAGCCAAAATCAGCATGCCACAAACAAATGCGAATACCTCTTGAACTGGAAGTACTACATACAAAGTATCAGTGGCAAAGTTGTTCAGCACAAAATTACTTTCCAGTTGTGCTATGCAATCAATTGTAATCAGTTGGGTTTTTATTTTATACTAGCTGAAATACCAAACAACTGTGGTGTTGTTTTTAGATTTTTTCAAGGCGCTTAGGTGAGGCTTGAAAGATAAATGTCAGCCATGCACACCATACCTTAAACAAATATGAATAACTCCTAAAGTATATGTGATAGACACAAAGTATCAGTGGCAAAGTTGTTGAGCACAAAATTACCTTTCTAGTGGTACTATGCAATCAATATTAAGCAATTCAGTTTGTTTACTATTTAGGTAAAAACTGCTGACCTCCTCAGATGTTTCCAGGCCTGAGTGAGTCAGCGGAGTACGTCTACAGTCATTATTGGCCTGAGTGGCTATGCTTTTAGATGCCACCTACAGGCGTATCTAAGCCTGAGTGAGTTAAGGTAGATCCTAACTGCCCGTCACAATCCAAGGTGTGCAATTCCTTCTCCTTGGAGTGAGAAGGTTGTGGGTAGAAGGATGGAAGGCATATTTTCTGGTTCATCTGGAAAGCCATGAGCACTTTGGGGATGGAAGATGGGACCATCTTCAGTATGTTCTTATGCATAATAAGGTATGGCTCCTTGTGAGACACTGCCTGAAGTTCACCTACTTTCCTGGCTGAACACATGACCCCTAAGAACACATCTTGTAGGACAACACATACAGAAATATGGAAGATGGCGGCTCGAAATGCCTGACCGAGAGCATCCAAACTAGATTAGGATCCCACAGAGGAATCGGGGATTGAAAAAACAGTTGGCTCCTGCCAACCATGATAAAAGAATGAATAATCTCTCAGTTCCTAGGGAGAACCCAGTGATGCTCCAAAAGCAGAACCTGACCTCTCGGTGTACTCAGTACTTGACCCTTCTCCATGCCTTCCTGTCGGAAAACCAAAAATCTGTGGAACTGAGGTCTTGGAAGGTTTAAAATCCTTCCTTTTGGTCCAGGATGAAAAGCCATCCATATCTGTGCATAAGCTGCGGACGTAGAAGCTTTTCTGGCCACCTTCAAGGTTTTTGACTACTCTGTGGCGAAACCTACAGTAGTTTAAAGAGCCGCCTTCTTTTAGAAGCCAGGCCATGAGTTGCATAACTCCTGGATTTGGTGAAGAAAGGACCCTGTAACCAAAGATCTTGGTTCGAGAGGGCTCTTGCAGTAGGTAATTACATATAGGACTGACGCCGGCAGGACCCCACAGAAAAATTTCTAGCTATCAGTCCCTGGCGAGGGACCGCCCCCACGTCAGGTGACTGGTGTCAGGAGACATCGGTATAAAGGGGCGGTCTCTGATGCCCGCCTTCCAGTTCTTTCCCGCTGTTAGCTCGTGCAGCGCCTCGTGGAAAAGTCCGTGCTTCGTCAGCCCTATCTTCGTCGTTTTTTTACCAAAATATTTGTTTTTGACTAACGTCAGTACAGTAAATCCGGTGTATTATCATCCCTACACCCTCCGAGCACAAGAATAAGTGCGATTATGCGGCGCCCAACTACCACACAAGGACAGCCACTCCTGTGCCTGTTCTGCCTAGGCCCATATCACCCGGTCGAGAAGTGCCAGCACTGCCTCAGTTTCAATGCGGCTACCGGAAAAGCGGCAGCAATCCCTGGAAACCCATATTCTGAAGAAGAAAATGAGTTCAGTGGAAAGGAGCTCAAAAACTGAGGCAGGCGTCCACTTCCCCGAAGGCCATCGGAAGAGGAGAGGCACGGGACTGAGGCTCCCTCTACCGCGTCTCCCTCGGGAGTCGCTGGGATACAGGTAATGTCCCCTCCGGGGGACCGCTCCTCGACGGCTGCCTCGGAGGTTTCCAAGGGGGCGTCGGCTTGCCCGTCTGGCTCGCGCTCGGGCCTTGCGGGCGCCTCCGGGCAGTTGGAGGCCTCCGCCCCTGGTTCGGCCGCAGGCTTGCAGCCTACCACCGTGGGCGACTCCGGTAAGCTGGGCGTCGGCTCCTCCAATGTCCGCCCGGAGAGGGCCGGTAAGACGGCCAACCCTTCGGGGCGGCGTGCGGCCTCCACTCCACCGGACCAGGCCGATCCCTCTACTCGACCTGCCTCCGGTGATGGTTCTAATAAGTCGGACGCCGGCTCCTCCGATGCCTGCTGGGAGCTCGCCTTTAAGCCACATGTCGACTTGTCCAGGAACCAACGACGGACACTCCCACGTCTGTCGTACCCGGTTCCCCGCAGCCTTTGCTGCTGTCTGGGGAACCAGAGTCTCCCCAACTCGACCCCGGGGATTTTTCCCCTCCATCCCCAGGCAAAGCTGGGGATCTTCCTCCTCCGTCAGTCCTTCCGCCACCTGGTGCGCCGGACCTGACGTCGGCTTCCCAGACGTTGGCTCCGACGCCGGCTCCTCTGACGGTACCTCCAACGCCAGGGCCTCCGATGTCTGCCCTGACGCCAGCCTTACTGACTCCAGGAGACACCCCGCTCCCGTCGGGCCCTCCATTATGGACCCGCCCGTGAGGCCGTCGGCAGGGCTGTCCGCTGCGGCAGCCCCCCCGGCTCCTGGGTACTCTCCATCCTATCAGACACTGGTGTATCCGGCGCCACAGTACCCGATGCCAGGCTTCCGGACACTGCAGTACCCAATGCCGGGCTACCCGCAGCCGGGTTTTGGATGCTCCATATGGTTACAACCCGTATCCTTATCCCTCGCCTCTTCCTCCACTGCTCTCGCGGTCTCCGGTGGACCTGCAGGAGACTCTGGCCTCCTGGTGGGCTGAGGCCAAGGCTCAGCTCACCAAAGAGGTCGTGAGCCGCCTTCCGGCGATGGTGCCATCCCAGGTTCCTGTACGTCCGAGGCAGCACACTCCGTCACCACCTCCGGATTCCAGGGTTCTTCCGTCTGAATCCAGAGAAGGACAGGACACGCTTCCCCGGGGACTTCCCAAGGGGTCCGTTCCTCCCCCAGATCGGGAAAGGGAGTCTTTTTCCTCTTCACCCTCGGACTACTCAGATTCTTCCGATGGTTGCTCCGAGAGAGACGACGAGCCACGCTCTCCGTCGAAGCCCAGGCCAAGGACTCCTCCAGAGGATCCTTCTTTTACAGAGTTGCTTGGAAAATCCAGGAGGTTCTTCAGTGGCACTCCCTGGAACCAGATACTCGGCGTCTGAAACTCGCTGAACATCTGTATCTGCCCGTGACTGCTCCTACCTTAGTGCCACCCTGGATAGAGCATCACGCCGACCTCGTTACCATAATATGGAAACAGCCGTCTGCTCTAGCCCCGCTTCCTAGGAAGTCGAACAGGCTATATCAGGCTCCAGAGGGTGTTGATTTTCTGGATTCTCACCCACGTGCTCACAGCCGGTCGGCAAACCCCAAACATCGTAGCTCGTCACCACCTGATAAGGAATCGCGCCTTCTGGACCAGAATGGGAGAAAGATTTATGCATCCTCCATGCCTGGGATCAGGGCCCTGAACTATGTCGGCCATGTGGGGGACTACCAGAAGGCCATTCTGACTCAGGTGGAAGCCAAACTGGACTCCTTGCCTGACTCCCAAGTCAAGCAGGAGTTGGCTGATCTTATCCACTCTGCGGCACGTTCGGCCCAGTCACCACATGCTTAAGTCGACATACGGTGCAGTGGACACTTCTGAACCAGCTCAGCTTTCACCGTGGGCCTCAGGCGTCATGCTTAGCTCCGCGTGTCAGGGTTGGTCCGGAGGTGCAATCTGCTATACAGGAAGCACCCTTCAGGGGTCGGTGCTTTTGGGGTGATGTCAAGGACATCATCACCGATTACAGAAGAAGGGACAGCACTGAAGTCAGTTGATTCCATGTACCATCCCCATCAGCAGCAGCGCCATCCCTTTCACAGACGGAATCAGCCAAGGCAAAACCACAGGGAAGGCGGGCCACCAGCGCGGGCCCGCGGCTGCTAAGCTCCCCGCCCAAAAGCAGCCCAGGTGCTTCAGCTGCGGTGCTACTACACCACCGGCTCCTTTCCTCTCCCTGCCTTCAGACTCCCGGAGGAACAGGTAGGAGGGAGGTTTCCCTCCACCTTCCAGGATGGGAGAGGATAACCACAGATTCTTGGGTGCTCCAGCTCATAGCAGAGGGACACTGATAGAGTTTCTTTAGAAACAACCCCACCACCAGTAAAGTCGTCGTATTCACGGGAACATCATCTTTTGGTCCAGGAGGAAATTTCGGCTCTCCTGCTGAAGAAAGCTATAGCGCCCGTTCCCCTTCATCTGCAAGGGACAGGTTACTATTCCCATTTCTTCCTGGTCCCAAAGAAGACTGGAGATCTCAGACCAATTTTGGATCTCAGTTCCCTGAATCTTTTCGTAGAATACAAAAGGTTCAGGATGCTCTCTCTGCAGAGCCTTCTGCCTCTTCTCCGGCCGGGTCAATGGCTTTGTGCTCTGGATATGCAGGATGCTTATCTGCACATTCAATCGCCCTTCTCTCACATAAATACCTTCATTTTGCATTCCAGGGGACCACTACCAGTTCAAAGGTGCTCCTGTTTGGTCTATCCTCGGCCCCCCGAGCGTTTACCAAATGCCTGGCAGTGGTGGCGGCCCACCTGCGTACCAGGGGAGTGCAGGTTTTCCCATACCTGGACAATTAGCTCCTGGCGGCCTCGTCCAGGGATGAACTCCTGCATTGCCTCTCCCTGTTCGCATCCCCACTAAATGCAAAACTTCCCATCTTCTGCTCGCTCATTCCAGAGCGAGGCGCTTTTTGAAGCAACGCTCTGTCTCTAGACTGGAAGGACAGATTGGTCTATGCCTTTCCCCCAATTCCACTTATCCCACGAGTCTTGCAGAAACTAGCTTCAGAAGGAGCACAAATGATTCTGATTTCTCCTTTCTGGCCCAGGCAAGTTTGGTTCTCTCTTCCACAACAATACTCAGAGGATCCTTCTCTTCCTCTCTCTCGAGGTTTACTGACCCAGGATCAGGGGACCCTGGTCCATCCTGGCCTCAGATCCCTTCAACTGCATGCATGGCTCCTGTAGACTTAGCCCAATCCCGTTTTGGAGTGTCTGCCAAGGGTCTGGTATGACTTCCTGTCTGTTTATTGCCCGACATTCTATATCCTGACTTCAAGTTCCCGCAATGCAATTTCCTGATCGGTAGCATTTACCGAAAATATTAAATCCCGCAGCACCATTTACCGACATTTACAAAAATGAATACATTTTGTAAATGGACTTGCAGAAAACGTTCTTGCTTCAAACAGAACACAGAGCTGTTTATTTTTCCCAAATCTTATTGCTTACATGCCTGTAACATGCATTTGCATTTAATATTGGCATTACTAGAACTACTTATGCTGTCTGTGCTAATGCGGACTACATATATTTGCAAGCAGCAATTAATTTTCTTAATGGTGGATGCAGAGCAGTGACTTAGTATGTGGTTTTGTTTAATTTGAGTAGCGACTATGGACGTCTGCATTTTAAAACAGATATTTCACCTGGAAGCATTTTTTTTATGGAGTCAGAGGCTGGAGTTGTAGCTAGGAAGTGACAGTGAAGAGTGTCCACTAGCAGGCTTCCATCTGTGGTACGTAAGTTTTTAAATTCCATGAGTAGCATTGAACGGTAATGGCATGGGACACACAGAGGGTAGGTTTACTTGTTTCACGTGAAAGCATTTTTTTTTTCTTGGAGTCGGAAGCCAGAGTTGCAGCTAGAAGGTGGCAGTGAAGTGTGTCTAGCAGCAGGCTTCCATCTGCGGTACGTGATTTTGCAAAAGTACTGCTGCTTTGCCTGCTGCCTGTGTGAGTCCATATGTAGTGTTGAACAGTGCCGGCATGGGAGGGTATCTTTTTTTTTTACTGTGTGTTCTGCAAGCATCTGGTGGGTTGTTTGGCTGTCCCTTGAAATGTCGGTAAATGGTGCTGCGGGAGTTAATTTTTCAGTAAATTAACCATTTCGGGAAATCAAGCTCAGGAAGATGATTGTCGGCAAGTCGACGGTCGGGCAGTAATACGGATCCCTCTGCCAAAGTGGCGGAGATTTTGGTGGAGGCCAGAAAACCCTCCACCAGATCCACCTACGCCATGAAGTGGAAAAGATTCACTATCTGGGCTGCTTCCAAGAACGTGGAACCCTTCTGTTCAGCGGGGCTTCTGCTGGAGTACCTACGTCATCTGTTTGACCTGGGTCTCAGTCATTCTTTTCTGAAGGTACACATGACGGCCATCTCGGCCTATCATGTTCCCTTTGCAGACAAAGCTTTTGCTCATTTGGAGGTCTCTAAGACCTTTCTCCGAGGGCTCCTCCACCTGAGGCCCCCCATCCGCACTTCTGCTCCTCTTGGGACTTGAACTTTGTTCTCGAGAAACTTACTCTCCCTCTCTTCGAACCTGCAGCTTCTGCGGATTTGAAGTTCCTTTCATGGAAGACTCTCTTCCTGGTGGTCATTACTTCAGCTCGGAGAATTTCCGAGCTCCAGACCCTGATGTGCAAAATCCCATACTTGATTTTTCACAAGGAACGAGTTGCTCTTCGCACGAATCCTAAGTTTCTCCCTAAAGTATTAGCTGAGACTACTCTAAATCAGTCCATAGAGTTGCCTGCCTTTTTTATGCAGTACTCTAATCAAGGGGAGTATTTACTCCATACTATGGATGTCCACCGGATTCTGAGATACTACACCAACAGGACAAAGGATCTCAGAAAGACTAAATTAAGTCTCTTTTGCTCATAAAGGGAAGGCAATGCTGTTTCCAAGCAATGCCTGTCTAAGTGGTTGCTCATTGTATCACTTTCTGTTATGACAAGTATAACAAGACCCTACCAGGTCAAGTAGAGGCCACTCCACCAGACCAGTGGCTTCCTCAGCAGCTTGTTTCAAAAATGTGTCTGCAGCAGACATCTGTGCTGCACACCTGGACTTCTGTCCACACCTTTACTAAACACTACAGTTTGGATGTTGCCTCTGCCATAGAGCAGGCTTCGATGGCTGTTCTGCAAGGCTCTTGTCGTGAGGCTTGCACAGCTAGAACTGCTTTTTGGAGTAGTTTCCTCCTCCCGGTGCCTCTCTTTGCTCCAGACTGCTTGGGATTCAGTCCTATATGTAATTACCTACTGCAAGAGCCCTCAGTAAGATAGTACAGTTACGTAGAACTTACCGTAACAGTAGATCTTTGAGAGAGAGGCTCTTGCACAATGTCTCCGCCCTCCATCCCTAGGCTTTTCCAGTGAGGGAAATATCCGCTCTTCTCTCGTCCAGCCTTTTCTGGCCCGTGGTGGAAAGAACTGAGAGCGGCGTCAGGGACCGCCCCTTTATACCGACATCTCCTGATGCCGGTCACCTGACCTGGGGGCGGTCCCTCGCCAGGGACTGCTAGCTAGAAATTTTTCCGTGGGGGCCTGCCGGCGCCAGTCCTATATGTAATTACCTACTGCAAGAGCACCTCTCGAAGATCTGTTACGGTAAGTTCTTACGTAACTGTATTGTCTCTACTCACTGGAAGACTGAAAGAACTGGCTGAGCCAGATTCACCATGTCCGAGAACCACAGCCTTCTCAGCCACTCTGGAGCTATTAGAAGGAAGATTCCTCTTAAGCATCTTATTTTTGTTAGACCCTGGAAGAAGAGGCAAATGGAAAAGGTGTATGCTCTCCTGAAGGACCACTCTTGAGACTGAGTTTCCACTGCCTCTGCCTGTGGACACCTAAAATGACTGAAGAACCTTCGATCTGAGCATTGAGGCTGGATGCTAACAGATCGATCTGAGGTTGACCAACTGGTTACACAGGGGTTCAAAAACCTCAAAGGTCAACCTCCCCTTCACAGGGTGAGCATTTGTGCGACTGAGCCAGTCCGCCTGAGATTCTACCCCCCCCAGCCAAGTGTACCGGTGACAGATTGGCGACCTCTCAAAACATTTCTGTGATTGTGCTGCCTCAGTGTTTATATAGGCCATGCATAGCAGTGTGGTTGAACTGAAGGGGGAGCTAGGCAGACCACCTCCATCTCCTTAACATTAACGTGGAGATTAAGTTGACCAAGTTCTCTTTGTGGGAGCTGGCTTCGGCCTGCCCCATCTGTGCAAACTGACATCTGTTGTAAGAATTAACTCTGAAAGTTCCAGTGGAACCCTTGCTCAGATCCTGCACGTCCACTCACCATTCAGGGAGTGAAAGTGCTTAGAGGTGAAAAGAAACCTGGTTGAAAATCCTCCATTGAGGGGTCCCAGGCAGTCAGAAAACCCATTGAATAGGCTGTATAACCGCCAGGTGCCAGTGATTGTGTCCTGAACCCTTGGACCTTTATCAATAAGCTCTGCTTCCGGGAAGGTGATAAAACATTCCCTGGTTTCATGCCAAAAAAATACCACCAGGTATGCCAAGGACTGTGATTGCTTTAGAGAGTGCTTCTGGTGTACCCCTAGCTGTGCGACGCTAGTATCTCTAGAGTCCTGAGTACTGACCTCTTGTGAGGGACAACTTTGGTGCATAAATAAGCAGGTCATTCAATAAACATGATTCCCTTTGTGTTCAGATTGAGCCACTGGAACTACCAACACCTTCAAGGAATTCGGGGGGGGGGGGGTGGTGATACACTGCTGAAAAGGAGCACTGCCCTGTACTGGAAGGTTAGTCCAGTATCAAGAACCTGAGATACTCTGGATAAGATTGACGGATGGAAATGTGGAGGTAGGCATCCATCAGATGTAGTGAGGCTTAAGAAACCCCCCTGGCTGAGCAAGCACGGATGATTGACCTCAGGGATTCCCTCTTGAATGGTTGGTGGCACGCAAACTTGTTCATGTGCTTCTAATCCAGAATGGGCCTGAAAAACCCCAGGTTCTTGGGAACTATGAAATGGGTCCAGTAGGACTCCTGACCTTGTTCAGTTAGTGGGACCTGAGATATGGCCCCAGTGGATGAGGGTGTCGGGGTCTCTGACAGTGGCTAGCCTTTGCAATGTCCTTGAAACTGGGGCAGAGAAAGTGTCTACTAATAAGGCGTCTAACATTGTTTCTGGCCCATCTTACGAAAACTCCTGTAGTCTTCCACCAAGGAAAAAAGGAGTCAGGGATGGGCCAGCGTGCTGCCTTGTGAGGCTCCAGGCTTTTGGTGCTGGGTCTCCTGCATAGTGCCTAGCTAGGGCTCCTCTGATACTGTAACCTTATTACCCAAGTAGATTCTTATATTCTCTGGAACCAAAATTCCAAAGGGAGCAACCCCCTCGTAACTGACTGCGCCAGCCATTACCATGACCCCTTGAGTTACAGTAATCTTGTGCTGTTTGACACTAGAGAGGGCCCTTCTTATTGCATATCCTTTAAAATAGTATCCAGGTCAGAACCAAACCATAAGCCTCCCTGAAGGGGAGGGTTAGAGCTTGGCCTATGAAGCTTGATTGGTGACCCAGTGCCTAAGCTACATGGCCGAGAAACTGTGAAATAGGTCGGGCAGGCTAATATGCACAATGCTCCAGTGGGTAACCACCTAGAAAGTGGTGGCCATGGCCATCAATTGCAAAAGCTCGCACCTTCAGTCAGGCAGAATGAAACTGGCAACAATAAAAGAAGCATAGGATGTACAAATGTTTTGCGTTGATGGAGGTGGAATGCCTCTTGCACGTGGAATCGACCTGCTTGCCATGAAAATCTGCTAGGGGTAGAGAGTGTTCGATAGGCAGGGTGGTATCTTTTTACAGAAATACAAACGTCATTGTCTTTCAGTGGAGGAGCTTCCTACTTGTGACCTTTTCCTTAAAAAAAAAAAAAAAATGGAAGATCCGTGACATAGGTTGGGAAGATATTTTCTCTGTTCCACACCTGCCCAGTATTGTGCAGTAATCTTGGTAACATAGTAGCCTACAAGATGCAGACAGAGATGGATTGACATCCACTGTCTCCACAGACTATTTCCTGAGCCGTAAGGAACTGTATGCCTCAACTATCCGTAACAAACTCTGGTCAGAGCCGATACAGCTGCTCAGAGTGTCAAGACTGCAGCGGTAGCGAGTAAAAGAATACTCTGAGCTCTTGCCACACTGGAGTCTGCCATTTCCAAGACGGTGTTGCCAGCAGAACTGCACATCGCGAGCTGACAAACACAGCACCATCTCTTGCAACAGATGTGGGGGAAGGGGGTACAGTTCTTGATCAGACTGTGTGTTTTTTGGTAGTGGATGGGGGGGAACAAAGAAAGGTGAGCTAAGAGAAACTTTCACTCTGCTCTTTTCTTTGTTCTCCCTCATCCACTACCAACCACACACAAACTGCCCCCAACCAATCCCCCCCTTCCAACAAACAGTACTCTCTCATCACTACAATCCAAAACCTCCAGCCCCATACCAAAATGATCACTTCATGCTGCTCAACTATCTAGGATTACGAGGGACACCCTACACCCCTCATTTAACCTCTAAAAATTTCTCTGTTCCTCATGGAAAAGGTGTTGCACACCACAGTACTGTACATTCAGCATTTGAAGCAGAAATTCATAAGATTCTAAATCAGAAATAAACTTCAATGGCTTTCTTATGTTTTGACATGTTAGCTGCCGGACCAGAGCCAAAGACAGCATTTTGGGGGACTTAAGCAGCCAAGCAGTGAAGTTAGCTTCTTTCCCCTACTTTACAGCAGAGACAGGAAGAGACTGCAAACCCACTCCTGCTCCTCCTGAAGCGATCATCACACCAACCAGCAGCTGGCCACGGAGGGTTTTCTAACCTCTCAGCCAGTCACAGTGCAGCACAAAAAGGCACCAGATTCAAAATTCCTGGCAGCCTTTAAATTCCAGGGCTTGCTGAGTCCAATTGAGAAAACCGCTAGGCCAGTGACCGCATTAGGGCTGTGCAGCAGTGAAGTTAGGTGCTCTCCCCCTGCACCGGACACCTCTTCCAGAGGAAATGGGAAGAGACTGCAAACCTGCTCCTGAAACAACTGCCAGACAGACTGGAGGGTTTTCTAACCTCCCAGCCAGTTGCAACGCTGCACAAAAAGGTGCCAGATTCAAAATTCCTGGGAGCCTTTAAATTTCAAGGTTTGCTCACTCCAATAGAAAAAGCACCCAGACCAGAGTCTGAAACAGCATTGGGGGGTGGAGAGCAGTGAAGTTAGCTGTTCTCCTCCTGCATGGGACACTTTCCAGCAAAATGATCTACCCTCCCACCCGTGGGTATATTGCATGAATTTATAAACTAGCAGGCCAGTAGCACAGGGCAGGGCCAAAAACGGTGACTTGGAAAGTTTTGATTGTTACCAATAGGGAGGTTAAAGGAGTTGACTGGGGACTATAAAGGAGTTCTGCTTAACTAAATCTACTAGCAGCTGCTGTTATCACAGCTGATTGTGATTAGGGATATAAACTAGCTGGTCATCTTGATTAAAGAAAATGGGGTACCCTATTACAACTAAACTAAATCTACAACTACCGGAGCTTTCACTGCACCGGAGTCTGCTGTGCCCAAGATGGTGGCACCAACAGAACTGTACATGTGTGATACTTGCGCCTCGCAGTTTGAGTCAATGCCGCCATCTTGGGCACGCTGGCCATCAAAAAGTAGAGCCCCGGTGAAGAGGGTGTGTTTTTGTGGTCCGTAGAGGGGGAGGACTGCATAAACAGCACCAGTGGACATTCTCCTGAGCACTGTGGAAGCACTCCAGACAGCGGTCCGGTGACATGCTTCCACAGTGCTCTACTAAACTACGATGATGGCATAACATCTGCGGAGCTCTGCCCACATAGCCGTAAAAAAAAAAAAAAAACTTGGACTTATTAACCAGGGAAGGAAGGAAGGAATCCCTGACTTGGGCTCCTTCCACTCCCTTTCCTCTCTCTCCTCATCTGAAGACCTTTTTTTTTCTTTATTATTAATTTTAAGGTCAGGAACTACTTCCCCAAGATCCCCGTAATTCCTGTCCTGGCCTAAAAAGACGGGTTTGGGTTCTGACTGCACATCTGTTAACGCAGCCTAAGCATACTGCGCGGCATATGGATGTGCCTGGAAGGGTCCCCCGTGACCTGAGGGGCCTGTCTGGAGTCTGGTGTGTCTGCTGGGATGTCCTGTGGGACATCAAGGCTCAAGCTCACTCAGGGGCCACAAAAGTGATTTTCCTCACAATTCTGCTGCCACTACCAAGTAAAAAAAAAACAGGTGCTCCCCCTCCTCAGGCCAGAGGACCGGCTGGGGGTTGCTAAGCAACACAATGAGGGCAAAAGGAACCCATGGGGAAGGGTCTCATTAACCTTGTTTTGCAGGTCTTACATCATTACCTGATTAATGGTCTCTGATTGTCATGTTGCCAGAGAGAGCATCTCAGCCCAGAGACTTCACCATTACACTACATTGCCTACTATAATTGGGTGCCAAATAACAATTACTGAGGTAAAATATAATTAGCCCTTATATCAGCACCTGGGCTAATATCCTTCTGAGGAGGCTAAAAACTCTTCACTGAGCTGTGTACTGTGATTAGCATGGAAAGAAGTGCTAATTAGACATAAGTGCTCACAGCAGGTGTACACAGGATGTTATCACGCTTGTGCGGGCGTATGTGCACCAGTAATTGCACAAGCACAATAGCGCGATACAAAAGTATTGTGCACGCAATAACGATGTGATAGTATTGCGCAAGTGCTCGATGCAACAGTATTGCGCAAACATGGGCACATGCTTCAAACGGAGGTGGGAAGAGCACGTGCACCCAGCCTAATGGCGGCTGCGCAAATAGAAGAACGGAGGTGTGTGGACAAAAATCCTCTGAGGTACCCAAATTCCACACAATAACTGTACAAACACACAAAAAAAAATCTCCACAGAACCAGACCGGGGGGGGGGAGTGGAAATGACGCCAGAGCCAAGGAACCCCAGACACCCTACACTCCCAGAAAAAAATTAAATTACATACCTGTGGCACCTATTTTTTTTTTTTTTTAAATGGAGACCATTAAAACACCCTAATAGGGCAAAAGTGGCTCCCAATCCACACAGGGAATGAGAAAAAGGCAGGTTATTCAATTTGAAAGCCACAGCTTAACAGGAACGATTTTAATTTAGGGATGCTCCCTAAAACTGGCAGCCCCAACCAGCAAGGCAGAATTACAGCCCAAAAGAAGTCTTGAATCTTGAAAATCTTGAGTGAAGATTAAAGTAGCTCTGTCCCCTTTGAGTGGCGCAGCTAAACTGGGGAGTTGCTGCTGATGGAATCCTCATGTGCCCAACATTCTAAAGCTTGGGCTGTGCCATTACTCTGGTAGGGATGCACTATTATACCCAGTTGTTGTGATTACCCATTACAATGTGGAGCACTACAGAAGAGCGTGGGTGGCCCCACTGCCGCCTCAGTTCTTTTCCTGCCATCGACCATTCGCGCACGGACTCCGCGGAAGCTTTGTTGCTCAGTTCAACTGCCAAAACTACTTGCCTTTTCCTTGGTATTTGCCTTTGAATCACTTTATTTTAAAGTGATTCTTTTTGTCCTTGTATGTTGAGAACTAATCCTTCGGCTCTTCCGTCTCTGTGGAAAGAAGATTTCTTCAACCGACGATCACAAACTCTGTCTGCTGTCTTGGGCCTGCCCACAATGTTCTCGTCTGTGAGTTCTGCCTGAAATTCAACCTCACCACCCAGCACTGATGCAAGAATGCCCTGCAGAAGTTCCTAATGGAGCAACAGGCAGCCAGCAGAGAGCAGGGTTCTTCTGCCCTCCCCCCCCCCTCCAAAATCTCCAGTGTTTTCTTTGGGGTCTCAGGCCACCAAGGCCCAGGACAAACCCTCGGGACAGGGACTGGCCTAAGGATCGCTCCCCCCCACCCGACGGCGATCCTGGTCCCCGTTGGATTCTTCCTTCTCTTCCAGGATGGCTCCGTCAACCACTTCGGTATTGGCACCTTGCTCCATGAAGGCCTCTGCTCCCATAAGGCCCCCCATGCAGGAGACGTCTCCCAGCCTTTACAGGGCTGCAGAGGGGCTGTCTGCCTCTGGGTCATTGGAACCACCATATTCGAGGTCCACAGGTGCTGGGCCCCTCTGCTTTTCGTATGGCTAATGGCGGTTCATCAGAGTTGGGCTCCATGCCCCCTCCGTCAGTGTCTGTGTTGATGCATTTCTGGAGTCCAGTGGACAACAGGACCATAGGCAGCATGAGTGTGCATCAGGCAGATCATGCCAAACAATCGATTTCTTTGACTGGGTAACCAGAGCTGTAGAAAAGGGAGGGGCCCTTGATGTGGTCTACCATGATTTTAGTAAAATACTTGACTCCGTACCCCACAGAAGGCTGCTAAAGAAACTGGACTGCATGGAAGTAGGTAAGAAAGTAAAGATGGGTACAAAACTGGCTACAAGATAGGACACAAAGGGTGCAGGTAAATGGGGTGTTATCCTCAGAATGAGGGGTTACCAGTGGGGTGCCCCAGGGCTCTGTTTTAGGGCCTCTAACATTCAACATGTTCACAGCAGACTGACATTGCGGAAGAGCTCAAGGGAAAGGTGTCTGTTTGCAGACAACACCAAAATATGTAACTGAGTGGACTCTACAGAAGGAGTATAAAGAATGAAGTCAGACCTGGAAAAACTGAAACAATGGTCTACAGCCTGGCAGCTGAAGTTCAGTGCAAAGAAGTGCAAGGTTATGCACCTAGGAAAGAACAACCCAAAAACTGATTATCGGGGGTGTGAAGAACTAATAAAAACTAGCAAAGACCGCAATCTGGGGATCATAACAGATGATTAAATGTGGGTAGACAGTGAGAAAAGGCAGCAGAAAAATTGTGTGGGGGGGTATGCTGTGCTGCATTGGGAGAGGGATCATGAGTAGAAGGGAGGTGGTTTTGCCACTGTACAGGGCACTAGTCAGGCCACACCTGGAGTATGGGGTATAGTTTTGGAGACCACACCTAAGAAAGGACATAGGTTGGAAACAGTACAGAGGAAGGCAACAAAGATGATTCAAGGGTTGCACCAGAAGCCATACGAGGAGAGACTGAAAGAGCTAAAGATGTACTCCTGAAACAGAGAAGAGAGGGACATACTAGAAACTTTCAAATACATTAAGGAATAAACAAGACACTGGCAAATGACCTTTTCCAGTTCAAGGTAGACACCAGAATGCGAGGGCATGTCCAAGACTATGCGGGGCAAGTTCAAGTCAAACATCAGGAAGGATGGGTTGTTTTTTTTTTTTTTCCACAGGGTGGTGGACACCTGGAATGGCCTGCCCCTGGGGTGGTTGAGGCAAAAACTGTAGGGGGCTTCAAGCAAGCATGGGACAAATATAAGGGCATCATTACCCAGTCCGGGTAACCGGGGGGGGTAGCATACTGCAAACCATGGGCAGACTAGATGGACCTTGAGGTCTCCTTACGCCATTACATTCTATGTATCTATGATACTTCCTTTTCCTGCTTTTGACCTTATTGCTATTCTTTGCCCCATTACCACGTCTCTCATACAACAGTTTGTTCTATGGCCTTGGCCACCATCGCCCACGCCATCGGGTGCTGCCTCTGCATCGATCCCAGTTCAAACTGTCCACGCTCCTTCTAGGCGCAGTCAGTACTCTGACCCCAGTTCAGAACAGGCCAACATCGTGGAGGAATACCACCCTGACCTCATCCTCCTGAGGATAAGGAGGAAGACATTAAGCGGACCTCGATAGGGTCTGCTCTCTCCTCCAGGAGTGAGGAGTTGGTCAAACACCCCACCAGGCCCCTCCCTCCCGAGGACCCCTCTTTTTCAACATTATGAGCGGCTTTCCTCCACTATGGGGTTCTAGACTGAGGAAGAGGATGTTACAAGGAGAAATCTGGTGGATTTCTTGGATCCCAGCATCTCCATCCGAAGTTATCCCTCCTTTGCTGCCAGCACTGAATAATGCTGCCACTGCTGCCTGGCATAGGCCCAGCCTGGTACCAGTTATTCCCAGAAGGCTGATAAGCTTTATCAGGCACCTCCAGCTACCCTTTGTGCAGCCCAGTTGGAAACTGACTAGGTGGTAATTAAGGCTGCTCATGACAGAACTAAGGTATCCAAACCTTCGTTCCCTGCCCCCTGACTGGAAATCTAGGAGACTAGACCTTTGGGGCAACTTCTGTACTTAAGTTTGTAATTAACTGTGCATTTTGTTCTGTAACCCTCACAGGTCATGCCCGAAAATAGGCAACTTGCTTTTGTGTAGTGCATGTACCGGTAAACAAAAATTAAATAAACAAGAAAACTTTTGCCTCTGCCACTTTAGGCCTTAGAATTGCAAGTTACTTGGCTCATTTGATCAAGTACCAGAATACCCTCTGGAGGAAGGGCAAAGCTGCTGCTCAGGACCTCCCTGAAGGTTCCCAGAAGCAAGAGCTTCTCAAGGTTCTCCAGGCCTCGGATGATGTCAGTAAGCATCTCCTCGAAGCCACCTATGATATTGCTGATACTACAGCCAGGGTGGCTGCCTCTGGCATTTGCCTTAGAAGGTACTCCTGGCTTATAGTCTCAGGCTTTGCAGCTGTTGTACAAACATACGAAACATGCCAGCAGAAATGGGTCATAGTGGTGCATCGAGTCTGCTTGAGTGTGCAGCTATTAGTCAGCTACACTGGAGCTGCGCCTCTCCCTTCCCCACCTTGTACATCTGATAACTTCACCCCTGGTTGCTGATGCTACCCCCATTCCAGTACACCTACTGTACTGAACCTCCCATTTACCTTGTACCACCCCCTCTTGAAGCTGCCCACCAACTTCAAGGATACCACCTCCTCTGGCAGTGCATTCCACCCTGACGCCACCCTTTCTGTGAAATAGTGCCTTCTCATTTCCCTCCTGAATCTGCCATCCTTCAGCTTCAGCCTATGCCCCCTATTTTCCCTCCCCCTTTTAATTTAAAGATTCCTTCTATACCAACCTTATTAATGCTCTTCAAGTATTTGAAGGTCTCGATTATATCTCCTCTTTCCCTCCTGTCTTCCCCTGAGTACATGTTTAGCTCACTCAGTCTCTCCCTGTAGGGCAGGTCCTCCATCCCCACGATCACCCTGGTTGCTCTGTGTTGGACCCCCTTCAGCAGTCTAACATCCTGCTCTGTGTTGGACCCCCTTCAGCAGTCTAACATCCTGCTCTGTGTTGGACCCCCTTCAGCAGTCTAACATCCTTCTTTAGATGGGGGGAATCAGAACTGCATGCAGTACTCCAGGTGTGGCCTCACCAGTGACCTGTAAAGTGGCAGGATAACCTTCCTCCTGGAAGTAATCCCTTTAGCTATACACCGCAGCATCTTATTAGCCTTGGCTGCCGCAATCGTGCACTGTGCTGAATTGTTTATTTGGCCTGTAATTATTATCCCAAGATCTTTCTTCTCCTCTGTAATGATTAGCTCCCCCCACCCCCAGCCAGTAGCAGCTCCTGGGATTTCTGGCACCCAGATGCATCACTTTGCATTGAACCCCAGCTGCCATGTGTCTGACCAGTGCTTACATTTGTCCAGATCCTGCTGTAGTCCTAGCAATCACTCTGTGTCACCCACCACTGCACCAATTTTAGTGTCATTGGTAAAAAGCCTGATCTTGTTTCTAACCTCCTCGGAGATGTTGGCAATAAAGATGCAGAACAGCACTGGACCTAGTACTGAGCCCTGTGGTACCCCGCTGGTTACAGGTCTGGTTGTTTAGAGATTCCCCCACCACTACCCTCTGCTGTCTGTCTTGCAGCCAGTTCTTGACCCGTACCCCCTGTTTCCTCCCTACTCCCAGGTTTTCCAGTTTGCTAATTATCCTACCATAGGGGACTGAATTGAAGGCCTTACTGAAGTCCAGATACAGAACATCCACTGCCTGGCCTTGGTAGAGCACCCTAGTCACCCAATTGTAAAAAATCAACCAGGTTGATCTGGCAGGATTTGCCTGAGACAAACACATGCTGCCTCCTATCCTGCAGGCCATTTTTCTCTAGAAAGATTACTAACCTTTCCTTAAGGATAGTCTCCATCAGTTTCCACACAATGGAGGTGAGGCTGACCAGCCTATAGTTACCAGGTTCATCTTTGGGCCCACTTTTATGTATGGGTACCACATGTGCCATCCTCCAGTCATGAGGCATGCAGCCAGTCTCTAGGGAGATATTAAGTCTGCCAGCAGTCCTCCCAAGACCTCTGCCAGCTCCTTCAAAATCTGTGGGTGTATGCTATCTAGACCTGGTCCACATGCAGGTCCCTAAGGCCCTCTAGCACCCTGCTGTCTGGAATTTCACCCATCTGTTTACTTTGTGCCCCTCAATACCACCCTTCCCTTCTCTTTTGGCATTAGCCCTAGCTGCTCCCTGGTAAACACAGAACAGAATACTTGCGTGCCTCTGCCTGCTGCACCCCCTTTCCACCCACCATCCATCTTTCTTTATTCTAATGATCTGATCCTTGTAACTTCTCTCCCATATGTACTTGAAAAAATCTTTATCCTTTTTTTTTTTTTATCCGCTGTACCAGCTTAAGTTCCCTTGATTGTCCTGACAGTTTTGATCACCTCCTTTGATTTCTTCATGTACTCTTCTCTATCCTCCCTTCATTTGGTTTTCATATATCTTCTGAAGGAAACTCTTCTTTTTTTCCCTCACCCTATTTAACACCTGCCTGCTTATCCAGCAAGGCCTTTTGGACCTGGCCTTTTTGCATTGGCTCTTTCTGCAGGAATTAGTGTCCTCTGCTAGTCCCCGCTTGATAATTTCCCACTTCTGTGAGGCTTTCAAGTGTGGGTGGATGCTGTCACGGTGCCCCCTCAATATTTCTGCCATCCTGCCAAAATCAGCTTGCCTAAAGTCCACCACCATTGTTCTGGTCCTGGCTGCCTCCTTACCCATATTCAGTGAGAACCATACTGTGAGTGGTCATTCCCTGCCAGGGGATCCTCCACTCCTAATTCCCTGACATGCTCTCCATTCACCAGTACAAGGTCCAGAATGTTCCCTTCCCTAGTTGACTCCCTTACCATCTGCATCAGGAAGCTGTCCTGGAAAGCCTCTATGAGGACCTGTTCCCGGACACTCACGATAGCTGGGGTGCTCCACTCAACCTGTCAGATAAAAGTCCCCTACTATTACAGTGTTACCTTTGCACAGACCTTCTTATTTGCTCCCCCAATTGCACAGACCCTTCTTATCTGCTCCCCAATTCCTGTCAATATCCTCTCTTTTCGAGATGGTGGCTGCCACCTCAGCATAATCCTTCTACCTTGAGTCTTGGAGCTGTACCTGTAAGGTCTCGGCCGTACCCTCTTCCTTGCTGCATACTGTCCCTCCCTTACACAAATAGCCACATCTCCCCCTTCCCTCTTTTCCTGTCTCTTGTAGTGCAGCCTATACCCTGGGACCACTGGGTCCCAGTCTTGATGCTGGATGGCAACGTTTCATGATGTGCAGCAAAGGTGTTGAATGCCCTTTTGTTAGTCACAGTCTCTTTTGTCCTGATGTGCAGGGTATTATCAATGACCTGCAGGCCTCCAGCAGAGCTATTCACTCTGTCCACTCCATTAATCTTATCCAGCCCAGGAGTAGACCAAGGCCTTCCTTTCATAAGGTCTCTCACAAGTCTGGTTCTAGAACCAAGCTCCAGGGTCAGCGCAGGGCCAGCTCTACCTTGCCTGCCCCCTCCTTGGTTTCTCTGCTAAGCATTCTAGAGGAGAAGTGTGGCTCTGGCTGCTGGTTCAGCTTCAGCCTGACTCCTTGACAGACAACCCCCCCCCCGTTGCAAGCCAGGAGGTGGTGGTCACAGGTTGGTTCTCCCTTTATCTGTCCCAGTGGAGAGCAATTACAACTGATGTCTGGATCCTGAAGATAATCGAAAAGGGCCATGCTCTAGAACAGCCTCCAGATGTTCTCTGAGTCCCCACATCTTAGCCCCCAGACCACGCAGAGGTTCTCAGAAAGGAGGTACTAACCTTGTTGCGCAAAAGAGTCATAGAACCAGTGCCCAGGCGTCAAAGAACCGGGGTTCTACTGCAGGTTCTTCTTGGTTCCTTAAGGAGCTGAGATTTTTTATCCAGTACAAAAAGTTACAGATTGTCACTCTGCATGGCCTTCTTCCTCTGTTCAAGCAGAGCAACTGGCTATGCTCCGTCGATATGCAGGATACCTATTTGCATATCATGGTCCCCCCCCCCCAGGCAATATCTTCAGTTCCTATTTCAAGGGTAGCATTACCAGTTCATGATCTTGCCCTTTGGCTTATCCTCTGCACCACAGGTATTTGCCAAGTGCTTAGCAGCTGTAGCAGCCACCCTCCAGCATGCAGGCATCTATGTGTTCCCATACCTGGATGATTGGCTACTGAAAGCCCAGTCCAGGAGCTCCTATTATTAACTGTAGAGGGCACCTTGCAGTTCTTCTGTCCTTAGGCATCACTGTCAGTTGGCCCAGGTCTGTGCTGACCTCATCCCAGAGGTTAAAGTACATAGGAGCGGTTCTGGATTCTACTCCGGGCAAGGCCTTCCTCCTCCAAGACAAAGCAGACAGCCTAATTGCCCAGGCCCAGGAGGTGGCTAAGAGATGTTATGTCCCAGCCAGAACATTTTTGAGGCTAATAGGCCTAATGGCCATGGCCATCATTTCAGTCCCTTTGACCAGGCTGCACATGCAGATCCCACAGTGGACCCTCAGGATCCAGTGGGATCAGCACTCGATCAATCTAGATGAGCTGGTCCTTGTCTCCTCCCCAGCCTGCAGAGTGCCTTACTGGTGGATGGACTCAGTCAATTTCTTAAAAGGGTTCCCCTTCCTTATCCCCACTCCTCAGCAGATCCTCACAATGAATGCTTTGGATCTGGGTTGGGGGAGCTCACCTCTGCTCTTATCAGACCCAGGGCCTCTGGTCCCAATGGGAGACTCATCCTCCATAAACATCTTAGAAATGCAGGCAGTTCTGTATGCCTTCCAGGCCTTCTAGAACCATCTCTCCCTGGGCCCTCTGCTGGTGCAGTCGAACAATCCTGGTGTAGTCTAGTATATCAACAAATGGTGGTGGGGGGACTCATTCCTACCCCCTGTGCTGGGAAGCGATGAGGGTCTGGTACTGGGCTCTAGATCATGGTCTACAACTGTCAGTCATCCACGTGCCTGGCACAAAAAATGCATTGGTGGACAGCCTCAGCAGGTCACAGTCCAGAATGTATGAGTAGGAACTACTGACTTTGATCACAGAAGACCTGTTCAACAGGTGGGATCGTCTAGAGTTGGACCTTTTGCATCCCCACTCAATGCAAAACTGCTGCATTTCTGCTCACTAGATACAGGGCTTGGAGTTTTCTGGCAAGATGCTTTGTCCCTCTCCTGGAAAGGGGTTTCTTTACACGTCCCTCATTTACCTTTGATTCAGAGGGCACTCATTGAGCTATAGATGGAGTGGCTCGCTAATTCTGGTGACTCTTTTTGGCCTCATCAAATATTGTTCCTATTACTGCATCAGTCGGCTGTGGAACCTCTGGTTCCTCTGCCCTTGTCAGAAGCTGTTGACACAAGCTCAGCGAACCCTGGCCCATCTGGATGCATGGCTCCTGAGGACATAGCCATTGCCCCAGTTTGGGGTGTCTCAGAAGGTGGCTGATGGTCCTGGTGACTGCAAGGAAACCTTCCACCAGAGTCACATAATGAAATGGAAGCACTTTGCTATATGGGCTGCTTCCCATCACCTGGACCTTTTTACCTGTCTGGTCAACCAAGTTCTGGAGTACCTTCTGTCCCTATCAGATGCAGGTAGGGGTGTCATGATAATAAAATTTTGACAATATGATAACCGTGATGAAATTATCACGATAACCTTGCCACTTCTGCAACAATGTTAGAAAAAGTATTTCAAGTCAAATAGTTTTTACATAATTTACATATTTGAGACTTTTCAAGCAATGCTATGCATTCATGCCATTATTTTGAAGTCGTAAATAATGCAGAAAGTAAAATATTTAAAACATTTTTATTTTTTCACACTGAAATCTATAAACTTTATAAAATTGCTTGATTCAAATATACAATTAATACATGTTATACACACAGAGTACAGTACATTTTAAAATGTGAATGAGCAAATATTTTTACTTGCTTGTTCAAAGAGCATCTTTGCTGGATTTTTCTCCTTGCCTGCAAAATAATCAGGAGACTCCCTTACCTGATTAGGAGTTCCACTGTAGTAGTTGAATGTTTTTTTCCTTAGCTCCCTAAGGAAGGCAAAGGATCGTATTGGCCCCCGAGGGGGTTATCAGCTCAGTCCCTTCCACTTCCTGATTGCGACACCGTCCCAGCGCCTTGTTTGTGAGTCATTATATGCCTAGTGTGGGGTTGTGCCCATGCAAGTCTATGGGGTGGCATTTAAAATTTTTACAATTTTAACCCAACTTGTAGTACAAATCAGAGTCAGTATTTATGTAACAAAAGCCTTGTTACTTTAGTTAGATCAGGGTGGAGCCTTGAATGTAGCCTGCCTTGATTTCAGTAAGTCCTTCAACACCATTCTGGGGGAGCATAGTTCTCCTATGGATGCACCCGCAGAGGAGACTAAGGAGGGTGCAGACAACTGTCACAATGGAGGCCCTCAGGAAGGAGGCAGAGGGCACCACAGGGAAGGGAAGCAGCTCCTAGTGGGGGACTCAATTATTAGGGGGATAGAACTGGGGGGAGCAGGGAAAACTGAAGTAAGGTGCCTGCCTGGTGCCATGGCTTGAGGACAGGAAGCGCATCCTTAGGATCATGAGAACAGTTGCAGGGAGTCTGAGCTGGACGCTCATTGTCCACCTAGGGACAAATGACTTGGCTCAGCATGAGATTAGAGCAGTGCAAAAGGACTTTATAGAGTTGGGGAGGGGCTTAAGACAAGTAGCACACACAGTATCCTTCTCAGAGGTGCTGTCTGTCAGTGGCATGGGTGAGACGAGGGTACTTTGCACCATGCAGTTTAACGAATGTTTGAAAAAATGGTGTGGAGCACAGGGGCTCGGCTTCATTGGGGACTGGGGTTTCACCTGGAGGGACACCAGCCTATACTGGCAGGATGGTCTGCATCTGTCCAGGAAGGGAACAAGTCTTTTGGGCAATCGGTTTAAATGCTTCATTGGCAAGCTTTTAAACTAGTCAAGGGGAGAGGCACTGATAAGCAGCAGGAAAATCCCAGCCTCCCCCTACAAAACAGGGTACTAAATGAGAAAAAGACCAAGGTAGAAAGGTCAGTGGGGGATGCTGCTACAGAAGGTAAAGCCATCAAAAAATGGAGAGCAATGAGTACCACTGCCCATAGTCTGGGTAACAAGCTTCCTGAATTAGTGGCCTTGATGGAGGAGGAGGAACATCTGGATATCGTGGCAGTCACAGAAACATGATACACACAAAACCATGACTGGGACGTAAACATACCAGGATACACTATCTACAGAAGGGACAGGGAGGGTAAAAGAGGAGCAGGAGTAGCTCTCTACATAAGAGAAGGAATCAAAGCAACAGAACAAAAGAGTAAACAGGAGGAGAAGAAGCTGTGGGTCAATTTGGAGGCAGGCAATGGCACCACAGTCCGCACAGGGGTTGTATAGACCCCCTCTCAGGGAGGAAATGGACAAGGAAATGATAGAAAGAATACTTAGAATGGCAGATAAAGGGAGATATTGCTGATGGGTGATCTGAATATGCCAGATGTTAACTGGAGTGCAGTTGCAGCAGCCACTTCTAAAAGTGGGTTATTCTAGATGCCCTACAGGGGCATGCCTTAGACAACTAGTATTGGAACCCACTCAGAGGGAGCAATCTTAGACCTGGTCCTCTCAAATGGAGATGAAGAGAGGATCACAGATGTAGAAGTGGGTAGCCATCTGGGGAACTAGTGACCATCGAACAGTATGGTTCACAATAAACACAGCAATAGAATCAAGCATACAAAGGCAAAAGTACTGGACTTCAGGAGGTCTGACTTTGCCAAAATGGGTGAGTGCCTAAGGAATGCACTAGCAAATGGGCAGGAAGAATAATGGGAATAATAAAACTGCCATCACACAGGTAACGAGCCTTTGTGTGAAGCAAATAAACAAAACAAAACAATGTAAGAAACCACTATGGTTCTCAAAGGAGGTGGCAGTGAAGGTTCAAGAGAAAAAGAAAGCATTCAGAAAGTACAAGGAATCACAGAAGGAGCAAGACAGAGAATTGTGTCAGTTAAAGCAAAAGGAAGCTGGGAAGGCAGTCAGAACAGTAAAGGCCCGAACTGAGGAAAAGATAGCCAACTCAGTTAAGAAGGGGGATAAAACCTTTTTTAGGTACATCAGGAGCGAAGGAAGACTAAGGGAGGGATAGTGAGGCTTAATAAAGGAGGGTTGGGCAGAGGGTGACTGTGAAAAGCGGAGATACTAAACAAATATTTTGCTCAGTATTTACAAATGAAGGAGGTACTTAAAACAAACAATAGAAACACTCTGGATACAGAAGTTGATACCAGCCCATTTACAGAAGAAAGGGTTCTGAAAGAACTCTTAAAACTGAAGGTGGAGAAAGCAATGGGGCCTGATGGGATTCATCCCAGAATTCTAAAAGAACTAAGGGTAGAACTAGTGACACCACTGACTACCCTCTTTAACAAATCATGGGAGGATGGGGTGGTACCTGAGGACTGGAAGAGGGCAGATGTGATTCCCCTTCACAAAAGTGGGAGCAGAGCAGAAGCAGGAAACTACAGACCTGTTAGTTTAACCTCAGTGATAGGGAAAATGATGGAATCACTTCTGAAGGAAAGAACTGTCAGGTACCTAGAGACCAGAGGTGCACAGGACCCAAGGCAGCATGGATTCACAGTGGGAAGGTCATGCCAGACAAATCTAATAGATTTCTTTGACTGGGTGACCAAAGTAGTAGATCAGGAAGGGGCTGTGAACATGGCCTACCTAGACTTTAGCAAGGCATTTGACTCAGTCCCACACAAAAGATTAATATACAAGTTAACCAGCCTGGGAGTGGGTCCCAAGATGATAGCCTGGGTAAAGAATTGGCTGGAGAATAGGACACAGAGAATAATAGTAAATGGAGTCCACTCTGAAGAAAGGGGGGTTACTAGTGGGGTGCTGCAGAGTTCAGTATTAGGACCGGTCCTCTTCAATATCTTTGTAAGCGACATTGAAGAGGGACTGGAAGGAAAAGTATGTCTCTCTGCAGATGACACAAAGATCTGCAACAGAGTTGATGCACAAGGTGGGGTGGAAAGGATGAGAAGGGACTTGGCAAGGTTAGAGGAATGGTCAGATGTATGGCTGCTTAGATTTAATGCTAAGAAGTGCAAGGTAATGTACCTGGGAAACAAAAACCCAGGGGAAGAGTACACAATGGGGGGTGAGATACCAACAACAAAAATGGAAAGGGACCTGGGGGTAGTCATATCAGATGACTTAAAGGTGGGCAAGCAATGTGAGAGGGCAGTAAGGAGAGCTGGGGGATACTGGGATGAATAGGGAGAGGCATCACCAGTAGAAAACAGGAAGTTGTTATCCTCTGTACAGACAGCTGGTGAGACCCCATCTGGAGTACTGTATGCAGTTCTGGAGACCCAGTCTCCATGAGGACATAGACAAGATGGAGCTGTCCAGAGGAGGGCAACTAAAATGGTGCAGGGTCTGCTGGAAGACATATTAAAGCTCCATTAGTCTCTTCTATGCTATGTATAGCCTCGAGGGGGCATGATAGAAACTTTCAAGTACCTCAAGGGAATCAACAAAGTCCAAGAGGGTAGCATCTTTCAAAAAAAGGTGTGCAAGAACAAGGGGCACAATTTGAAGATAGAGTAGAGGCGGCTCGAGGGTAATGTAAGGAAGTATTTTTTCACAGAGAGGGTTGTGGATGCATGGAACGGCCTTCCGGGTCAAAACAGTGGTTGAATTCAAGCATGCTGGGACAGCCATAAGGCAATTCTAGGGGTGGGGTTAGAAAGAAGTAGGCTGCTGGTTAACTAGGATCTGCAGCTTATCCATTAGGTAGGGAAATGGGCAGACTGGGTGAGCCAAGCGGTCCTTATCTGCCATCAAATTCTATGTTTCATTCCACATAGGAGACTTATAAACAAGCTGGGCAGGCTGGGAGTGGGTCCAAAGGTAGTAAACTGGGTAAGAAATTGGTAGGGAGATAGATGACAGACCGTGGTGGTAAATGAAACTTGCACCGAGAAAGAGGATGACCAGCGGGTTGCCACAAGGATTCAGTACCAGGACTGGTCCTCATTTTAATGTCTTTTTAGCAGCACTGCAGAAGGGAAGGTATGACTTTTTGCAGATGACACAAAGATCTGCAGTAGGGTAGACACCCCGGGGGTGGTGTGTGTGTGTGTAAACAATGAATAGATATTGAAGAAAGCTCGTGGGTCAAAAGTGTGGCAACTAAGATTCTATGCTAAGAAGTGCAAAATCATGCACTTGGGGCAAAGAAACCCAGGGTGGAGTACAAGATGGGGAAGGGGAGTGGTACTGATGACCACCAATCAGGAAAGAGACATGAGGTAGTCATATCTGACAACCTAAAGGTGACCAAACAGTGTGACAAGGTGGTGGGGAGAGTTGGTGGAATGCTAGGGTGCAGAGGGAAAGGTATCACCAGCAGAAAGAGCGAGGTGGTGATCCAGTAGTATAAATCATTGGTGAGACCTCACCTAGAGCACTGTGTCCAGTTCTGGACACCACATCTCCAGAAGGGCATAGACAGAGTAGTGGCAGTCCAGAGATGGGCAACTAAAATGGTGCAGGGCCTGCATCAGAAGCCCCTATGAGAGGCTAAAGGACCTCAATATGTACACCCTGGAGAAAAGGAAGAGGGGGGGATTTGATAGACTTTCAAATACCTCACGGGTATAACTAGGGTACAAGAGGGAAGTATTTTTCAGAAAAAAGATGCTCAAGAAAAGGGGTCATGCTGTGATGCTGGAGGGGGGTAGATTCAGGGGAAATGTAAGTACTTCCTCACAGAAAGAGTGGTGGATACCTGGAAAAGCTTCCCAGCAGAGGTGGTCAGGGCAAAAACTGTAACAGAATTCAAGAATGCATAGGATAGGCATAAGGGAACCTTATTGGTTAGGAAAAGGAGGGTAAATCAGGAGACCAAGTAGGGACTGTGGTATTACAGTAGGTAGGGAAAATGGACAAACTAGGTGGACCAAGTGGTCTTTATCTGCCACCAGTTTCTGTTTCTCTATGTAAGTAAGTTGACTGGTGCACATACCTCCCCCCCCACCATTTCTTTTTCCCATCCCTTGGGCTGGCACACATGCAATGGTGCGAGAGTGTGTGACGTAAAGATGTTACACATACTTGTCCCTTGTACCCAGACAGTCAGAAGGCTGTTACTACTGCATCATCCAGCCTCCACTAGATGGCGATCAAGCAGAGGCTTGTACTGTCCCCCTTCCTCAAAGGAGAGCCATCAATGGATGCTCATTTCTCCTTTATGCAGTCAGCCCTTGAGCGACCCAGGTCTATTCCTGAACCTGATTTACCAGCATAGCGACAGGTGAGATGCCAAGGTCCTCAAAACACTTCACCACATGGCCAGCACTGCATCCCTTATTTTAAGGAAAAATACTAAAAATCTGATAGGAGGATGGTGGGGAATCAGGAATCATGGTTGCACCTGAAAAGGGATGTGCTGCTGGAAAAGCAAGCTGAGGTGCTTTATCACTATATATTGCTGCACGATAATCACGATATTGTGGGTTTTTTTTACACAATGATAACGTTATCGTCAGTGGTAATTCTCATGATATATCGTCATATCATGTTATCGTGGCATCCCTAGATGCAGGACTGAAATATTCCTCCATCAAGGTGCACCTGTCTGGTATTTCAGCCTTTTATGTGCCTATTGATGGCTTACAGTGACCCAATTGGATGTGACACGCACTTTTGAGAGGTATTCTTCATGAAGCCTACTATCTGTAATCTGGTCCTGGCTTGGGACCTCAGTTTCATGCTCGTAAGTTGCCCTGCCTCCTTTTGGCTACACTTTCTGTCATGGCAAGCATGATTTTTACTTGCCATCACATTTGCTCGAAGAATTTCAGAGCTACAGGCTTTTGTGTGAGCAACCTAATTTGATTGTTCACATAGACAGGGTCTCTTTGCATACTAACCATTAGTTTCTTCCTATGGTGGTGTCTGAATTTACCATAAATCAATCCGTCCACGTGCCTGTTTATTTTCCAGAGCATGCCAATCCAGGGGAAGCGCTGCTCCATACTTTGAATGTGCATAGAATTTTGCGTTGCTATACACACCATACGAAGGACTGCAGGAAGTGCTCTTGTTTGTTTCTTTCGCCCCGGCAGAGAGGACATGCCAGTTTCAAAACAGTGCTTGTCCAGTTGGTTGGCTAACTATACTCTTTTTTGTTACAGGAAGTACAGTAAAGAACTTCCTGGGGTTAAGGGCCATTCCACCAGGAGGTTGGCTACTTCAGTTGCCTGTTTCAGGGGCATGTCTGCAGCCAAGGTTTGCGCAGCTGCTCCTTTCTGTTTTTCTCTCTCTCTCTCTCTCTTTCTACAGCTCAGCTGTTTTGTTGCTCCAGCCTTTCTGCTAGATGTGCTGCTTCTCTCTCTCTCTCCTTTGTTTCCTGGCAGGGCTCCTATCTGCTATTGTCTCCAGCTAGGGAAAGAACTGAGGTGGGAGCCAGGCTGCCTGTGCTTATATAGGGCATGTAACATCTGAGCCTGACATTGGTATGGATCGCCCCCAATAGACTGCTGCAGAAAAAGCTTCCATGTGATCCTGTCATCTGAGAGCTAAGTTCCATAGGTGTGACCTGATGACAGAGACTCCCTCGAAGATCTGCTGTTACAGTAAGTTCTTATGTAACTGTTCTTTACGTAGGAACTTAATGTAACAGCAGATCTTCGAGAGAATCTCTTTCATTAAGTCACACCTTTAGAACATATAGCCAGCAAGCAGTAGGACCACATGGAAACTTTTGCAAGCAGTCCCTCCAGGGGCCGCCCACGACGTCCAGCGTCAGTGTATGTATAAAAGTGGGTGACACATCCTCTCCCCAGTTAACCTCTGGAGATCATACTTGGAGGACAGGCTTTGAGGGAACCATGAGAGAATGTAGAGCTTTGCAAGACAGAGGGCTAGGGAAAGCAGCTTTGGAGACAGCAGCAATAAAATCCTTTGACACAGTGCCCGTAAGGAGGTAGGGATGGTATGGCCTGATGAGACATTCTCTTGAAGATCTACTGTTACGGTAAGTTCCTACATAACTGTTCCATTTTCCTTGAGGATATTGCTTTCATCAGGCCACACCTTTGAAATGAGTAACAAAAGGCTGGGCGTTCGTATACGGAAAGGAGGTCTTGCAGGATGGCAAGTCCAGAGCAGACATTTGCGAGAGTGGATATCCAGGCTGTAATATTTAGTGAAGGTGTGGACCTCAGCTGGCAGCACCACAAATTACGGCAGCAAACACATTTCTGACACCAGTAATAGAGGTGGCCATCCCCCTAGTGCAGTGGCCACGAATCACACCAGGAAGTTCCTTGCCGTAATTCTGGTAACAAAAAATGATAACAATTTGCAAGCCACTTTGATAAGCATTGTTTAGAAATGGGTGCCCTCTTTCCCTGGGGTGAACAAAACAAAAAACTGAGAAAACTTTCTGGAGGCCTTGGTGTGGTTGAGATAGTACATCAGAATTCTATGTCCATCTAAAGTATGGAGCAATACTTCTCCTGGATTGGAATGCACTAGGTAATATACTGGAAGGTGGATGGTTTGATTTAAAGTACACTTGGACACCACCTTGGGAAGAAATTTAGGATTAGTGCACAAAGACACTCTGGAAAATCAGATAAGGAGGCTCACAAATGAAGAGCCTGCAGCTCAGAAATTCTTTGAGCAGAAGTAATAGCAACTGTAAAATAACACTTTCCAAGACAGAAACACAAGCTGCAGCTTGTGGCAGGCTCAAAAGGAGCCAATGTAAGCTTTTCCAGAACAAGATTGGGGTCCCATGGGGCACCGGATTTCATATAAGGGGCTTTAAATGTAGAATGCCACTGAGGTACATATGTGCTAACTCCAGTTTAGCAACTCTACGCCCAGCAGTAGGTTCATGAAAGGCTGATATAGCCGATAAATGTATCTTGAGGGTGAAATACTGAAGTCTTGCATCTGATAGCTACCTCCTCTCATTGCTCATGCTTACGCTTGTGTTGATTGACGCACTTTACTATAGACGCTGCTAAGGAAACTGTATTACCTATTTATTTACGAGATTTACCAGGAAGGCATACTGAGCTATGAGCTCGATTCCAGATGCGACCCGGGGGCCGAGACCTTAATACATACATGAAATATATACATATGCAGTACATTATGGGAAAGCCAAGGCTTACTTATAAGCATTTGGATGATTGATTACAGACAGGGGTAGATACATACAGTGTAAAGAATGAGAGGGTAATATATATTTCATATACATTTATAGTACAACAAGCATAATAGTAAATTGTTAGTTATAACAGGAGCAGCTGGAGGAGAAATGGGCTCTAAGTAGAAGGTTGTGATGGTAGGGGTTTGGTGGATGTCTTATGGGGGCCAGCAGGGCATTCCAAATCTGTGGAATTCGATAGTTAAAGGCGGCCTGGCCTTTGGTTGTGCGCATAAACGGGACGTGTAGTAGTCTGGGGTCCGTGCTGCTGAGGGAGTACGCAGGTGGGGATTGTTGGGAGAGGGTAGAGGCAAGATAAGGGGTGAGGGAGAGGGACCAGAATTTGGCAGCGAACCTAGCGCAGTTTATTTGTCTGCTATCATGGAGAGACGGCAGGGTTGAGGAGCTGTATAGGTTGCAATGGTGTGTGGATTGCGGGCAGTCTAGAATGAAATGGCAGAAGGAGTGGAACAGGGTGTCTAGGCTGGCCAGAGCGGATGCGGGGGCAATGGAGTAAACTATGTCACCGTAGTCGAGTACAGGAAGAATCATTTTTTGGACAATGGCGTGCCTAGTTTGTGTGGGGAGGCAGCTTTTGTTTCGGAACAGTGCACCAAGTTTGGGGAGTAGCCTGTTGTGTAGGGAGTCAATGTGTGAGGTGAAATCTAGGTGCTGATCTAGCCAGATGCCTAGATATCTGAAGCTAGTGCAATTGCCCAGGGGAGTCCCGTCCAAGGTTTTGAAAGGAGGGCTGGGCGCTCGTCGGGAGAGTCTTTGTTGGGAGCCAAATGTTTGTGATACTTTTTGGGTTTAGAAATAGCTGGTTTGTCCTGAACCAGCTCTGGATGGCATAGAAATCCTTCTGGAGGAGGGTTGCTACGCTTTGTGTAGTGGGACCAGAGGCATACAGGACAGTGTCGTCCACATACATCTGGATGGATGAATGGGAGCATGCTGATGGGAGGTCGTTTAGAAAGATGGAAGAAAGTAATGGACCCAGGACAGATCCTTGGGGGACACCGGCAGTGACTGACAGGGGTTTGAGGTGTGAGAGGCCAGTTTGACTGTTTGTTTCCTGCCCATTAGGTAGTCATGGAACCACTCAGTGGCTGGATTCAAGAGCCCTGCTTCAGTGAGTTTAGAGAGGAGTAGGGAGTGTGAGACGGTATCGAAGGCCTTGGCTAGGTCTATAAAGATGGCCGAGGTGACGTGTCCTTTGTTTATGCCGGTGAGAATGTTACCAGTGATACGTAGCAGGGAGGTGGTGGTGGAGTGGGATTTACGGAAGCTCGATTGGAACGGAGTGAAGAAGGAGGAGGCATCCAGGTATGGGGTGAGCTGGGACATGACTAGCGTTCCTGTATTTGGCCAGGATAGGGAGTAGGGAGATGAGTCTGTAATTTCCTGGGGAGGAGGGGTCACCACCTTTTGGCAGGGGTATAACAGTAGCCAACTTCCAGGCCATTGGTAACTTGCCCAGAGAGAAAGAGAGGTTGAAATCTCCTGACATAGAACCACGTCAATCTAGTCTAGTTCATCCCAACCTGAGGTCCTTTCATTTTCATGCATGGCTCCTGAAAACTATGTATCCTAGACCCTCGATTTGATTGTTATATTATGCATTCCTCTATTTTTAACTTGTAGCAACTACTGTATTTTACTGTTTGTTGGTTGCTGACAATGCCTCTGGCTGCTACTGTCTCCTACTCATGTCTGTGCTTCCCTGCCTATGTTCTGACAAGTATCCTTTGTAAAAGAGCTTTTAGCTCAAAGGTTGTAATTCCTACTACTCAATAAAGAAAGAAGAATGATAGTGTGAGCAGGTACTCCAAAATCTGATTAATTGGACATGTAAAAGGGTCCAGATGGCAAGAAATGGCTGATATGGTAAACCACTTCCACTTAAAGGCAAAAGTGTGTCTGGTGGAGGGTATTCTAGCAGCCACCAGAACATCTGCCACTTTTTGTGAAACACCAAACAGGAGCCATGCATGAAGATGAAAGGACCTCAGGTTGGGATGAACTAGACTAGAGTGACGTGGTTCTATGTCAGGAGATTGTGATGCAGGGGAAAGGGTAGTGATGGTTCCACTGCAGGTTGCTGCACAAGTGGGAACCAAATCTGCCAGGGCCAAAAGGGTACAACAAGTATTAGTGTTGCACCCTCCTATTTCAGTTTGAGAAGCACTTTCTGAATGAGAGAAGAGGCATAAAGAAACGTCCCAGTATAGCAGAGGGACAGTGCATTTTGCTGGAAAGCTCCAGGCCAAACCCTCTCTCTCGAACCACTGAAAAGCCATCCCCACTTGTTAACCTAATGAAGTATTTAATAGGCGACACGTGGGTGCATCTTATCAGTCAACTACAAGTCTCCTCTACTGCTTCTTCCATAGATGGAATCATATAGCATAAATATACCACCATCTCTCATAAAGTAACGTCTGCTTCTTACTGGAAGGAATATTGCCAGAAGTGCCAGCTCCAGTATTACTGCACGCCAGTGGTGATAACCAAATATGTAGGCCCAACGGCCAGGCAATGCTGATGCAGATGTGGACATCTTCAGGTGGATCAAACCCATGTCTTTTGGGCCTACCCATATCTTCAGTGTTATTGGCATGCTGTAGTATGAGAAATTGAGGCTATATTTGATTACCCTAGAGTGATTACTCCTTCTTTAATACTTGTAGCTATTCCACCAGATCACTGCACTCTGAGTAAAAAATACCTAAAATTGATTCTAGCAGCCAAAAAAGCCATTACAAGGCTATGGCGGACTAAGAAACACCCCACCCATACCAACTGGTGGGAAATCACACTCGAACTGTATATTCTGGAAAGGATTTCAGCTCAACATTATGAACCACATACCTTTGTTTGAAATTAAATGGCTCAAATGGGTTCTATACCAACCAGATAATTACCCAGTTCTAGGGACGTGGATATGTTGCTCAATCGACACTGTCTGGCAGGTTCCTTGCCACTTTAATTCTTGCCGGAAGGTCTTCAAGCTGGCTCCTCACACCCACCCAGGTGGTAAAACCCTTGGCTCTACCCCATGATGCCAGATCTTCCTTGCCACTTGGAAGCCCGGGTTCCCTCCTTAGCGCTCTGCATTTTAGGTCTGGATCCTAATTCGGAAGTTCCGAAAATCATTCTAAAATTCTTAAGACTTACGTCTTCATCTTCCCTCACGGCTGCGATGGACAAATTCACACCCAGCTTCCGTCGGTGTCCTTGCAGGCAGAAAATGTCTCGGACCGACCCGCACTCCACGTGCGTTTATTGCTTAGGTCTTGCTCACGATCTGCAGGCCTGCAATCTTTGCAAGTCTTTCACGGCTTCAGTTCTGGAAGACCGTGCTGCCCGACTCCAACTGGGGCGCCGCAAGAAACAGTACCCGCCGGTGAAGTCAGAGGAGGCCATTTGGGCGGTGTCCGTGGCTGTGGGCTCTGCGGAGCAGCTGGAGCAGTTGATCGCCCTCGAGAAGGAGGTGGCTCAGGCCACATCGTCTTCCTCCTCAGTGTTTATCCCACTCTCCTTGTGCTCCTCCTACACTGCTTCTTTCAAGGAGCTTTGTCAGTCCCTCTCCACCAAGAGAGAAGGACCCTCGGGACACTTGAGTAGGTCGAAGAAAAAAGAACCAAAAGGTAAGTCCCACCATCAACGTTCGTGGGAGCGGGAGAGATCCCGTTCACTGCACCATTGGCTCTCGACTTCGGTCGAGGTTGCGGCTAAGGCCGCTGGCTTCACGGTGTCCCCGTCAGGTCAGCCGACCGAGACACCAGTCAACGCAGTCAAGATTTTTCTCGACCCGTTGGATGGGTTGTCGACTGGAGAAGCCGACAACCCTTCTTCACCGGTTCCCCTGGTGGTAACAGAGGACTTGCCCGTTCCTCCTGTGCCAAAGTCTCGGTCAAGGACCCTGAACTGAGGGATGAGCTGGTTTCCCTCACCCCCTCTTTGACCCACCCTCAGTGACCCTGAAGGTCTTGGTCTCGGTCCTCTTCCATGTCGGGGTAGATCCCGCCGACATCGGTGGTCTCGGCATCATGGAAAGCAGTGTCGTCACTCATCGTCTTTGGAGGATAGGCTCTGACGCAAGTTACATCAGCACTACGAGGACATGATGTGGCAACAACTCTTGCTGGCCGGTAATAAGCCGACTTCATTGCCTTCTCCAGCCATTAAGTGGTTGTCGCCCGAATGACCGAAGCAACCCCTTGTGGTAGTCGAGGAGCCAACCCCAGCACTGGTTTCAGCTGAAACCGGCTGCTCCGCCCATTGTGGTGGAACCACTGCCTCCTCAACCTAAGACTGGGGCCCCGACCAAGGATTCTCGGTCAGGTCAGGGCTTGCCCACAGGTTGTTGGTCACCCTCACTCCCGATCAGCCTCGGCAGGTGGAGGGTGGCTCAGGTGCTCAGCAGCTGTTCGCGGACTCCTCGGAGTCTGACGACGACTCCTTGTACTCCAGGCCTCTTGACCTGGAATCTGCAGGAGGTCAATTGGTGGATGAGAGCCCATCCTCGTTCTTGGGAATCCTTCGGCTCATCTCAGAGTCCACTGGGATGCAGCTTGAACCCATACAGAAAAGGGCCTGGTATCCCCTCACGGAGGTACTGGACCGAGGAGATTCCCCTACGGAGGCCTTCCTTGTGGCGGAAGCCATTGTTGGCCCGGCCCTAGAGTTGTGGCAGCAACCTGCATCTTGTCCTGCGCCTTCAGCCAGGATGGCTCGCAAGTACACAGTCCCCACAGGTTCACTCTCTGGTTTCTCAGAGCACCCCTCTGCAGAGGGGCTGGTGACCGATAGCATTTTCCGGAGTTCCGGGAATGCTAGGGACGTGGACAAACTACCTGATAGAGTCCAAAAAGCTGGACTACTCAGGGTGGAAGGTTTACACTGCTTCCTCCCTAGGTCTTCGACAGGCTAGTTCTGCTGTACTGATGGCGCATTTTTCACATGCCCTTATGGGTTCCCTGGATGAGGTGATTCCTCATCTCCTGGCTGACCTTCAGACGATGGTCAAGCAGGTGCGCGATCAGAGGAGGACAGTGGCCAAACAACAGCTCCAAACCTCTTTGGATATCGGTGACTCTTGTGCCTGGTCAGTAGCAGCCACAGTAGCCATGCACGCAGATCTTGGCTGTGGATCTTCACCTTCACGGCAGACACCCAGCACAAGCTGGCAGACGTTCCCTTCCTGGGCACCGAGTTGTTCGGGCAGGGGGTGGAAGGCCATCTTCAGAGGATTGAGAAGTCCAGTGCCACCTTAGGCTTGGTCACGTCTGCCCAGAAGGACAAAAGCCGCCAGCAGCAGCGTAAGCCCTTTCACCCTTCCCCTGTGGCACGTCCGGCCCAGCAGCACCAGCAACAGGGCCAGCAGGCTCACACTTGGTGCCCCAAGGCCATGTCTGCCGCTTCCTCCAGCAGGAAGCCTAGAGGGAAGGGTCCAGGCGACCCCTCAGATGGCCCTTCCTCCAAGCCTGCCCAGTGACGGGTTGAGGGGTGTCGCCCCCAACCTCATCACTCCTCCCCGGGTCCCCCCCCATGGGGGGACGGCTCCGCCACTTCCTTTCTGCCTGGTCCGCTATCACCACAGACCGCTGGGTGCTGGAAGTGGTTGGCAGGGGTCTGCCTCTGGAATTTGAGCAGTCCCCTCCCTACCGAGCCGTCGCCCTACAGGGGGCTGGGGCTCTGCAGCCTCTCTGTCAGCTCATTGAGCCGACATTGCTCTGCTCGTCCAGAAGGAGGTGATCAGTGAAGTGGTGGATCCTCCTCCAGACCCGGGGTTTGTGTCCAGGTATTTTTCCTGGTCCCAAAGCGGATGGGGGGGCTGGCGCTCCATTCTCGACCTGCATGATCTGAACAAGTTCCTAAGGCCGTGCACCTTAAGAATGGTCACTCTGGCTCATATCATTCCATCCTTGGAACTGGGCATGTGGTTTTGTTCGCTGGATCTCCAGGACGCATTCTTTCATGTCCCAATCTGTCTGTCTCATCAGCGATTCCTCCGCTTCAGAGCAGAGGGATCTCTTTACGAGTTCCGAGCCATGCCCTTCGGCCTTTCTCCAGCTCCGAGGGTCTTCACCAAATGCATGGCAGTGGTGACAGCATTCCTGTGGCACTGAGGGGTCCAGGTGTACCCTTACCTGGACAACTGGCTGATTGCAGCACCCTCCAGGTTGGAGGTGGAGCAGTCCAGGGATCTGGCCCTCCAGGTCTGCTCTCGGATTGGCCTCCTGATCAACGAGGCCAGATCGGAACTCATGCCATTGCAGGTGATTCAGTTTATTGGGGCAGAGCTCGACTCTTTTCGAGCCAGAGCCTGGCTCCTGGCGGACAGGGCCGAGGTTCTTTCCTACTTCGCCCAATCATTTCTGGTTGGGCAATTGCACCCACCCAGGACTTCCTGTGCCTTCTGGACCTCATGGCGACCTGCATCAGCGTGGTCCATTGGGCCCGCTGGCATATGTGCCCCCTGCAATGGGGGCTGGCCTGCCAGTGGTCACAGCACTCCGGTCCTTTGAACCAGCCAGTGACCGTGACCCAGAAGATGTGGGATGGCCTGCAGTGGTGGCTCATCCCAGCTGATCTGCAGGAGGGTATCCCGTTTGTCCGCCCCGCGCCGATGGTCACTCTAACGACCGACACCGCTCTGATGGGTTGGGGTGCCCATCTGGGGGATCTCCGGGCCCACGGCCTCTGGTCCCCTCAGGAGTCTCGATGCCACATCAACCTGCTGGAGCTTCTAGCAGTTTGACTAGCCCTCACCGCCTTCACTCCGTTTGTACGGGGTCAGGTGGTTCAGGTCCAGACAGACAACACCACAACCATGTACTATCTCAACTGTCAGGGTAGGACGCACTCCTTAACTCTGTGCAAGGAAGCTCTCCACATTTGGTCTCTCGTGATCAGCCTGGAGGCGGATCTCCTAGCCATCCATGTAGCAGGAGCCTCCAGCAGTCTGGCCGATACCCTCAGCTGGATAGGTGCTGCATCTCACGAGTGGTCTCTCCTGCTGGAGGTAGTGCAAGACCTGTTCTCCCATTGGGGCACCCCCGAGGTGGACTTGTTCACCTCCAGGGAGAATGCAAAGCTGAGGCTGTTTCACGCCCACCCACCTCAGCAGGGCTCACTGCAGGGGGATGCCTTCTTGAGGCCATGGACCCTGGGCCTCTTCTACGCCTTCCCTTCATTTCCCTTGATCCACAAGGTGCTTCTCAAGGTGAAGAGGGACAAGGCACAGGTGATTCTGGTAGCCCCAGACTGGCCTCACCAGTTCTGGTACCCAGATCTTCTCAGCCTCAACTCCAGGCTCCTGAGGTGGCTTCCAGCCCACCCGGGCGTGATCTCAGTTGACATGGGGAAGGTTCTCCACTCGGACCTTCAATCCCTGCACCTGATGACCTGGTTCCTGAGCAGCTAGAGTTCCAGGCCTTGGGTCTTTCTGATGAGTTCCTCAACGTCGTTGAGGCATCCCGTAAGGAGTCGACCACAAAATGCTACGCCTTCAAATGGAAGAGATTCTCCATTTGGTGTCAGGACAAGGGGTTACACCCTTCTTCCTGTCCATTGGCTAGTATTTTGGACTATCTGTGGTCCCTTTCTCAGCTAGGGCATCGGTCAACGACCCTTAAGGTGCACCTGGCAGCTATCTCTACTTACTGGGCACGGGCTGGCAAGCAGTCGGTGGTGCAGGAGAAGGTGGTCGTGCGCTTTTTCAAAGGCCTAGACCACATATCCCCTCTGGTGTGAGAACCCCCACCGCCGTGGGATCTACTGCTGGTATTGGCTAAGCTCATGGGCAAGCCATTTGAACCGATGCACAGGTGTGACATCTCTCACCTGTCATGGAAGACCGCCTTCTTGGTGGCTATTACGTCAGCCAGAAGGATGGGAGAGCTTCAGGCACTTCCCATCGAGCCTCCCTACCTGGTCTTCCACAGGGACAAGGTTGTTCTTCACCCCCACCCGAAGTTCCTTCCGAAGGTAGTGTCGGAGTTTCACCTTAACCAGGTGTTGACTCTGCTGGTGTTCTACCCTAATCACACCTCAGAGGCCGAATATAGGATCCATACTTTGGACCCTAGAAGGGTGCTCGCTTATTATAAGGATTGGATGGCTGAAGTTTGGGGAGAGGTTCGCCAGCTGTTTGTCACCTACGCTGAAGCCGCACCAGGCAGACCTGCAGCCAAGTGGACGATAAGCAGGTGGGTCACCTGCTGCATAGATCTCTGCTATAGGTTGGTGGGCATGGAACCTCCCAAAGGGATAAGAGCTCATTCAACCTGCCATACTGCTGCTTTGGTAGCTGCTTCTAGGGATGTCCCTATCCAGGAAATCTGCAGGGCTGCTACCTGGAAGTCAGCACACACCTTTATTTCCCATTATCACATTGACCTTTTGTCATGTCAGGATGCTGGTTTTGGGACCTCGGTTCTCCAGTCCTTATTTCCCAAGTAGGGGGTGCGCGCCTTGCCTCCTTCCTCCCGGAGAACTGCTAGGAGTCTGCAAGACAGTGTGGATTGAACAACATATCCACATCCCTAGAAATACAGGTTACTCACCTGTAACAGGAGTTCTAGGAGTGGTATATGTTGTTCATCCACACGACCCACCCGACCTCCCCGGCTTCGACGTGCAACGTGGCTTCCAGCGGGCTAGATCTCGTGTCATAGGGTGGAGCCGAGGGTTTTACCATCCAGGTGGGTGGGAGGAACCAGCTTGAAGACCTTCCGGCAAGAATTAAAGCGGCAAGGAACCTGCCAGACAGTGTGGATGAACAACATATATCACTCTTAGAACTCTTGTTACAGATGAGTAACCTGTATATTTTGTCCCGTAAAGCCGGGTATCTACCCTCATCTGTTTTCTGTGCTCTTATTCTTTTCTGTGGTCCTGTATCTCTCCCGAGTGCTTTCTTTCTCCTGACTCCCAGGTTATATATTTCTTTTTATACTACCTTCTTTCATATCTACGTAGATATGCATTTTGTTGACTATTCACAACTTTCTGGAAGCAGTTTTATTTATTGTTTTGATTATGCTGATAAGAAGATGTGGACTTCATACTGAAGTGCTGAAAGAAGATATCTTCACGGAATAGCCATGGACTTCATTTCATACTTTTCATGATTGCTTTTTCGTCACCAAAGCTATGATCACGCAATGCTGTTTACATGATATGGACATTCCACAATGTATTGTTTTCTATTCGTGATCTGCATTTGAATATGTGGAATTCCTTTTTTATTGCATTTTCTGAATAAAAATTAATTCTTAAAAAAAAAAAAAGCTCCAGGCCCTGGAACCAACAAGTAGAAATGCAGTAGTTTTGCATTGTGTGGAGATGCAAAGAGGTCTGGGCAACCCCACCTTGCAAAGAGGTTTTTCTACCACAGAGACCAGCAATTCTACACATCGTGGACTGGGATCTGCTGAGCTTGTTTGAGAATACATTTTGGGTCCCTGAAACATGAATGGCTGACAGGTGAAACCCGTGTGCTGGAGCCCAGTACCACAGCATCATGGCCTCTCTGCATGGCAGAGAGGAACAAGTCCTCTCACCTGTTTGTTGATGTATTGTATCACAGTGGTATCCATCTGTTTTAACAGTGGACCTGGAGACAGATGTGGCAGGAACACACAAAGGGCATACAGGACAGCATGTAGTTCTAGTGCATTAATGTGCAAGGTGCATGCCAGTGGGGTCCAGGAGCTCTGTATTTGAGGAGGACCCAGGTATGCACCCCAGCCCATGACCAAGGCATCCATGGTAAGGATATGCAAAGGAGGGAAGAGTGAGGAATGGCATGCCTTTGAGAAGGTTGTCACAATCCATTAGACATTACGAGGACTGTTTATTTAGGTAAATTGATTAACACCTTTGAGTATTAGATGCTTGTTTACGAAGGTTCCCTATCAATTACAAAGAGGTACAGCAGTACAGGTTATATACAGAGGGTAGGTTGCAATACAACAATTTAGGGTAAATACAGGAGGTAACTTTCAATTGGCAAAAAGCTAAGGTTTATTTACAGTGGTTCCTCATCAGTTTTAAGAAGTTAACACTTCAGTGCATATTCAGAGGGTAGGTTCACAGAAGGCAGATGGGCAACTGCGAAGCAACCATGTAGGCATTGTCAAGGGACACCGGACAGAGCATGCAATGCATGTAGCCAATGGTATTGCTGGATTAAAATGGGGTAAGATTGACCGGGCATGCAATACATATGGCCAACAGTACTGCTGGATTGAAACGGAGATTGCTAGGAGCAGCCACATGGGCCAGGCAAAAGTGTCCTCCATAGTACTCTCTTTGAATTGTCCAGTTTTTGAGAACCCATGGAGAGGCATATTCCGATCCATTTCATTTAATCATTGGGGCTCTGATCGCAAATGAGCGTGCGCATAGCCTGGCTAGTTCTGCAGTGTGGGACAGAGAGGTAACCATGGGTTGAGCTCCTGGTGGCATAGGTGTTAGAGTTTGTATCCTGGGAGAGGTGAGTCCCAGGAGTGCTTTCGCTCCCATTAGGCAGTCTGGTATTTAGTCCTGCTAGCTAGGGGTAACCAGTTTGTGAGTGTGTAAAGTGCACAGTTGCAGGTTGTTTTGGCTGCTCCAGTAACAAAATGACATGCTTTGATCAGGGCCATCTTGACTGTTTAGGACTGTTTCTGAGGCTGCCTCATAGACCAAGATGCTGTAATCAATCATTGGGAGGATGACGCTAGTGACAGCCACCCTTTTGGCCTCGGAGGTGAGGTTGTGCCTCAACCTATAGAGTGTCCCAAGTTTCCTGTTAATATTGCAGACCAGCTGATTGACATGTGGAGTGAAGGTGAGTGATTGGTCAATTGTGATGCCCAGGTACTTGAACTTGTCAACCTGGTCCAGGGCTACTCCCACTGCATTGAGGATGGTGAGGGAGAGGGACCTTATTTATTTTCTGAATGCTAGAGAAGAGCATAATCTTCATCTTTTTGTAATTTAGGACTAGCTTGTTCTGTTGGAACCACTGTTCTAGTGATGCAAAGCTGTGTTGTAGGTCTCGTGTAAGAGCCTCCTAGTTGGGTCCATTTGCATTGATGACTGCATCATCTGCACAGAGCAGCATCATAGATGCAGGACAGGCTGCCAAGAGGGTGTTAACAAGTTCCTGGGGCTAGTTGAGTAGCTTGAGGGTGACTGGGGGTCCTTTGAGTATCTCTCACTTCATTCACCTGTGGTCCTCATTTGGTTAGAGGGTTGTGGATGCAATCATTTGTTCTAGGGACATGGATATGTTGTTCATCCACACTTTCTGGCAGGTATCCTTGCCGCTTTAAGTCTTGCCGGAAGGTCTTCAAGCTGGTTCCTCCCACCCACCCGGGTGATAAAACTCTCGGCTCCGCCCCATGACGCCAGATCTTCCTTACCGCTTGGAAGCTCAGGTTCCCTCCTTAGCTCTCTGTGTTTTACACTGGATCCTAACCCTTCGGTTCGTTTTGAAGTTTTCTAAACTTCGGTCTTCTTCCCTCGCGGCTGCGATGGACAAATCTGTTCCAGCTTTGGAGGTGCCCTTGCAGGCAGAAAATGTCCAGGATGGATCTGCACTCCACGTCGTCTACTACTTAGGCTTAGATCCACGACCAGCAGGCCCTGCGAGGAAGTTGTACCCCGCTCTTTCTCGACCAGCGTCCTGGATGTTTGCGCTGCCCGATTGAAGCTCGGGCGCCCCGAGAAACGTTTTCCGCCAGTAAAATCTAAAGAGGCTCGTTGGGCGGTGTCTGCAGTGGCTGGCTCGGCTGAGCAGCTCGAGCAGATGATCGCCCTCGAGGAGGAGGCGGCCCAGGCCGCATCTTCCTCCTCCTCGGCCGCAGCATTTATCCTGCTCTCTCTGAGTTCCTCATATACGGCTTCGTTCAAGGAGCTTTGTCAATCCCTTTCCACAAAAGGAGAGGGGCCTTTGGGACATTCTTCCCAGGGAGTCGAAAGATAAGTCCCACCATCGGCGTTCGTGGGAGCAGGAGAGTTCCCCTTCCCCGGACAGCCGACCGTCGACTTCGGTCGAGGTTGTGGCTGAGGCCGCTGGCTTCACGGTGCCCCCGTCAGGCCAGCCTGCCGAGACTCCCGTCAATGAAGTCGAGATTTTTCTCAATCCGTTAGATGGGCTGTCAACTGGAGAAGCCGACAACCCTCCTTCACAGGTTTCCCCAGTGGATACCGAGGATCTGCCTGCGCCCTCTGGGCCGCAGTCCCCGGTTAAAGTGCCCGAGCCAAGGGAAGAGTGGGTGTCCTCCACCCCTTCCCAGACCCACCCTCGGTCTCGAACGTCTTCTCAGTCCAGCCGTTCCGCCCGACGCCGGCAGTCTTGGTCTGGAGTGCGAGTAAGCGGCGCCCGTTCTTCCTCGTGCCTCCTCCTCGGGTGAGAGAGGCTGCAGCGCAAGCTGCGCTGGCAATTACGAGGACCTTATGTGGCAGCAGTTGCTGTTGTCCGGGCCTAAGCCGACCCCGGCCAAGACCCCGGCCATCAAGTGGCTGTCGCCTGAACGACCGAAGCAACCATTCATTCCAGTTGAGTTGCCCACTCCAGGGCCGTTTGCTCGGCCGAAACCAGCTGCTTCACCGATTGTGGTGGAACCTCCACCTCCACAATCGAAGTCGGGGGCACCGACCAAGAATTCTCGGTCGGGTCACGGCCTGCCCCACAGGTTGTCAGTCACCCTCACTCCCGACCATTCTCGGCAGGTGGAGGGTGGCTCAGGGCCGAGGCAGCTCTTCGCAGACTCTTCAGAATCTGACGACGATTCCTCCCTGTTCTCCAGGCAGTTCGATCTGGAGTCCTCCAGGGGCCAGTCAGTGGACTATAGCCCATCGTCCTTCTTGGGTCTGCTTTGACTCATCTCGGAGTTCACCGGGATGCAGCTCGAGCCCGTGTCCAAATGGGCCAAGTATCCCCTAACGGAGATTCTGGACTGAGGGGATTCTCCCATGGAGGTCTTTCTGGTGGCTGAGGCCATTGTCGGCCCAGCCTTGGAGCTTTGGCAGCAGCCTGCTTCCTGTCCTGCGCCCTCGGCCAGGATGGCCAGGAAGTATGCGGTCCCTACCAGCTCTTTGCCCGGTTTCTTGGAGCACCCCTCTGCCGAGGGGTTAGTCACCAACAGCATTTTCCAGTGTTCCGGTAACGCTCGGGATGTGGATAAGCCCCGCCGACAAAGAGTCCAAAAAGCTGGACTTTGCTTGGCGCAAGGTGTACACTGTGTCCTCCCTCAGCCTCCAACAGGCCAGCTCGGCCGTGCTGATGGCACACTTCTCCCATGCCCTCATGGGCTCCCTGGATGAGGTTGTGCCTCATCTCCCACCTGACCTGCAGACCACGGTCTGCCAGGTGCGGGACCAGGGTAGGGCGGTGGTGAAGCAGCAGCTTCAGACTGCTCTGGACATAGGTGATTCCTGTGCCAGGTCAGTAGCGGCCGCGGTGGCCATGCGATGCAGGGCGTGGCTGAGGATATCCACCTTCACGGCAGATACCCAGCACAAGTTGGCAGATGTCCCCTTCTTGGGGACTGACCTCTTCAGCCCTGGAGTGGAGAGACACCTCCAGCGGATCGAGAAATCCAATGCCACCCTGGACTCGGTCACCTCTACCCAGAGTGACAAAGGCCGCGGTCAGCAGCAGAAGTCCTTTCGTCCTTCGGTCCCTGCTTCTCGACCGGCCCAGCAGCACCAGCAACACGGCCAGCAGGCTCGCGCTTGGCATCCCAAACCCAAGCCAGCGGCTTCCTCCAACAGGAAGCAAGGAGGTAAAGGCCCAGGAGGTCCCTCGGCCGGTTCTTCCTCCAAGCCTGCCCAGTGACGGGTTGAGGGGTGCCACCCCCAGCCTCGTCACTCCCCCCTGGGTTCCCCCCATGGGGGGACGGCTCCGCCACTTCCTTTCCTTCTGGTCCACTATCACCACGGACCACTGGGTGTTGGAGATGGTAGGAAAAGGCCTGCCTCTGGAGTTCGAGCAGGCCCCACCCTATCGAGCCGTCGCCCCTCGGAGGGCCACGGGGTCTGCAGCCTCGCTGTCGGCCCGCCGAGCCGATATTGCCCTGCTCCTCGAAAATGAGGTAATCAGGAAGGTGGCAGATCCTCCTCCAGACCCGGGGTTTGTGTCCAGGTACTTCCTGGTCCCAAAACAGATGGGGGACTGGCGCCCCATTCTCAACCTGCACAACCTGAACAAGTTCCTAAGGTCTCGAACCTTCAGGATGGTCACTTTGGCTCAGATAATCCCATCCTTGGAACGAGGCATGTGGTTCTGTTCCCTGGACCTCCAGGATGTATTCTTTCACGTCCCAATCCGTCCATCCCATCAAAGATTCCTCCACTTCAGAGCGGAGGGATCCCTTTACAAGTTCCGGGCCATGCCCTTCGGCCTCTCCCTAGCTCCCAGGGTCTTCACCAAATGCATGGCAGTGGTGACAGCATTCCTGCGGTGCTGAGGGGTCCAGGTGTACCCTTACCTGGATGATTGGCTGATGGCAGCCCCCTCCAGACAGGAGGTGGAGCGGTCCAGAGATCTGGCCCTCCAGGTTTGCTCTCAGGTTGGCCTCCTCATCAGCGAGGCCAAGTCTGAACTCATGCCAAAGCAGGTGATACTGTTCATCAGGGCAGAGCTCGACTCTCTGTGAGCCAGAGCACGGCTCCCGGCGGACAGGGCCGAGGTTCTTTCCTCCTTTGCCCAATCATTTCTGGTTGGGCAATTGTGCCCTTCCCGGGACTTCCTGCACCTCCTGGGCCTCATGGCAGCCTGCACCAGCATGATCCATTGGGCCCGTTGGTACATGCATCCTCTTCAATGGGGACTGGCCAGCCAATGGTCACAACGCTGCGATCCATTGGACCAACCCATGACAGTGAGCCAGGAGATGTGGAATGCTCTCCAATGGTGGATTGTTCCAGCACATCTGCAGGAGGGCACCCCGTTCATCCGCCCCGAGCCGACGGTCTCTCTCTCGACCGATGCATCTCTGATGGGTTGGGGTGCCCATCTGGGGGAACACCGAGCGCACGGCCTCTGGTCCCCTCGGGAGTCCTGATGTCACATCAACCTGCTGGAGCTCTGAGCAGTCTGTCTAGCTCTCACCACCTCCGCTCCGTTTCTACGGGGTCAAGTGGTTCAGGTCCAGATGGACAACACCACGACCATGTACTATCTGAACCACCAGGGCAGGACACACTTCATGCTGTTATGCAAGGAAGCTCTCCACATATGGTCCCTCGTGTGCAGCCTGGAGGCGGATGTCCTAGTCATTCATGTGGCAGGAGCCTCCAACACCCTAGCCAATGCTCTAAGCTGGATAGGGGCTGCGTCTCACGAGTGGTCTCTCCTGCCGGAGGTAGTACAAGATCTGTTCTCCCACTGGGGCACGCCTCAGGTGGACCTGTTTGCCTCCAGGGAGAATGCGAAGCTGAGTCTGTTCCATGCCCGCCCCCCTCAGCAGGGCTCACTGCAGGGGGATGCCTTCTCGAGGCCGTGGACCCCGGGCCTCTTCTATGCCTTTCCCCCATTTCCCTTGATCCACAAGGTGCTTCTCAAGGTGAGGAGGGACAAGGCGCAGGTGATTCTGGTAGCCCCAGACTGGCCCCTCGAGTTCTGGTATCCAGATCTCCTCAGCCTCAGCTCCAGGCTCCTGAGGTGGCTTCCAGCCCACCTGAACCTGATCTCAGTCAACCAGGGGAAAGTATTCCATCCGGACCTTCAATCACTGTACCTGACCGCCTGGTTCCTGAGTGGCTAGAGTTCCAGGCTTTGGGTCTTTCCGACGAGGTCCTCAACGTCGTTGAGGCATCCTGTAAGGAGTCGACCAGGAAATGCTATGCCTTCAAATGGAAGAGATTCTCCATTTGGTGTCAGGGGAAGGGCTTGGACCCTTCCGACTGCCACTTGGCAAGCATTCTGAACTGCCTGTGGTCCTTTTCTCAGCAAGGGCTTCGGTTGACGACCCTTAAGGTGCACCTGGCAGCCATCTCTGCTTACCGGGCGTGGGCTGGCAAGCAGTCGGTGGCGCAGGAGAAGGTGATCGGGTGCTTTTTCAAAGGCCTTGACCACATTTCCCCTCCGGTGCGAGAACCTCCACCTCCGTGGGATCTACTGCTGGTATTGGCCAAGCTCATAGGCAAGCCATTCGAACCAATGCACAGGTGCGATATTTCACACCTGTCGTGGAAGACCGCCTTCTTGGTGGCTATCACGTCAGCCAGAAGGATGGGAGAGCTCCAGGCGCTTTCCATCGAGTCTCCTTACCTGGTCTTCCACAGGGACAAGGTTGTCCTGCGCCCCCACCCCGAAATTCCTTCCGAAGGTGGTGTCGGAGTTTCACCTTAACCAGGTGTTGACTCTGCCGGTGTTCTACCCCAATCACACCTCGGAGGCCGAGTATAGGCTCCATACTTTGGACCCTAGACGAGCGCTCGCTTATTATAAGGAGCGGACGGCTGAAGTTCGGGGAGAGGTTCACCAGCTGTTTGTCACCTACGCTGAAGCCGCACCTGGCAGACCTGCAGCAAAGCAGACGATAGGCAGGTGGATCACCTCCTGCATAGAGCTCTGCTATAGGTTGGCAGGCATGGAGCCTCCCAGAGGGATAAGAGCTCATTCTACCCGCCATACCGCTGCATCGGTAGCTGCTTTCAGGGATGTCCCTAGCCAGGATATCTGCAGGGCTGCTACCTGGAAGTCGGCACATGCCTTTGTTACCCACTACCACATCGAACTTGAGTCACGCTGGGATGCTGGTTTTGGGGCCTCGGTTCTCCAGTCTCTCTTTCCCAAGTAAGTATCGGGGGGGGTGCGCCTTGCCTCCCTCCTCCCAGAGAACTGCTAGGAGTCTGCCAGAAAGTGTGGATGAACAACATATCCATATCCCTAGAAATACAAGTTACTCACCTGTAACAGGAGTTCTAGGAATGGTATATGTTGTTCATCCCCACGACCCACCTGACCTCCCGGCTTCGACGCACAACCTGAGCTTCCAGCGGCCAGATCTGGCGCCATGGGGCGGAGCGAGTTTTACCACCAGGTGGGTGGGAGGAGCCAGCTTGAAGACCTTCCGGCAAAACTTAAAGCGGCAAGGATACCTGCCAGAAAGTGTGGATGAACAACATATACCATTCCTAGAACTCCTGTTACAGGTGAGTAACCTGTATATATAGGTGTTAGCATCGGCTGTATTTGGTTGTCCAGCCATGGAGGAACCCGAGGTATCCAGGGAGGGGGAAGAGGGTGTTAGTATAAGAAATCAGCCAGTTCGTGTGAAGGGAGTAGCAGGTCTGTCCCATTGGTGCAGATTTAGGAAGGGTATGAGTTGGTTGTCTTGCGATATACCAGTCAGCGCTGCAGGTAGGTGTGAAAAAGGTGGACTGTTCCAAGTTATCTGTCAGTTGGTGCTACTGGACTCAGAGGGTCCATTGGGACACACACATGTGCAGTCTGGCTAATGGAACTGTGACAGTGGACACCGCCTTGTGTCCTATGGGGTGTAGGTATGACTTGGTGACAAAATGACTGGTGTAAATTGAGCGGGTGTGAGCAATTAGGTAGTTGGCCTGGTCCTGCTCCGGTAGAAAGGCCATTCTGAGGGACGTATCTAATACTGCCCCAATGTATTGCAGGCGTTTGCAAAGTGTCAGTAACAATTTTTAAATATTCACTGTGATTCCTAGTGTGTCGAACAGTTGGGTTAAAGTAAGAGCTGATTCCTGGAGTTGGCTTTTAAGAACCAATCATCCACGTATGGGAACACATATATGCCTTCCATGTGAAGGGTCACAGACACTGCGGCAGAGCATTTGGTAAAAACATGGCACAGAAGATAAGCCAAAGGACAATACTCTGAACTGGTAATGGTTCCATTAAAGAAGGAATCTCACATATTTTCTGTAAGATTTCCTGATCTTTATGTGGAGGTATGCATCCTTCATATCCAGGAAACACAGCCTATCACCCTACTGCATTAGCGGAAGGAGACCCTGAAGCATGACCATGCTGAACTTTTTGTTTTCTCTGAAGTGGTTGAGACCCCTGAGATCCAGAATGGTGCACAGGTTGCCTGTTCACTTGGGGACTAGGAAGTACCCTGAATAAAAGCTGGTGTTCCATTGTTTGAGAGGAACCATTTAAATGGCTTATTTTGGGAGGAGGGATTGAATTTCCTCCTGTAACAGAATAATGTGTTTTGTTCTGCTGAGTAGTTTGGCTGAGTAGGCAGATGGTCTGGAGGATTTTCTAGAAGTTCCTGAGCATGGCCTTTCTCTATAATTTCTAGAACCCACACATCCAAGGTGATCTCCCACCATTAGGTAAGTGGAGGGAGATATGACTCCTGACAGCCAATCCTGGAGGTAGAAGTGACTGGGGGAGAGCGAGGTAGTCGGGCTTTACCAGTGGCGGCAGCTCCACCTGCTCGGTGCTTTGGAGTGAGCACCTGGAGTGTGTGCCTGAGCTGGCAGTCCTGCTCCTTTTCCTTTACCTGCTGTCTGATAGAAGGATGCTGGCCTCGGACTCCTGAAGGACAGTAGGAGCCCCAAAACTGACCCCTAGGTTGGGTGTTGTAAAGGAAGTGGACAAATTTTAAGGTTCTACCGTATGCTTGTATTGCCCAGATTAACTCCCCGTCTGCTGCTTCCTCCTGTGTTGGAAGCCTGTAAATCACATCTGTATGCATAAGGATGCCTGACTGTTTCTCCAGGGTGACCCACAGTACCTCCGCTTCTCCTCGCTCCTCCTGCACCACTGAAGCCTGTATACTGTCCCTCACATATACTGTAGGGCTATTCCACCCCCACCTGACCTGACACTTCTAAATAGATTGAAGCCTGGGATGGTCATCTCCCAGTCATGGTTTTCAGTACATTAGGTCTCAGTGATGGCCACCAGGTCCAGATCATCCCCAGCCCTTGTGGCCTCCAAGTCTGCTATTTTGTTGCTCAGACTCCTGGCATTCACGCATAATTAATTTGAAATTTTGGTAACCGGGTAAGACCGCTGAGACAATGACTGTCCCTATTCAGAGTCGACCCAGGAGGACAAAAAAAAAAAAGAACACATGATGCAAAGTGCCGCTATATCATGGCAGAACAGCAATATACAAGGCAATTACAGCAATGATCAGGAGAAGCAATTTACAGAGCGGGATGACAATGTACAGTATACAAAGCAAGTTCAACTATTTCAAGGCATTATAGCAAATGTACATGGCAGTTACAGCAATAATCAGAAGGAGCTATTTACAGTGAAGGATCACAGTATGTACAGGAGATTCTCAGAGAGGATTTTATGCAATGTTTCAGACATACTGCTCAGTAAACTGTGTGCATGCGGAGCCAAAGCCATCTACCAGCTCCTCCCCTCTTTACTGCTTCCGCTTTCCTCAACCCCTGCCTCCGTTTATGGGAGAGTGCCAGCTAGATAACTTCTGGTTGTGTGCTCCTTTCTTTCCCTAGCCTCATACAGTTTATCTGCCTTTCTGGGGATGGCAGGGATGTTGTTTGGCCTGTGCCAAACAGCATAAGTGGCATCCTCCAAGGTTGGGAAAAGAGGAGGCACAACTATGGTAGGAGACTGGGAGTGCTAGAACATCTAATAAATTATTTTTGGTAGTGTCCTGTTCCTCTAGGACACAGCCCATGGCAGCCTGTAATTGCTGTGTCATGGAAAGAAAGTAGGTGACCTGGGAGTATTATTCACTGAGTCCTCACTGCAGGTCAAGGATAGTAGAGCTGGTACCCTGTTCATAGGGAATCTCAGCTGGCACCTGAAGATCCTCCTCCTACATTAGAAGATCCAGATTATATTCATAGGCATCATTGAGAGTGTTAACGGGCAGGAGGGAGCAAGTCAGCAATGATGTTCGTTGCTGAGAAGGAGGCTGCTGTGGCATAGATGGACCTGGCACCATTGTATGGAGAGGCGTTGGCATCTCCTTTGACAGTGGCATAGTGTTAGGTAGGCAAGGAAACAGGTGGTGTATCATTTCAGAGAATGTAAGTAGTCACTTGGGCATCAGTGCGGGGTTGTTAAATAGGTGTAACGGTATGAGCAGATGGTATAGTTTGTGAGACCATTGATGTCGGCGATGCTCTGGGGTGTGTAAGGCCAGTGGTCTGGGGGTGGATGTCATTGCTGCTGGGGCGGTTGACAACGACAAGGATATCGCACCTGTTAGAGGTCTGTGGGGAGACCTGGAGTGGAGCGGGGATAATGTATCCTTGTCCCTGTGCTTGTGCTCATGGCTGCTGGACTGGTCTATGGATTTTGAAAACCTGGAGGTGGTTGGTGAGGCTAGAAATGCAGACTTCTCATGGATTGCTTTGAAGCAGCTTGTTCTTTTAGCTTCTTCTCCAGTCTAGTCACTTGCTTTTGGAGCAGAAACTTCTCTAAAGCACTGCTGCGGCATTGCCTTGTTGCAGAATTAAAGCCATTTCAGATATCACAGGCTCCAACATCATGGTCAGGGCCTATGCAACAGATGCAGATGTGGGAGTAGCCAGTGTAAATTTTGTCTCTGCACTCACAGTACTGAAATAATTTCAATGGCTCCTTTGATGACATACAGGTTGTTGATTAATTACATAAAAAGTGATTACTTTGTAGAAGAGAAATGAAGAAAGTGGTGTTGTAATCGACAGTGATTCTGCATTGTGGTCTGATGAGTGGAACTGATGGTGGGAAAAGAACTGAGGAGAGGAGGAGCTGCTCATATTTATACATACACTGACTTATGATGTTGTCATGGGCGGCACTATTTGCAAAAGTTTCCATGTGTTCCCACTGCCTAACAGCCAAAAGGTGTGGCCTGATGAAAGAGAGATCCTTGAAGAAGATCTAGTGCTTATAACTTCTACTCTATCCAGGAGAGCCATCCCCTCTCACACAGAATAATGAACCCACTTGGTCCTTAATGTGCCCCACTAATGGGACCAGCAGCTCTAGTCCCCCAACCTCCAGCACTTCAATGCAAGCAAATTTTTTATGCATATCCTAGAGGTAGAAAAAAAATGTGGTAATGAGTTCACCACTCGTGATAACTAACCCTGCATAAATAAATAATGTAGGTATATGCTATTCAGGAACACTGAATACACCGTTAGTGCCCCATCCAAGTATTCCAGGCCACCCATGTAAATAGCATGGCTGATAAACCATATTACTGGAGTTCTCCCCGAAACTGAATACACATGGCTGAACAAGGCCTAAAACCAGTTCAATGCCCCAGCCAGATAAACCCTAGTACCAAACACATTAAGAATTGTAAACTGAGAGAAACAGTAATCTGAGGCTGTAAAATGCCCAATTACAGTATGTGACCTAGAATATGACTATAACCAGTGCTAAGAGAAGGTGTAGTTCTGTATCTCAGGTTAAACTTGTTGTGCATGTATGTCTTTAGCCTACAGCTGTAATCGGTTATTATTCAGTTGTATACCAGTCACTTCCCCAGTTCTGCACAAAGTCCTGCATCACAGCTTGTTCAGGTTAAGTCGAGGGAGAAGGCCATGGCAATCTTAAATGTTGAGTCCATGAGCTACCAATTATCTTTTGAAGTTCTAATGACATAAGCCTGAGACTTGTAGATGGGAGTCTCGGTGTCAGGGACTATAAAGCTCCAATATACCCCCCCCCCGCCTCAGTTTTCAAATAGCCTTTTATTTATAAAAAGCACAATTCCAATTTGTCCAAATCACTTGTACAAAATTCCAAAAATATATATCACAATTAAAACAGTATAATTTTAAACCAATCAACAGAATATCTAAAGATTCAGACATTAATTACAAAGTTTTTTCTCAAGTCAAAACTAATGAAATTTAAATAACTACACCAAATTCATATACGGTCAGAAAAAGCCAAACTAAATAGATGTTTTCAGAGTGGCCTTGAAACTCTGGATGGTCAGGCAGTCCCTAATCCATTGAGGTAGACAGTTCCACAGGGTAGGGGCCACAAAAGCAAAAGAGCGGGCCCCAGAGATCTTAAGATGAATCCTTGAAACCTCTAGCAATGCTTCATTGGCAGAGTGGAGCAGGTGGTAGGGACGCTGGAGATCTTGCAAGTACTGAGGTCCCTGCCCATGTAGGGCTTCATAGGTCAGTAACCTGACCTTGAAGGTGATCTGTCACTGTACCAGCAGTCAGTGCAGTCTGTGGAGCACAGGTGTGATATGGCAAGATTTTGAAGTGCCAGTCAACAACCTGGCTGCCACATTCTGCACCAGCTGCAAGCGGTGGATGTCAACCCCTGGAAGCCCTAGGTAGAGGGCATTGCAGTAGTTGAGGTGGGAGGTCACAAAGACATGGACCAAAGTTGGAAGATCATTGGGTGGGACTAGCTGCTTCACCTGGGTGATATTCCTCAGATGGAAAAAAGAGGTCTTGACAATGGCTGACACCTGAGATTTGAGTGTCAGACCATCATCAAAAATAACACCCATGCCAGCCCGGTGGCACTGAGGGTTGAGGCGATGGATGCTACACCTCGCTCCATGCCAACGACCCAGGTTTGGGAGCGGATTTGGGTCGCTGGTTGGGTCGGCTGGGGGGAGTACAGCTTGAGCGTTCCATGACAGCTTGCCATCTCCAGGGGGGTGGGGGGGTTGGCCAATGCCCACACTACTTGGCGTGACCTCGAGTGGAAGCCTGGGGGAACCACAAGGCCCGCTTGGAGGGGACGGGTGGCCAAGTAATGCAGTGGACGTCAGCGCTCTGTGCCCTGACGTTAGGGGATTTCACTGCATTGGGGAGAAAATGGGAAACACACCTGCCGGCTTCGGGATGACGGACTTCCCGGGGCATGCCTCTGATTTGGGGAGGCCATAAAACTGAACCTTATGGTGTGATGGTCAGACCATCTGACTGTTTCCACCACCAAGTCAGAGATCTCCATCCCCAGGAGGAGCACTAGATCCAATGAGTGATCATGAATGTCGGTCACAGAGGTAATTACCTGTGTGAGGCTCAATGAAGTCATCAGTTGGATGAAGTCTTGCTCAAATTGCGAGTGTTCATTGTCGACCCAGACATTGAAATCCCCCAGAATTAACCATCTGTGGGATTCCAACACCCTGTTGATGATGAAGTCCGTGACTTCCTGCAGGAACTCCTTCCCATCACTGGGTGGATAGTAGATGAGAAGTATCCTGCATCTTACACCTGTGCCCACGATACACTCAAAAGATCGGGTCTCCCTCACTGGAACATCCATAAGGCCCAGTTCCGATTTGAAACAAATGGCTACACCCCCAATCCACCCTCGGGTGGTGCATCACCAATTACCTGGCCAGAGCTACCGATTCCAATACTGGACCAGCATTCTCATCCACCCAGGTCTCAGTGATGCAAGCCAGGTCAAATGTACCAACATGATCCTCTATCACAGCGGTCTTGTTTTTTATTGACCTGGCATTGCATAACACTGCCCGAGTAGGATGGGCAGCCGAGGAAGACCACACTTCTTGCCTGCATAAAGCAGACCCCTTGAGTATGGGAACCAGACAGGGAGGACCCCTGTCTTGATCCCATTTCACCCCAGGGCATCTTCTAGTCCCCACAACTCCAATCTGGTCACTTCCCTTCACCACCCCAGTCCAGTTCCCCCCCCACTTTCTCCCCCTCGCTATCCCCAAGGCACAACACCGTCTATACACCTCTGCTGGTAATGGGGGACAGTTAAAAGGGTGGAGGTCCCTGAGCCCAGCAGGAGAGTGACGCCTGATTGTCTTTACTCCAAACAGACACATCTTTAACCAACAGTAGACAAGCAATAAACTACAAACACACAACTAAATACCACACAGACCTACTCACAATCACACACCATCCAACCCAAAATTAACCCCACAATATCCAACAACCAACAGACTTCTACCCTCTCTTTAAATAATAACCCCAACTAATTACAACCAATAAACTAAAGAAATACAAAACTAATAAATGTAAAATGAAATAAAGTCTTATGGCAGTGTATTCCACAGATCAATAAGAGTAACTGAGTCTCTTAAACAGTTTTAGTGAGGGTCCATCAGAGCTCCCACCTCTTTGAACCAATAATGCCAAAAAGTGCTCAAATCCAAAACTCAGCTGTCACTTAGAGTCTAAGGAAATAAGCAAGCAAAAATTATTCAGTGTTAATAATGTTTATAGGCAACCTCACTGCCTAAGAAAAAAATCGAACCCAACAAAGTTCAAACCAGTAGGAAGATTAAGTGTGGTGTCTTTCAGTATCTCCTGCTGTGAGCTTTCTTTCCAGTGGCGTCTGTTCCTCTGGGGAATACTGCAATGTAGCCCGCTACCTTGGGCAGCTCTTCCCTGTGATAACCGACTCCACACCTACGATGTGCACTGCACCAGCAGCGGGCAGGAACGCTGGCCAAGGGGCAAAAGAGATCACCTGAAACACCCACCCCAGGATGTATTCACCCCACCCTAGCTGGACCCACAACTATGGCCTGGTCTGGTGTCCGCTCACCAGCAGACCCTCCCGGAATGCCTAAGGGCTATCAGTAACAGATGTCTGCTCTCCATCGGACCTGAAACTGTCTCCCCTGCTATGGATCCAACCCAGTAACAGCAACCACTCCCGGATAATGTTCAGGTAGATCCCCAATTGCTCCCACCAACCTCCAAGATCTTAGGTCCCTGCAGCACTAAAGAAACTTTATGGCATACAGTCCCCCAGGAATGATAGGCCGACGATATTCTGCTAAGGCATCCAACCGCCAGAGAATCCCTCTCTCCTGTTCTGACAGATGGCTGTGCTTCAGCAGATCCTCTCTCCTTCTCTGGACCCCACTCTTCCTCCCACAAAGTTGACGGACACCACCGCTCTCGACACTCCAAATCCAGGCCAAGGATCACCACCGGCAGGTAGGGCAGATTAACAATGGCAATACAGGCACTAGTGTACTTTAGTTAATGGCACTAGTGCAATACAACAGTTTATAAAATGGACGGACAGGTTAGTGACTCCAGTTAACTCCTTTCACAAAAAAGAGAGAAATTTCTAACCTAGAAGCCCGAGGACACTATTCGTACTTACTACATCACTACAGGACCCTAACTAACTTCCACTAATCTAAAAACAACTAAACAAAACAAAGAACAATAAACTCAAAACATTCTAAAATATTGCTTGCTCCAGACGGCTAGCCCAGCATAGCCGCCATCTTAAATTTCTTTGAGTTTTGGGGGTTACTAGGATGCCCAGCTAGCATCAGTGCCTAATGTGATGCCAGGATGTGTGAAATGGGTGGAGCCCTTGCATCAGGCTGTAGAAGGAGCAGCACGGCGGGAAAAGAGAGAGTCAACGGGAGTCAAAAGAAGTTGAGGAGTTGTCTGGGGCCTGAAGCACCAAGCCGGGGAATGGTCGATCATTCGGAGCCAGGGGCTCAGGGTCGGGGTGAGTCAATTGCCACTCCGGTCCCACAGTGGAAGCAAGTTCCCATGCATCCATTGGAGAGGGCGAGAGTAAAGGGCTGCAATGTGCTGTCAGTGTTGGTGTGAGGAGAATCGAGGAGCCCATCCGGCTCTGAGTTGTAACACTGAGTGACCGTTGGTGGCTGCCACCAGGCCCCCATCCAGTAAGTGGCAGACCAGGTTCTATAGGGTCTGGATTGGCAGCTCGGGCCCTGTGCCATAAGGCCATGTCTACCAATGAGGAGGCTGTGTGTGGCCAACCTGGGATGGAAAGGCATCCAGCTTTCAGCCCCTCCACAGAACTGCAAGATGTGGGAATGCCATTTATGGAAGGAGGGACTGATGCTGTGGTGTCCTAAGTGCACCACAGTGGGGGAGTGTAGTTTCAAGCCAAGCTAGAGAGAGAGATCGATCCACTGCCTGCCATCACTGAATTGTTGGGAGCCTCCTTAGCTCCACAAACCAGGGGCGTAGCTACAAGGATGCAGGGGGTGCAGTGGCACCCGAGCCCACAAGGTTTGAAGGGCCCAAATCATAATTTTGATGTTTATTTAAAACTGGGGAGGGGCCCTGTAACATCGCCTTGCACCCAGACCCTCTGGGAATTTGCTATGTTACTGCCACAAACGTGTCAAGAATCCAGGTTCGTGACTTAGATCCCCTAAAGGAAATGCACCATGGCTCTGGCCGATGTTTGTGTAGCTTGTAGCTCAAGTCCCTACCCCCACCCCCACCCCCATCTACATGGAGCTGAAACGAGTTTTTTGACTTGAGCCTTTGGAAGTGTTTTTAAAATAAATCCTGCCTGATTGCAGTGGATTTCTGGCAGGACAGTGATCATTATGCCCTTTGCCAATGAACTGACTGAACTCTGTGCGTTTCCCTAATGAGTTTGTACCCCAGATCGAGAAAGCTGATGCCCCTCATGCCACTGCAAATACCCTCACACCCAAGACGGAGTTCCTGCCATCACCAAAATGAACCCCTGTCCTGAGGTAATGTTTTGCACATTTTTCTGAATGAGACTTTTGAGCTGGGTGAGTACTGACCGAGGGGGCCCATCCCCCTTCTCTATGACTGCTACCATAATTTTTTACCCCAAACATGGGAGGGGATGAGAGGCAACCAGGGGTACCAGTAAAATAAAACTGGGGGCTGCAATCTGCCACAAGGTGTATTCCTGTGAAAAGAGAAAGACAGTGTAATGTGTGTGCACTTTCATAGACCAGCAAAACGGGCAGTACGTGATACAGAGACAGAGGAAGGAATGTTATAAAAATGGGGGCTCATCTGGGCTTTGAAGAATTGGGTGCTCAACACCTACCTGAAGTGCTAAAGGGTGACAGGTGTGGGGTGAGGAGAAGGCCGTGAAGCGCTGAATAAAGTTTGAAGTTGCCGCCTGTGGACCGAGTGCCTAGTTAGAGATAAAATGGCACCTGCAGCCTTGTGGCAGGAAATGTGCCTGAATACACAATGATTAAGGGGATCTGGAGTTTGGTTGGTGGAGCAAGTGGGGTTAGTTGGTGCATATAAAAATGGGTCACAATGTGAGACTGTGCAAACCGCCTGTGTGAACCAAGCTGACTGGTGCCGTACAAAGACTATAGAAAAAGCTAAACTGAATTTTGGAAGTACTAGTGACACCACTGACTACCCTTTTTAACAAATCATGGGAGGATGGTGTGGTACCTGAGGACTGGAGGGGGGCAGATGTGATTCCCCTTCACAAAAGTGGGTGCAAGACAGAGGCAGGAAACTACAGAACTGTCAGTTTAGCCTCAGTGGTAGGGAAAATGATGGAATCACTTCTGAAGGAAAGAATTGTTGAGTACCTAGAGGCCAGTGAGGCACAGGACCCAAGGCAGCATGGATTTACAGTGAGAAGATCATGTCAGACGAATCTAATCAATTTCTTTGACTGTGTGGCCAAAGTAGTAGACCAGGGAGGGAATGTGGACATGGCCTACCTAGACTTTAGCAAGGCATTTGACACAGTCCCATACAAAAGATTAATAAACAAATTAGCCAGCCTGGGAGTGGGTCTCAGGGTGTTAGCCTGGATAAAACATTGGCTGAACAACAGGACACAGAATGTAATAGTAAATGGAGTCCACTCTGAAGAAAGGGGTGTTACCAGTGGGGTACCACAGGGTTCAGTACTGGGTCTGGTCCTTTTTAATGTCTTTATAAGTGACATTGCAGATGGACTGGAAGGAAAAATATGCCTCTTTGCAGATGACACAAAGATCTGCAACAGGGTTGATACCCATGGTGGGGGTGGAAAGGATGAGAAGGGACTTGGCAAAGTTGGAAGAATGGTCAGAAGTATGGCAGCTTAGAGTCAATGCCAAGAAGTGCAAAGTAATGCACCTGGGAAACACAAACCCAGGGGAAGAGGACACAATGGCCGGGGAGGTAGTAAAAACATCAAAAATGGAAAGGGACCAGGGGTAGTCATATCATATGACCTAAAGGTTAGCAAGCAATGTGAAAAGGCAGTAGGGATTGTTGGGGGGATACTGGGATACATAGGGAGAGGTATCACCAGTAGAAAACAAGAAGTTGTTATCCCTCTGTACAGACAGTTGGTGAGACCCCATCTGGAGTACTGCATGCAGTTCTGGAGACCCCATCTCCTCAAGGACATAGACAGGATGGAGGCAGTCCAGAGGAGGGCAACTAAAATGGTGCAGGGTCTGCAACAGAAGCCATATGAAGAGAGACTAAAGGAGCTTAATATGTATACCCTTGAGGAAAGGAGTGAGAGGGAGGACATGGTAGAAACTTGTAAGTACCTCAATGGAATCAACAAAGTCTAAGAGCGTAGCATCTTTCAGAAAAAGAGATGTGCAAGAACAAGGGGACACAATTTGAAGATAGAGAAGGGATGGCTCTGGGGCAATGTGAGGAAGTATTTTTTCACAGAGAGGGTGGTGGACACATGGAATGGCCTTCCTGAGGAGGTCATGGGGTCAAAAACAGTGCAGGAATTCAAGAATGCATGGACAGACTTAAGGCAATTCTTGTGGGGGGTAGGAAGAAATAGGCTGTTGGCTAACTAGGATCTGCAGCTTATCCAGTAGGTGGGGAAATGGGCAGACTAGATGGGCCAAGTGGTTCTTATCTGCCATCAAAGTCTATGTTTCTGTGTTACTACAGGGAAAAGCGGGGAATTCCATTGCTGCCATGGCGTCTGCACTAAATCCATTGGGCAGGACTGTAACTGTCGCTGCTTAGTTAGCTGTGGAACACGCTGGAGAGGAGCAGAGTGGCAGAAAAGTGTGCTCTGTGTGGACACAAAGGAGGAGTATTGCACCAGCTACTTTTTCTACAGTGCACCTGCAGTGCTGCTTTGATGCCCTCTGTGCAACCACTGCCAACAAGTGCTTTGCCCTGGGGAGACTGGGGAGGTGCATCGACCCCTACCAGAAGCAAGTGTTCTAGAATGGAACCACTGGAGAGGTGGGAGGAGATCCAATTTAGCATTCCAGAGATGACGCCGGTAAGGGAGGTGCCCAGCCATCTGCCCAGCCCTTCCCCACAGCCTGCTGCTCGGGAACCTCCCCGTGGTAGAGGGAGGGGCCACGGGTGGTCTAAGTCACCTGAACTCCTTGAGGCTGGGTTTGTAGAAGATGAACTGGCTCAGGAGAAACCACCCACGGCTGTAGTAGTAGGCCCCCTGATGAGGGAAAAAGCTCCAGATACCCCCAAGACACCGGAGAGTCCTAAAGGTGCTGAGGGGCCGGTTGTAGTGGTGGAGGCTGAATTTGATGACAATGGATCGGATTTGGAAGAGGAGAGTGTGGCAAGAGTGGCTTTGACCAGGGACCCATGGCCACATGGAGGAGTCACCAGAGTTTATGAAGATCTGGTGGTCAAGAGGGATATTCCACAGCATTATTCCCTCCCAGTGCTGGATTTGCCTGATGCCACCCTTCTTCTGCCAGACAAGTGCAAATGAAAGCTTGCTGACATGGGCACCCTGCAACCCACAGAGCTGAACTATTTAAGATACTGTAAGGGGAGCTGGCTGCCAAAAGGACAGGCCCCTGCGGACCAGCATCTGGTCCATCCATGCTTTGAGCCAAGTGAAGCGCTGAGTACTGAGGTACCTGAAGAAGGAATACCCAGGGGAGAACTACCCCTGTGTGAATGAACACCTATTGGACATTATTGAGACCAGGCGGGCGAACTGGGTGTTTTATGGTGCCATTGAAAAGATCCACCTAAGAAATAAAGTGAGGCCCTCTGATCCTGCATATGACAGAGGGAAGATCATTACTACAGCGAGGCCAATGTGTGTGTCCACCACCTGGGAAAGAGATACGTTGTTTAAAACTTTCGCTTTGGTGCAAGACAAGATCGTCGACCGGAGAAAGTATTATGTGATTAGCAAGGACTGTCATGGAATGGAATGTACAAAGCCTGACCCCTGTTTTTATTTTGAGACAAACAATCCATCCAAGGACTCCCAGGTGATGAAACAGAAGAAATAAAGTAAGTTGGCGCCCCCTGACACTGATGTGAGGTCTACTTCTGCCCCTCTGGATAAACTGCCTGGGTGAGACTATTCTTAATGTGTTGTGATGTTGGGGGGACAAAAATCCCAAGTGTTAATTTTTACCATCAGTCATTTTTGTTTATATAGCAATGCATTCCCAAATAAGGTACGGCATACTGTTAAGCAGAATGTAGCATAAACAGGATAAGTTAGATATAGGTCTATTGAGGGATATTTTTTTTATTTAATGTGACTGCTGTTAGTGATGTTAAGCAAGGGAGTGCTCTCATAATGCAGGAGGTGGAGAAAGGGACATGGACTCTATGTGAAAAGACTGCCACCAACTGGACTCCATGGGACTTCATTGCAGAGCACTTCAGTATAAATAGGCACCTAGGTGCTGAATGTTCAATGTTAAGTAGTGTAATATGACATGTTAGCATTTCTAGAATAAAAAAGTAGTGTAGTAAGCCAGAAGTTAGAATACCTTATTGATAGTAGAGATAGATATTTTAGATAGAATAGTGAGACAGCATGTTGTAAGAGGCAGTTTAGTGAGGGGGAAAAGCAGTGCAGCAGCCTGTTACTATGTTTAGCAATGTTGTAAGCTGTGTTCCACCTTGGTGGGTTTAAAAGGAGAAAGAAAAGATGTGTTTTGCTTTAGAAGTTGTGTTGGAGTAAGTAACTGGATGTACCAAATGTTCCCTAAAGAGCAGTTTGGGTTCTGTGCAGTGGTGGCAGCAGGATTGTAGGTTCTGGTCCCTGGGAGAGAGTAGGGTGGGATGCCAGTCCTGAGTGTACCAGGCAAACCGTCTTTGGGAACTTGAGCCCGGGTTGCCATGCCCAGGTGGGGACAGAGGATAGTGAGGGGTAGATGTTTGTAGTTAGGTGGGGTTGCCCACCTGGGTGATAGGGAAGGTTACCTGGGAGCTGTCCGGTTAGCGGAGCCGTTGTTGTCGTGGGCAGCGGGAGAGATGCGCGTTATCCCACTAGGCCCAGTGCAGAGGTAGCCAGACCAAAGGAAGGTTTCACCTGGAGGTGAAGCATTTCTGTGAGGGGAAGTGTAATCCACCCCCTCCGTTTTGGGGGTTACTAGGATGCCCAGCTGGGATTGGTGCCTAATGTGATGCCAGGACCCATGGAATGGGTGGGCCCTGGTATCAGGCTATATAAGGGGCAGCGTGACAGGAAAAGAGAGAGTCAACAGGAAACAAAAGAAGTTGAAGCATTCAGGGCCTGTACCACTGAGCCAGGAAGTGGATGGTCAGTTGGGGCCAGGGTGGGCCAATTGCCACTCTGGTCCCACAGTGGAAGGAAGTCCCCTTGCATACATCGGGGATGTCAAGAGAGAAGTGCTGTAATGTCCCGTCAGCGTTGGTGTGAGGAGAATTGAGGAGTCTGTCCGGTTCAGAGTTGGAATGCTGGGTGACCGTTGGTGGTTGCCATGGCAGGCCCAGATCTGGTAAGTGGCAGGCCAGGTTCTGGATGGTCCGGGGTGGCAGCTTGGGCCCTGTGCCTTAAGGCCATGTCCACCGATGAGGAGGCTGTAGTAACATCTGGTGTGGCCACCCTGGGATGGAAAGGCATCCAGCTTTCAGCCCCACTCAGAGCTGCAAGGTAAGGGAATGCCATTTGTGGAAGGAGAGGCTAAGCCCAAAGAGTGCCTATGTAGATGCTGTGGTGTCCCAAATGCACCACGGCGGGGAAATGAAGTTTCAAGCCAAGCTAGAGAGAGACATCCACTGCCTGCCATTACTGAATTGTTGGGAGCCTGCTTATCTCCATAAATGTGTCAAGGATCCAGGTTCAGGACTTAGATCCCCTAAAGGAAATATGTGCCTGACCCCTGGCTCTAGCCATTGTTAGGTAGCTTGTAATGCAAGGTGTCTCCCCGAAATGAGTTTTTGTGACTTGAGCCTTGAGCCTTTGAAGTGTTTTAAATAAATTCTGCCTAATTACAATGGATTTCTGGCTGGACAGTGATCATCATGCCCTTTGCCAATGAATTGATTGAACTGTGTGTATTTTCCTAATGAGTTTCCCCCCCAGATCGAGAAAGCTGATGCGCCTCCTGCCACTGCAAATACCATCACACCCAAGACGGAGTTCCTGCCATCACCGAAATTAGTTCCTGTTCTGAGGTAATGTTTTGTACCCTTTTCTGAATGAGACTGTTGAGCTAGACGAGTACAGACCAAGGGGGACATCCCCCCTTCCCCGTGACTGCTACCATCATTTATACCCGTAGACATGAGAGGGGAGGAGAGGCACCCAGGGGTACCAGTAAAATAAAATTGGGGGGGGGGTCAAAATCTGCCCCAAGGTGTATTCCTGTGAAAAGAGAGAAAAACAGTGTAATGTGTGTGCGGTTTTATAGACCAGCAAAAAGGGCAGCACTTGATACAGAGACAGAGGAAGGAGGGTTACATAAACATATGCCACCAACTATATATAAAGCTCTCCCAGGTAGCAAAAATTAAGGCCACGTTTAACACAATCATGAGAGGGGCCAAACTGAATTCTAAGAATGTGGCAGTTAAAGTTGTTCAACAGTACTCACAAATTGTGCTGTATGGAAAGTGCTAAGAAGAAAAGTCCCCAGTGGAGTGCTGTCATAACTACCCACTTCTGTTCTCTCTCTGTTTGGAAAAAAAGTTAGGAAAGAAGTCTAGCAAGCCTTCAGATGCTTCTTAAGTAGAGGCAAATTGCTTTGTACCCTGCACTGGGGGTGATCAATAAATTAGCAGGATGCAATATGCAAAACTGAATCTCAGCAGTGAGCTTTGAGTTGATCCCTCAATATTCCCCTTGTAATGGTCTGGTCAGTGGTGTTAGTTCATTGAATATATAAAATTTCTTTCAATTTCAGATTAATTCTCCTTTTTCCCCATGCTTTCTGCTGGGCATGGACTTTGTCTAAGAAATTCAACATTTTAAGGATAATTGGTCGGGGGCTCTTATTTGGCCCAGGCGCTGGTCTCAAACATTGATGTGACTGTTCAATGATGCATTTATCCCCAGGAGGGGAAGGTCCAGGTATATCCAGGCAAAGTTGCTGCACAAAGGCTAGCATGTCTGCCCCTTCACTTTTTCAGGTATGCCAGTTTATAATTAAGTTATTGCATCTATTACACCCCTCTTAATCCTCAGTCCTAGCTTCCAATTCGGTGGCTTCTTTTCAGAGCATTAGCTCAGTTTCCTCCCTAATTTGTCTGTTTTCTGCCAAACTAATGTGGGCCTCTGTGTCACTCACCCTGCATGTGAGAGTATTCATGGCAGAGCGGATAATTTTCATTTCCCCTGCTGAATCCAGGATAACTTCTTTTATTGTGCTTAGCTCATGAAATAACTCTCAGTGATATCTTCAGCAGTGGAGCCAGTTTCTGGAGTTAAGGGAGAGCTGAATACATTGAGTTTTTGTGAGTCCTGGGACCTTTCTGGGAGCAGAAGCTGCATATGCCGCTGTGGCAGGTCTGGGAGAACGTCCCCTTCCATCACCCCCATAACGCGTGGTGTTCTTGCAAGGACCTATGCATTCCAGATAGCTACACACATCTGTATAGTCACTGCAGGTAAATTATCAATAGAAAAAATAGGGTTTTTTGTAAGTTAATATCTTTATTCAAAGTTTAAAAACAGACATAAAAAATAACATAATAAATATTATTTTTTTATTTATTGAATTTTGGTGACAGGGTAAGCCCACTGAGATGAGATGTCCCTTTTTCAGGGTCACCTGGAATTAGTTACATACATAAATAACAGAGCAATTTTACATGGTTGTACATACATATACATATGGGGTGGGATATTCAGACTGCGCCAGGCTGTGGCGCAAGCCTGGGCACAGTGCAACTGGGATGTGTCAGGGCATTGACAGGGTGATATTCAATGGTGCTGCGCCATGGCTCAGCACTGTTGAATATGGCACCATGGCCACCCGCATTGCACATGACACAGTGGCACTAGAGGAGCAGGGGGATGCGCTAGCGCAAGTGCCATTGGGCTTGGTGCACCAACCGCAATATTCACGGTGGATATGCAAATGGGGCCATAATGCATGCAAGGCACAAATGGGGCCATTTGCATGTCATTATGGCCCCATTTACATGCGGTGTGCCCGATCCCTGGTGACACCTGGCGCCCCGCCATGAGCTGCAGCTGTTAAGGGATGCGCCCCCTGCCCAATGATTAATGCGCTAACACCCGATTGTGGGCATTCAATGAAATAAAATCTCTGGTGGTCCAGTGGACCGCTTCCAGTCCAATCGTGGGCAAAAGTAATAAAATATGTCGTCCTGTATCCCTGGTGGTCCAGTGGACCGCTTCCAGCCCGATCGTGGGCAAAAGTAATAAAATATGTCATCCTGTATCCCTGGTGGTCCAGTGGACCGCTTCCAGCCCAATCATGGGCAAAAGTGATAAAATATGTTGTCCTGTATCCCTGGTGGTCCAGTGGACCACTGCCAGCCCGATCGTGGGCAAAAGTAATCAAATATGGCGTCCTGTATCCCTGGTGGTCCAGTGGACCGCTGCCAGCCTGATTGCGGGCATAAGTATTAAAGATTATACGTCCAATATCCCTGGTGGTCCAGTGGACTGCTTCCAGTCCGATCGTGGGCAAAAGTAATATAATACAGCCGTCCTATATCCCTGGTGGTCCAGCAGTACCCCCCACCTAACTCGCCCACTCTGTCGCGCCACCCCGCTCCCCCCCAGTCAGCAGCGGGCGGCAGCACCCGTCCGCAAGCCCGCCGACTGACAGCATACGGTATGGCCGCATGCCCATTGGTCCCAGCGTGGGACAATGGGCATGCAGACCATACTGTACTACACACTGACTGGGGTGGGGAGGGAAGTAGCCGGGCGGAGTGGAGTGGGCTGGTGAGGTACGCTGGACCACCAGGGATATAGACGCTGTATTATATTACTTTGCCCATGATCGGGCTGGAAGTGGTCTATGGACCGATATCACTTATAATACAATGCCTGTGATCGGTGTGGGGGGGCATGGCGACGACCCCTGGCTTCAGAGCTCGGTGGCCACCCACAGCTGGCGGCTGCCATGTTGCACCCTGCAATACGGCAGCTCACCTGTGGTGTCCAGCCCTGCTCCTATTTCCTCTAGGCACAACTTTGAGCACCATTGTGGGCAAGTAGAGATTGCACCAGCATGTCGCCGCATCCCAGGCTGAATATCGGGATGTCGCGAATATGCATGGGCAAGCCCGCACTGTGCCACATACATTACTGGTGTGCCCTGGCAAATTGGGATCTGCACGGTGCAACATACCCTTTTGGATATCGCGCCGGGGCGCTCAGTGGGTTGCGCGTGAACAACCCCTTTGAATATTCCACCCCTAGTTTTTATAACAAACAATGATTTAGTTGCAGACAATAGTAGTGAGTAAAAAAAAAAAATTCAGAAGTCTACAGTGGCATAAAATACAAACATAGTTCATACAGATAGTGGTCTGAGAGGAAGTTTGAGCTGAAGTCATATTGGATTTAGCTAACAGGGGAGGCATGAGATTCAACAGAAACAGTTGCAGGGGGGAGTTGTCCAAAAGAGAGAGATTTAAAAGTCTGCTTTAACTGCACCAAGGTAGGGCAGGGCAGGCTCAGGCTGCTGGGGCCAAGGAATTCCACAGGAGTGGGGCTGAGAATGAGAAGGACCGTCTACCAGTTGTGTACTATACTTTTGGATCTTCCGGCATTGGGAAGGCTGATGTTCTAAGTGGGTGAATTAATTATGTCAGAGAGCCTAGGTGGGGCAAGAGGTTGCAAAAGCTTGAAGGTAAGGCAATACAGCAGATAGCACAATCTGGCTTTGAAGGAGGGCCATGCCTAGGTTGTTAACATTATGCAGTGGTGGGTTTTGGGGTGGGCGCCGGTTGCAAATCACCATATCCTATGGTAGAGTATTCCAGTTCTGTTGAGGGTGAGTTCTCATTGTGCCTGTAATACCATGGCACCACAGAATAAGAAAAGGAGGAGGGAGCTGAATGTGATGGTATGACGTGCCTCCCGTGACAGGTAGAGGGAAAGTCGATATAGTAGCCTAATCTTTAGATTGAGCATTTCAGTCAGTTCATCTACATGGGGTTCAAAGGTCATGGAATGATCAATGGTCATCCTCAGGTATTTAAAGGCCTGGACCACCACTAAGCTGACCCCATTGCTGGTGGTGATTTCGAGGAGATCCTGTTTATCTAAGCCAAGGCTTTTGTGACCAAATAGCATTGCTTTCATTTTTTTTGGCATTGAGTATGAGTTTGTTGGCCAGAAAACAACTTTCTAATGAGTGGAAGTCTTTCTGCAGCTGTGTGTTGGTCCAGGTTGGATCTGGGGAAGACCTGTACAGTATGGTGTCATCCGCATATAGCTGTATGGAGGCACCACTACAATTTTGAGGTAGGTCAATGATGAATAGTGAAAATAAAAGGGGACCAAGGATGGATCCTTGGGGTACCCCATCAGTGATTGACCTGGGGGGTGAGGTTGTTCTTACCCATTTAATGCACTGCTTCTGCCCAGACAGATAGTTCTGGAACCAGCGGCAGGATAGATCATCCAAGCCACATTCCTGCAGTCTCATGAGCAACAGATCATGATTAACCAGATCGGATGCTTTTGTTAGGTCCACAGAAATGGCCCCACATGCCAAATCCACATTCATGGCTTTGATAATATCACTAGTGATACATATGAAGGCTGTATCAGTGCCCTGGTTTTTGCGGAAACCATGCTGGAATTGAGTGAGTGCGTGATTCCATCCAAAGAAGTCTAATAGTTGTTCGTATAGTCATCTTTCCTGCACCTTGGCAATTGCACTGAGGAGGGATATAGGTCTGTAATTTTCTGTCTTGTCCTTAGTCCCCCCCATTTGTGTATGGGCACTACAAGAGCTAGTTTCTATTTCTCTGGGATGCTCCCAGCTAGGAAGGACTTATTAATTAGGTTTCTGATGGGGGTAGCAATTGCTTGTGCAGCAATTTTCAAAAACTGTGGTTCCAGTGAATCGTACCAGGAGAGCCTTCAGTTTTGAGTCTCTTAAGCTGTCTGAGGACCTCTAGTCTGGCTACTGTTCTAAGGTGGAACTGAGGTGAGAAATTCTTGCCTGGAGACTGTGGTAAGGTGATCGGTTGATGTCATAGCATTACTGCTGTTGGGAGGGTTGTGGGGTGTTGGGATGGGAGTGAGGGGGGACCTTAAACCTTTCAAGATCAGTGAAGAAGTGATTAAAAACCAAGGCAATAGCTAGGGGGTTGGATAGCATCTGACTGTCTAAATGGATTTTGTGAGCAGAGACAGAGGTTTCGAGCAACTGGTTTATCTGGGACCAGAAGTGCTTGGGGGAAGAGAGATTTTGGGTCTGTAAAGACTTAAGGTAAGACTGTTTGGCACTGTGTAATCTATTTTACATGAATTTCAGAGGGATCTATAGGAGTGCCAGTCAGAGGATAGGCATGATTGTTTAAATTGAAACCAGGCTTTGTCTTTGAGTCTTAAGAGCTTTTCATAGATAACTGTTAAGCCATGGGGCATGGAGACCCTTGGCCCTCCATCATCTTGTGGGGGCATGTCTGTTAACAACATTTGTGAAGTTGTATACAAAGTAGTCTGGTGCCTGTCTGACACTGGGGAAGTTACTTATTGGACTCCAATCTACTTCATTGAGGCTTGTGAGGGAGTCTGATTCTTCAAAATTAGAGAGGTCTCTGGCCTTAATATATTTGGGTGGGGAGTGGGGATAGTTATTTTTCTATATGCAAAAGACAGGAGAATGGTCACTAAGGATATCTGGAAGGATTCCAGCAGCTCTGATTCTATCTATTCTACTTGCTAGTATCCAATCTAATAATCTGTGTGTAACCCCAAGGGGGCGCTATCCCAAGGGCTACTACCCCGCCTGCCCTAACTGTGGCAGGGTGAGGGGCCCAGATCCATTGGCGGGTGCCTCCACCCAGAGGTCAGGGTTGAAACTGTCGTGGTTGACTCGGTCGCAGCCCTCTGGGTTGCTACAACCCCACTTCTTCCCACTAGTGACCCACGCAGTTCGATTTCAGTGTCTCTATCACTTACACTTATCCCCCGGCTCGAACCAGTCAGCTCACTCCGGGGACCCCTTGGAAAGTAAGGTACAGTTACACCACATTCACTGTGCAGTATTTCCCCATTAATACACAAACTAGCCAGTGTACTTTTGCAAAACAAGCAATCTGATTTATTTAAGGGGAGATAACAAGGACAGGGGCGGGGGGGAGATCAGGTTAATTGGCTTACCACTACAGTATATATAAAACTACCTATGGCTCTGTGCACTGGCCTAGTAAGTACTGTCTATGGGTACCCAAGCCCTAATGGCTAGTTCCTCGATGCAACTGGTTGGGGCCCTGACACACGCGAGAAGTTAATCCCTGAGCAGTTCAGATGGTGCCAGAAAGCTCAATTAGTGCTGTCAGCAATACAACAAAATGATTTAGGCTTTGTTTGTAACCTTTAGCAGGGAGCTACCCTGATTCAGTACTCACAACTCCAGCAGAGGACCATGCTTTCACACTCACAGGGCTGAGCCTGAGCTTAAAGGCCTCCTCACACACTTATATGGAAAAACACAGAGGTGTACCATACCAGGCAGCTGCTTTCAGGGTCCGACCGAACTCACAGCCATACGGGCGTTTCACTGCAGCTTCAGTGTCCTGACAGACCGAGCGCGATTCAGCAGATTCTCCAGTCCTCTTCAGGTGTAGCCTGGTAGGTAGCTGTGCTTACACACAGCCTCCTCTGACCGCAAGCCTGCGGATTTTGTCCCTGGGACACTGATAATGCAAACTGCCGCCTCAGGCCTTTCACACCGCTTCCCAGCCTTGAATACTCAATGGCGCAGGAGCTCAGGCTCCCTTCTCCTTCACAATCCTGAGCTGCATCTGCCCCTAAAAGCATGGGGCAGTCCTCACAATGCGGGTGCCACCCGATTCCATTGGCTGGTTACAAGTGCCCATCACTTAGTCTGGCCTTCAGTGGTGTGAAAAGGCGCCATGGCCCAGAATGCCACTTCCAAGAATTACAAGCTGTGTCTCCATTGGTCAGCTGGCTTCAGCCAGAGTCCTGATTCCTGGTTGGTCACCTCCACACCAATTCCAATGCCCCTTAGCTACTATTGGACCCCTTTCACACAGTCCGGGTCCAATATGAAGGGGCACAACACAAAGTCCCAGCTACAGTAAAGAGAAGTTAGACAAACTGCAATTTAACCAATGCTATACGCGTTTTTAAGGAGACAATTATATCTGTTAGACAGGCCCACTCAGCGCTCCTAGCGACCACAGAAATGGAGTGATCAAACAGCAGTCCAGAGCGGGACTCGAGCAGGGAAACCCCAGTCCCCCTATTGGTACTGCTAAAACCTGCAAGCAGGCAGCTCTTAGAGAGACAGTACTGGAGGCTTTTTAAAAGCACATACAACGCCCACAGAAGCGGCCTTACGCCAAACACCAGTCAGGCATGGAGCATTTAGGCAAGCTCCAGGAAAGGCTTCTAGGAACCCCCATTAGTAGGGGGTTACATGTGGTTACCTGATCTGTGGGGAAGTCTTGTAGGTTCAGCTATTAACAGTGAAAGATGGACATTATCCAAAGAGGACTGGTAAGATTTTTAATTAGAGCCCAGCCAGTTCAGATTGAGGTCCCCACACACAATGAGTTCCTTGGTGGACAGCTCAGAGAGGCAGGAAGTGAGGGAAGGCAGCACTTAGGATGAATGGTTGGGAGGGAAGTAGATGCAGCCAATGCAGAGGGTCTTAACAGCTCCTAAGGTGACCAATATGAGTATGGATCCCCCTGAGAAGTCTTTTGTGGAGGGCACATCCAGTTCACAGGCTGCTAGATGTGATCGAACATATATGAGGACAACCCCACCCTTTTTGGATAGCCAATCCCGCCTGAAAACTGTGTAGCCTTATAGCTCAATCTCTTGCTGTAGCACTGTAGGTTTGAGCCATGTCTTGGAGATGCCTATAATGTCTAGGGTGTAATAGAGTGCCCAGGCTTCAATATAATAAGGATTATTATTATTTTTATTTTTATTTGTTAACCAGGTAAGAGCACTGGACCAAGGGTCCTTTGGCAGGCTCGACCCTGGCTGATCCAGATTAAAACAGAAAACCAGGGCATAAATACATCCAATTAGTATGACAAAGTGACAGGTAATATATTGAGAACATATGTGATGGACATTGCTGCCAAGGCACATGTTGAAAATGTCTAGGAATACAGTTCCAATATTGTGATCAATACAGCTAGTCTCACTATCTAACAGAACAAGTAAACACCTAAACACAGATTGATCTAACATGACAATCAGGTGGTCATATTAAGACAAGTTACCTAGAAGGGGTTTGCTGACTATTAGCTAACAGTCTGTCATACATAATTCAGGAAAGTGGTCCAGACACTGTTATACAGTGATATCTTGTTCACTGCAAAGTGGTTGAGCGTTTCATTATAGGAAAGTGTTCCAAGCACCTGCTTCCAGAGGGCTGGGGAAGGGATATCCCGAGAACTCAATCTCTGCAATATTAGGTGTTTAGCCTCGATGGAAACAGCCACAAGCCATTTAAGCTGACGTTGGTCAAGATGGGAAACATCGGCAGGGAGCACAGAATGAATAACAGGTGAAAATGGAACCCTGCAGTGGAGAATTGCCTGACATAAGGCATGTACCTTCTTCCAATAGTCAGAGATCCCCAGGCAGTTCCATAGTATATGAATCAGAGAGGCTCCTTGGGCTCCTTGGGCCCAACATCTCTTGCAAGTATCAAGAGTTAATAGCCCCAGATTAACTAGGACTTGAGGAGTCTTGTACCAATAGTGCAGGACTTTATTCTGTATTAAATGACTTCTAGAGACATGCACTTCTGTGTGTGCTAATCTCCAACAAGTCTCCCAATCCTCTGTGGATGAAGGATGGTCCAAGTCAGCGTCCCAGTGGGATTTAGCTGGTAATGTATGGTCAACCTGAGCACCTTTCAGGGTCTGATAGATCAATCCAGCTACTCCCGATTTCTTCTGTAACCACAAGGTAGTCAGGGGCAGCAGTCTCTACTTGAGCCCCTTTTGATTGGGACTTCAGTAAAGACAGGATGGATCTCCTAAGTTGCAGGAATTTACTGTAGTCCCATTTTGGGAGGCCTCTAATCATGTGCAACTGTTCATAGGATTCTATTTACACACACTCAGAAATGTGACATCAGAGAAAGGCCCCACGGCCCATCTAGTCTGCCCAACACCCTACCTCCCCCCCTTCTGTTATGCTTCCACCCTCTTTTCCCAACCCCTTAAATCTATCCCAAGCCCTCTTGAACCCCTCCACCGTTTCAGCTGCCACTACCTCCTCCGGCAGCTTGTTCCAGGCCTCCAGCACCCTCTCCGTGAAAAACTGCCCCCTGACATTACCTCTATATTGCCCACCATCCAGTTTGAGGCTATGTCCCCTCGTGTTAGCTCCCTTCTTCAGTTTGAACAAGCTATCACCCTCCACCTTATTTATTCCCTTCTGATACCTAAAGGTCTCAATCATGTCCCCCCCCCAGTCTCCAGAGGGTACAAATTCAGCCCTCTCAATCTTCTCTCATAGGGTACATCCTGCATCCCTTGTACCATTTTGGTTGCCCTTCTCTGTACCCTCTCCATCAACTCAACATCTCTTCTTGGGTGAGGCCTCCAGAACTGCACCCCATACTTCAGTTGTGGCCTGATCATGGTTCTGTATAATAATAATAATAATAGTAATTTTTATTTATATGGCATCTTTCAATTATCAAGGCGCCTTACATAAACAACAATTAAAACAATTCAAACAGTCATTAAAAATATTCAACAGAACCAGGTCATTAAACAAATCAGTATTCCAAAAATGCTTTTACCCAAAGAAAAGTTTTCAAACCCCTCTTAAATCCCTCCACAGAAGTGCACATCCGTAACCGACGGGGTAGAGAGTTCCAAAGGATGGGGGCAGCATAAGAAAAAGCTCGAGCATCAGATGATTTCAAATTCACCCTTGGAACCTCTAGCAACCCCTCATCAGCTGAGTGGAGCGATTGATTGGGGCAGTAGGGTACCAGGAGTTCTTTCAGATAGACCGGGCCCAAGCCGTGTAGGGCTTTGTAAGTCAGCAAGCCGACTTTAAAGGTGATCCGCCACCGTATCGGCAGCCAGTGCAGAACGTGCAGGACCAGAGTAATATGACAGGATCTGCAAGAACCCTTCAAAAGCTGGGCTGCAGCATTCTGTACTAGCTGCAGGCGATGGATTTCAACCCTGAAAGCCCTAGATAAAGGGAGTTGCAGTAATCCAGGCATGAGGACACAAAGGCGTGGACTAAAGTTGGAAGGTCGTCAGACGGAACAAGATGCCTAACCCTGGCGATGTTCCTAAGATGATAAAAGGAAGTCTTGATGACAGCTGACACCTACGACACTCAAAAGACTCAATCCCCCCCCCACTAGTACATCTGTGAGGCCAAGTTCGGTCTTGAAACAGACTGCAACCCCCCCCCCCAGATCCAATCTCTGGCGGTGTATCACCGAGTACCCGGCCGGAGTCATAGCCTCCAAAATGGGGCCAGAATTATCATCCAACCAGGTCTCGGTGATGCAGGCCAGGTCCACCGTACCAACAAGATCAGCAATAATTGCAGTCTTATTTGTAATGGACCTGGCATTGCACAATATCGGCCCGAGTTGGATGAACCTTGCGGGCCGCTCGGGCCATCTACCCACCATGTTCGGTAGTGCCCTTGGGTATGGGCACCAGACATGGAAAACCATGATCTGGATTCCATTTCACCCTAGGGCCCCTTCTAGACCCAACCACCCCAATACGGTGACCCCCCCCCTCGTCCATCCTCCCCTGTTCATAAACCCTCGCCGTTCTCCCTCTCCTACGCATAACACCCAGCGCTCTACAGCACTGGTAGGTCTCAAACTGGAGAGGGGGAAGATAAAAAGGGTGAAGGGTGAGAAGAGGATGAGTAGCGCACTACTGTGGGGGCTAGGGACCAGCACATGCTGCAGCTATACTACTAAATAAAAGGTATAATAAACAAACCCCAAAATAATACTAATACAATTTAAAACCCCACTTGGCTCCCAGTTAGCTAGCATCAAATCTGAGCTTGAATCAGAAAGACCCTGTAATCCTCCCACGTACATAAATAACACACAAAAGCAAATATAAAAGACAACGTTTAGGGACTCTCACCACCCAAACCAAAAGAAATAAAACAACAAAGTGCAATGTATAATCCCCCCCCAAGCCCTCTCACCACTAGGGAAAGAGGGTAAGGTGGCACTCTCACTGCCAAACAACAAAAAAACCCCAAAAAAATAAGATACAAAACAAATCAAAAATTTTTCAGTCAACAAAATGGAATTATGAACCCCAACAAGTCCTCTCACAACTGGGAGAAGGATAACTTTGGCCTTTCTCCACCAGAAAAAGTCATGAGCTATAAAATCAAACACAAACAAACATAAACAATCAAAGTGTATGGACGCAGGGTCCTCCCACCACCCAATCGCCCAAACGACAAAAGAAGTTGTAATCCACTGGAGGGAGTCAGCGGTCTCTCAGTACAAGCCCAAAGTTTGATGAATCCAAATCCAGAAGAAAGTCACAAAACCAGATTAATCCAAAGAGAAAAAGGCAATTCAGAGGCTAAATCCACTAAAATATTTTTTCTTGAAGAGTCTCACCCACATTTGGACCCCTTTACTCCCCGCCAGGAGCGCTCCACAGGAAATAATGCAACCCACATCAAAGGACCCTAACAAAGGCCGCTATTGCAGCTGTTATTGTGGGTCAAATGGGGCGTAGTACCCCAGCCGTCTCCCCGGCTGGAAAAATACTCCAAACCCTCCGTGGGGCGGCGGATCCCGAAAGAGAAAACACCTGCCAGAGTGGTCAAATGTCAGAGATTTAAACTTAAACAAAGGTTCTCCACCAGTCTCGATCATCCCACCACCCAAGTTTTAAGGGGTGGACAGAGAAAATGCACAGCAATCTCCAGCAGAACCCAAATCGAAGTTTCTCCATTCTCCTTGCTAGCTTTCTTCACACCCATGACTCCACCAGGTACACCATGAGGACTATCCAAAGACTCTCCACAGCCCTCGCCCTCCTTACACCCGTAAAGCTCTTATGCAGGAAGCAAAAAAGCATAGTCAGCACATGACTTTTGTGCACTACCAAACTCCCTCAAACTCAAACAATGCTGATGTTAGCGGGAGGCAGAATAAACAAAATAGGCAAGGGGAAAGCTTGACCGACTTCTCTCCCCGAATCAAGGAAACGAGCAAAACTTGAAGCCAAGCTACCGCTAAATGGCAAGACTCCAAACTGAGAACCGCTGTAAAATGAAAACAAAAAGGAAGAAAAAAATGACACAAAATAACTAAAAATAACTAAAGTAAATTAAAGCTAAAAACTCCCGAAAAGGAGCAGCAGCAGCACGCCCAGCCTGGCGGACATCTTGGAAAGGAGTTATTGCAATGGCATTAATGGCATTAGCACCTCCCTCTTCCTGCTATTAAAACCCCTCACAGTGCTGGCCAATATTCCGTTTGCCTTTCCCACCGCCCTGCTACACTGGCTGCCCACCTTGAGGTCACGCGATACCATAATCCCCAGGTCCCTTTCTGTTTCTTTCTCCTTAATCACCACCTTCCCAAGGGAGTAAGTTTTCCCTCCTATTCCTCCTCCCTAGGTGCATCAGCGGAGCACTTTTGTGCATTGAACTTCAATTTCCAGGTGTCAGACCACCTCTCCAGCCTCTCCAGGTCCTGCCTCATGGCTTGCACCCCACTAGGTGAATCCACCATATAGCAGACCTTTGTATGATCTGCAAACAGGCACACCAGTCCCTCCAGACCCTCCACAAGGTCACTAACATAGATGTTGAAGAGTATTGGTCCTAGCAGTGACCCCTGTGGCACCCCACTGGTCACTGCCAGTTCCCTGGAATGTGTCCCATTTACCACCACCGTCTGACTCCTTCCCTTCAACCAGTTTTCCACCCACCTGGTGATCCTGTGGTCCACCCCAGTCTGTCCAGCTTATACACCATTCCACTATGCGGAATGGTGTCGAAGGCCTTATTGAAATCCAGATAGGCCACATCCACCGCTCCTCCCTGGTCCACTATCTGTGTCACCATATCGAAAAACTCTATCAGGTTAGTCTGATGGGACCTTCCCTTGGTGAAGCCATGCTGCCTGTCATCCTGCATGCCATTCATCTCCAAGTATTCTATCAACCTGATCTTAAGTAGTGTTTCCATTACCTTCCCCACCCCGAGGTAAGACTAATGGGATGGTAGTTTTTGACCTCGTCCTTCTGCCCCCCCCCATGTAGTGCGACCACCTCTGCCCTCTTCCAGTCCATTGGCACCACCTCTGTGACCAAGGACAAGTTAAACAGCCTCACCAGATGCGGTTCCAATTCATCCTTCACCTCCTTGAGAACCCTTGGGTGTATTCCATCAGGTCCCATTGCCTTGTCCACCCTAAGTCTACCCAGCTCTTCCCTTACTCCTTCAGCTGTGAATTCTGCCACACCCACCTGCCTGTGGCTGTCACCCTCCCCACCCCTTCCTGGTCCCCTGCCCTCTCTTTCCTCCATGAAGATTGAGGCGAAATAGCTATTTAATGCCTCTGCTTTTTCAAAATCCCCTTTCAGTACTGTTCCACTTTCCCCCCTTATCCTTAAAATCCCATGCTGTGCCCTCCTCCTTTCTCCAAAGTACCTAAAGAAGCTTTTGTCCCCGCTCCTTGCCTGCTTCACTATCCTCTCTTCACTGGCCTCCTTAGCCCTCCTTATCTTTTGCCCGGCCTCCTTTCTTTTTTCCCTGTAGGTTTCCCTGTCCTCATCCTTTTGTGTCCTCCTGTACCTCTTGAATGCTCTAGTCTTCTCTTTGACCCCAATGCCATCTCTCTAGTGAAACATAGAGGTCTTTTCTGTCTTCTATTCTTTCTTACCCTTCTAATACATGAGTCCATGGCTTTAAATACCCCTCTCTTGATGGCTGCCAATAATTTATCCACTCCCTGCACATCCCCTATCCTCAACATTTCTTCCCTGCCTACCTTCCTCATTCCATGAAAGTCAACCTTCCTGAAGTCCATTACCTTGGTTATTGTCCTAACCCTCTCCCTGCCTGCTCTCACTCTGAACCTGACAGCCCTGTGGTCACTGGTGCCAAGCTCTTCCCCACCTCCACCTCCTCCACACTATCCCCATTTGTGAGGACCACATCCAACAGGTTTACACCCCAGTGGGCTCACTGACCCTTTGCTGCAGGAATATGCCCTGAAGAGCCTTGAAGATTCCCCTGCTCCTTGCGGAGATTGCTGTCTGGGCCTCCCAGTTGATGTCTGGAAGGTTCAAGTCCCCAACTAGCACAATTTCCCCTTTCCATACCATCCTTGCTACTGATTCTACAAAGTGTCTATCCCCTTCCTCCCCCTGCATAGGAGGCCTACAGACTATCCCAACACGCAGGTTTTCCCCGTCCCCTGTCTAGGGTGACCCACATTATCTCTGTTTCCCCCTCCTCATCCTGCCCTTCCATGGCCCCAATCCCTTTCCTGACATATAATGCCACCCCTCCCCCCTCCCCCTCCCGATCCTTCTGAAACAAACAATACCCTGGGATCACTGTCTCCCAGGCGTGGTGCTCATTCCACCAAGTCTCCTCACTGCTACAGTGTCTGGGTTCTCCTCCATCTATGGTGGCCTCCAGTTCTCCCATTTTGTTTCCTAGGCTCCTGGCATTTGCAACCAAAGCCCTCCAACATGTAGCCCCATCCCGTCCTTCCTGCTGCTAACTGATCCTTTGATGAATGTTAGACTTTGGGGAGGCTGAGAGCTTCTCTGTCTGCCTCACGAAGGATGGCTCTGTCCTTAGCCCCCCATTTAGTTTAAATTGAACCTTGCCATGGATTCCCCAGTTTACTTTTTAGTGCAGTTGCCCCTGAAAAGCTCAGGTGCAGCCTGTCTTGGGCTTACAGCCCCTCCTCCTCCCATGTAGAGCCCCAGTCACCTATCCAGCTGAACCCCATCCGACTGCACCAACCTTGTAGCCAATTGTTGAATGCCCGTATCTTTTTCTTTCTGGGTGTGCTCGCTTTTGGTACTGGCAATGCCTCAGAGAAGGACATGGAAGGAAAAACAGTGTTGCTCCCACAGAACCTAGCGAGTTCCTCAAACCTTGCCTGTACCTCCTTCAGACTGTTCCCCTCCAAGTCATTTGTGCCCAGGTGAAACACCAGATGTGTCCTTTCATCCTGCTGCTTACCCCAGGAAGGAATATGATGCCTCACCTCCAGCGCCGTCATCCCTGGCATGTACTGTACCTATACTGCATCGTTTTTTGCTCCCTTCCTTCCCCATTTTAGCCCCTTAATTATTGAGTCCCCCAAGAGTGCCACCCTACTGCCCCCTGCTTCCTGGGTGTCCTTTTGGCCTCTAGCTTTGTGTCGTGGGGTTTGGCTCCCTTTGACTCCTCCTCATGTTGCCTTGTATTACGTAACAATAGCTCTCAGATTCAGTTAGTACCCTTGCTTGACCAAGGTTTCCAAAACATTGTCTTACTGTCAGTAGTGAGCTCAATGTTTTCCCAGAGGGGAGTAAGCTTGGTGGGGCAAAGACTAGTGTGTAACATCTTGCTGATAGCTTTCCAGCCAGTCAAGGAGCTTTGGATGGTGGGGACCCCTGTCAGCTTTTAGGAGAAGGACCATACAAAGCTACACTGGGAGAGGCACCTGACATAAATGTGGATTCCATTTCAACCCATAAGGGGAGGCATTCTGCATCATCATGAAATCAGTATAGTTTGTGCACCTATAAAAGCTAAGTAGTAGGCTTTGCACCAGGATAGCCCCACCCCACCCCCACTAACCAGTGTGCTTGGATTTGGCTTTACTATAGCATGGTGCCCCTCCCCAAGAAAGAACCAATGAGTTTATCTAATTTAGTAAACCATGTATTAGATAAGGGGAGGGGTTGGTTATGCAGCAAATACAGACTTTTTGGGAGCATTATCAGTGGTATCACCTCAATTTTCCCACGAGTGACAGGTTAAAGTGTCGCCACCAGTCAGATTCAAACATACGAACATACAAAAACTGCCAGCAGAAAAGGCCATTTGATCGATCGAGTCTGCTCAATTTTACAGCTAGCACCCTATTCTGCAGCTACCCCTCCCTCCCTACTCCCCTCCCTTGACCCTTCCTTTGCCCTGTCCCAGCCTCTCTTGAAGCATCCCACTGTTCTACAGGCCACCACTTCTGCTGGTAGCGCGTTCCATTCTGCCACCACCCTCTCCTTAAAAGTGCCTTCTCAATTCCTTTCTAAACTTTCCACCCTCTAATCTCATATCATTGCCTCAGTGTCCCTCCCCACCCTCCCTTTGAACAGTCCCTCCATGCCTGTCTTGTTTATTCCCCTCATGTACTTGAAGGTCTCAATCATATTTCCCCTGTCCCTCCTCTCCTCCAGTGAGTACATGTTCAACTCTCTCAGTCTGCTTTCATATGGTAACTCCCCCAGACACTGGATCATCTTTGCTGTTCTGCATTGCACCCCTTCCAGTAATCTAAAGTCTGTCTTTAGGTATGGGTGCCAGAACAACATGCAGTTCTCTAGGTGGGGTCTGACCAGCGATCTACACAATGGCAGAATCACCTCCTCCTCCTTGAGGCAATACCCCTTGCAATACAAACCAGCATTTTGTTGGCCATTGCTGCTGCCTTCCTACACTGTGCAGAGTTGTTCATTACTCCCATAATATGCATCCCAAGCTCTTTCTTCTCCTCAGTCTCAGCTAGCTGTACTCCCCCCAGATGGTATTTTTTCCTTGGATTCTTTGCCCTGAAATGCAGCACCTTGCATTTCTTGGCATTGAATCCCAGTTGCCAGGTATCTGACTATGTCTCCAACCCTGCCAGATCTTCCTGCAAACCCTGCCACCCCCTGAAGAAGACTTTTGAAATTGGCATGTGGTATCAGGGTGAGGTCTGCCTTAACATGGACATCTAATAAATAATACCCTGCAGAGCCCATGTAAGGCCAGCTGCCTGAAAGGGAGAACTGGAACAGTTCATAGTGAGGGCCAGTATATGGGTTTTAGCTTTATTCACCCGAAGGCCAGTCAGCTCAGAAAACATCCGTAAGACCTGCATCAGAGATGGAATGGAAGTGTTTGGGGTAGAAATGAGTACCATGTAAGGCCAGCTGCCTGAAAGGGAGAACTGGAACAGTTCATAGTGAGGGGGCAGTATATGGGTTTTAGCTTTATTCACCCGAAGGCCAGTCAGCTCAGAAAACATCTGTGAGACCTGCATCAGAGATGGAATGGAAGTGTTTCGGGTAGAAATGAGTACCAAAGGGTAATCTGCATAAATCAAGGTAGATTAGTTTTGAGTCCCCATGGAAATTCCCCAAACCTCTGGGTTGGAGCAGATAGCCGCTGCTAGGGGTTAAGTGGCTAGAAGAAAAAGAAGGTGCGAGAGGAAACATCCCTGTTTGGTACCTTTCTGCACAGGAAAAAGATCAGACAGACAGCCATTAGTGAAAACTTTGGCAGAAGGGGAATTATATAAAACCTGCACCCACTGCAAAAATTGATGCCTGCAACCAAATTGGGTGAGGGCTGCATAAAGAAAGGGCCGGCTCACCAAATCAAAGGCTTTCTCAAAGTCTATCGAGACTGCTGCTGCCAGAGAATGGGCACGCTTTTCCACAAAAATGAAACTGGAAAGTGAACACATATGATCCGCCCCAATCTCCCCTTCAGAAAGCTGGCTTGTGAGGGTTGTACCAGCTGGGGGAGCGAAGGCTCCAACTGAGCAGCTAGGATCTTTGTAAGTTCTTTGCAGTCGGCATTTATAAGGAAGATGGGTTGATAATTAGTACACAGGGAGCGGTTCTTACCTTTCTTGGGTACACCTGGAAGAGATGGGGGGAGTGTCCCCATTGAATAGGGATGGTTGCACATCTCCTTCAGTCTAGGGGCTACCAGGTCAGGGATTTACTTGTCTACGTCAGCTGGAATGTTGTCTTCTCCTGGAGCCATAGAGGAGGAGAGAGCGTTGATATCCTGAGTCACCTCAGAACCAGAGGGAGAGGTGTCCTGGATGCCTGGACTTCCTCGGAGAGGTGAGGCAAGTTCATGTGGTCTAAAAATTGTGTGATACTGTTTTCCAGTGGGGAATCACTGGCCATGTATAGGACCTCATAGAAACATTTTATAACAAGGTTAATGTCCACCTGTATGTGCCTAATATGCCCACTCTCATCTTGTAAGGATGTAATAACCCTTGAAGCCTGCTGCATCTTCAATCTATGCACTAGTAGCTTGCCAGCATGTTCTCCTGTCTTGCAGAATCTGTGCTTGGTGCAGGCTAATGCTAGCTTGGCCTTGTGTGATAGCAGAACATTTAGGCAGTACATCAAGGAGGTAATGGCTGACAGATTTTGCTGTGAGGTGTCTTTACCCGCTTTAAAATTTAATTCTCTACCCAGCAGTTCTTAACATCAGTTTCTTCTCTTCCTCTTCCCAATCTCTTCTTTTATGATGGTCAAACCCTATTAAACCCCCTCTTAGGTAGGCCTCATAGGCCTCTCACTAAGTAGCTAGACTGACCTCTGGAGTAGTATTCAAATGAACGTAGGATTAAGTTTCCGTGTGGATAAATTCCTGGAATTTAGTGTCCTGTAAAAGAAGGGAGTCTAAGCGCCACTTATTGGGTCGTTGTTGAGGTGGGGCAATTTGGAAGGAAATAGACACTGGTGCATGATTCTACAGGATCATGTCCCCAATATCCACCTGAATCAGGGCCTGCGTAAATGTGGGAGAGTGCAGCCAGTAATCAATCTGGCTATACAATTGGTGGGCTGGAGGAAAAAAGGGTAGTCCTGAGCTGTAGGATGGAGTAATCTTCAGCCATCAGAGAGAGAGCATATTCGTAAGTGCTTGAAGTGCAGAGGAAGTAGCACTAAGGGTCGAGTTAGAGGGAGTATGCCTATCCAAGAAACCATCTCGGGGTACATTGAAATCCCCTCCTAGCAAGAGGGGGAGATTGTTTGGATGAAAAACAGTAGAAAAATGGCGCACCGTTGATGCAGCTTGATGGCTGGCTCTGGATCGCCCAGCCTTGGATCACCACTGAAACTGGATCCGGACTTGGTGGGGAGTATAGGGGAGCTCTCCACCATCCTGCTGTTGGGGGGAAATCCATGGGGGCACAGAGTGGGAGTTTCAATGGGGGCTGAGTCGGGACAGCCGACAGCCGGATGGAGTCTAATGCCAGGACGCGGATTGCCTAAAGTGAACCAGGTATAAATAGGAGTAAAAAAAAAAAAGGTACAGATCCAAATCCCTGGTGATATTTCATTTCATACTGTAGGTATACATAAAAAAAAAAAAACTGAGACAGAGATTATCGGCAAACAGTTTTTTGGGTGTGAGTGTGGAAGAACCAGGTTCTAATTTTGTCTTTATCTGGACAGATCTCTGGTCAAGGTGCAGTCGAAGTGGCACATCAGCCAGAGAGGGTCAAGTCTTTGGGTGTTTTGGTTGTCTGTTTTTCAGCTTCAAGCCAGGATGGACGGTGTAGGAAAATGACGGTTACATTGGAGAGCCAGCTGGCAGACCTGCTGTGGAGCAAAGGCAAGGCATGGTGGGATGCCTTGTTTCCAGGCCAAGGTGGCAAGGAACAACTGCAGCCATCAGAGGAACCAGGTCCATTGAATGGGCAGCAGCCAGTTCCAGAGGACAGAGTGGTAATGCTGCTACCAGAACCCGAACAAGCCCAGCCACCCAAGAAAGCTAAGATGCAACAACCTGCAGGTAAGCCTGATCTCGAGAATATGTCTGTGGTGAGTTAAAGGCTATGCTGAGGCTATCACTAGAGAGGCCACAGCAGACACCCATGCGTCAAGGCAGGAAACCTCGTAAGACGTCAGGGAATGACAAGCACTGTGGGGAGGAAGACATTCCAGACCCAAGGTTAACTGGAGGTGTGAAGGAGAAGAGGCCTGAGGCTTGTCTCCAAGGAACCCTGCAGGGTCCAAGCCAGATTCCTGCAGAGGCGGCAACAGCAAGGGTAGAGCTGGTTCAGGTGGAACCGGTGGCTGGGCCTTCTTTGATCTCGGCAGGGTTTGAACAGAAGCTAGATAAGGTGCTGGCCTACACTGCAACCCAAGAAAAGGCACAGGCCACACCAGGGATAGTGGTCCCAGGTTCAAGTGGTCCAGTGGGTTCAGGTCTGGGTCCAGTGGCAGAGCAGGCTACTAGCAGTCCGCGGCCAACCGAGCAGGCAACAAAAGGTTTTGTGAGCCTGGGTGAACCCATGGGTTCTCACATGCTGGAAAAGACAAGACAACCAATCATAAAAGGGGAGTTTGTAAATGTCTTTACATTGTGTAATAGGCCTAGAGAGCCGAAGGAGGATAAAGATAAAAAAAGAAAAAAAAAAAGAAAGACAGTGATGATGGAGAGGAAAGGAAATGAAAGGTACCAGTTAAAAGAACTTGGGAGAATTGGCTGATGGGGTTTTCAATTTATGCAGGCTTGCTGACGCAGGGCAATCCGGCCAAGGCAGGGGGCCTATGGGTTTACCTGAGCCAAGTTATGTCCACGCTGGTGGCAAAACCGGGAGTGGGGGGGTGGTTAGAGTATGATAAGGAGTTTTAGAAATGCATGCAATATGATACAGCTAGGTCATGGAACATGTTGGACTTACCCCTGCTTTGGGCAATAGATATGGGAGGAGGGGTCCAGCATACCGACAGTGGCTTTCCCATCAGAAAGCCATGGTCTCCCAAAAAAGAGGCTTCTGACTATGGGAAAAAATGGGGAGGGGGTCATTGCTGCTACTACTACAACCAAGGCATGTGTAAGGTGGAGCAGTGTACATTCAAGAACGAGTGCTTGGCATGTGGCAAGCTGCACCCCTTCATCCAGTGCAAGTGGGGCTCAGGGTCTGGATCCTTTCACCCCTATAAAAGAGGGTGGCACAAAGGTCCCAACACCCATAAGGGCGGACCATCTTAAAGAAAGGCTAAGGCACTACCCAGACATGGTGGCCATATGTTACCTGGTAGAGGGATTTGGAGCAGAATTCTGGATCCTGTATGAGGGTCCCCGCTAAAGTTATGAGGTGCATAACCTGAAATCAGCTAGGGAGCAACCAGCGGTAGTCCCAGAAAAAAAAAATTGGAGAAGGAAATAGCAGCAGGTAGGGTGAGTGGTCCGTTTAAGGCACCGGCTGGGAAAATATTCAGGGTGTCACCAATTGGGCTGTTACCAAAGAAGAACCCTGGGGAATTTAGGATGATTAACCATCTATCCTACCCAGAGGGGGATTCGGTGAACCATTTCATAGACCCGACACACACGGCAGTGTCGCATGTGTGCTTTGATGACGCAGTCGAGGTGATTCGGCCTACTGGTCAAGGGGCCCTCTTGGGAAAAACAGACATTGAATCAGCCTTCAGACTGTTGCTGGTACATCCGGATGACAGAGACCTGCTGGGGATGAAGTCTGAGGGACAATACTTCAGGGACAACTGCATGCCAATGGGCTGCATGGTGGCCTGCGCGGTGTTCGAACAATTTAGCACAGCACTATAGTGGGTCATGGGTCAAGAAACGGGAAGAGAAGAGATCATCCATTATCTGGATGATGTCTTGTTCATGGGTCAAGCAGGTACCAATGATTCATATCATGGACACCTTCCAGGAGGTGTGTTCGGATCTGGGGGTGCCATTAGCCCAGGAAAAAACAGAGGGCCCTACTACCACACTCTCCTTCCTGGGCATTGAGACTGACATGGTGGCCAGTGAATGTAGGCTTCCCCAACAGAAGTTGGAGGCTTTGAAAGAACTCTTGGGGAAAGTAACTCGGGCAAAAAAGGTGACACTCAAGGAGTTGCAGCAACTGGGGGCCACCTGAATTCTGCATGCAAAATCATGCCAATGGGCAGGACATTCATGCAACATCTTGCCCAGGAGGGGGCAGGCTGCTCCAAGCCCTATCACAGGATTCGATTTATGGAATCCATGAGGGAGGACCTGGGGGTTTGGTGGACCTTCCTCGGTTGCTTCAACGGGAAGGCATTCTGGCAGGCCCCATTGACCAGCCAGGAGCTCGAGCTCTTCTTTGATGATGTGGGTGACCTGGGGTTTGGGGCATATTTCCAAGGGCAGTGGTGCACAAGCCAGTGGCCTGACTCAAGGCACGAGGTGGGGATTGATGAGACAACTGATGCTACTGGAATTTTTTCTGATTGTAGTCGCACTGGAGTTTTGAGGAGACCAGTTTAGGGATAGGGCTATCCAATTCAGATCAGATAACATGGGGTAGTGTATACCATTAATCAACAGCTGGGGGGGAAAGGACCTATAGAAGACCTCATAAGGGTCTTCGTGTTGAGATGTCTGATGTTGACATTACATTCAGGGCACAGCACATGCCCAGTGTGGATAATGGTATTGCTGAAGCTCTTACTCGTTCACAAAGGTTTTGTCATTTGGTGCAGCAGCGTAGAGAGCCCCCAGGGAAGTGCCACCGTACTTATGGGATTTGGTAACTCCATAGCCTGGGAACTGATCAGCGGTTCCCTGGCACCGAGCACCTGGGCTGCTTATCAGAGGGGAGTAGATAGCCCCTGGAGCGTTCGTCAAGGGCAAGGATGGGATAACATCTGGCCTATCCCAGTGGAGCACTTGTGTGCATACATCCTCCATAAGAGGCAAAATAGCAGCTCATGGGCAGCAATTGGGCAACATCTAGCAGGGATAGCCTGGTTTTCAAAAGTGATGGGGTATGCAGATCACACCAGAGCCTTCCCATTGCACAAATTGCTTGAGGGATGGGCTCGGGGGACCCCGAGGAGACCAGACACTGCGAGTCCAATCAGCCCAGAGCTCCTGCACTGGGTCTAGGAGCTGCTAGCTCAGGTGTACTCCTCTGATTCTGAAGTCCACCTCTTTAAGATGGTTTATATGGTTGCATTCTGTGGCGCCTTCAGGGTGTCGGAGATACTGCAACCAAGCAAAGCGGCATGGTTACCAGTGGCTCTGACAGATGAAGAAGTCATGCTTACAAGCATGTGCATTTTTATCTGGCTACAGAAGACCAAAACAGACAGCAAGGCCAAAGGATGCTGGTGTTGCCTCAGGCCCCCACCCAGGGTGCAGTGGGAAGTACAGGATATGGTATCAGACTATGTGTTACAGAGAACTGAGCATGGGTTAGCATTTTTTCATCATACTGATGGGTCCCCAGTTACGGTCTTTCAGTTCAGGCATGTGCTGAGCAAGAGCCTGGAAAGACTGGGGATGGATGCAAGAGGGTACAACACTCACTCATTTAGGATTGGGGCACCATCTCATGCCTGGCTGGTGGGTTTCACAGATGAAAAAATTCAGGCCTTGGGGAGATGGTGGTCACAGGCTTTTGAAGGTTATGTAAAGTCATATATGCTTTAACTTCTTTCTTGTTTTGACAGGCCATATTCATCAGAGGAAACATATCTAGGTATGTGGGCACTCCTTCATGCATTGGGCGGTCATACATGCGTGGAAAAGCCAAGGTGGAAGAAATTTGCATCTGGATCCATGGACCTTCGAGGTGCAATGGTTGAGCCACAGGGGCATGTGCTGGAGAAGTTTTCTACCACTGGCGGTGGAAGAAGCTCAATGAAGGGGTCTGCTGCAGTTGCTGATTGTTTATTTGGTGGGTAATGATATTGATACCCTATCATCTATTGTTCTGCTAAGACAAACAAAAGAGGACTTGAAATATCTGAAGGGCATATGACCTGAGGTGCATATGATGTGGTCCGATGTAATCCAAAGAAGCCAGTGGCACAAGGCGCGCAACCCCAAGGCTCTAGAAAAAGTACAGTGGCAGCATAATGCCACCATGAGGGCATTTATGGGGTGTATAGCTGGTACCACGGTAAAACATGATGATATTAGAGCTAAAAATAAATAACTTTATATTAGAGATGGAGTACACCTGTCAAGTGCAGGTTTAGACAGATATATTGAGAACATACACTGAGCAATAGAGAGAATACTAGAATAGCGTGCTTGTGGGGGGTGAGCCAGGGAGGGCTGACCTTGTGGCGGCTAGGTGGTATTGGTTGGTTGATGCGGGGGAAGGGATTGGGGGTTCTTGTTCTTTTGCAGAACAGATCACCCGGAGGCTGACAGGAGTTCTGGACCATCCAGATGGGGCTCACCACTTTAAGAATATGGTGGCACCTGGGTGGCAGCCTCCTTTGGTGAGAGCCTGTGGTGACATGGCATCCCCAAATGTAGATGGATGTCTCGGTAGCCGGTCAAGAGCCACTCCTCAAGCCCCGGAGGCCGGGTACCTCGCGTGGGCTTGCAAAGTTAACAGCTTCCGTATGAGGGAAGACTGGTGTTTAAGAATAATATACAGGCCAACCAAGACCACCTGGCAGCGTACATTCAACATGTATTCATGACTGGTTAATAAACACTTGGCTGTGGCCATTTAACTCCATTGCTTGGTGTGTGTCTCAGTTTGTTCAGGTGGCATGGAGGGGGAATACTGTGCCCTATAAGACAATAACAGAGCCCCCAATGCCTAGCTGGGGGTGGCCTTTTGTTTGTGGGCTCACCCCCTTGATGACACCTGGGTGAGTGGGGGGGTAGACAGGTTGGTAGGTAAGGGGCCAGCCCTTTAGGGGCGGTCACAGGTAGAGAGGTGTTCCCATGGGGAAGGAAAGGGGGAAGCTGAAGGATAGGAGCATCAACCTACATAAGGTTGGTGCTAGAGGGGTTTGCCCTCTTTGCCTCCCCTCTCAGATGAATCCCAACCTGACCCACCCTTGTAAAAGCAGGGGGGGACTTTTAGACAGGCAGGGACTCACTGATCATGATCGCATAAGGGGTCAAGAAGGAATTTCCCGCTTTTTCCCCATAGGGTTTTCCATTTTTTTGCCTTCTCCAGCGAGAGCAGGTAGAATAAGTAGGTAGGATTGGATGTCACAGTCATGAATGTAAGCCATGGTGGTCCTGGTAATAATAATAAAAGGTGTTGGTTTATTGATGCAGGGGGGAGAATGGTCTTTTGCAGAACAGATCACCTGGAGGCTGACAGGAGTGCTGGATGGTCCGGATAGGGCTCACCACTTTAAGAATATGGTGGCACCCGGGCGGTAGCCTCCTTGGGCGAGAGCCTGCGGTGACATGGCATCCCCAAATGGAGGTGGACATCTTGGTAGCCAGTTGAGAGCCACTCCTCATGCCCCGGAGGCCGGGTATCTCGTGTGGGCTTGCAAAGTTAACAGCATCCATATGAGGGAAGACTGGTGTTTAATAATAATATACAGGCCCACCAAGACCACCTGGCAGCGCACATTTAACATGTATTCATGATTGGTTAATAAACACATGGCTGTGGCCATTTAACTCCATTGCTTGGTGTATATCTCAGTTTGTTCAGGTGGCATGGAGGGGGATACTGTGCCCTATAAGACAAGTGATACACTGAACCTTGTCCGAATTCTCAAACTTTTCGGGACAGCGCGATAGAACCCGCAGCAATGGTTCTCAATTGGGCTTGGCATCAGCTCAAATTTGTCACAGCTACACCTGTAGAATATAATAGGAGTAATTACATTTCATTTATTTTTCCATGAGATTTAACTTGAATAATACAGTAATTTAGTTTAAGTATTCAATTAAATGCAGAAGGAATGCACACAATGTATTGAATGAAAAAGAAACATGACAGACAGCTTAGAAACCTCCCTGGATGGATTGTTTTATAGTAACTTGCAATATTTTAAAATGTATTAATTTGTTTGTAATGTAAAAGCTGTTACAGTGTGCATTTACCTAACACAGTGGCCTATGGATAAAGAATAGAACAAAATCTAACCACATATATAGTACACCATTTAGTCATCTGTCTTCAAAATCAATACACTTTGTGAATCTTGGCCACAGAGATTAGAGTAACGAGCTGTGAATGATCTTGGTACATCCAGCAGACCTGTGTTTGAGTCACACAACCTCCACTCACATACTGTGTGACTCTGAGCAAGTCACTTAACCTCCCCAGTGCTTCCAGGTCACCCCTGAAAAAAGGCACCTGTACTTAGTGGGTAGTACCAGGTTACTGAAAGACTAAAAAAAATATATTGTATGATCTGCTGAAAACCATGCTTGCATAAGGAACTGTACATAGCTAAATGGGTATTGCAGTCATCATTTAATGAAGTACCTAATGGTGGTGGTATTTATATTAGACAAACATTTACTATCTCATGCATACTGAAAAATAAGTTCATAAGTAGTGCAATTGATTTGAAGATTGTGTTGCTTACCAAGACTGCTAAATGCAGAAATTGGTCACCATAAACTACTTTGCTTTTCAGTAAACCATCATTAATGCAAATGACACACATGATATTTTTTTTTAATTATTTATTGAATTTTGTTGACCGGGTAGGCCCACTGAGACTAGAAGTCCCTTTTTCAAGGACGACCCAGGGAAACAGATGGTAACCAACTGAAACTGAACCAGATTGAGCTGTTGGTGGTATTTTTAGCGAATGGGGGAAATTTGGCCAGGACACCAGGGAAATTCCCCTACTCGGTAGACAGGTGGCACTGTGTCTATGGGGAACGTCCTCGTTGCATGGAGGTAGACAGTGGAGGTGGACTTGCTGCTGAGAGCGAGCCAGCACAGCCAGGCAGGAAGAATGGTACGGCTGGGAGGCACCCTCAGGGTGGCCAGCTGTTCGTACCTCATCCCCTGCCTTTGGCGGCGGTGAACGATGGAGATGCCATTGAAAATAGGGAAACTCCTGATTCCCCCACCATGCCAGAAGTCGTTTCTGTTTTCAGTCCAGATCCAGGTATGATGCCTGTGATGGAAACGAGGATATGGATAACCTGGTTAAAGTAAAACAGGATCTATTGGCTAAAGCAGAAGCAGAATACCGTATTGTGAAACAGAGAGCAACAGAGGGGAAAAAAAAGGAAACGACCCATATGAGGCTCTCCGTCACCTACCTCAGAGATGTCGGCAAAAGTTTTTGTTGTGGCCTCGCAGCCACAGGATATTCCAGTCCTCAACTCGCCAGTTGTGGAGCAAGAGCAGGAAGTTTGTTTGTGACAGGATTAACAATGGTTTCCAGAGCAAGCCTTCGAACAGGCTGGCTGGATCTGAAACGAAGCAGGTCAGTGGAGAGCGGATCCCAAAATTCCGCCTCCAGGCCACGAAATCTACGGGGTTCTACCAGGGTAAAGGAGGATACGTTTTTTGATGTTGAAGGCATTCTGGAAATGCCACTTACAGGGAATTTGCACCCAGTACCCCCTACAAACCCACCAGTGGACAGTCCCCCTCTATGAACCCAGGTATTAACGCTGTGCAGTCAGATGAAAACTTATCTGGCTCTATATCTCTTTCCCCCGATTGAGGCCCTCACACAACAGGAAACCCCTGAGGCTCCACAGGCAAACAACCTTCCTCTTAATGGAGATGAGAGGTCTAGTGTAGCCCCTGAGGTGACAATAGACACAGAGTCTTTACCTCCCAACTTGACAGCACCTACACATGCTAGTCTTTTTCAAAAGCCTGTCTCTTTGGCTAAATGTCACAGTGCTGTGAGATTATGGTTTTTGGGGCCTGTAGACACTATGCCTGATCAGTTTTACGTGGGGAAAGTTTTACTGAAACAAATGCTTGGTTTCTGTCCCACCAAGGTGTATGCATTGATACATACCCAAGGGGAGTCTACATATTTCATCAGTTTTCGTTCTTCTGACATTTTGAATAGTTTTTGGATGAAGTATGCCCTACTAAAAACAAACCCTGCGTAGACCCACTTTCAAGCTATACCCCTTACCAAACAGTCCTTTAAAGTTTTAACTGTCCTTGTCTGGAGTGAGGGGGTAAACATAGTTAATATTATATATTGGCGTGAGAAATGTTGTAAAATCCAGGGTAACCCAGAACCAATCCTAGATTCAGAGGGTTTCTGAAATGGGGGCTGGAGATACCAAGTAACTCTATCACAAACAGAAGATGGGCTTCAACATCTCTCGAGTTGTTTCTGTTTGGGCCGGGATAAAGGTTTCATCTTTTATCCAGGACATTCACGTCATTTTTATAAGTGCGGTTCTAGTAGACATTTAAGCAGGACATGTGATACTCTGAAATGTGTGCAGTGCAGCGAGCTGGGTCATGTTATGTCCAATTGCCACCATCCAGCCAAATGCAGTTTATGTGAGGAGAATCACTCCTTTTCAGACTGCCCTTGGGCAGCACATAATACCACAAATGGGGATTTTGCTATCCAGGATTTTTACTTGAATACTGCTACAAAAGCAGTTTGAGGCAGCGTGCCCCCCCCCCTCCCCTTGGCAGAGTATCTTCTGGGGGCCCATCTGTTCCTTCTTTGGAAGTTCAAACAGTTCCACAGCAAACACCTGAGTCTGAGAAATGCCCATCTCCCCCTGTGCCTTCCACTGAGGAAGTGCCTACAGTCTCTGGATTATCCACTGACACGAATACTATGGCCCCCTTCCCTTCCACCTGAAGGGGCTTTCACAATAGTGAACAATTGGAGACGGAGTTTACAGAACAAAACTCCGGCTTCAGCTACTGAGCCCTTTCATCTCCCATTGCAAAATGCTTTTACCACCTTGCAGGGAGAGGATTTGGATGCAGGAATTGAATCAGACTCAACTTCAGTGCATTTTTCCCAAGCAGAAGGGGGCTCTGACACTGAACGCTCTACAGAGGATTTTGCTACTATTCCAAAAAATAGATCCAGAATGGGATCTCAGAAATGGGTCAAGAAGAAATCATGAGGATTTTAGTTCTGACAAACTAGAGTTACAGTATTTCTCATAAATTAATTTCTAGCCTTTAAATCTAGTATGAGTGGTTTGTATGAGCTTAAAATGGCTTCTCTGAATACAAACAGCATTCAGTCAGAGAGAAAACAGCTGTTGATTTTTGCTCTATTTGAATTTGCTTTCTATGAAGTGGTTTTCTTGCAAGATACTAGACTGCACACTAGGCAGGAGCTGGATAGAGCATCCTTAGGGTGGAAATGGGGAGTAACCCAGTGGTCTATAGGGGATGAACTTTGCAGTGGTGTTGGTATATGATAGTTGTTATTCCCCATGATTTACCTTGCTGACTTACAAATGTGTATGCCCCACAAACAAAGACACCCAGAACAGAGCTTTTCCAAACCATTCAACCATATCTTTTTACCGCTAGATGTCTTTTTTTAGAAGGCAATTTTAATTGTGGATTGTACCTCAAAGATAGGAGCCCACTGACACGGAAAATGTATTGTGATACAAACTGTTTGAATGCCCTGATATCCCAGACTGGGTTAATAGATGCCTGTGCACACCTAGGTAACCATGAGAAAACCTATTTTCATGGCACTTTGGCCACTAGACTTGATATCTGGTTTATATCCCCTTCTTTGGGAATCAAATATACTAAAACTACCCCGGTGGCCCCTTCAGATCATGCTGTTATAGAGAGCTCAGTCTCTAACTATGATGGGATGCAGCAAGACCCGGGTTATTGGCAGCTGAACCTGGAACACCTTTCTCTACCTATGGTGAAGGAAGGTCTGATGTCATTACTTGAAGCACGTAAATCTGTTAAATTTCTATATGATACTTCTCAAACATGGTGGGAAGAGACAAAAAAAATGACATAAAATAATACTTTCAACACATTAGAAAGTTGAACGGGAAATTTAAGAAAGACCTGTACCAGGTATACAGGACACAGTTCTAAAACCTAGGGTTTCAGGCTTCGCAGGGTAATGAGCAAGTTCTTGCCAAGTGGCTGAAACCAAAGACAAAATGAATAATTTACAATATGACCGACTTAAATCCTTGGAACAAGAGCGTAAGTTCGGAACCCAGGGAAAGCGAGATTTCATGAACCCATATCACTTTTGTGCCCAACAGCAACACCAGAAACGAATGACTTCAGTAAGAGATACGCAGGGTACTATTTTTACCACTAAAACAGGTATTTTGCTGGTGATAGATAACCATGTCTATTCACTTTTTAGTGCCCAGGAGTTACCAAACGATACCTATATGTCACGGCTAGATGGATGTCATCTGCCACAAGCTCTGCTTTCAGATAAGAAAGCACTTATGGTACCTCTTATGCAATCTGAATTACTGGCCACATTAGCACAAGTCAGGGATGACTCTGCCCCGGGGAAAGATGGGATACCATACAAACTCTATAATATTATATTGCAGGTTTTACTACCAGAATTTCTTGAATTATTTCAGGACATTTTATCATCTGGGAAATTACCTGACACAATGGAGGAAGGGTTGGTCATTTTCATGTATAAAGTTGGGGACAGAGCCAATTTAAATAGTTGGAGGCCTATTACCCTGCTTAATACTGATTTTAAACTCCTTACGAAATGATTAAATAATAGACTCCTACTTTGTGCATCATCTCTCATTCATCCTTCCCAAACCTGCACTACTCCTGAACGAAGAATAACAGACAGTTTACTCTTACTAAGGGAAATTATGTATCGGGGTGGTTCTGGGGAACTCACAGGGTTTATTCTTAGTTTAGACCAGGCAAAAGCCTTTGACAAAATCTGTCATAAATATCTTTTGGGAGTGTTTAAAAAGGTATGGGATCCCGCCAAATTTTATATCTTGGATACAATCCTGTTATGCAAAAGCTATGGCACAAGCTTATTATAATGGGTGGCTGGGAAAAAAATATGGAGTGAATCAGGGAGTCAGACAGGGATGTCCCTTCAGCCCACTGCTATATATCTTTACTCTGGACCCACTATTACACAGAATTAATGATAATTTAAATATTCAGGGAGTTTCCTTTTCTAGCATCACCTAGGAAATCAAGAGCATAGCCTATGCAGATGACATCTGTTTTATTGTGGGAGATTTAGCCTCGGCTAACTTAGTGGGAAATGCACTTACAGAATTTACCAAATCAACTGGGGCGCAAGTACATTTTACAAAAAGTAAATGCCTTCCCTTTGGCTTAGTAAACTTTCTTGAACCCATGCTTATAGGGATACCACTAGTTACAGAAACCAGCAGCAATTTTAGGATTACTTTTTGGTCAGGGAGATTTAGCTTTGCTTAATTGGAATTCTAAACTTGCCATAGCACAGGAGAAGGTTACAATCTGGAATAAGTAGAAATTATCAAAGTTAAAATGGGTATATTTAGTTAAAACTTTTTTACTTCCTATATTTCTCTACCTTAGTGCAATTTTTAGCCTGCCCCACAATTAGAAACCAAATTGTACAGTTGTTTTTTCTCCTGTGTATAGGGTAGCAGACTGAATCCCATTAAGAGGAGTTTATTATTTAGGGATAGTCAACATGGAGGGCTTAAAATGATAAACCCCATAGTATTTTTCTTTACAATGTTTGTGGGTACTAATCTCAAACCAGTGCTGACAGGCCTTAGAAATACATGGATCCCTTGGGTACAGGATTCTCTCACTGAAATATTTCCTTTTTGGCCAATTCACTCTGATATACCCAAACAAAGATCTTTACAAAATCTCCCTGAGACTTTTAAGGTGTGTTGTGGGAAGATAAAACTCTGGGGCCTTGCACAAGAACATCTTGTGAAATATAATAGAAAAGAACTTTATACTCATCTTATTAATACCTTTTTTGAAGACACAGCATATTTTGATTCAAAACCAACTTTGGAAAAACAATTAATTGGCAAAATGCTAACATCCCTCCACATTCCAACATATATATGGGACATTATGTGGCTTTTCTTGCATGGGAAATTAAATGTAAAAAGGAATTTGAAACATAAAAGCGTGGAGCATCGTTATTGCCCTAGGGATACATGTTTGGAAACCATAGAAACAATGGATCATTTATTTTTGTTTTGTCCCTTTGTACAGAAATTTTGGAACTTGTTACAGACTAAATGGCCTACAACGCTCTTTTACAATTTAACCCTAGATATTTTGAATTTAGGAATACTGCCCTTTTTATGAACAAAGCATGACAGAGTAGCACTCTGGCTGTTTTTAGTTTGTTTCAAATTTTACATCTGGCATGTGAGATGTAGGCTGATGATCCAGCAAATATGTTACACAGAAGAAAATCTGTTTTATATGATTGACAATGCAGTCCAGCAACATAGAACTTTGGAAAGTAGGTTGGTGTCACCTAGGGTTTTTCAGTCTCGGTGGCATAATATTGACTGGCTTTAGTTATTTCTTGGAAGATTTTATGACAAGGGTCTGTCTTCATGGTAAATATGGATATACATTAAGGTTATAGAAGAGATCTCTGCCCCACTCCCTTCGGGGGGTCTTGTCTATCTTTATTTTAGCAGGGTAACCTTACTGGTAACATTTGGAGTTTTTAGTGTGGTAGACAGTACTATAATGTTTAACATTTACTTATTGAAGGATTGATGGGTTTTAGAGCACGCGTTTTCTAGGAGTATTATCTGAATGTTTAATATTGAATGGCTTTGAAAAATTTATCCTTTCTAGTTTATGTTTTGTCTTCTATAGGAATAACTCATAGTGGAAGACTTAATTGTTGTTTGTAGCCAACAATTTTTCCTACCCTGTTAGTGGGGGGTCTCCTTTTAATTTTTTTTTTTTTGGTAGGTTATCCAGTTGGAAGACAACATGATTGGGTACGAATGTAATACCCATTTGAATTCTCCTGTAATTATTTTGTTTTATTCATGGTGAAATTAACACTGTTTGTTGCTATTAGTTATTCGAAGTTATATAAAAAATTCCCCTGCTTTTTAGTAGGAGAGGAGAGGGTATGTTTATAATAATTTTTAGTTAAGTTTTGAGTTTTAAGGATGTCGTTATAATTTCCTGGTTTTATGGTTTAGCCATTCTAATGATGTATTACGAAGTAATACTAAGCTGTTTACATGTTCTTTAAGTCATGGAAAGGAAAAAATCTCAACTACCCTTTGGGGGGGGGGGTTAGAGCTTTGATTTAGTTTGGGTCCTGCATTTTTATTTTAAAGCTAAATAGAAAAGGACTGACTATAATACTTCTTTAACTTTCATTATGATAGGCATAATTTTGTGTGAGTTAACACTGCTTGGTATTTATTCATTTTTTCAGTCAAAAGCTATTCAGTTGAAAGACAATCTGACAGTGTATGAATGTAATACCTAATTGAGTTCCTTTGGTTATTGATTTATTTATGATTTTATGTGAAAGTAATACAGTCTTTTTTATCATTTGTAGCTGGACGCTCTAATAATCATTCCCCCTACTCTTTAGTAAGGGGGGGTAGTGTTATTACTTAAATTGGGTCTTAACCATTTTATAGACAAGAAATTAGAAAAGGTATGACTGTAATACTTCTTTGATTGCTTTTATGACTTATATGTTGTTGTGTGAGTTAACACTGTTTTGTATTTATTCAATTTTGAAGTTTAAAAAAAATCCCCTACTCCTTTGGTAGGGTGGGGGAGGGTGATATTGTTTAGTAACCTCTATTTTTTGACTAGGGTCTATGTATGACTTACTATGCATTTACATTTATGATTTTTTTCCCTTTTATGTTTGTACATTCCTGTTTTTTGCAGTATGAAGTAATACTCTGTTGAGTTTCTGTTTTTTTTTCCCCTTTCTAATTTTGTATGATGTAATACTGATTTATTTATATGTTCTTTTATGATATGAATAAAAATTCCCCTACTCTTTTTCGAGAAGTACCATGGGATCTTTAACGTCCACCTGAACAACCACCAGAACAGGCAGACAGGACCTTGGTTTAATGTCTCATCCAAAAGACAGCACCTGAAGAATGCAGCATCCCCCTCTTGATGCACTACAGTGTCAGTAGCCCAACCCCAAGTGCCTGGTGTGGGGCTAGAACCCACAACCTTTCAATTTCCCGGCCTCAGAGGCGAGTATGCAACCTGCTGAGCCACTGACACTGGTAAGTTATATAGGTTATATTAGTTGTTGTGGGTTGACTTTGTAAAATATTTATTTTTTAATCAGTTCTTCACTATATAAATAGAGTGAACGACATTAATTTACTAAAAATTCTAAGGTGCATTTACAGGACACAGCACTGAAAAACAATGTTTGGGAAAATGACAAATATACACCTTAATCATAGTTGGAAATAGACAAACAGGTAAACAAATGGAAAAAGGAGACTTGTTCCACAACACTGAAGCATACCATGCCAAAGCATGGCCCTGTGATGTTTAGTGTGTATACAGATCGTGTGCTCCTGAAATTGCAAAGGATAAATACTACACAAGCATTTTTAAAATGTCACAATTTGTCCATTCAGTCCTAGCTAATTCTGTTCATGACATAGCATACATATTCTGTGTACCTGAGAAGTGTAAATTAGAAGTTTCATACTTTACAGATTATCTAATCCCTGAAGGCAGCATGTTTGAAAAAATGTTAGACACAATCGTGCATCAGCACCATTGACATGCACGCACACTGCTCTGCAGAACTAACTAGCCCAAAACAGGCAGATTAATGAGAACACCTAATGTGCAAGGTGTTTAACAATATTAAAATGTTATACATTGAATATGTTAAAACGTAGAAAATAGTTTGGACAGACTACTGAGCACTAACAGGGAAATCTTTTTTTTTTTTTTCAATTGTTTAACCAGGTGAGACACACTATGCTGAAAGCTTGTTTAAAGGTGCAACCTGGAAGCGCAGGAAAGTTAAGTGACTTGCTCAGGGTCATACAGTATCACTTACACAAGCACTTTGACTGCACACAGTGTGTCATTGTGGATCTTTTTTTTTTAACAGTGCATGCTACCTATTTCAAAAGTGAAGTGGATTTCCAGGATTAAACGTAAAGAAATGGAATGATTTATGTGTAAATTCATGTGTTTCATGTTTGCAGCTTGCCTGTTCATAACTGAAACTCATTAACTCTGTGAGTTGTCAAACTTCCGCTTACAGAAACACTGGAAATATTAATAGAAGCAGCATTTACCATTCTGAATGATGTAGTGGAATGAAGCATACCATGCCAAGGCACGGTCCCCTGCTGTTTATCATGAAAGAGTGACTGGAGGTTAACAGGTTTGCATCTGGACACTGTAGCATTGCAGTAGGGATACAGGGGGACAGGGGAACAGGACACAGTGCAATATTCCATTCATATATACCGAGCCTATTCTGAGTATGTCGGCTTTTACTGAGTGAGCTTATTTTGCATACCCCCCACCCCAGAAAATAGGTTGGTGTAACAATGCAATAGGCGGCTGGATAGAACAAAGAGCCACAAGATGATGTGTGCCCCCACCCCACCCACATCACAGCACAACAGGCTCTTACAATGCACATGGGGAGAGGATGGACACAAACAGCAAGGAGGTAGAAAATGGATCGCAAGTGGACATCTGATTATTGAAAAAAAATTGTAACTGGGGCGATATATAGAAAATAAGCGGGCACATCAGAACATCAGTCATGGGCAGGCACAATCGGATACCTAAATATATACCTAGCCCATATGATGAAGCACAGACACCAGTCACTACTGCAATTCAGTGTAGAGCAGCACTTCAATAGGCAGCTTGCTGTAACTGTGTGTGGCATTGGGTGGCTAGGGACCGAGTTGATAGTTGAAGGGGAGGCATGTTGAAGGGGAGGCAACCCCTTCCCCCCCCCAACCACACATACTGCAAACAACTAAATCTGGGAAAAAAGATGCAAAGGCAGTTGTTAGTGGAGCAATTCACAAGTAGGTAAATTTTTTTTGGCAAATGACAACCACGGCAGCATCAAATAAATACAAATCGGTGGTGTGATGTAAGGCAACAAAGGAGTGCATAATAAACAAAACTGTATAAACGGGTACCATCATCTGACACCAATGATAAATAAAACATTGTGACAGCAATCGAATTGAATGCTAAAATTATGATCAATACAATGAGGTCGTTCAATTCATGGATTTTTGCTATTTAATGATACTGGCAACATGGATTAATAGAGGGAGCATTTACCATTCAGAAAGCTCCATGCCACCGGTTTCATCTTCACTTTCTCCATCGATTTCATCAGCAATGACAACCTCAGCCTCATTTGTAGAATCTGTCACCAGAGGTTCAAAGCTGTGCAGGACAATACTGGATGATGACTTTCTGGACAGAGCAATAGTATTGCAGTCTTCATCACAGGACATTGTGATTTCAGGCAGTAAGCAGTACACATGCCCCTTGAGAGGAGTTCTGGGCCCCGGGGAAAGTTCAGACTCTGGAGCCCCTACCAGCTCACAGCCCCTTCCCTGCATACAGTATGCTGGGCCCTGGGAATTATCCCATTCCTCCACCCTCTCAAGGACCCTGGCAATACAATACAGTATAGTACAGTGAGCAGTACAGTAGCCACTTGCTTATGTCGTTATGTGAGATGTACATGCCAAAGGTCCACGCTGCACACTCACTCTTGTTGGTGCGTGATATACAGCTGCGATCTACATTTTAAACTGTAATTTTATAAGTATTTAGCCTACAGAATTGAATATCAACTGGAGAATAAAAATCCAGCACCACTACAGAACATGCAGAAACAAATAAACACAAAGTAAATGAATTTCTTTACATTTGATCTTTAAGTTTCATGGCCTCTACATGTGTAAGGTGAGTTTCTTGTAGGATGGCTACAGATGGTAGCAATTTTTTAAGAAAAGTAACAGCAGCCTTTCATTTAATAGGTTGGCTCAGTCCCTTAACATTCCATGTGACAAACTTATGCTCTGCTTGCTAACTCCCCCCGCCAACTAGAATATCACTGCAGTAGTAATGTCCATATAGTACATTCAAACCCAAAACAACTACCCCCCCATCCGTAAACCTTGGACCTTCATTTCCAGAACCACGGAGGACCACAACACTGTACAAGTGGAGGAAAGGAAGGTCTAGGGCTAGATGAACCACAACAATAACAAGTCGGCATCCCTCACTTATAAAATATAGAGATACACAGTAGCCACCCGTCTATTTGGGACCCACCAATTGCAACATCTAAAGGTCTGGCGATTGTGCAAAACTAAATATGTAATGCTCTCTCTCTATAAGCCCAGATATGTGTGGCACAAACAGAACTGGTGAGAAGGAAGTGTAACCCCCAGACCCCTGCCTTTTTGCAAACGACAGGTGGTATGCTGTTGAAGCTGACAGCAGTTCCTGGTGGGGACTGGGTTTGGGGAGGGCTAGGTTACTCGGCACAAGGGACCTAGGTTTGGTTACTCTGCACAGGGGCACCCAAGTAAATCCAAACACAGGAAGCAATAACTGTAATGTCCAATACCAGGAATGGGATTCTAAAGTGTGGCTTTTATTCACATCCAAACTGAACAAACAAAGCATAGATGGACCCCCACAGGGCTACATTCCTGGTAATGCAGATAAGAGTAACAGAACACCTCTTCAACATTTCAGCCCTCAGGCTCTGAACCCACCAGGTACACAGCCCGGACTTGCACGCAGCTTTGGGTACACAGCCCGACTTGTACACTATTTGGGTTTTTCCCCGGTCCGGCTCCCCTGCCGGCCACTCAATCCCGGTCCATATGGCAGTGAACCAAATTTTCGGTTGGTGGCTCCCCAAACCACCTTAGAGTCTTCGACTCCTTAAGGGAAATTTCCTTTCAGTCTCATGTCTGGGTTCTTCCCTTAGCACTGGCCAAGTGCCTGAGGCAAAGTAGAAATCCACAGAGCAAATTTGTAGAGGTGGACCTGGTTACTAAATATGGGGGGCCTCCCACCTCCAACTTCCACAATCCATACCCGGCCATTTCTCTGGACATTAAACAACTCTTTTTGAAAGCTTGGCAATGTAGATTAAAGGGTAGACGTATAGCACATCTCCTCTACATGTCTTGACTTTCCCCTTGTGCTGGACTTGAACATACTTCTACTTTGGCTAAGCCTATTCCTCTTGGCCTCCCACTAATTCAGCAGTCCAATTCCCACTTTAACACAGTTCAGGTGAAACATAGGCCCTTTGACAAGAGCAGAACTCATCCTTTGGTTGCAGGTGCCCACAGGTGAATCTTGACAGCTTCTTGTGCCACAACACATTTCAGAAAAAATAGGCAGCTTCTTCTCTAGCAGGAACCAGGGGGTTGCCCCTGGAATAACAGGCAACCCTTCCAACCCCATCTCCTGAGGGATGGGGCACAGAGACCAGTATCAGTGGTCTCCACCACTTCAAGAACAGCTTACTGTATTCCTCTTTAGGTGGAAACACACACCTTTCCCCAGAAGTAGCTCTATATCAGAGCTTAGGCTCCAAGAGCCTGTGCACAGACTGCTGTGCTCCTCTCTTCTTCACTGCTCACACAACTCTGCCTTCAAAAACTCCCAACATTCTAACCTAACTCCCGTCCTGCAGATTCCAATGTGGCTCATGCAGCTGCGATAGTTCTATGGTGATGTCATCCCTCAGTCTCAGCTGAGACTGAGAACAGAGGAGACAGTGTGAAATCCATTTAATTGAGTTTCACAAGCTGCCTTCCCTGCCTACCACTAGGTCTTACTGGGATTCTAGTAATCCCGGGTAACAGGGGGGTTACACTCACCCTGGGCCAGGAAAATGACTGTCCGCAGTCATTATTTACCTGGCTAAGGCCATCCCACCCTATGTGCTACCTGCGGAGGGGGGTGATCAGGCCCCCTCCTACCATGTGTGAGCACAGACAGGCAACACTAAGGGCCTAGAGGCCTTTGGCTGACATATCAGCCTCTACTCAACCCACTTACTATGGTTGCCTAGTGGCTCTGGTAGAACTGTCCAGAGCATAGCCCTAATAGATCAGCACTGCAACCCCTACTGCAGGTCAGGGCCACAGCCTGTCTATCCCCCCTAGCCCTCTAGGGAAAACCTATCTGCCTCTAACTTAACATCCCAAAACAAAACAAACTGGGGACCTCCCCGACCTTGGGCACCATGCAACCACACACTAAGAACTAATACCATCTATTACATTACATTACTGCCTCATACCCCCACAACCACACCTGTGGAAGGAAAGGGTTACTACAGTAACAACAATAATAACAACAACAGTACTTTAAATACTACACACTAAAGTACTATTTAGGAACTCCGACGAGCCTCTCCTCCTCTTCTTGTCTTCTCTTCTATCTTCCTCAGGAACACCTGCAAGAAAAAAAAAGACAACACACACTCCTAATCTGCATATACAGTCTATCTAAACCCCTACCATCAAAACACTGGAGAATCCCAAAAATAATTTTGTTTAGAAAAGGTAGAAAAACAGTATATACACTAGAAAACAGTAGAAAAACAATGACATTATTTGCAATACACATTTGGGGGGATGGAGTGCCCTAAAAGTCCCATCTAGTGACTACAGTGCCTGAAGGCTAGTCCATTAAAGAGTCTCTCCTGGGTCAGAGCACAGTGAAGCACAGTTCTAGCAGGTCAAAGTCCTGAAGGGGAGAGTCTTTGAGGACAGTTCACACAGTCTGGAGTTTGCTAGTGTAGGATGTGTACTGCAATGTCATAAGAATAGAAAAGTTTGGACTTACCAGCCCCTTGTAGAATGAAAAATCGGCACCGACCTGCTCCTCCGCTGAAGACTGTCCCTGGCAGCATTCTTCCAATACAGCTGGGCAGACATCTTCCAGGAACTACAGGAGGGCACATCTGGGAACTGCTAGGCTGATGTCATCTCTGGAGATGGAACCTTGAAACAGGAACAAAAAGGAAAACAGCTGGTCTGACGTCATCCAATTACCAGGCGATGAAGCAGGATACAACTGGGCTGGTGTCCTCTCTGGATCTGAAGTCATCTGGTGGGCCAGTCGATGGATTCTGGAAAGGCCAGTACACTGTAGAACTGATGAATGTGGGGCACCTGAGTCCTGGATGTCCATACTGGCAGATCAACAAAGGCACTGCAATGGCTGGTGTGGCAGTATTGACTGCCACTGCTCTGCTTTTCATCTGGTAGACACAGGCACATTTGCAGGGAGTTCCTTGCATTGAGGCCAATAGTACAGGGGGATAGGAGCTTGAATTATTACCCCGTCTGGGCGCACATAATTCACACTGTAGAAGGTTTTACGTCCCTCTCCATCCACTATTCGAACAGTGTCCATAAACAGTGCCTGCCTCTTTTCCGCTGGGTATATTTCTTATGAAACAGTCTGTTCTTGACATGCTTGTTTGCACCAGGATGCACACATTTCATTGCTTTGGCCCAGATCCAGGATTTCCTGCTGCTCAATCTCCTACCAGACTCTCCGAGGAAAGGTAGGAAAGGACATCCCATAGATTTCATTCGCCTTCCTACGAACCGGTCTCTCCTCTTTACTAGCTTTGGTCAACCTGATACCGCTGGCCTGGCTTGGGGGCGGCCAGTCCTGGTTCTGCCAGCTACGCATTCTCAACGAGATGAAAAATGGATCCCTGACTTCTTCTTCTTGCACAGCCACAGCAATGGCATCACCACTCTCTTCCATGCATTCTTATGAGGCAAGAGCTTGAGGCTGTGTACCCGTTCCTTTCTCACAAGGCCACATAGGTTCCCCCTCTTCTTCTTCCTCACTGAGAATCTGTGCCCAGGAGTGAGCAGTTGTCCTCACTCCTGAGACTATCCACTCATCACTAGGCGTGGAGGTCAACACCTCCCATTCAAAGGCCTCCCTCATCTCATCTCCTCCTATGAGACTTGGGCTAGGTGCCCTCCCCTCCAGGGGTCTACTGATGCTCTGTCTGAATTTTCTCTCTGCGATCCAGCATCTGAAACATCGGCATATGGTTCTGTCACTAAATCTGCACCCTCTAGCTTTGTGCCACACTCCCCCGAGGGGTCTTCTTTAACAGGCTCCGCCTGGTGCTGTGTGCTGCCAACTACAGATTCCTGAACTTTTGTCCATGTGGGAGCTAAATGAATCTTGGGCGCTTTAAACAAGCTGTATTTCTCTAAGCACCCTGAAAAGGGAGGTACCATGAAGACGTCCCTTCCAGCATTTAAGCATATTAGACACACTTGCACTGGATATCCAGGAATCGCCACATGAGAAGGCAGTTGTCCTCCATAATAACACCTTTCAATGTCCCTTAACCTATTTACTTCTGCTGTTACTGCAGCCTGGGCATGATCCGGGTAGCGAGCTGGCCCTGAGGCCATAACTGCAGGGAAAACAAACAAATGCTCACTGTTACTGAAAGTCCCACTTCACTGAACACTTTCTTTCACTTTTAAAATGGCTCCTCTGCTGCTGTGTTTACTTTACTACCCCACCCTGTAATGGCGGCAGCAGCACTCCTGCGCATCAACATTCAGAAATTGGGTCAAGCCACTGCGGATCTGATTTACACACACTACTGATAACTTTGCTCAAAACTGCACAAACTTGCACTATTCTTTTTCTAACACATTTGTATGATTTGCCACAGACTTTTCACTTGCTGAAGACATTTCTTTAGCTCACAGTCCCTTAAAGCCTCAGGATTTCAAGCACAGGATTGCCTGTAACTAGTGCTGCACATTTTGCTACAACTCACAGTCTCTTTACTGGCTTTGAAACTTTAAACTGATGCTGAATCCATAACTGTGCTCACAGTCAATGGCTTAGTAGACTTGCTCTAGCTGGTAAAACTTGACACAGTCTTTATTTGCAAAGCGACTACACTGCTGCACACACATTCAGCTGGCTTTTGGCAGAAATCACTCTTTTGAGCAATTATCACTGTTGGTACTCACTGTTATCAGTAGCTGTTTGCTGCGATGGAAAAAGGCCTGCAGCCAGTCTTGGAGGCCTCAGAAAGGAAGAGGGCGGGCAGTCCTGCCGATCATCTATCCGATCACCACACTCACAATCCAGTCGATCGAGATGCGGGTTGAGCCCGATTTTAAACAGCAAAGTCTATTTTTAAAAGTTTTACAGTGCTTTGTAATCACCGCGACGCTCCTCCACTAAGCCAGTACACGCACTCCACTCACACTCCCTCTCGAATGCTGGGCAGTCACTGTAGAGCTGGCTGGGGCGGGACTGATTGCAGCCTCACCAATCACATGATGCCATGCAAATGAGCCTCTTTCCCTCGCGAGAGCTCTTCTCTTCACAGCGATCATCGAGCAGGCAAATTTAAACTGCAGAAACCACTTTTTTTTTTTCCTTCAACTGACTCCATGGCGGGAGCCCATTTCAGCCATTTAGCATGGCCATTCACACAGCAAGTCTCTCAGTTTACTCAAAAGCATTTCCAACTTCCAGGGCACAATTTTCCTGTTGCTACCCCTAGTCTTCCACACTTTTCTTTATCACAACAGTTCTTTAAAAAACATTTCCAATGTCCAGGGCACAATTTTCCTGTTGCTACCCCTAGTCTTCCACACTTTTCTTTATAACAACAGTTCTTTAAAAAGCATTTCCAACGTCCAGGGCACAATTTTCCTGTTGCTACCCCTAGTCTTCCACACTTTTCTTTATCACACACAGTTCTTTAGAAAGCTGACAAAAACACTGTAAATATTTGATGCAGGACAAGAGCATACTCTTTCAGCTTTACTGCTCCTTGGTAAACAGTTGGCATTTTAACAGCAGCATATGAACCACAGCACACAGCGACACACCAGTTAAACTTGCTTCAGGTTTTTGGGCTACTCACTGCCAGATAACCAAAACACTAGCCCCTTGCCCGAGCACCTTTCCTCCCTAAATTAAAATCCAAAGTGGTGCCTCCATTTTGTAACCCCCAGACCCCTGCCTTTTGCAAATGACAGGTGGTATGCTGTTGAAGCTGACAGCAGTACCTGGTGGGGGACTGGGTTCGGGGAGGACTAGGTTACTAGGCACAAGGGGCCTAGGTTTGGCTACTCTGCACAGGGGCACCCAAATAAATCCGAACACAGGAAGCAATAACTATAATGTCCAATACCAGGAATGGGATTCTAAAGTGTGGCTTTTATTCACATCCAAACTGAACAAACAAAGCATAGATGGACCCGATGGGGCTACATTCCTGGTAATGCAGATAAGAGTAGCAGAACACTTCTTCAACATTTCAGCCCTCAGGCTCTGAACTCGCCAGGCACACAGCCCGGACTTGCATGCAGCTTTGGGTACACAGCCTGACTTGTACACTATTTGGGTTTTTCCCTGGCCTGGCTCCCCTGCCGGCCAGTCAATCCTGGTCCATATGGCAGTGAACCAAATTTTCGGTTGGTGGCTCCCCAAACCACCTTAGAGCCTTCGACTCCTTAAGGGAAATTTCCTTTCAATCCCACATCTGGGTTCTTCCCTTAGCACTGGCCAAGTGCCTGAGGCAAAGTAGAAATCCACAGAGCAAATTGGTAGAGGTGGACCTGGTTACTAAAGATGGGGGCCTCCCACCTCCAGCTTCCACAATCCATACCTGGCCATTTCTCTGGACATTAAACAACTCTTTTTGAAAGCTTGGCAACATAGATTAAAGGGTAGATGTATCGCACATCTCCTCTACATGTCTTGACTTTCCCCTTGTGCTGGACTTGAACATATTTTTACTTTGGCTAAGCCTATTCCTCTTGGCCTCCCACTAATTCAGCAGTCCAATCCCCACTTTAACACAGTTCAGGTGAAACATAGGCCCTTTGACAAGAGCAGAAATCACCCTTTGGTTGCAGGTGCCCCATAGGCGAATCTTGACAGCTTCTTGTGCCACAACACATTTCAGAAAAAAATAGGCAGCTTCTTCTCTAGCAGGAACCAGGGGGTTGCCCCTGGAATAACAGGCAACTCTTCCACCCCCATCCCCTGAGGGATGGGGCACAGAGACCAGTATCAGTGGTCTCCACCACTTCAAGAACAGCTAACTGTGTTCCTCTTTAGGCGGAAACACACACCTTTCCCTAGAAGTAGCTCTATATCAGAGCTTAGGCTCCAAGAGCCTGTGCACAGACTGCTGTGCTCCTCTCTTCTTCACTGCTCACACAACTCTGCCTTCAAAAACTCCCAACACTCTAACTTAACTCCCGTCTGCAGATTCCAATGTGGCTCATGCAGCTGCGATAGTTCTATGGTGATGTCATCCCTCAGTCTCAGCTGAGACTGAGAACAGAGTGAGACAGTGTGAAATCCATTTAACTGGAGTTTCACAAGCTGCCTTCCCTGTCTCCCACTAGGTTTTACTGGGATTCTAGTAACCCCTGGTAACAGGGGGGTTACAGAAGGAGAATAAGTAGTAGTGTCCAAACCCAGTGGCCCAGCAAAAGCAACAAGCATTTGTCAATGCCGAATATTGATTGCATTGGTCTGTTGAGCTCGCGCAGTGGGCCTCTGTCAGTGGCTCAGTCTGTTTGTCCCAGTGCTGCAGGCTGCTCTTTTGTACTGGGCTGGTGCGTGCGTTGGCACCTTGTTCTGCCGAGGAAGGCATACGCAGCTGTCCCGAGAGAGCTCCATTGAGGTGGCTCACTCCCCCTGTGTCACTCACTCATTCTGTGTCTCCTGGCACTGCAGGCTGCCTTTTTGTACTGGGCTCCTGCCTGTGTTGGTGGCTTTTTCTACCCATGAAGAAATCCACAGCTGTCCCAGCAGAAGTCCGTTGAGGTCGCTCAGTCCGCCTGTCTCACTCACTCATTCTGGTTCTCCTGGCGCTGCAGGCTGCCCTTTTGTACTGGGCTCCTGCCTCTGTTGGCGCCTTTTTCTGCCCACAAAGAAATCTGCAGCAGTCCCGACAAAGCTTTGTTGAGCTCACTCACTCCCCTTCTCTCACTCGCTCATTCTGTTCTGCTGGTGCTGCAGGCTGCCCTTTTCTACTGGGCTCCTGCCTGCGTTGCTCCCTTCCTATGCCCATAAAGAAATTTGTAGCAGTTACAATACAGCTCTGTTGAGCTCACTCACTCACTCATTCTGGTTTTCGTGCCACTGCAGGCTGCTCTTTTGTACTGGGCCCCTGCATGCATTGCTGCCTTTTTCTGCCCACAAACAAATCTACAGCAGTCCCAACAAAGCCCCGTTGAGCTCACTGACTCTCCCTCCCTCACTTGCTCATTCTGTGTCTCCTGGCGCTGCAGGCTGCCCTTTCGTACTGGGCTCCTGCCTGCAGTGGTGGCTTTTTCTGGCCAGAAATAAATCTGAAGCAGTCCTGACTAGGGTTGTCAGAACAGGTTCGGCAAAGATTCGAACCCTCCTCGAACCCTGGTGTTCGAGTTCTAACTTAGAACTCGAACACTAAACGGTTCGCAAAAGGGTTCGAATCACCGCGAGACACGAGACGATGTGGGGTCGAGTAAGCAACGAGAGCAGCGGGATCTGTGGGGGTATTTAAAGAGATGCGCCATGAGGAGGAGCGCCATTTGACTGAGGATCATCGCAGACAGAGGCAGCAGCAGCAGGCAGCACCAGCAAACTGTAGCAAAAGCGGTTAGCGCGTCCGCTACTCTTTCCAGTCGTGGCCACTTTTCCTGTGAGACCGAGAACAAGAAAAATGCTAAAGATCGGGGAGGGGGGACTGGGAGTGGGACTAGGGGCGGTTTAGGACAGAAGGAGGGAATTGGTGGGATTAATCAAGATTGGGGAAGGGACTGGGGAATAGGGAGGGATTGATGAGACCAATATCAGGAGGACTGGAGGAGGACTCGGAGAGAGACTAAAAAAAATAAGAAGACTGAAGATTATAAGAACCTTGTGAATGTGAAATGTGATTATTTGAAACTGCAGCACACTGCACACTCAGCAGCTGCCAGCAACAAGCATACAAGGGGGGCAAAAAAAGGCAAATAAATCTTTCTGAACCCTAGTGTGTGTGTCACAGAGAGAAGCCCAGTGTGTGCCCCTTGACTGCACTGTACTGTACCCTACCCAGTGTGTGTTACAGAGAGAAGCCCAGTGGCCAGTTGTGTGGTGGCATTAACCTTACATGACAGAAATGTAGGGGGCCAAAAAAAGGCAAATAAATCTTTCTGAAGTAACCCTAGTGTATGTGTCACAGAGAGAAGCCCAGTGTGTGCCTCTTGACTGCACTGTACTGTACCCTACCCAGTGTGTGTTACAGAGAGAAGCCCAGTGGCCAGTTGTGTGGTGGCATTAATCTTACATGACAGAAACGTAGAAATATAATTCTCATTCCCTGGTTTGCGTATGTGACTCCGTCTCCTGTGGTCAGCCCATCACCCTGCTGCTGTGTGCCCCTTGACTGCACTGTACCCTACCCAGTGTGTGTGTTACAGAGAGAAGCCCAGTGGCCAGTTGTGTGGTGGCATTAACCTTACATGACAGAAATGTAGAAATATAATTCTCATTCCCTGGGTTGCGTATGTGACTCTGTCTCCTGTGGTCAGCCCATCACCCTGCTGCTGTGTGCCCTTTGACTGCACTGTACCCTACCCAGTGTGTGTTACAGAGAGAAGCCCAGTGGCCAGTTGTGTGGTGGCATTAACCTTACATGACAGAAACGTAGAAATATAATTCTCATTCCCTGGTTTGCTTATGTGACTCCGTCTCCTGTGGTCAGCCCATCACCCGCTGCTGTGTGCCTCTTGACTGCACTGTACCCTACCCAGTGTGTGTGTTACAGAGAGAAGCCCAGTGGCCAGTTGTGTGGTGGCATTAATCTTACATGACAGAAACGTAGAAATATAATTCTCATTCCCTGGTTGTATGTGACAGACTCCGTCTCCTGTGGTCAGCCCATCACCCTGCTGCTGTGTGCCCTTGACTGCACTGTACCCTACCCAGTGTGTGTGTTACAGAGAGAAGCCCAGTGGCCAGTTGTGTGGTGGCATTAACCTTACATGACAGAAACGTAGAAATATAATTCTCATTCCCTGGGTTGCGATGTGACTCCGTCCTGTGGTCAGCCCATCACCCTGCTGCTGTGTGCCCTTTGATTGCTATGTGTATGCCTATGCCCAGCAGCCCAATCATTCTGCAAGCCTTGAACCTGGGATCCTTTAGTTGCAAACTGTCATATTCTTCAATTACTTTCAGTCCACGTATCACAGTGTCACACAACCAAAATAAAACTTTGGAGTTGTAGCCAGCGATTACAGATCACATTGCTTTGTTACACAGGAATTGTTTGGGTGTTGGTGTGTTCACTGCAGTATACTGGACTGGTAGTACTGGTACTTACTGTCTGTTATGGCTGACACCAACATAGATGAAGCATTTAGTGCTGGTGTTGGAGCAGGTGTTGGTGGTAGTGGTAATCCTGGTGCTAACAGAAATAACCAAAATGTTTCACGTGATAAAAATTCAACAAACAGCAAAAGAGCAACAGTGAAGTGTGGTAAAGGGGGACCTTTTAAGAAAACCTGTACAGCTGCTGGGGTCACACTGAGAGGCACCATAAGGTATGCCATTCATGCCGTTAAGATCCCTGTGACTAGCAGCAATAATGCAAGTGACAGTGAGTCCCTCTCTGACTCAGACAGTAGCTCTTTGTCTCAGTCCCACACTGTTGTGTCTCGTGACAAATCATTACTTCCTCAACAAAGTGAAATGAGCAAGTCTGCTGACAATGAATCAGGTAGTGCACTTGCAAATACATCCAGCACTGTTGGCAATGAAAAGGACATATCCATTGAATCCACCACTTCTGTGTTGGCCAGCAATGAAAATCCATCAGGGTCTTCTGTCCACTGTTCTAGCACCAAGGAGCATGTCCCAGGTTCTGTTAGGACAGGTGAAAAGACACAAACAGTCTTTAGCTATCTTCCTAGCACTCGAACAAAATCTGTCACATCTGAGGTGTGGAATTATTTCTCAGTCAGTAAAACTGATCCATGCAGAGCAATTTGTTCCCTGTGTAAACAGAGTGTAAGCCGTGGTAAAGTTGTGTCATGCCTTGGCACTACAGCTCTTAACGCCATCTGAAAAGCATTTGGTTTTGCTTGATCATCCAAAAACCCATGTCCTCCATCTTCCAGACTGCACGTGAGAAGGGTCAGGATCAGGAATCTGAAATGGATACTGAATTGTCTGAACTTGATGCGGCAGAACCACTGCCAGCCCTAGGATCACTGTTACCACCAATGCCAGCACCATTAGTACTCAGTTGCACATCCAGTGATGGCACTGAATGTATAAGTCCTAGTCCACCATCTCTGCGTCCATCTGCCCATCGAAGCACGGTGTATAATAAACCAGCAGGGACATGTTGCAAACAGCTAACACTGTCTCAGGCATTTGAAAGGAAGAATACCTTTACTAGAAATCATCCAAAGACCCTTCATCTTAATCACCGAATTGGTGAACTGTTAGCCGGAGCCCTTCTCCCATACTCTTTGGTAGATCATGAGGATTTTAGGGAGCTCATGACATTAGCAGAGCCTCGTTACAATGTTCCTCATCGAAGGTACTTTTCCTATGTTGAAATACCAAACATTTATCAGGCTTTAAAAGCGACAGTGATGCTTACACTTAAAACTGCAGAGGGTGGGGTTATTCATGTCACAACAGATATGTGGACCAGCACTCAAAACATAGATTACATGTCCCTTACCGCTCATTGGGTCAATGCTTTCTTGTGCTTCTTCAAAACAAAGACACCCCAAAGATGGCGCTGCTGCATATAAAGAAGTTTGGGCAAGTCATACTGCTGCAAACATCTTGCAGGAACTAAATGACCTCCTTGACGAATGGGTTTATTCTCATGGTCTAAAATGTGGTTCATAGTAAGTGACAATGGAGCCAACATCTTAAAAGCAATACAGGATGGAGGATTTCTGCATGCTTCTTGCTTTGCACATTGCTTACATTAATTGTCACGGATTTCTCAGCAACGAAACACAAGTGGATGGTATGATTGCTGTTTGCAAAAAATTGTGACTCACTTTTCACATTCAACCAAGGCTATACGGACATTGTCCGAACTGCAAAAAAAACACAAGCTGCCCCAGCAAAAGCTGATTCAAAATGTTTCCACTCGTTGGAACTCAATGCTTTATATGCTCCAGCGCCTCTTGGAGCAAAAGCAAGCTGTACATGAGTACTGCCCCAGTTACATTATTGGAGATGGCATTATGCTGTCTGTGCTGCAGTGGAAATTAATGGAGACAGTGTGCTGTATCCTAGCTCCTTTTGAGACAGCTACAAGGGACATGTCTTCTGAAGGTGCATCTGTGAGTCAGGTTATCCCACTCATAATGCTCATTTCACATCATCTTAGTGTTCTAAATCTACAAATAGAAAAGACAGATCTGAAGCGCAGACAACATGTCGCCTATATCATGGGAATCTCGTAAAGAGAATGAGCGGTGCTTCAAAACCAATGACAAATTAGTTGCAATGGCGAAATCAAGACACTACATCCTTGCAACTCTCAGATCCCAGGTTCAAGGCTATACATCTTCCAAAAACAGATGATATAGAGCAGTACAAATGTATGTTGCTAGATGAGCTGCAGCACTCACAGGAGTCAAACAAAGACACGCACAGTACCATATCAGGTTGTCATCACCACAACATGCAGGTTCATCTTCACAAGGGATACAGAACTGGAAAAGTCACCAAACATTAAGAGTAGTTGTTCCACAACTGCCACTTCTTCAGCCCTTAGTAGCAAGCTAAATCTGTGGCAAAACCTTTCCCAAATTGCTGCCATACCAGCTGCTTCTGCTGATTCCTCTTCTGAGCGGTCTCTGTTCAACATGGTAGACAGTTACCTGCAAGAACTGCCTATTCTATTGATGCATGCCCTTTTGAATACTGGAGATCAAAAAAGTCAATTTGGACAGAGCTGTATGATGAAGCCTGTAAATATCTTGGTTGTCCTGCAACAAGTGTCTCTTCAGAACGCATGTTTAGTACAGCTGGCAATATTGTGACAGACACCAGAAATAGGTTGCTGCCAGAAAATGTACACATGTTAACTTTTATTAAAGTTAATAAGTCAAGATTTTCGTATCCCTACAAGAGTATACAAACTGATCCTGAAGTGATTGATGTTGTGGATGTTGATGGTGATGATGACAACTCAGATGGTGGTGGCTGGTAAAAATACTGTGTGGGACGGAGTCTCTCTGCACCAAAAAGGAAACTTTTACAGACTGTGATGACTTTGGTTGTCGCCTCTCCTTTCTCGATCTACTACCTTGGACTATATACCCCAAAACTTTCACCATTTCATGGCAAACTGCTTTGTAGCTAGGGTCTAAACTAAAGTCAACAAGTTTTATATACAGGGCAATTTTAACATCAGTGGGAACAGGCCAAATTTGGCATAAAGGACACTGTCACATCAATCCTTTCTGTATCATATTATTTATAGTTAAAGTGCAAACATATATTTTGGATTTACCTTCTTGTGACTTTGTGGTGCATCAGCATGGGCTGGGACAGGAGACGGTCTATTTTTCAATTTTAAAGAGGACAAAACAATGAGTTCTAATTGGTAGCTGTTTATTATTTTTTCAATTACAGAAATGTTAGCCATAAACGAAAAATGGATGCTAGTACATGGGTGAGGGTTGTGGGTTGGTTTTAACATGGGTGTAAGGGTGGCATGGGTGCTACTGCACAGATGAGGGTGGTGGAAGAAAAGTGGAATGGGTGATGGGGTGAAAGGTGGGTGTTGTTTTAGTTCTTTCATTTACAGATTCGTGATCAGCTGGGGATGGTGAGGAAAAAAATGATGACAGACCGAACCTACTGTACACATAATATATATTCTTATTAAATACATTGCAAACTGCTGCCACCTAGCACAATTGTCCTGTCCCCTTTAAAAAAAGAATAAAGGAATCGAAATAAAAGAAAATCTGCATCAGCAGTTTTCACAGAATGTGACGTATCATAGTGTTTTTGCTTTATAAGTAGTGATAATTTGATAAATAATGGGGTTGACAGACGCTGTCCCTTAAACATCACATGCCAACTGCTGCAGCTATATAAATGTTCCTTAGTATGTGGTGAGGAAACCACTGTTTTTATTTATGTGACTGAAATACAGATTTTATTGAAGTATCAGCTGCAAAAATGCATCATCTTAGAATTTTTTGTATGTATTACTTCAATTTGCCAACAAAAATGTTGGTATATGTATGCATTACCTTAGAAAATTGCATGCATTTTGCCAGCAACAATGACTGGCATATTTTTTTTATTAAGAACAAAAAGACACAGCACCAACACTTCCAAAAATATACTGTATTGTGCGTTTTAACTGATAGCATCACAGTACAGAAACGCCATGCAGGATAAAATAGTTTAAACAGACAAAAGGACCTTTGTCTGTTTAAACTGTTTTGTCTCTGCATGTATGCTTTCTGTACTGTGATGCTATCAGTTAAAACGCATAATACAGTATATTTTTGGAAGTGTTGGTGCTGTGTCTTTTTGTTCTTGGTGCTCAGCTTTTCACACAGGCACAACTTAGGATTGGAGCAGCCTTCTTGTGGTTTCTGCAAATATTTTTTTTATTCCAATGTCTTGACTGAATATGTTATGACATAATATGTTTTGTAACAGTTCCACATGTTGCTGCTGTAGTACTTGGCTTGACTTTGTTATAAAAGCTTTCTTTTAAACATAGCAACTTTTGATTCACTCATTTAAAACAGAAAGCAGCAAATAGCTGAAATTAGGTAATATCAGTTATTTTTTCCTAATTCATGACGATGAGTATATATAGCTGAGTACATAAATGGCTAATGTGCCTCTTTCTTTCACTAAGGAACTATGATGCAGCTGCAAGAACACTTTTAACATATGGGTGGGTGGGCCTGTTACGTATTAAGTTGCTGACTTTAGCAAACAGAAGAAACTATAGATAAACCTAGTTGTATTCCTATCAATGTCACACAAGATAATTTCTCTCCCCCTTATTTTGAACAGTTTTTCCTTTACATGTATTTTATTACTATCTTCGTTACTGGCAGCACAATAAAAAAATAGGGTTCGAGTTCTAAAAAGTTCTAAAAAAGATTAGAACACTAGAACTTTTTCAAAAGTTCTAGACTAGAACTAGATCCCAGAACCTCAGAAGGTTCTGACAACCCTAGTCCTGACCCAGCTCCACTGAGCTCGCTAACTGCCCATCTGTCACTCTTGCATTCTGTTTCTGCCGGCGCTGCAAGCTGGCCTTTTGTACTGGGCTCCTGTCTGCCTTGCCACATTTTCAGCCCACAAAGAAATCTGCAGCAGTCACACTACAGCTCCGTTGAGCTCACTCAGTACTGCTCTGTCACTCACTCATTCTGTTTGTCTTGGCACTACAGACTGCGCTTTTGTATGGGGCTCCTGGCTGCACTGGCACCTTTGTCTGTCCAAAAAGAAATCCACAGCTGTCCTAACAGAGCTGCGTTGAGGTCGCGCAGTCTCCCTCTCTCATCGCTCATTCTGTTTGTCCTGGCGCTGCAAGCTGCCCTTTTGTACAGGGTTCCTACCTACATTCTCCCCTTTTTCTGCCCACAAAGCAATCTGCAGCAGTCCTGACAGCGCTTTGGTGAGTTCGCTCACTTCCTCTCTCGTTCTGTTTCTTCCAGTGCTGCAGGCTGCCCTTTTGTACTGGGCTGTTCTGTTGGGGCCTTTGTCTGCCCACAAACAAATCCACAGCAGTCCCGACAGAGCTCAGTTGAGCTCGGTCACCCTTCCCCCACTCGGTTGATCTTAATCTGTCCCAAACATTGATTTCCCAGAGTGACCGTGCTATTGTGTGGCAGGAGTGCAAAAACATATTTTAGCCAGGATGTGAAAAATGACAGCTGTAGTGTTCATAAGGAGTTGTGAAAAAATGACACTGTTGAAAATGTGGCATGACAATATTACAAATTTGCGAAATTAGAGGGGTGCGTGGAAACAGTTCAACGCACGCTTGTAACACAGTCATGTTATGGCAGTCCCAACAGAGCTCCGTTGAGCTCGCTCACTCCGCTTCTCTCACTTGCTCATTCTGTTGTGCCAGCACTGCAGGCCGCCCTTTTCTACTGGGCTCCTGCCTGCGTTGCTGCCTTCTTATGCCCACAAAGAACTTTGCAGCAGTTACAATACAGCCCTGTAGAGCTCACTCACTGGCTCATTCTGGTTTTCCTGCCACTGCAGGCTGCCCTTCTGTACTGGGCCCTTGCATGGATTGCTGCCTTTTCCTGCCCACAAACAAATCTGCAGCAGTCCCAAAAAAGCCCTGTTGAGCTCACCGACTTCCCCTCCCTCACGTGGTCATCTGTGTCTCCTGGCACTGCAGGCTGCCCTTTTGTACTGGGCTCCTGCCTGCATTGGTGGCTTTTTCTGGCCAGAAGGAAATCTGAAGCAGTCCCGACACAGCTCCACTGAGCTCGCTCACTCCCCCTCTGTCACTCTCACATTCCATTTCTGCCGGCGCCGCAAGCTGGCCTTTTGTACTGGGCTTCTGCTTGCATTGCCGCATTTTCTGCCCATAAAGAAATCTGCAGCAGTCACACTAGAGCCCCGTTGAGCTCAATCACTACTGCTCTGTCACTCGCTTGTTCTGTTTCTCTTGGCGCCGCAGACTGCGCTTTTGCATGGAGTTCCTGGCTGTGTTGACAACTTTGTCTGTCCTGAAAGAAATCCGCGGCTGTCCTGACAGAGCTCTCATCACTCATTCTGTTTGTCCTGGTGCTGCAAGCTGCCCTTTTATACGGGGCTCCTGCCTGCATTGGCGCCTTTTTCTGCCCACAAAGAAATCCCAGCAGCTCTGACAGAGCTCCGTTGAGCTCACTAAGTCCCCTTGTCTCACTCGCTGGTACTGTTTCTCCCACTGCTGTAGGCTGGCTTTTTGTACTGGGCCCCTATGCCTGTATCGATGCCTTTTTCTGCCCACAAAGAAATCTGCAGCAGTCCTGACAGCGCTTCGGTGAGTTCGCTCACTCCCCCTCCCTCACCCACTCTCTAGTTCTGTTTCTCCCAGTGCTGCATGCTGCCCTTTTGTTCTGGGCTCTTGTGTTGGGGCCTTTGTCTGCCACAAACAAATCCACAGCAGTCCCGACAGAGCTCAGTTGAGCTCGGTCACTCCCCCCTCTCACTCGGTCGATCTTAATCTGTCCCAAATACTGATTTCCCACAGTGACCGTGCTATTGTCCGCAGGAGAGCAAAAACATGTTTTAGCCAGGATGTGGAAAATGACAGCTGTAGTGTTCATAAGGAGTTGTGAAAAAATGCCACTGTTGAAAATGTGGTGTGACAGTATTACAAATTTGCAAAGTTACAAGGGTGCATGGAAACAGTTCAACGCACGCTTGTAACACAGTCATGCTATGGAGTTTCGTCACCAAATTTTCAACATAGGGATTTTAGGACCTCTGCTCAGGAACAGTGCCACTGTCATTTTCTTAATCTGTCCCAACCCCTGATTTCCCTCAGTGACCACGTTATTCTGCGCCGGAACTGTGAAAACACATTTCGGTCAGGATGTGAAAAATGACAGCTGTACTGCTTATAAGGAGGTGTGAAAAAATGGCACTGTTGAAAATCTGATGTGACAATATTACAAATCTGTGAAGTTACAAGGGTGCATGGAAAGTGCGCAACACACACTTGTAACACAGTCAATTAATGATTTATCATCACCAAGTTTTCAACATAAGCATTTTAGGACCTCTGCTCATGAACAGTACCATTGTCATTTTCTTAATCTGTCCCGAACAGTGATTTCCCACAGCGACCGCTCTATTCTGTGCCGGAAGTATGAAAACACATTTTGGCCAGGATGGGAAAAATGGCAGCTGTACTGTTCATAAGAAGGTCTGGGAAAATGGCAATGTTACAAATCTGGAGTGAAAATATTAGAAATTCGCAAAGTTATAACGTCATGTGCAACTGCGCAATACATGCTTGTAACACAGTCATTTTATGGAGTATCATTACCAAATTTTCAGCATAGGCATTTTAGGACCTCTACTCATGAACAGTGTCACTGTCATTTTCTTAATCTGTCCTGAACACTGATTTCCCACAGTGACCGTGCTATTCTGTGCCGGAAGTGCGAAAACACATTTTGGCCGGGATGTGAACAATGACAGCTATACTGCTCACAAGGAGGTGTGACAAAATGCCAATGTTGATAATCTGGCATGAAAATATTGTAAATTCGCGAAGTTACGAGCATAAGTAGCAACTGAGCAACGCACGCTCGTAAAACAGTAATTTTTTGGATTTTTGCCACCAAATTTGCAACATAGGCTTTTTGAGAGCCCACCTCACGAACACCGGCACTGTCATTTCATTAATCAGCCCTGAAGGGTGATTCCGCACAGTGACCGCGAAACCACCTTTTGGGGCCGATTAACGCCATGACAGTTCAAGAATTCATGAGGAGGGGTCCCAAAAACCCCATGTTGAAAATTTGGTGAAAAAATTCCCAAAAATGCCTGAGATATGCACTAGAGTTGAAAAAACCCTATTCATTACATTATACAGCTTACCGGCATTTCCTCAGTTCGCGGTCGGCTTTGAAGAGTGCAGACATGTTCCCCGTCCAGCGAAGATCGTCACTCCATGCTCCGGAGGTAAGTATGGGGTGAGGGAGGTGTGGGGAGGCTGCATGCGCAGTGGTTGGGTGCGGTTTGTGGGAGGGGGTGCAGGAAGACTACGAGGGACCGTTTCCTTTCTTTCAGGTACAAGAAAATGTTGTGGGATGCTTTCCACATTTCAGGGGCATGGGGCACGCCGGGGTGGGCTCCCAGCGTGCCACCAGAGTCTGGGGAGGACAGCTGTAGCCGACGGGGGATTGGGCACCCCTGTTGGCAAACAACAAAAGGGGGGGAATTTATTTCTGCCGACGGGATTGGGCACCCCGCCGCAAACAACAAAGGATTCTTCTGCCGATGGGGATTGGGCACCCTATCGACAAACAACAAAGGGAGGGGATTCTTTCTGCCGATGGGGAGGGCTCCCCGTTGGCAAATAAACATTGGGGGTGGTACATATTGTTTATGAATATGGCGGCAAGCCGCCACCATGTTCACAAACAATACCACAGATCCTGCATCCCGCCCTGCAATGATGGGTCGCTCCCTCATTGCAGCGGATGGCTGATGCTGCAATGACGAAGGGGCCCCTGATTGCAGCGGCTAATTTGTTTGAAAGTTGTGGCACGCTGGCTGAACTAGTGTCAGCAGCAGCATGCCACGGCATTGAGGGATGGGGGTCAAGCCTTTGCAGGCTGTGGGGGCATTGGGCACAACAGTGCCATGCCTCCACAACCTGCTTCTGCAGAAACCTGCCGCAACATGTTTCTTGCGCATGCATGCAATCAACATAAAAAGGACTTACCAGTACAGAGCCATGAAAAGACAAGGGTCAGCCAGATTGGGGGTAGTCAGTAGGCAGTATGAAGGATAAGACCAACCTTTGGAAAGGGTGTAAGATTGTCCCAGGGTACTTCAGCTCCACATTAGGGGTAGTCACACGAGATAAATCATAATAGGATTAGAAAAGAGAAAGGGTTAGTTACAAAATGCAGAAGCTGTCAGAATTAAGAAGTAAACAGTGCCTATACCATACTTTAGTTTGAACTGCCTTCTTTGTCAAACTAGACTTCTACAGGAATGTGCTTGTATGCGGGAAGGGGAGATAAAGATTCCAGAAACACACAGAGCAAATCTGTGCCATAGAACCAGAGACCTCAGTAGGAAAGACCCATAAGGTCCCAAAGGTTAAAGTCATCTAATCACGAGGGGGGGGGGGATTGCTAGTTAAGAGACTATTTAAAGCAGTCATAGCACTGATCCTTAAAAAAAACAGAACTTAAGTATTTTGTTAATGCAGCAACACCAGACACTGTTCGTAAAGCAATATGTACTCCACATGATCCCGGCTGTGGGGGCATCCAGTAACACCATGCAAGGAAGGAACATGCTACTTGCCACATAATACATAATACACCGAGTGCTGGCAAAGTGCCCTCAAGGAGTCAGGAGCCAGGAGTCCTAGTTCACAAGATGGGTAACAATAATAGTGTAGAAAAAGCAATGAAACTGGATGGGGCTGAGGAAAGAAGCAGCAATCAGACCCTATTCCAAAAATGTCTGACCAGTGCTGCTGTTTAAAACAAGCATTTGTCAATGCCGAATGTTTGCTTGCTGGCATTGGCATTGGTAGTGTAGAAGTTACAGAGCTGCATAATAGAAATGGCAGTGAAGTATTGAACTGAAGCCAACCCCACCACCACCCTGGAGAGAGTGACAGGCATTGGGGTGTGCCTTTGGGTCGTCAGGCATAACGGCCATGCCATTTCACCACACCTACCTGCAGACACTGACAAGTGTCACGGTGTACTGTAGGGTCTTTGGCCCATGTCGCACCCATTCCATCAGGAAATAGGTGAGATGGGTGCAGTACAGGAGAATGGGGTGAACTTTGGGGCCGAAGGATGTGGAATGGTATGAGCATTACAGGCAAGAATCCCAAGTCACACCCCTGATGCCTGTCATTCTCTACAGGGTGGGGCGTTATGGTTGTAAACCCTAACACCTCAGGCATTCGTTGGTATTTTCACTCCAAATTTTCAACATGTTTTTTTTGTGACCCCCACCTCATGAACAGTGGCAATATCAGTTTGTTAGCCGAAAGCTGCTTATGCACAGCGACTATGGCATTTAGCACCAAAGGTTCAAAAACACATTCCTAACAGGATGTGAAAAATGACAGCTGCACTGTTCATGGGGAGGTGTAAAAAATGGCAATGTTGCAAATCTGCAGTAAAAATATTAAAAAAACTGGTGAAGTCACTAGCGTGCATAGAAACTGTGCAACGACAATTCGTAATGTAATTAGGCTGGGATTTTTACAGCAGATTGTCAACGCAGGCATTTTGGGACCTCTGATCATGAACAGTGTTACTGTGATTTTCTTTATCTGTCCCAACAATGATTTCCCAAGCGACCATGCATCTCTGCGCTGAAAGTGTGAAAACACATTTCACCCATGTTGTGAAAAATGACAGCTGTACTGTTCATGGGGAGGTGTAAAAATGGCAATGTTGCAAATCTGCAGTAAAAATATTAAAAAACTGGTGAAGTCACGGCGTGCATAGAAACTGTGCAACGACACCCGTAATGTAATTAGGTTGGGGATTTTTTACAGCAGATTGTCACCGCAGGCATTTTGGGACCTCTGATCATGAACAGTGTTACTGTGATTTTCTTTATCTGTCCCGAACAATGATTTCCCACAGCGACCATGCATCTCTGCGCTGAAAGTGTGAAAACACATTTCAGCCATGTTGTGAAAAATGACAGCTGTACTGTTCATATGGAAGTGTGGAAAAATGCCACTGGTGAAAGAGACTACTCTCTAGGTGGGATATAAGGCCCTGGAACTATAGCCATATGTTTCTGTTTGGTCAAAAAAAATGAAGCCTAGAGAGTGGTCTGTTCAAAAATATAGAGAAAGCAAGGAGACCTCAGCTCTGATAAGGCAAGTTAAAATGTGATGCTTTTTACCTGACGGACGGAGGTGGACACTTTGCCGAAGTGGTCAGGGTTAATCATGGTTCAGCTGGATGATGAGAACCAAGAGCCCCTCTGAAAAGTATGAAATGTAAGAGTATTAGAATGAATTTGGAAAGAAGTGCAGGCTTTGATGCAGCAAATGGGGTGAGGCCCTGAAACTTAGCCATATCCATCTGTATCCCATTGTGTCTCTATGAATTGTTCAGCTGCCTCTTGTGTAACAAAGTCCTTGACAGCACCATTTAACTTTACCTGGAGGGTGGCAGGGTAGTACAGGCTATATTCAGCTCCAAGTCCAGAGAGACATTTCTTCACCAGAGCATAAGCATGTCGCTATTTGGAAAGTCCTGAAACACTTGTATATGGTGTCCCTTCCACTTCAGAGGTCCCCTCTCCTTTGCCAGCCATTGAATATTAACACGGTCTGTAAACCTGAGGAAATGGGCCAGTATGTGCCAAGATCTTTCGTCTTTATGAGGTTTGGTGCCAAAGAGAGGTGCGCTGTGTCAATCTCAAAAGACGTAGCCCCCTGAATGTTGAGGAGTATAGGAAGCACTCTTTGAAGCAACACTAAATGGTCCTTTCCCTCTGCTCCCTCAGAAAAGCCCATGAACCTCAAATTGTTCCTTCAGCTTCATCTCTGTGTCCTCCACTCTGTCCCAGAGATACTGGATGAGGTGGTCTTGCTCGCACAGGTGTACATTTGTGGAGGAAAGTTGGTCTTCAGCTTTTTGCCATCAGGCTTTGTTAGCCACCATTCATGTGTCTAGTTTGCTAATATCTTTTTTTAGTTTGCTCACATGTCTTGTGGACTTCTGCCATCTCATTTAAATGGTGGGAAAACACAGATTATATTCTCGCCATAAGAGTTCAGAGATCCCAGAGCTGATGCCATCACTAAAATGGTCATTCTGAACTGAAACTGAAAGGCTGAGTGTCCGAGGTACTGACCAAGTGATTACTTACAAATCCTGATGGAGTGACAGAAAAAGTCAAAATAAAGGGACTAGCTCATCCTCCACTGCTAAAACTCATTTTTTGAAGACAAAAGATGGTGGCAATGCAGACGAATAATGTCCAGTTTCTGTAAGGTAGCTAAGAGCTATCAGGCTATACAACCATCTTCCTCGGTATCCAAGCCACACCCACAAGAAGAAGGTTTTAACCTCTCAAACATGTGAGTTTAGCATTTAAATCTAAGGGATTGAGAGGAGCTCTGAGCTGCATGTGTGCCTCAGCTAAGCTGCATCACTTGACTCCTCAAGAGGCCCAGTTTTAAAAGATGCATACTAACATACTACTAACATACTAACATGCCAGCAGAATAGGCCTAACGGTCTTTCGTGTCTGCTCGTTTGGGCAGTCCCCAGCCTGGGTGCTGACCTTGCTGTCCCTCTCGCCTTCTCTGGCTTCTCCCTTCCCAGTTCCGGATATTCTTGCTGCATTGGATTTTGCTTCCAGAACCCTTCCCCTGTACCTGTCCCACCCCCTCTTGAACCCCTCCACTGTCTCTGCCTCCACTAGCCCCCTAGGCAGTGCATTCCATGGCTCCACCACCCTCTCAGTGAAGTAGCACCTCCTCCTTTCTCCCCTGAATCTTCCCCCCTCCAGCCTCCACCCATGCCCTCTAGTGGCCCCTTCCTCCTTCCTTCGAAGCACCCCGACTGTTCCTCCCCTATTTATCCTCTTCATGTACCTAAAGACCTCTATCATGTCCCCCCGGTCCCTTCTCTCTTCTAATGTGTACATATTTAGCTCTTTGAGCCTCTCCTCATAGGTCCTGTCCCCCAAGCCCCAAATCATTTTGGTTGCCTCCTCTGGACCCTCTCCAGGAGGTTAATGTCCCGCTTTAAGTGTGGCCTCCAAACTGCATGCAGTACTCAGTGCGGCCTCACCAAGCAGTTATACAGAGGAGTATCACTTCCTCCTTCTGGAGGTGATCCCCTAGCGATGCATCCCAGCATCCTGTTGGCCTTGGCTGCTGCCCTCCTACAAGTCTCAGAGTTGTTCATCTTGACATCCACCACCACCCCAGGTCCCTCTCAGCCATCGAGACTTGTAGCATTCCCCAGGGTGTACACTTGGCCTGGGTTTCTGGCCCCAGGTGGAGTACCTTGCATTTCCCTGCATTGAACCTCAGCTTCCACTTTCTAGACCATTTTCCAGAGCCTCCAGGTCCCCTGTAGGGCCACCCCTCCTCCTCCCATCCACCACTGCCCCAGTTTTAAGTCATCTGCAAAGAGACTCATCTCACTCCTGATTCCTGTCCTTATGTCAGATACATAGGCGTTGAACAGAAGGGCCCAAGGACTGATCCCTGTGGGACCCCACTAATGACCCTCCTTGGGGATGAGACTATCCCACCAACTACAACCCTCTGGGTCCGGTCCTGGAGCCAGTTGCCTATCCATCTGATCATCTGGTTCCCACCCCATTTCTCCCAGCTTATCCAACAGGCCCATGTGGAGAACAGAGTCAAATGCCTTGCTGAAGTCTAGAAAGAGGACATCCATTGGTCTACCCAGGTCAAAGGCACTTGTCACCCAGTCATAGAACTCCACCAGGTTTGTCTGACACGATTTCCCCGGGATGAATCCATGCTGTCTATCGTCCAGGCACCCTGACTTATCCAGGTCCCCCCAGCCTCTCCTTGACAATGCCCTCCATCACCTTGCCCACCACCGATGTCAGGCTGACAGGCCTGTAGTTCCCTGCCACCTCCCTTGATCCCCCCTTGTGGATAGGCACTATATGCGCTACCTTCCAGTCTTGGGGCACCCACCCTGTCCTCAGAGAGATGGTGAAAAGCTCTGCCAGGGGTTTTGCCAGGACATCTGCAAGTTCCTTCAGCACTCTGGGATATAATTTATCCGGCCCCGGTGCTTTCTCCGTCTTAAGGGATCTGAGGGCTTCCCTCACTCTCTCTGCTGTGATTTCCACTTCTGGTACCCCTTCTCCCTGCTTAGCCTTCCCCCCACCTGCCAGTGATGCCTCCCCCTCTCCCCAGACCTGCCGATCGGTAAGGGTCCCCCCCTCCTCAGTATCTCTGTCTCCTCCCATGTATGATGCAGCACCCCCATTTTCCCTGGTGAAAACTGAGGAAGTACTCATTTAGTACCTCAGCCTGCTCTCCGGGTCTTGTGCCCATCCCTCCCCTGATTTAATCCTGCTAATCTGCCCCTTCACCCTTTGTTTTTCCCAATGTATCTAAAGAACCCCTTGTTCCCTCTCCTAATCTCCCTGGCCAGGTTCTGCTCCTTCCTTGCCTTAGCCGCCTCACCACTCTAGTGGTCCTTCTAGCCATCAGCTCGTACTCCCTCGATCCCTTTCACTCCTTGAGCACTTGAATTGCTTATAGGCTGCTTTTCCCAGACCACCTCCTGGACCTCCCTGGTCCACCAACAGGGTTTTGGGCCCTACCGCATTTTTGTCTTACTCTTGCACAGGTGCTGGTAGCATCCTGCACCCCTCTCTGATGATTTCCACCTACTATCAGCGTCCATGTCTGACCCAATCCCATCAAATGCTCATAAGGATCCTTCCCATTCCTTAAAATCCAACCCCCCTGAAGTCGGTTACTTCACGTCTTTAGCAGCCTTCTACCCTCCTAGGTCCAGGCAGAACCAGACCGTGGCATGGTCACTCCCGCCAATGGGTCCCTTACCTCCAGGCCCCCAATCTGGTCACTGTCTGCCAGGACCACATCCAGTACCCGTGCCTCCCTGGTCGGTTCCCTCACCTGCTGAGTTAGGAGCGCGTCTTGAAAGACATCCAACAACCTCTGTTCCCTGATCACAGAGGATATCATAGTCTCTCAGTCTGTTCCTGGCATGTTTAAGTCCCCCAACACCACCACCGTTCCTCTGCCCAGTCTGCAGTGTCTCCCAACATCTGCCACCAGACTGTCCTCCAGCTCCTCCGCCAGGGCAGGGGGTCTATACACCACTCCTATTTTTACTTTCTTGCCCCCCCTTGTTATCAAGGTGACCCAAATCGCCTCCACGGTTCCCTCCGCCTCCTCTACTCCCCCTATGCCAATGCAGTTTTTGACTATCATTGCTACCCCTCCTCCCCTTCCCTCCCCCCTGTCCTTCCTGAACATAGTGTATCCTCCAGGTTCAGGTCTCCCAGTCATGTCTTGCAGTGGCCCAAGTCTCAGTGACCGCTGCCACATCCACTGCTCCCTCAGTTAGCATCGCCTGGAGCTCAGGCATTTTATTGCCCAAGCTCCTGGAATTTAGCAGGACTACCTTTCACCCTTTCCCTATAGTTCCATTTCCCCTGCTTGTGTTCCCATGGGGATTCTGTTTTCCCCTGGTCTGCACTCTGCCAGTTGGCCTTTTCCTGCAATCCTCCTGGTCCCCAGGGGGGTGGAGACAGAGTCCCTCCTTTATTGGCACCCCCTTGACAGCCTTTTCTCCCATCCCACCCCCCTTCACAAGTTTAAACCCCACTTTTCACCAATGAACCCCTCTATTTTCAACTTAAGGATGCCATGCAGGTTCATCATGTCTGCCACATCGGCCATGTTATCTGCATTAATTGCCTTGAGTACTTCTGCTAAGTCTTCACAGTGGAGGGAGGGGGGAGGACTGACCACCAGGGAGCAGCAGACCATTTTCAGAGGAAAAGTACTGAAATGACTTGCAGCTCTGACAGAGGACAAGGTTATGAGATCAGATGGGAATACATCCAAGGGTACTAAAAGAACTTGAAGAGGTGCTTCTTGCACCGCTGATAGACATACTCAACAGCTCACGGAAATCAGGTGTAGTTCTGGAGGACTGGAGGAGAGTAGACATGGTCCCACTACATAAGAGCAGCAGCAAAGAAGAGGCTAGCAACTATAGGCTGGTGAACCTCACCACAGTGGTGGGGAAATGAATGGAAACACTGTTAAAGGAAAGCTTGGTAGAGTATCTTGAAGCAAATGAACTGCAAGACCAAAGGCAGCAATCATTTACGGGGGGGGGGGGGGCATGCCAGGCAAACCTGATTGACTTCTTTGACTGGCTTACCAGGGAAATACATTGGGGAGGGCAGGGCAGGGCACTGGACATTGCCTATCTGGTCTTTTGTAAGTCCTTTTGACTCTGTGCTACACAGGAGACTGATTAAGAACTTGAACAACCTAGGGGTGGGAATCAAAAGTGGTGAATTGGATTAAAACGTGGTTAACGGATAGGCGACAGATGGTGGTGGTTAACAGCGCTGACTCAAGTATGGAAGAGTGACCAGTGGGATGTGGCAGGGCTCAGTACTAGGGCTGTTCCCCTTCATTGTATTCATGAGTGACATTGCACATGAACTGGAAGAGAAGGTATGCCTTTTTGCAGATGTAACCAAAACCTGTAATAGGGTAGACAATCAGTAGGGGCTGGAAAGAATGTGTAGGGATCTTGGGGAAACTTGAGGAGTGGTCAAAATCATGACAGTTGTGTTCCAGTGCCAAGTGCAAAATTATGCACCTTGGGCATTGGGATCCAGGAACTGAGAATAGGATTTGGTGGGGGTGGGGGGGTTCTGTCAGTCACTAAGAAGCAAAGGGACCTTGGTATTATACTATCTGATGACCTCATAGTGGCAGGGTAGCTTGACAAAGCAGTGGATAGGGCCAGTGTGATACTGGGATGCATTGGGAGAGGTATCTCCAGCAGGAGGAAGGAGGTAGTGTTGCCACTGTATTGCTTACTGGTGAGATCCCACCTAAAGTATAGTGTCCTGTTCTGGCGGTTGCACCTCTGAAATAATGTAGACAGGGTTGATGCAGTCCAGAGGGCAACTAAAATACTGTAGGAACTGCACCAAAAGCCCTACAGGGAGAGACTGAGGGATCTCAACATATATACCCTGGAAGAGAGGAGTGCAAGAAGGGACATTATAGAGACCTGCAAGTACCTCATGGGAGCTAATAGGGTACAGGAGTAGATTCTGTTTCACAGGAAGAAGAACATCAGGATAAGAGGGCATGCAATGAAGCTGGGGGGAGGGTGTTAAAGAAGTATGTGAGGAAGTACTTCTTCACTAAAAAGAGTGGTAGATGCCTGGAATAGACAGCAAGCAGAAGTGGTGGAGGTGAACACAACAGGGGATTTTAAGTATGCGTGAGATAGACATAAGGGAATATTAGTGAATAGGCCGGGAGAATGGAGGTTTGCCAGAGGCCAGTTAGGGTCTGTGGTGGCAGACTAGATAGGGAACAGGTGGGCAGACTGGCTAGGTCAAGCAGTCATTTTCTGACCAATTCAATATTTTGATCACCCACAACATTGTCAGTTGCCAGGCCTTGCACCCACATGTGAATGAGGGTTGCTGCGTGGGGATGCTGAAGGGGAGGCTGGTGACTGGGCATGAGCCATCTGAGGTGGCAGGCTAGCCCACACAGTTAGCTCTGTTAGAGGATGTACCACAGGTATTTGACAAAGATATGCAGGTTCTGGACCTGCTAGCAGTCAAGGGGGATTGAACCACAGAACCTGCCAACCACCAGGAAATTTGTGACGCTTTGTTGATCCTTCAGTTATTCAACTAAACTGCTCCCAAGCGCTGAAAGCACAAGCAAGAGTCAATCTTGATCATGGGACCCCTATAGATTGAGGGTCCATTCATGCTCGCCCCAATCAGAGGGTCCTAGTAGTCAGTCACCCTCTAAGGAGGCTGATCTTCCTGCCAGACATTTCAACACAAGATCTGTCAATTGAGCCACCAGGACAATTTGGTGACTAGTCCGCTGAGGGGAGGAATCATCCCTCTTGCGGATCGCAGTGTCCCCAATTCACCCTCCACAGCTCCAGCTCCAGCCTGGTGTGTGTGTGTGTGTGTGGTGGTATTGCTCCAGTTGACAGAACGTTGTCAAGTCTGAGCAGACTCGAAAGCACTCCTTGTCAAGTCTGAGCAGATTGTGTTCATAAGTGCAGAACTGTATCTGCTGCAAGCTAGAACATGCCTTACTCTGAACAGAGCCGCGTATCTTTCCTCCTTTTCCCCATCATTTGGAGTGGGCAGTTATGCTGGCCTGGCAATTCCTCAAGCTCCTGAGCTTACTGAATGAGGGCCATTCTGTGAGATCTGGGCCCTCAGTGGTCCCAGATACACTACACACAGACCTGGGTCAGCTAGTTCAGGTGACCCAGCTGATGCTTGACACCATCCTTTGATGGTTTGCTCCTCCCAACCTCTCAGACAGAATTCTGTTTGTCCAGCAGAAGCCCTCTGTCATTCTAATGACTGAGGCTTATCTAACGGGCTTTGGGGGGGTGCACCTACAGGACCGCAGGGCATTTGAGTGTTGTGTGGGTCAAGAACTACACATTGACCTGCTGGAGCTCCAGTGACCTAGCACTGTCAGAATTTGATCAACTGGTCATGTGTCATGTTGCCCAGACATGACCATTGTTTAATCTGCACAAGCAGGGCAGCACACACACCTTCCTGCTATATCGGGAGGTGCTGCAGACATGGTCTCTGGCTCACTTGCCAAAAGAAAGTCTCAGTGATGGTCATTGTGGCAGGCCTGAGCAACCAACTAGAACACCTTCAGTCATGGGGTGAGGTATCCCATGAGGGGTTACTACACCCACAGGTTGTCTCTCAGGTGTTCTAAGCATGGAGAACACAGTGGACCTCTTTGCTTCATGAGGAGTGGAAACCTGAGGCTGTTTTCCACCTATCCCTCTCAGAAGAGGGCACTGCCAGGGGATGTTTTTGTAGCTACGTTACAATTTGTCCCTGTCATTTTGCTCTGCAACAATTTGCCCCAGACTATTAGCTCCAGCATCAATCAGCTCCCACATCAGTTCATCCCCAGACAATTTGCCCCAAGCATAAATATTATAAAATAAACTCCAGGTGGGTGCAATTCGCCCAGTGCTTGAGGGTTGTAAATTGGAAGTCGTACTGCAACTGTTGTTGGAGTACAGTACGATATGCAGTGGGAGTGAATTGTCCAGGGATGAACTGATGTGGGCCAAACTGACACCAGAGCTAATAGTCCAGGTGAGTTGTCACAGAACAAAATGACTGGTATGAATTGACGTGTTCCCTGTGTTTGCCCACTTGTGGAATTGGGGGGAGGGGGGTCTACTTGCATTCCTTACCTCCATTTTTTCTGATTCACAAATTGATTTTTTAGGCTTCTAGGGATCAACCATCCCTGATCTTGACAGCTTCAGATTGGCCCCACCAGTTCTGGTATCAGGATTTCTTCATTCTTAGCAACAGGTGACCTTCGCTGCTCCCACTCTGACTGGACCTGCTGACAGGGCCTGAGTGGGGAACCAGGCACCAGGATGGGCAATCCCTGCACCTGACAGCCTGGTTCCTGAGCAGCTAAAGCTTCAGACCTTGGACTTTGAGAGCATGTTTACAGAGCACTTGAAACATCTCTGAAGGAGTTAGCTCATAAAGCATACTATTGTAAGTGGAGGAGGTTCTCTGCTGGTGTGCAGAGCACTGTTTATCTCTACTTTTCCTGCTTGATGAACCACATCCTGCACTATTTCTGCCCCATTCAGGGCTGTGAGTTATATTCCAAAAGGTGCAGCTAGCTGCCATCTCTGCATACTGGTGAAGATCACTATACCAATGATGGCCTAGATGAAGTGGTTTCCCACTTTTTTAAAGGTGTAGCCCATCTGTCCCCTCCTATGCATATTCTGCCTCCACCATGGGACTTATGGCTGGTGTTATTATGGTTCTTGTCAAGTATTCAGAGCCTATGAACAAGTGTCCTTTCTGATTTGTCATGAAAGGCAGTGTTTTTGGTTGTCATCACCTCAGCCAGTCTGTTGAGTGAATTCAAGGTGCTTTCTGTGGAGTCACTGCATCAGATTTTTCTATAATTACAAGGTTGTCCTATGCCTCCATGTGAAATTCCTGCCCAAGGTAGTTTCTGAATTCCTTCTGAGCCAGGTGTTGATGCTGCTTTTGTTTTATCTGAAGCGTCATATCTCAGACTCAGGTGTGCACTCCTTACACTTGATGTCTTTATGATTCCGCTCCTCTACAAAGTGATTAATGTGGCATTTTGTGATGAGGCTTGCCAACTGTTTGTCACATACCCCGAAGCCACCCAAGGCAGACTAACAGCCTGATAGACCATTGGTAGGAGGATTGCATTCTTCATTATGCTGTGTTATCAGTTGGCTGGGAAGGAGCCACCTGACTAGTTAAGAGCTCACTCTGCTGATCATTCTGCTGCATCTGTTGTTGCTGCTAAGTACATCTCCATCGCAGAGATTTGTAAGGCTTCTACCTGGTCTAATGTGTACATATCCATATCCTATTACAGCATCAACATAGAGTCACATGGAAAACTGATTTTGAGCCCTTGGTCATCCAGTCTCTACTTAAAAAACGGGGGTGTGCACCTTGTCCATTTCTCAGTCCATTAGGTTTGTTGTCCTCACCCTCTTGTAAGCAGGGGTGAGCAAGAATGTTGTTGAAATGTACACTGGCACCAGCCAGGATGCATCGCAGTTATGCTGCAGTATACTGCAAGGAACAGTGTAATTCAGTGGCAATTAAGCCCTTTTGTCATGGAGTATTTTGTTTTTTTTTTTGCTCTGTTTCTCACCCTGGCTCCTGGTTGGCTATTTCAATCTGCGCTTCGTTGTCTCCGGCCACCACCTGGCCTGCCCCCAGCTCCAAGTAGGGCCCTCGCCTTCTTTCCCTGTGGCTTGCCCCCCACAGTGGGATGGCAGAGAGCCCCCAGCTCTCCCACCAGCTAGGATCCAGTTCTGGTGATGCCCCTGAAGCTGGGGAGCCCATTGACGGCCATCAAGCCACCATGACGGGATGCCTTTTCCTTGTTCGGTCCCCCCCCCTTGAGTGTAGCATGCAATGCCTGCAATGGCCAAGCTGTGCATGCTTCCGCCCACAGCACACCGGCAGGCTGCTCCACCTCCCCCCTTTAAGTGACAAGCTCATGGCGTGCCTACACCCAGGCACCACTAGGTGTCAGGAAAGCACCGAGCCTGTACTCCCCCCCAGGAGAGGAGAGCTGTCCTTCGGATGCTCAATCCTCTTCCTTCCCAGCTGACCCCCGAGGACCCGATCATGCAGTATTTTGTGACATGTCACTTGCTGCAAGGTACTGTGTTGCATCGTGGCTGGCTATACTAATTAAATGTGCCACTACCCAGTGTACCTTGTGATTCCATTGGTAAGCAGAAACTTATCAGGCTTACCTTGAAGGCTTTTTGCTGTCTTCACATCAACTGTGTCTGCTGGTTGATAGTTCCATAGTTCACTACCTTCTGTGAGAACTGCCTTCTAATGTATCTCTAAATTTACCACCTCTGAGCTTATGGGCATGTCCCCATAGCCTGCCAGATCGAACAAGAATCATAAAATTACAGAATTTGACAGCAGATAAAGACCACTTGGCCCATCCAGTCTACCCATTCCTCCCTTCTTACACTATTACCGTAGACTGTGCCCAATCTGCAGGTCCTTCTCCCTATTCCCCTTCCTTTCCTCTATAATTCTCATGTGTTTATCCCATGCATTCTTGAATCCCACCACTGTTTTCACCCCCACCACCTCTACTGAAGGGCTGTTCCAGCAATCCACCACTCTATCTGTGAAGTAGTACTTCCTCATACCTCTCCTAAATCTACTGACCTCCAGCCTCACAGCACGTCCCCTTGTTCGTGAGCACCATTTCTTCTGAAAAATACTTATGTTCTGTACCTTATTTACCCTTGTGAGGTATTTAAAGGTCTCTATCATACCCCCCCATTCCAGGGTGTACATAATGTGGTCCTCTAGTCTCTATTTATAGGGCTTTTGATGCAGACCCTGCACCATTTTAGTTGCCCTCTTCGTGACCACCTTCACTCTGTTTATGTCCTTCTGGAGATGTGGTCTCCAGAACTGGGCACAGCACTCTAGGTGGGGTCTTACCAGCAGTCTATACAGAGACAATACCACCTCCCTCTTTCTGTTGGTGATACCCCTCCCTATGCACCCCAGCATCCTAGTAGCCCTCCCTGCTTTGTTGCACTACTTGGCTACCCTTAAGTAATCCCATATGATTACCTCAAGGTCTCTTTCAGGCTTGGTGGTCGTCAATGCTACCCCACCCATTTTGTACTCCATCACTGGATTTCTGTACCCTAAGTGCATTATTCTTTCCACCCCCCCCGGACAGTCCACCCAATTGCAGACTTCGGTGTCACCTGCAAAGAGGCAGACCTTCCCTTCCAGCTGTTCTGCAGTGTCACTTATGAAGACATCAAAGAGAACCGGTCCCAGAACTAATCCCTCAGACATCACACTGGTCACCCTCCCTTCCTTGGAGCGAACTCCATTTAACACCACCCTCTGCTGCCTATCTCTTGACCAATTGTTGTCCAGTTTACCATATTTAGACCCACTCCTAAGCTGTCAAGCTTGCTTACTAGTCTCCTATGTGGAACAATGTCGAAAGCCTTACTGAAATCGAGGTAGGCCACATCCATTGCTCCACCCTGATCTAGTTCCTTGGTCACCCAGTCAAAGAAATCTATCAGATTTGATAGACATGACCTCCCCTCTGTGAAGCCATGCTGCCTCAGGTCTTGTAGCCCAGTGGATTCAAGATAGTCCTATTCCATTAACTATCCCACCATCTATAACAGGCTGACTGGCCTATAATTGCCAACCTCCTCTCTGCTACCACTTTTGTGTAGTAGGACTGCATCCACCCTCCTGCAGTCCTCTGGACCACCCCAACATACACACACACACACTTGATGTGTGCCTGCATTCTTGACAGTAGCTGTGTACTGCTTGTCATACTTTGGTTTAGCCCCTTGTCTTTTATGACTCCGGGTACTTTTTCTTCCTCAACTGCAGTAAGAGGAGCCCGACACAGTATGTTCATCCTACCTCTATAGTTTTCCCTTCCGTATAACACCTTGCTTTAGTCTAAATTTAATCTAAGATGCCAGAAGTCCTGCTAAATGTCCATATTGTTTAAATCATCCATCAAAAATATTCTGTATATTTTAATATATTATTTTTTATAATATATTTTGTCATCAGAATTGTGGGCTAGCATTATCCCATTGCATCCAGAATATGAACATAGTTTGAACAGTGAAAGAGTAACCTCGGTGGAAAAGATTTTCAAAAATTGCTAATGATGACTATATGTATTGACTTAAATTGTTCATTATAAAACTTGTGATAAATCAGTCTTAACAATATCTGAGTGAATTAAAAATACAGTGGTGTGCCCTCCTGTTTTGAAGACCCATATCTGAATCTGAGCCCAACACCCTTGGCCTGTGGAGCTTAAGAAGCAATGCAGAGGCAGCGCACTTAGGCTAGGGGTGTCACAACCTTCGTGTAGCCCCATGCTTCCTATGGGGAACTAAGGATAGCATAGGATGTAAGCAGTGACCACACTTTGTCCTGCCTCCCTTGCCCTCCCAGTAAGGTGTGGTGCAGCATAAGTCTTAGGTGGAGAGAGAGAAACTAACTAGGAAAAAATCCGTCAATCAGCAGATGGCACTGGCATCAAGGCACCAGTTGTATGCATTATTTCTGCTTGAGCGGCAGAACTTTGGTTGTCACTGGCTGCACCACGGACAGAATGCCTCAGGATCCGAGAGGCTTTCCCTACAGGGTTGTAGTTTGGCAATGAGTACTGACTGGGACACTGAAAGGTAGTGACCTATGATACTGAAGGACAGCTTAAGATGACTGGTTGGGGAAGAATAAAAATTCATTAGACTATAACTGGCTAATAAGGCGAATTAATATGGAACACAGAGGAAGAATCTAAAGATGTCATCCATCGTTGCTGTAAAACCTGTATGGTGAAAGATTTAGCCAACTGTCAGATATTGCTGTTTAAACTGTATAAATCGAAGACACAATATACAACTTAAAATACACAACAGACAACCTTGAAAAGGGAGGAAAACTTTTCTGAGAGAAAAACAAGTTAAAACTTAACAACAGCACCAGGCTAGCAGCTAGACCATCAATAGATACTGGTTTTAGTTTTGAACTGTGGTACAACAGCATTTTGAAAAGGAAGGATTTCTATATAGAACAATGTTTTACTATACACTATATGGTGCTTTCAGAAGTAGGAGGTCCTGATTTAGAAAATATCCAAATGCAACAGAAAAAAGCTACAGAGGTTGTAGCTTTAGACTGCCCTGGAAGTGTGGCTGTGGAGTCTGAAGTGACTGATTTGATAGATGATAGTGTTAATTCTACAGAGCAAACTGCCAAGAATGGCATTAATTTTGAAATGCAGGAGGGGCCTGCTTCTGATGCACTGCAAGCTGACAGCCATTGCACAGGTCAAAGCCACTGCCCTCTGACACGGTGAGAGCATCAAAAATTAAAGCAGCAATGCCATTTACTTTGGGAAAAATGTTATATAGCTCTGCAAGAACAGGGCATGGTGAAACACAAATGTTTAAAAAGAAATATTGTATACAGACAAGAGACAGTGTGGGCACAGAATGACCTGTGGACTCTGTATTAAGAATAGCGGGTTGGTTTCGGGACTCACCTAGATCCCCATGGCAGTCTCCAGGTCCTATTACAGCAGTAGACCTGGGAAGGGATTTTTCAGAATATAATGGGCAGATATATGCTAGGAATGATTCTGAGGAGCAACTACAACCCAAAGCATTATGTCCTGAAACAAATATAAATAATACTGAAATAAAAATGGACCAGGGAGGGTTTTTGCTAACCTCAACACAAATTTGCAGTTGGAAGTTCCGGACAGCTTTTCCTTTTCATCCAGTACAGAGCCTGTGTTATTTAAAAAATGACGTAATAATGATACCTACTTTGGTTGTTTCTCCTCTCCTGGCAGTTGTGATGCTTGGACAGTTGGTTCTGATTAATCTATGCTTTTTGTAATATAAAAATGTGTTATTGAGTGTCTCTCATGAGACATGCTGAGACAGCCTGTGGGTTAAAATCCCCCCCCCCCAGGTTTCAGCTAAAAGATAAAAGCCAGGAGATAATTTAAGGCTAGAAGATACCTAAATTAAGGATCTCTTGTTTATCTGGCTTAATTGTAGCTGCCAGCTGCTAGGATAGCAACTCATAAACCTTTATGACGTTTAGAGGAAGAAACCAGGTTATGTTACTTAGGTGTGAAGTCATAAATGTTCCTTTGATGTCTGTATAGAGCAGGATGCTGCTCATGGATGAAATAAAGAACTTGGAAAATTACAGACTTGATTGGGAAGTCATGTGGGGACATGAGTTTCTGCTGATGTCACCTATTAATTTACCCCCTGCTTGATAAGACACCCTGATTGTATAATTTGTAATAAACAGAGGAAGAGCTGGGTGACATCATGGAGAAGGCAGGGTCAAGACAGTTTTTTAATTATGCTGTAACTGACCTTTAGACACACACATACATGTTTGGACTCTGAAGTTACAACATCTTTCAGCACTATAAGAATACAGTATAAGAATACATTAGCTAGGCAAATCTAAGTGTATGCAAGTCTAAGTGTATGGTTGGTAGGAAATTGCACTTTTAAACCTGTTTTTTTTTTAAGTGATTATAATGTTTTGTGATATATTGTTCTGTGTTTTACATTCTAAATTGTTATCTATTTTTAAGTAAACATCTCATTTTAAGAGACTACTTGGTGTGCCTTTGAAGTTCTTTATTTGACAAGTGAATCATATATGGTTAAAGTTGACACTGTGCAAAGCTTACTGGTTTACCAAACTGGGAAAAGGTAAGAGTTTATCTGAGGTCTTTTCATAGAGTTTTAAGGATTCATTCCGTACATCTGGTTAGGTATCCATAGGCAAAATATATCTGGTCCCCCGAAGAACAGAATTATCTGAGTCTGTTCATTGGGTACGCTAGCAAGAGATTCACAGTTTGAATCCCTCCAGAACTTGAGACCAAAGGTTGATTTGAACCCACAAAACAGACAGGAAGGTTACCCTGTTCTGTTCCTGTTCACAATACTATACTCGGTGGTTGATACTGTGGGAGCAGAGGGCCTGACCTGCTGAGTGGGGTTGTGACAGATTGGTTGGCAGCGGTGTGCATAAGTTTGGTATTACAAGCGTTTATTATTCAGTGTGTCGGCTTGATACAGTCAGCTCACTTGCAAAAAAAAAGGCAGTGATTAATTTTTTAAAAAAGGAAACAGAACTATATCACTTGGCTTACCGTCAGGTTCCTACCTGTTTTATTTTTTTTTCTCTAAAGTGCAAGTCAGAGTAGCTGTAGTTAGGGAAGAAGATGGCTTCCAACTACAGTGAGCACACTGTAGGCTACTTAAAGCAGTTGTGCAGGGACAGAAGAGTCCTATTCAAGGTGAAAGCCACCAAGCAGAACCTCGTGGATGCCCTGATGGTAGCAGATACCCAGAGCATCGAGTCACAGACAGTGACTGTAAAGGACCGAACCTTTAGTGTGGTAGGGCTAGCGGCTAGTGCAGTGCCCAGATCTGATGAGGAGGGCAACAGGGCCAATGCCAGTGAAGGACCATAGCAGCAGGGGAAGGTCACCAGTATCCTGGTTCCAGAAGTACTCAGGCTGCAGATTGAGTTGCGCAGTATGGAGCTGGGATTCCAGAGAGAAGAGACATGAGAACAGTGAGCTGCAGAGGAGAAGAGGGAGCAAGAATACCAAGAGGCAGAGCGAGAAAGCTGACCATGAGGAGTGTGAGTGCCAGAGGCAACATGAACTGGAGAAGTTATGACTCCAATCACCAGCACCAGAGCAGGTAAGTGGCTTGGGTTTAACTGGGACTACAGGACTGGGTTACAAATTGAATTCCAAATGTAAAGAGGGGGAGGATATGGATGCCTTTTTAAATTCTTTGGAAAAAGTTTGTATTCAGGCTAAAATTCCTAGAGAGTCCTGGAGCTTCCAGCTATCCCCGCTACTTACCGGGAAAGCTCAGGATACATTAGGTCAAATGGACAATGAGGACAGTGATGATTACAGCAAACTTAAAGCTGCACTGTTAAAGAAATTTGAATTAACTGCTGAATCTTGCAGAGCTAAATTCCGTAAGCTGAGGAGAAGCCCTGACATGAGCTACAAGGAACTAGCCATGAAACAACATCAGTTTTTAAAACATTGGTGGGAACGAATTGAAGCAAACTCTGTTGATAAAATTGAAAATGTGATTTTGTTAGAACAGTTTTTCTGGGCATGCCCAGCAGAGCTAAAAACCTGGCTGGAGGACCAAGATCCAAAACAGTGCAAGAGGCTGCTGAACTTTCGTACCGCTATGTGAAGAGCAGACCTGCCCTGAGAGTGAATGGGGTGGGCGTGGCAGCGCAGAAAGGGAAGAACGTGCCTTCAAGGCAGCTAAAACCCTCACTGCCTCCACCAAAATCAGTTAGCCTCAAGTTTCAGAGAAAAGGAATGAATGTTGGCTGTGCATATTGCCAGTGTCCCAAAAAGGTGAGCAATACACAACAGGGGGCTAGGAACAGAGTGGGTTGTTTGTGTGTCCCTGGAAGCATGCCTGTGAACATGAGGGAGCACATGCACCCAGTCATGGTGAGTGGGATACAGACGCAAAGGTTAAGAGACACGGGCATCCTTTACCTTGGTAAAGGGGGATCTAGTAGAGCCTGGTCAGCTTATACCCAATAAATACGTCACTGTACAGGACTTTACTGGTGAGGAGAAAACATTGCCCCTCGCTAGTGTTCTCCTAGACTGGGGTGAAACAGAGGGAACTGTGCAACAGGTGGCTGTAGCCAAAACCTTAGCAGTGGATGTGATCCTGGGCAACAATCTCAAACAACAGATGGTGTGTGCAGTTACCCATAGAAAAGCGGCAAGAGAACACTGTAGTTCCCTGGCCCCCAGAGAAGCCATTGTGGAAACCACTGAGAGGCTGGTTCCCCAGCCTGTGTCTCCAGATGGGGAGACTAATGAAAAAGGGGTAGAAATTTCCCCAGTAGCAGTCAACCACACAGCTACAGAAGGTTACTCAGAGGAGGGAGGGAGGGGATTGACAGTGATCCTGAGTGCCCTGATGCTAGTGCTAGGGACCCTAGTTTAGTGACTGAAGGGGACCTGTCCCATGCCTTGGGAATATGTAAGGAGTTTGTAGCTGCTCAGAGAAGTGACCCCAGTCTAGAGAAGCTGAGGGCTTGGGCAGACTCTAATGGAGCACAGGGAGGTGACGGCAGACATAAGGTTCATTGGGAAAATGGACTGATGTATAGTCAGGCTGTGCAGACAGAGGGAGGGGTGCTAGGCAGACAGCTTGTCGTTCCCAAGGGGTATCGTGAGCAGTTGCTCAAGATTGCACATGATATTCTCTTGTCTGATCACCTGGGAATAGTGCGCACTACACAGCAGTTGGCCCAGAATTTCTATTGGCCTAACGTCACCCAGCAGGTGAAGGAGTATTGCAGGTCTTGTCACCGGTGCCAAGAAATAGGGAAGGTGGGCAAGAAAACCCAAGCCACCCTGATTCCATTGCCCATAGTGGAAGAGCCATTCCAGAGGGTGGGAATGGATACTGTGGGGCCTTTAAATACCCCCATCTCCTCAGGGAAGAGATTCATCCTGACTGGGGTGGATTATGCCACCTGGTACCCAGAAGCAGTCGCCCTATCCTCACTGAGAACAGACAAAGTGGCAGATGCCTTACTTGGGATTTTCTCCCATGTTGGGTTTCCACAGGAGGTTATCACCGATCGAGGGGGTTCCTTCACATTAGACCTGATGAAATGTTTATGGGAGAAGTGTGGGGTGGTGCAGAGATGCATGACACCATATCACCCACAAGTCAATGGGCTTGTGGAAAGATTCAATGGTACCCTGAAGTCAGTGCTCCGGGTGTTTGCTGAACAACATGGGAGGGACTGGGAGAAATACCTTCCCCACCTGTTGTTTGCATACAGGGAGGTGCCCCAAGAGTCAACAGGATTTTCCCCCTTCAAACTCTTATATGGACTCCGGGTACATGAGCCCCTAGACTTGATCTGGGAGGACTGGGAAGGCAAGCATGCCACCCAGGGAACTCCCATAGTGGATTATGTCTTTAGGTTTAGGGAAAGGCTGAAGGAGCTTATGGGGACAGCCCAGAGCAACCTGGCAACTGCCCAACAGAAACAAAAAGTGTGGTACGACCACAGAGCCAGAGCTTGCTCATACATGGTGGATCAGGAAGTCATGGTCCTTTTTCCAGTCCAGAAAGACAAGCTGCAGGCTGAGTGGACAGTATCACAACCCCACTCAGCCGGTCAGGCCCTCTGCTCCAACAGTGCCAACATCTGAGCACAGTATTGTGAACAGTTAACAGAACAGTGTAACCCCCTTGTCTGTTTTGTGAGTTCAAATAAAACTTTGGTGTCACGTTCTGGAGGGTTTCAAACTGTGAACCTCTTGCTAGCGTACCCAATGTACAGGCTCAGGTAATTCTGCTCTTCTTGGGGGCCAGATATCTTTCGCCTATGGGCACCTAACCAGGTGTACAAAATGAACCCTTAAAACTCTGTTAAAGACCTCAGAATAAACTCTTACCTTTTCCAGTTTGGTAAACCAGTAAGCTATGCCCAGTGTCAGCTTTAACCATATATGCTTCACTTGTCAAAGAAAGAATTTCAAAGGCACACCAAGTAGTCTCTAAAATGAGATGTTTACTTAAAAATAGATACAAATGTAAAATGTAAATACAGACCCATATATCACAAAACGTACAAATCACTTAAAAAAACAGGTTTAAAGGGCAGACAAAATCTACTACCACAGTACACTTAGAATTATCTTTCTCATGTATTCTAACAGTGCCTGATGTTGCTTTTTCAGAGTCCAAACATGTGTGTGTGTCTACAGGTCACTCACAGCATAATTAACAAACTGTCTTGAACCTGCCTTCTACATGATGTCACCCAGCTCCTCCTCCTCTGTTTATTAAAAATTATACAATCAGGATGTCTTGTGTCAGGAGATAAATTAATAGGAGACATCAGCAAAAAACACTTGTTTCCTCATATGACTTCCCAATTAAGTCTGTAATTTTTCAAGTCCTTTCTTTCATCCATGAGCAGCATCCTGCTCTTCACAGACATCAAAGAACTTTTTATGACTCTCTCTCGCTCTCTGCCAGTTCTCAATGATGTGCAATATTTTTTGACACCAGCTGTAATTAACTGACCTTCCTGAGGATGTCATAAACTGGATATTTCAGGGCTTAGCTACAAACAACCCATATTCTAAATAAGGCTATAAAATGTGAGTTCTTAGAAGTTAATCTCATCACAGAGGTCTGCTGTTTAACATATACAGGTATCCTGTCCTTTGAACTAATACCTGGGTGTGGGGGGGGTTGTCATCCCAGGCACAGGATTTTTCATGACAGACAATCACACTACATTTTTATATTACAAAAATCATAGAGCTATCAGAACCAGCTGTCTAAGTGTCACAATTTTCCACACCTAGACTGAATTTGGGGGCTCTATCCCCTGCATGGGATGAGCTTCCCAAATCAGTTCACTTCTCGTAGACACGAGACAGCCCATCTGAGTTCTGATTCTTCATTCCAGCCCTATGTACGATTGTCATGTCTTACCCTTGCAAAGTAAGACTCCATCTTAGCAATCTACCATTGTTCTTTCCCATCTGCATCAGCTAAACCAGGGGGCTGTGGTCAGTCTATATCACAAAATGCTACCAATACAAGTATGGCTCCAACTTCTTTAGGGCCCACACTATGGCAAGACACTCCTTTTCCACAGTTGAGTATACCTGTTCCCTGGGAAGTAACATTTTACTCAGATATGCTACATGGTGATCTTTCCCTTGGCTGGATGTCTGACTCAGTACTACCCCAATTCCCATGTCTGAGGCGTCAATCTGAACTATGAAGGGTCTGCTATAGTCAGGACTTGTCAAAACAGGAGCACTGCACAGTGCCTCCTTCAATCTGGTAAAGGCTTTCTCACAGGCTGGGTCCCAGATAATTTTCTTTGGCATCCTTTTCTTTACCAGGTCAGATAGGGGAGCAGCCAGGCCACTGTAATTGGGTACAAATTTTTTATAGTACTCTGCTGTCCCTAGAAAACTCCTTACCTGCTTCTGCATTTCTGGTCTGGGCCACACCTGGATTGCTTCTATTTTTATTTGGTTAGGACGGAGCTCTCCTCGGCCTACCACATGCCTGAGGTATGCCACTTCTCCCATGGCCACCTGGCACTTCCCGGCTTTGACAGTAAGCCTGGCCTTCTGTATCCTGCCCAGCACTTCCCTAAGGTGGGATAGGTGTGTCACAAATTCGCTCAGCCAGTCAGCCATCTACTCCCAAATTGCCAACCTCTGAGTGTATGATTTGTGGACAGTTAACAGTACAAGGTAACCCTCTTGTCTGTTTTGTGGGTTAGAGTCACCTTAGTCTCAAGTTCTGGAGGGATTCAAACTGAAAACTTCTTGTTAGCGTACCCAATTATCAGGCTCAAATAATTCTGTCATGGGGGGGCAGATATCTTTGCCTATGGGCACCTAATCAGGTCTACAAAATGAACCCTTAGAACTCCATGCTAGACCTTAGAGAATTCTATCCATTTCCCAGTTTGGTATAACAAGCTCATACACAGTGTTAACTATAACCTTTACAGCTCCACTTATGTAAAAAGAAATTTCAAGGCACACCAGCAGTTTCCATTTTAAAATATATATCTTTACTTTAAAATAATATGAAAACAGAAAATATTACAGAACAAAATATCCCAACACATACAGCCTTAAAACAAACAGGATTAAAAGTGCAGATTCCTACAAATAATAACACTCAGACTAATCTTGTCTAAGGTCCTTACTTCTTAGTCTTTCTTTCAGTGCTTTGATGTTCCTCCTCTCTCTGTCAGAAATATGGAAGTGTGTGTCTCAAGGTTTGCTCAGCAGGTTTAAGACAGTCCTGAGCCGGCCTTCTCTCTGAGGTCCACCAAACTCCGCTTTGGTGTAACAAAATCTATATTTTATAACACATGATGGCCTACTAAGTTATTTAAAAAAAATAAGAGATGACATAATAAAGCTCCTCTTCTCATTTTGACTGGTCTAAACCAGTCTGTGCTTTGCTTCACACACTCATCAAAAATCTCTTTGGTATGTCACTGTATATTCAGCAAAAGTGTATTTGACTCACTAATTCTGTCTGGGACCGAGTCTCTAGACATCAAAGGTCTCTTTGATTAAATGAGCTGGCTTCCTGGGAAGTTATTCATAACACTGGCCAGTGTCCCTTTTCTCAGGACAGCTAGTGCAGATCAAAGGATTTCCCTGGGGACATCATGAATGGCTAATTTTATTTCTTGGGATCAAAGCAAATTGACAAGATAATTGCACCCCAGATAGCTTCAGTTTAGCTATGTCCTGTCCTTTGAACTTATCCCTGGAGGGGGGTGGACATGTCAGTTTTAGCAAGCCAGCATTTCCTCCTGCCACAGTCCATCATACATTTTTTTATATTTACAAAAAAAATGATGCAGGATCAGAACCAGCTGTCCAAGTGTGATAAGGTGTTCCTCCCAGCTGGTACTAAAGATGGCAATGTCATCCAGGTATGCCACGGCGTACTCCTCAGCTCTATTTAACACCTGGTTCACCAACCTTTGGAAAGTGGCTGGTGTGTTCTTCATTCTGAAAGGCATTACTTTAAATTCAAATAAGACTATTGGAGTGATGAAGGCTGACCTCTGCCTAGCTCTGTCCGTTAACTCTACCTGCCAATACCCCTTGGTCAGGTCAATGATCGTAAGATAGGTTGCCCCTCCCAGCTTGTCCAGGAGTTCATCTGTCCATCCGGGGCATTGGGTGGGTGTCTGACTTTGTGACTGCATTCAGTCCACGATAGTATACACAGAAATGAGTAGAGCCATCTGGTTTGAGCACAAGGACTACGGGTGAGGTCCAGGGGCTGTGAGATCTCTGGATCACCCCTAAATCCAGCATCTCCTCCTCTTCCCTTCTAATGTCCTTTTGGACAGCCTCTGACACCTGATATGCTGTCCACCGTATGGGCGTCTGTGTCCCTGTCTCCACATCATGTGTCTGTAAGGGGGTTAGTCCAGGCTTGGTGCTAAACCATGGGGTAAAATCTGCTAAAACCTCACTTACTTCCTGGATCTTGTCTGGGGTCAGCTGGGGAGACAATTTAACTGTCTCCACAGAGGACTCCTGCTTACTTTCTTCCAGCAAGTCCAGAAGGGGGTTTCCTTCATCCGTCCCCTCCCCAGGACTACACGCTGCAAACAATATGTCAGCCCTATTTGCATATGGCTTCATCATGCTGACATGGCACATCCTTTTTGTCTGCCTTCAGTCAGGTAAATACAATATAGTTCAAGTCATTTACCTTCTTAACCACTTTGTACGGTCCTGCCCACTCAGTCTGCAGCTTGTCTTTAAGGATCGGAATAAGGAACATGACTTCCTGACCCACCATGTATGAGTGATCGCTGGCTCTGTTGCCGTACCACACTTTTTGTTTCTGTTGGGCAGCTGCCAGGTTGCTCTGGGCTGTCCCCATAAGCTCCTTCAGCCTTTCCCTAAACCTAAGGACATAATCCACTATGGGAGTTCCCTGGGTGATGTGCTTACCTTCCCAGTCCTCCCAGATCAAGTCTAGGGGCCTACATACCCAGCCTCCATATAAGAGTTCAAAGGGAGAAAATTCTGTCGACTCTTGGGTCACCTCCCTGTATACAGACAACAGGTGGGGAAGGTATTACTACCAGTCCCTCCCATGCTGTTCAGCAAATGCCGAGAGCATTGACTTCAGGGTACCATTGAATCTTTCCACAAGCCCATTGACTTGTGGGTGATATGGTGTCATGCATCTCTGCACCACCCCACACTTCTCCCATAAACATTTCATCAGGTCTAATGTGAAGGAGCCCCCTCAATCAGTGATAACCTCCTGTAGAATCCCCAAAATGGGAGAAAATCCCAAGTAAGTCATCTGCCACTTTGTCTGTTCTCAGTGAGGATAGGGTGACTGCCTCTGGGTACCGGGTGGCATAATCTACCATAGTCAGGATGAATCTCTTCCCTGAGGAGCTGGGGGTATTTAAAGGCCCCACAATATTAATCCCCACCCTCTGGAATGGCTCTTCCACTATGGGCAATGGAATCAGGGTGGCTTGGGTTTTCTTGCCCTCCTTCCCTATTTCTTGGCACCGGTGACAAGACCTGCAATACTCCTTCACCTGCTGGGTGAAGTTAGGCCAATAAAATTTCTGGGCAAACCACTGCGTAGTGCACACAATTCTCAGATGACCAGACAAGGAAATATCATGTGCAATCTTGAGCAACTCTCATGATACACCTGGGGAATGACAAGCTGCCTGCTTAGCATCCCTCCCTCTGTCTGCACAGCCTGAGTATACATGAGTCCATTTTCCCAATAAACCTTATGTTTATCGTCACCTCCCTGTGCCCCATCAGAGTCTGCCCAAGCCCTCAGCTTCTCTAGACTAGGGTCACTTCTCTGAGCAGTTGCAAACCCCTCACACATTCCCAAGGCATGGGACAGGTCCCCTTCAGTCACTAAACTAGGGTCCCTAGCACTAGCATCAGTGCACTCAGGATCACTGTCAATCCCAACCCTCTGACAATGAGTCACTCCTTCCTCTTTGGAGTAATCTTCCATAGCTGTGTGGTTAACTGCTACTGGGGAAATGTCTAGCCCCTTTTCATTAATCTCCCCATCTTGAGACACAGGCTGGGGAACCAGCCTCTCAGTGGTTTCCACAATGGCTTCTTTGGGATTCAGCGAACTACAATTTTTCCTTGCCGCTTGGCTGCGGGTAACGGAACACACCATTTTCTGTTTGAGATTGTTGCCCAGGATCACATCCACTGCTAAGGTTTGAGCTACAGCCACCTGTTGCACAGTTCCCCCTGTTTCACCCCAGTCCAGGAGAACGCTAGCGAGAGGCAATGTTTTCTCTTCACCAGTAAAGTCCTGTACAGTGACATATTTATTGGGTATAAGCTGACCTGGCTCTACTAGATCCCCCTTTACCAAGTTCAAGGATGCCCCTGTGTCCCTTAACCCTTGCATCTGTACACCATTCACCATGACTGGGTGCATGTGTTCCCTCATGTTCACTGGCATCCTTCCAGGGACACACAAGCAACCTACTTCCATCCTAGCCCCCTGTTGTGTATTGCTCGCTCTTTTGGGACAATGTCTGGCAATATGCCCACTTTCTTGACACAACCAACATTCATTTTTTTCTCAGAGAAATCTTTCCTCTGAAACCTGGGGCTAACTGGTTTTAGTGGAGGCGGTGAGGGTTTTAGCTGCCCTGAAGGCGCTTTCCCTTTCTGCGCTGCCACGCCCACCCCATTCGCTCCCAGTGCAGGTCTGCACTTAGCATAGCAGTCCAAGAGTTCTGCAACCTCTTGCACTGTTTTGGGATCTCAGTCCTCCAGCCAGGTTTTCAGCTCTGCTGGACATGCCCAGAAAAACTGTTGTAACAGAATCACATTTTCAATTTTATCTACAGAGTTTGCTTCAACTCCTTCCTGCTAACATTTTAAAAACTGACATTATTTAGTGGCTAGCTCCTCGTAGCTCATGTCAGGGCTTCTCCTGAGTTTATGGAATTTAGCTCTGTATGATTCAGCAGTTAATTCAAATTTCTTTAACAGTGCAGCTTTAAATTTGCTGTAATCATCACTGTCCTCATTGTCCATTTGACCCAATGCATCCCGAGCTTTCCCGATAAGTAGCGGGGCTAGCTGGAAGCTCCAGAACTCTCTAGGAATTTTAGCCTGAATACAAACTTTTCAAAAGAATTTAAAAAAGCTTCCATATCCTCTCCCTCTTTAAATTCGGTTATCAATTTGGAATTCAATTTTTAGCCCAGTCCTGTAATTCCAGTTAAACCCCAGCCACTTACCTGCTCTTGTGCTGGTGACTGGAGTTGTAACATCTCCAGTTCATGTCACCTCTGGTGCTCACGTTCCTCACAGTCCACCTCTCATTGTTCTTGCTCCCTCTTCTCCTCTGCAGCTCACTGGCACTCACGCTCCTCATGGTCTGCCTCCCGCTGTTCACGGTCCCTCTCCCTCTGGAACTCCAGCTCCATTCTGTGCAACTCAGTCTGCAGCCTGAGTTCTTCTGGATCCAGGATACTGATGACCTTCCCCTGCTGCTGTGGCCCTTCACTGGCACTGGCCCTGTTGCTCTCTTTATCGATCTGGGCACTGCACTAGTCACTAGCCCTGCCACACTCAAGGTTCGGTCCTTTACAGTCACTGTCTGTGACTCGATTTTCTCAGTATCTGCTACCATCAGGGCACCCACGAGGTTCTGCTTGGTGGCTGTCACCTCGAATGGGACTCCTCTGTCCCTGCACAACTGCTTTAAATAGTCTACAGTGTGCCCACTGTAGTTGGAAGCCATCTTCTTCCCTAACTATGGCTATTCTGACTTGAACTTTAGAAAAAAAAAATAAAGTGGCTAGGAACTTGACTGTACACCAAGTAATATAGTTTTGTCTCCTTTTTAAACATAAATCACTACCTTTTTATTTCTTTGCAAGTGAGCTGACAGTCTCAGCCAACATACTGAACAATAAAAGCTTGTAATACCAAAGTTATGCACACCGCTGCCAACCAATCTGTCACAACCCCACTCAGCAGGTCAGGCCCTCTGCTCCCACAGTGCCAATCTCTGAGTGCAGTATAGTGAACAGTTAACAGAACAGGGTAACCCTCCTGTGTGTTTTGTGGGTTTGAATCAAACTTTGGTCTCAAGTTTCATACTGGAAAACTAGGAAGTCAAAAAGGCATGACCCATACAGACTTCCCCACTATTCAGTGGTGATAACCAAAGTTACCAGCTTCAGTAAGATATCTATCTAATCTTTCTTTAAATTTACCTGCACTATCTGCCTCCACCATATCTTGAGGCAGTCCATTCCACAGTTTAATTGTTCTGCATATAAAACTATTTCTTCTTATTTCTGTCCTGCTTTTGGTTTCCTTCAACTGTCTGTCATGTCCCCTCAGCTGATATGGATTGTCTCTGAATTCCAATTTCATTTCCTCAAACATACTATTGTTTTTTATTATGTTACATAAACTCAGTAAGTCCCCTCTAACTCTCCTATCTTTCAAGGACCACAAACTCAATTTCACCAAACTTTTCACATGATTTAAATCCCTACAACCTGATATCATTTTGGTATAAGTCTTCTGTGGTCTCTCTACTAACTTTACATCCTTTACTAAGAATGGACTCCATACAGTAGAACAGTAATCCAGCATGGGCGTGATCAATGTCTTATACAACGGCATCAGCACCTCACTTTCTCTTGAATGAAAACTCCTTCTAACACTGTTCACCAAGAACATGGCTCTATTTGACATGTTTCTACAAAGTGAGCTACTTTTTAAATCACTCTGGATGTAAACTCCCAAATTTGTTTCTAATACTGATGTCTTTAGTTGTAAACTCTTTAAGTAATAACCCTGACATACATTGTGCTTTTCCAGATGCATTATAACACACTTTTCACTGTTAAATTCCATACTGTTATTTTCCACCCATTCCATAATTTTTATCAGATCTCTACGAAACAGCAATCTATCACTGAAAGTATTTACAACCCCCATCTTAATATCATCTGTGAATGTAACCATTTTATTCTGACTATCAATAATCAGATCACTTATAAATATTCCGAACAACAGAGGTCCCAACACCGACCCTTGTGGAACTCCACTCCCTACCTTTTTTGGTTCCGAGAGATATCCCCTGATCCTGACTTCTTGTTTCCTATTTCTCAACCACTGGGACACCCAATTTACTATACAATTATCAATCCACAAATTGTTCATCTTTTCAATTATTTTGTCATGTGGGACCGTGTCAAAAGCCCATCTGAAGTCCAGCATTACTATGTCCACACTATTCCCCTCATCCACCCATCTATTAATATGCTCATAGAAAGTTCGTAAATCTGTCTCACATGATCTCCTGGTAACAAAACCATGCTCTCTCTTATCAACCTGACCTTTCCCATTTATAATATCCTTAATAGCCTCACTAAGTATACCTTCTATGATCTTTCCCACCACTGATGTCAGGCTTACTGGTCAATAGTTTTCCGCCTGATCCCTTCTTCCCTTTTTGAATATTGGCACAATAAAAACCCTCCTCCAATCCTCTGGCACCACTCCATCTGCCACAGAGTTTTGTCCCAGCATGGTAATCACCGGTACCAACTCTTTCCTCAGCTCCTTTACCCTATATGGATGAATCCCATCTGGCCCTGCCACCTTGTCATTTTTTAAATCCATAACTCTCTTCATTACCTTCTCCTCCGTTAGTAGTAATTCTAGGTCTATATTCCCATAACCTCATCCCTAATTTCCACGTTTTGTTTTTGTCTCTAAATACTGCAGAAAAACACCTACTAAACTCATTTGCCATTTTTAGAGGTTCTGCTGTCAACTCCCCCTCAGTGATTAGTGGGCCTGCCATACAACTTCCTCCTCTCTGCCTATTTACATACTCAAAAAAGCTTTTATTGTTTTTGCTCATTGCTAGTTTGTTTAGCTTGTTTTATTTCTCTTTTAAGTCTCTTTTGACACTTTTTATATTTATTTATATGTTCAGTTGTCATATGTTTCTTCATTCTATGAAACAGAACTTTCTTCCGCCTACATACTCTTATTATACCCCTATTTAACCATGGAGGTTTTTTTTACCCTTACTGTTATATACTTTCTTTTGTGGGATATATACAGCTGTTACATCAGTTATTATCTGAGAAAACAGTTTCCATGACTCTGCCACACCTTTGTTATTCATCAACCCTTTCCAATCAATTTTATTTAACACATTTCTTATTTCTCCGTAATCCCCTTTTTTATACAACAATTGAGAAGTACTACCCTTAACTATCTCTATTGACCAATCCAAGTCAAACAATAAGGAACTGTGATCACTTGTTCCTTCTTGTGGTTGAATAGTACCATTGTTAATATTTTCCTTTATATCAGTAATAATCACATCTAGGATATTATCTCTCCTTGTTTGTTCCTGAATACATTGCTGTAATCCTACTGCCATTATTTCTTCCTGGAATCTGCATGCAGTATTGTTCCCTAACTGTTTCTTCCCCCATTTAATCCCTGGCAGATTCAGATCTCCCATTAATACTACATCTGACCCCTCTGCAAAGCATATTATATGCTCCAAAAGGGAATCAATATCCTTTAGCTCACCATCCGGAGCTCTATAGAAAACTGAAATACTGCATTTCTTGCCTTTAATTCCCAATAAATCCACTGTTAAGATTTCTACTTTTCCTAATTCCACCACTTCTTCAATTATTCTAACTTCCAATTCTTCCCTAATAAAAAGAGTCACCCCCACCCCTTCTTCCTTCCCTATTCTTACTTACTACTTTATAGTAGTATTATATGACCATTCATTTTGTTTATTCCATAAAGTCTCCACTACCCCTATCAAATCTAATTTATGTTTCTTTATCAAAACCTCCAATTCTGACATACATATCTGGTTTAATCTTCTTGCATTACAGAACATTACTTTCAATGATGTTACTTTTTGAACTCTATTTTTTTTCCGGTACTTTTTTAATTAATTTCCCAGTTTTCAACCCCCTTTCCTTCAGTTTAAACAGCACTCACTCTCATTCTTTATTCTCATTCCCAAAATCCTACTACCCCTGTGATTCAGGTGTAATCCATCCTTTCCATACAACTCTTTCTTGTTTTTAAAAGACCCCCAATGCCTTATAAACCTAAAGCCATTTGACCCGGACCATCTTAAAAGTCATTAATTTGTTAGAGCTATTCTTCTGTCCTTATATACTGATACCCTAAGCTCAGGCAGAATCTCTGAGATCATTATCTTACTCCCTTTATCTACCAATTTCTCAACCATTTTTTTATAATCTTTTTGCATTTCAGGTAATGTTTTTCTAAGTATGTCATTTATACTCACGTCTATCGCTGTCACAGGATTCTTTCCTGCTGTTTTGAATGTATTATCAAACCATATTGTGCAAGTCCAAAATACCTATCCCTGAAAAGCTACTTACCATTCTATTCTCCTTATCATGCTTACAAATGTGTTGGTCAGTAAATTTTATTAGCGAGTCCCCTATTACTATTATCTGCCTTGATTCTTGATTTTCTCCATCCACCTGTATCTCCTCAATTTGTTCCCTCTGTTCTTCCCCCTTTTGAGTGTCCAGTGTTTTCTAGTATACTGAAACTATTTCTTAACTGTATACTCTCATGTATCACTTCACCCACTTGTTTGTTTGTACTCTCATCCAATATTTCTCTCTGCTCCCCATTACAGTTTATTCTCTTTCTTCTGGCTCCCCTCTCAGCCAGCCTAGGACTGGCATCAGTGGGCTACCCCCTCTTCTTTTCTTTTTAATGTTACTCTTCCCCTTCCCTTTACTATAGTTTATATTTCCCTCTTCTTCTGGTGTTTTTCTATGTCCTTGTCCTGAATCGGCCCCCTCTCCTCTTCTGTTTCCATCAGTTTTATTCAAACTTGTCATAATTACCAATTTTTCTGTACACTCCATCTGACTTTTTTCCAGTACCTCTAATCTCTCAGACACCATCTGCAAGTTGTGAGCCAATTCTTTATTCAACTGACACTTTAAACATTTGAAGTCACAGTCAGTGTAATTTATCCCTAGTTCAGCCATCAGATAACACTTTACAATCACTACAGCAAATCATTAAATCCCCCTCAGATGATAACATGGACTTTATGCTGATTTTGTTATGAGCCTCTGCTGACCCCCTTTTTTCTCCTTCATTCATTTCCATCCTAGTCTTTTCCCATCTAAGTTGCCTCTAAATACTGTACTTATCTCACCACAATTTTTTTTACTATGTTACTTTCCTTATTTCCACATGCTTTCACCATGCTTACACCTCACGCTTATTGTCAACAAATGGTTTATACTGCTAATTAGTTTCTCCAGGTAACAATACTATAGTCCTTTTACCTTTTATTATCGGTGTGCTATTTTACATTACCAAATGTTCTCAGTGGTCGCCCTTTATTGTTTGGTGAAAGCTGGCTTCTTCCCCCTACTTCCCCCACTGATTCCTGCAGACGCCACTGGCCTCTGCCCACGTTGCCTCCACTCCATGCTTGGCTTCGCTCGTTAGAGCCGAGCTAGATATGGCCGCTCCTCAATGACATCATCTGTGACTAGGGGGACACCAAAATACCTCCTGGAATTGGCAGACTATGCATATAACCTGCCTTTAAAAAGGCATGTTAGTCAGCACCTAGCAGCCCAAAAACTAAAAACCTTTAGTGCAGTCTGCTGCTTGCAGCCTCCATAGAGATCCCAACAGCACCAATCACAGTACACCTTTTCCCACTGTAGCAGCTATTTGTTGCACTCTGATTTAAAATAATATAGCACTTGAGCTATTTCACCATGCTCTGCTCTGTTTGGTACCTGACTAAAACTGCTCATTCGATTGCTGGAGGGATTCAAACTGTGAATCTCTTGCTAGTGTACCCAGTGTACAGGCTCAGATAATTCTGATCTTTGGGGGGGCCAGAAATCTTTTGCCTATGGACACCTAACCAGGTGTACAAAATGAACCCTTAAAACTCTGTTAAAGATCTCAGAATAAACTCTTACCTTTTCCAGTTTGGTAAACCAGTAAGCTATGTCCAGTGTCAGCTTTAACCATATATGTGTCACTTGTCAAAGAAAGAATTTCAAAGGCACACCAAGTAGTCTCTAAAATGAGATGTTTACTTAAAAATAGATAAAAATGTAAAATTTAAATCCAGAACCATATATCACAAAACATACAAATCACTTAAAAAGAAAAGGTTTAAAGGGCAGACAAAATCTCCTACCACAGTACACTTAGAATTGTCTTTCTCATGTATTCTAACAGTGCCTGATGTTGCTTTTTCAGAGTCCAAACATGTGTGTGTCTACAGGTCACTCACAGCATAATTAACAAACTGTCTTGAACCTGCCTTCTACATGATGTCACCCAGCTCCTCCTCTGTTTATTAAAAATTATACAATCAGGATGTCTTGTGTCAGGAGGTAAATTAATAGGTGACATCAGCAAAAAAAACTTGTTTCGCCATATGACTTCCCAATTAAGTCTGTAATTTTCCAAGTTCTTTCTTTCATCCATGAGCTGCATCCTGCTCTTCACAGACATCAAAGAACTTTTTATGACTCTCTCTCTCTCTCGCTCTCTGCTAGTTCTCACTGAGGTGTAATATTCTTTTGACCCCAGCTGCAATTAACTGACCTTCCTGAGGATACCATAAAATGGATATTTCAGGGCTTAGCTACAAACAACCCATATCCTAAATAGCGCTATAAAATGCGAGTTCTAAGGAGTTAATCTCATCACAGAGATCTGCTGTTTAACATATATCCTGTCCTTTGAACTGATACCTGGGGGAGGTTGTCATACCAGGCACAGGATTTTTCATGACAGACAATCACACTACATTTTCATATTACAAAAATCATAGCATTATCAGAACCAGCTGTCTAAGTGTCACAGGCAGGACCATACAAAGTAGTTAGGAAGATAAATGACATGAACTACATTATAGAGTTACCTGACAGAAGACAGACAGAAAGGATGTACCATGTCAACATGATGAAGTCATATGCAAATAGGGCTGACGTGGTGTTTGCAGCGTGTAGTCCTGGGGAGGAGAAGGATGAAGGAGACCTCCTTCTGGACTTGCTGGAAGAAAGTAAGCAGGAGTCCTCTGTGGAGGCAGTTAAATTGTCTACCCAGCTGACCCGGACAAGATCCAGGAAGTAAGGGAGATTTCAGCAGACTTTACTCCATTGTTTAGCACCAAGCCTGGACTAACCCCCTTAGTGACGCATGATGTGGAGACAGGGACACAGATGCCCATAAGACAGACAGCATATCAGTTGTCAGAGGCTGTCCAAAAGGACATTAGGAGGGAAGTGGAGGAGATGCTGGATTTAGGGGTAATCCAGAGATCCTACAGCCCCTGGGCCTCACCTGTAGTCCTTGTGCCCAAGCCAGATGGCTCTGCTCATTTCTATGTGGACTATTATGGACTGAATGCAGTCATGAAGTCAGATGTCCACTCGATGCCCCAGATGGATGAACGCCTGGACAAGTTGGGGGGCGACCTACCTTACGACCATTGACCTGACCAAGGGGTATTGGCAGGCAGAGTTGACAGACAGAGGTAGGAAGAGGTCAGCCTTCATCACTCCAATAGGCTTATTTGAATTTAAAGTAATGCCTTTCAGAATGAAGAACACCTCGGCCACTTTCCAAAGGTTGCTGAACCAGATGTTAAATGGTGCTGAGGAGTACGCTGTGGCACACCTGGATGACATTGCCATCTTTAGTGCCAGCTGGGAGGGACACCTGTCCCACCTTAGGGAAGTGCTGGGCAGGATACAGAGGGCCAGGCTCACTGTCAGAGCAGAGAAGTGCCAGGTGGCCATAGGAGAGGTGGCATACCTTGGGCATGTAGTAGGCTGGGGACAGCTCTGTCCTAACCAAATAAAAATAGAGGTAATCCAGGTGTAGCTCAGACCAGAAATGCAGAAACAGGTCAGGAGTTTTCTAGGGACAGCAGGGTACTATAAGAAATTTGTACCCAATTACAGTGCCCTGGCTACTCCCCTATCTGACCTAATAAAGAAAAGGATGCCAAAGAAAATTACCTGGGGGCCAGCCTGTGAAGAAGCCTTTACCAGATTGAAGGAGGCACTGTGCAGTGCTCCTGTTTTGACAAGTCCTGACCATAGCAGACCCTTTATAGTTCAGACTGACACTTCAGACATGGGTATTGGGGCAGTACTGAGTCAGGCATCTAGCCAAGGGAAAGATCACCATGTAGCATATCTGAGCAAAATGTTACTTCTCAGGGAGCAGGCATACTCCACTGTGGAAAAGGAGTGTCTTGCCGTAGTGTGGGCCCTAAAGAAGTTGGAGCCATACTTGTATGGGCAGCATCTTGTGGTAGAGACTGACCACAACCCCTGGTTTGGCTGATGCAGATGGGAAAAAACAATGGTAGATTGCTAAGATGGAGTCTTGCTTTGCAAGGGTATGACATGACAATTCTACTTAGGGCTGGAGTGAAAAATCAGAACTCAGATGGGTTGTCTCGCATCTATGAGGAGTGAACTGATGTGGGAAGCATATCCCATGCAGGGGATAGAGCCCCCAAATTCAGTCTAGGTACAGAGGACTGTGATGCTTGGACAGCTTGTTCTGATTAATCTATGCTTTTTGTAATATAAAAATGTGTTACTGAGTGTCTCTCATGAGACATGCTGAGACAGCCTATGGGTTAACATCCCCCTTCCCCCCACATTTCAGCTAAAAGATAAAATCCAGGAGAAAATTAAAGGCTAGAAGAGACCTAAATTAAGGATCTCCTATTTATTTAGCTTAATTGTAGCTGCCAGCTGCTAGGATAGGAACTCACAAACCTTTATGACGTTTAGAGGAAGAAACCAGGTTATGTCACTTAGGTGCGAAGTCATAAATGTTCCTTTGATGTTTGTAAAGAGCAGGATGCTGCTCATGGAGAAAAGAAAGAACTTGGAAAATGACAGACTTGATTGGGAAGTCATGTGGGGACATGAGTTTTTGATGATGTCACCTATTAATTTACCCCCTGCTTGATAAGACATCCTGATTGTATCATTTTTAATAAACAGAGGAGGAGCTGGGAGACATCATGGAAAAGGCAGGGTCAAGACAGTTTTTTTAATTATGCTGTAACTGACCTTTAGACACACACACATGTTTGGACTCTGCAGCTACAACATCTTTCAGCACTGCAGGAATAAAAGAATACATTAGCTAGGCAAGTCTAAGTGTATGGTTGGCAGGAAATTGCACTTTTAAACCAGTTTTTTTAAGTGATTGTAATGTTTTGTGATATATTGTTCTGTGTTTTACATTTTACATTTTTATCTATTTTTAAGTAAACATCTCATTTTAAGAGACTACTTGGTGTGTCTTTGAAATTCTGTATTTGACAAGTGAAGCATATATGGTTAAATTGACACTGTGCAAAGCTTACTGGTTTACCAAACTGGGAAAAGGTAAGAGTTTATCTGAGGTCTTTTCAGCATTTTAAGGGTTCATTCTGTACACCTGGTTAGGTACCCGTACATGAAAGACATCTGGACCCCAAAGAGCAGAATTATCTGAGCCTGTACATTGGGTACACTAGCAAGAGGTTCACAGTTTGAATCCCTCCAGAACTTGAGACCAAAGGTTGATTCAAACCCACAAAATAGACAGGAGGGTTACCCTGTTCTGTTCCTGTTCACAGTACTGTGCTCAGAGTTTGGCACTGTGGGAGCAGAGGGCCTGACCTGCTGAGCGGGGTTGTGACAGCAGTAAGTAAAAATGAAGGGATAAAGAAGTTAAACAATGTTACCCCTTCCCCTCAAGAGATGAGCCAGAAGCAGTACAAGATGGGGTAGCCCCTGAGGCTGTTCAAAAATTCAAAGCATAGAACATAAAACTGCCCAGAAAAGAACGGTTATTAACCCAAATAATGAACGGTTAAATGAACCTCAAATAGAACAGGAGGTGCAAACTGAAGTGAAAAATAGAGACATTCCATCAAAAAGTAACACACAACTGAACAGACTGTTTTAAGGTCAACAACAGAACCTGCCAAACCCAGAAATGCCATCCGGATTAAAACCATTGGTGGTATGGAGGAGCCACCAGTCAGGTGTTTTGTTGCTGGGACTTTACTAAAAGACAGTATGAAATTAATCACAACTGAAATACATACTTTAATTACTACACCAGGGGATCCATGTTTCGACATGAGCTTCAAATTTGCTGCACATTTGGAGTGGTTCTGGACTAAGTACCACCATGTAAAAAAATGTCCCTGTCTGGTCATCTTTTATAGTCATTCCTTTGATGAAACATGAAATGAAGACAGTGACAATATTTTTTAAACATGAAGTTGTCAGTGTGATAGATATATTACTCTGAAGTAAAGGTGCACAGTAATGGAGAAGCCTGACACCATCATTGACTCAGAGAATATCTGGACAGGGGTTCGGAGGATTAAAATACAAGTACTGTATATTGATACAGGAATACAGCATCTGCCAAACTGCTTTTATTTGGGTAGCGACAGGGAGATGCTTTTTATGTTGGTCAGCTGAATCTTATTATTGGTGCGGAGCAAGAACACACCTTAGCAGTGCCAGGGCACTAAATGGCTGATATAGCATAGCCAAATGCTAAGCAAAATGGGGTACTGCTAACCATTTTCAGAAATGCTTAGCAGTTGATTGCTAATCATTTTTTGAGTGAGTCCATGACACAGTACACATTAATAAAACTATATAATTTTTAAAAAGTTGTGTTAATCAATCTGTAACAAGTGCTATGCATTTTCACAACTGGTTAGCACTTTCACACGTCAAACTGATAATCAGTTTTTTCAGCTTATATAAAACCTTGAGGGCATGCGATTCAATTAAATTTGGACTGTGTTCAGAATTGGGACAAACTAGTAGTCAGTGCCCAAATAAAGTGAAATGCAGTCTATGTGAAGAGGAAAGTCTGTCGTGCAGATTGTGCCCCTAGGCATCCCACAATATGGCTAACAGAATGGACCAAGCAGAGCAAGACTGTTATGTCCATATGGCACAAAAACCCTCTACTCAGAAAGAAGCATTTTTTTCAAAGGAAAAGAAAACCACCAAAAACCCTTCAGTCTGCTAGGGTAAAATAAGGTAAGGAAGTACCTACAACATCTAGATCTGGAAGAGTTGCTGAAACATCAGGACTAAATGCCCGTGTATTGTCACTTCCCATTCCCATCTCTGTCCTTTTACCCCCTAACTCCTTTCCCTCCTACTCCCCCACACTATGTCTTTCTGATGAACCTAGACAAAGCCTCCTCTGGTTGTGAATATTTTTAATACCATGTACTTTGTAACCCAATAATGTTCTGGCCTTATGTCGTATACTGAGCCTGCTTAAACACTGTACCACACTCTTGGAGTGCTGATGTTTATCTCTCCTGAACTTCTGTTACTGAAATTTCCATGTAACTTGGTCTGAATTTACTGTTTTGTATGCCTATAACTATCTGTAACAAATGTATTGTCTTGTATTTTTGACTTGGAACCTTTGTAAAGGAGCCCCTCGGATCAACTGTATTAATCCAAAACTGAAATAAATAAAGTCCGTAATAGAAGGTCCAAATAGTTTGGGGAATAATGCTGATACTGCAGTGCCACCTACTAAGTCATCCAAAAAAAGGATTCTTTTGTGGAACATGCTGAAAGGGATAATTTGGAAGGGCAACACCCTGAGCAAGTTATGCCACCTCCCATGACCCCAGAAACAACTGTTTTTAAAATGGTAACTCATAGATGGTCAAAACAGTGCCCCCCAATCAAAAGTGATTAGAAGAGAATCTTTAGCTTTGGACAACAAATATGAAATTTTGTATTTAAATAAGGGCAGGGTAGGCACAGAGGAGGAATTGGATGAATTCTCAGTGGTATCATTTCAGCAGGATCCTTCCTCAAGTGCTGAAGACCCAGGACCAGATACAGGAGGTTCCAAAAAGAGGAAAAGTACCAAATCAAGCGGAGGGAGGAAAAGGGGTGGAAAAGTACAATGATGATTGTATGGTTATACATAATATTTTTCTCTCTTATGGTACAAGGTTTTAGTGTTACCCTCCTGAATACAAATAGTATTTGTAATTCTATTAAAAGGTTAACTATAGTTTCTACAGTAAGAGATTTAAGAAACAACTTTTTTTTTTACAAGATACAAGGGTACATTCCTTGAATAAAGTTAAGCAGGTTGAGAGGTTATAGGCAAAAGGGCCATCATTTTGGTCTATAGGAGAGGAAAAATGTTCAGGGAAGGTATTTTGTTTATCGACTGTTCAGTGGTGGTACATACATTAATAGATTTAGTCCCTGGTAGGGTACTTATTTTACATGTTTCATTTAGGGGTTTAGATTTGAGACGTATAGTTTTAAGTCTAGAGCAATTAAGCTCTGGAACAAACTACCAGTAAATGTTGCTGAGTCACTCAGTTTCAATGTTTTCAAAGCAAGGTTGAATCAGTATATCTCGGTTGGTAACTTCAGTTGCCTCCACTGATATGGTGGGGACTGCCTACATGGGCTTTGCCCTCTGGCTGTCTTAAAATTCCAGTATGAAATTCAGTATGTATTAATTTGTACTCTCCTCAGACAAGAACATCAAGGATAGAGATTTTTAAGTTAATTAGGCCATTTTGTATACTATGGAGGGGGTAATTTTTTGAGGAGTTTTTAGTTGCCCATATGAGAGGGCCTACAGGAAATGATGTGAAAGAAAAATGTACTGGGACTCTAACTATTCTTCACAAATGATTACTTCCACAATGTTAGATGCTGCTGCTTTGACACCAGTGATTCAGGAACATACTTTTTTTAAGGAACATATACAGTATCTTCTAGATTAGATTATTTGTTTCTTTCTCCGTGGTTACAGATTACACCTTTAAAGTTTTCTTTCATTAGAAACCTTTGATCATAAAACTATATAAGAGGCTTTGTGCTCTATCTCAGGCCCTAAAACAGAACCTTAATTGTGGAAATGGAAATGCTCTATTTTAAAAGACAGTGTTTCTTTTTCTTTTTTTTTTTTGGCTATCTTTTTTCTTCCCTGTGGCTTCCTGGTTCACTGATATCCCAGCCGACCTCCCAGCCTGCACCACCGACATCAGGCCTGCTTCCTCAATTCCCCCATGCTTGCCCCCAATGGTGGGGTGATGAGAAGCCTCTCCCCCTTAAGCTCAACTCACCCATACAAATTCAGAAGAGGAAGCACCATTCGGGGTCAGGCTGTGGAGGTCGGAAGCTCATGCTGCCTGACCAGGAGCCAATTTTCCACTTTACACCCTGGAATTGTGGTGTGCAATGACATCAGTGGAGGGAGCGCACACACGTCTGCATGCACTCCTCCAGGCATCTACCACAACTCCACCCCTTGCTGCAGCATCGGTGAGCTGCCCCCCCAGCCTCCGCTAGGAGCCAGTCGAGAGCTGACCAATGACATTCCCCCTCCCCAGAGAAAGAGAGCAATCCATTGAATGCTCGATCCTTCTCCTCCCCTGCCAACCCCCAGCAGCTCATGCTCATTCCTGAACATGGGTCGCTGGTATAGCGTGAGGTAAGGCATCCAGTGCCTCAGCCCTCAGCGCTACTGAGCTGGCTAAAAGACAGTGTTTCAAAATAAAATAAGATGGAAATTGGTTGCTAGTTGTACCACAATGGACTTTTTTGAGTCAATTATTGATTTGTAGGAGGCTTTACAATTAGATATTAAACAATTTAGTATCAGTTCAGCAAAGAAACAGGATGAATATTTTAAGTATCTTATCTTAAGGAAAGAGTTGCACACTTTAATGTCCATAGTTCTTGAAGCTAAACATGATTATTTAACACAAATGGCTCAGGTAAAAAAGGATATGACTAAGTATCAATATAATCATATGACATCCTTGATACAAGAACAGAAATTTGGGGTACAGGGAGAAAAAAGCAAATAAATCTATTTGAGGATTGTAAAGAAATAATTTCAAAAAGGGTATTTGATAAAATAAGGGATTCCTCAGTGAAGTATTGGGATAAACTGGGTAACATTCTTTCAGTAATAGAAAATTGTGCTAGTGAGAGGTTTGGACAGATGGTAAAAATGATGGGAATTGGGAGTCTTTTTTTTTTTAGGCTGGTTAAAATTAATGGAACTGGCAGAAGATATTACAGTGAAATTGGTAGCTCCAGTAACAAAAGAAGAAGTTTCAGATGCTGTTAAAAGTCTGAAGTTAAATATGGCTCCAGGGAGTGATGGAATCCTAGGGGAATGGTATAAACAGTTTAGTACTGAATTAATACCTGTGTTAATCTTGCTTTATGATAGCATCTTAGCAGAAAGGAAAACTGGATCTACCCTCCTACAAGGTATTATGATTTTGTTTTTGTATAAGAAAGGGGAGAAAGAAGATCTTCATAATTGGAGGCCTTTAAATTTATTGAATAACGATTTTAAAATACTGGTTAAAGTCCTGGGTAGGAGATTATCAGTAGCAACTTCCAAATTAATACTAAACACACAGAGCTGTGCAGTTCCTGGCTGGAAAATTCAGGAAAACCTAATAGTAGTGAAATAATCTGTAGACCAAGGTAGGTTGGGTGAAGCCAGGGGCCTGCTTTTGGCTCTTGATCAGGAGAGGCATTTGACAAAGTCAGTCATGGATACTTGTTTGCAGTGATATTGATCGTTTGTCTCTTGGCTAGAACTGTTGTAGACTTCTGGCACAGTAATTACTAATGTAAATGGGAGAAATCTTTCTAAAGTCAGGAGTAAGACACAGGTGCCCAATGAGCCCAGTTTTGTGTTGGACCCAGTGTAAAGGCTCATACAACAGGATAATGAAATTATGGGAATAGATATTTCAAGGGGAATTTTGACATGTAAATCAACTACACATGCAAACAGTGTATGTTTATTGGTAAAGGATATGGATTCTGGGGTAAAAGCCCTGAAATTTGTCCATAGGTTTGCTAGTATAACTGGATTTAAGTTAAATAAAGATAAAAATGATGGAGTGGAAATACAGGTTGATGAGAGTACTATTGCAGTGAAGGTGGGAGATATAGTCATTAAAGTAGGTCATATTCAGATATTAGGGGTGCGGGTTGGATCAGTAGACCAAGCAGTATATCATTGGGATTAGAGCATCAAAAATGCAGAAGAACATGTTAGTAGATGGTGTCAGTGGCAGATGACGAAGGCAAAAAAGAATATTTATGATAAAATATTTTTTAATCTCGATGCTTTTGTATACTTGGGTATTCCTGCCATCTATAAGAATAGAGGCAAAACTTTATAGTATATTTTTAAGGTACTGTGGGTGAGTAAGTTAAATTTCATTATAGAGATCTATAAAAGGGAGGGGTCAATGTGATAAACTCAATTGTTTGTTTTCAATAGTGTGTTTTTTTTCAGTTTCAATATTTAGCCTGTATTGATTTCCGGTGGCGCCATGGAGTTCTGAGCAGCGTGTAAGGAGAACTCCCCCTCAAATTAATATTTTTAACTGCTAAATCTCCCCTTTTTCTTGGTCCTTCCTGCAAAACAACTAATATTTAGGCTAGCCGAGTCAACTCCTCTTGCAGTTTTATTTATCTGTATGCAGTATTGTACTTACAACCGCTTTACTATTCTCACGCCTACTGACGAACCTGAGGATGGAGACCAGCTTGGTGAAGAGATGCAGATGGCTACCAGAGAAGATAATAAATGATTCAGACACCAACAAAAAAATAATGCTGCTAACAAAAACTCTGAACCCATCCTGCAGGCAATCCAAGAGTTCAGGACTGAAATGAAAGAAGCAATTCTTGACCTCCGATCTGATCTAGGTGCCCTGCAGAGCCACTTAGATGAGGCAGATGTGCAGGTTATGTCTAACTCCAATTGCCTCAAAGCAATAGAAGCATCATTAAAAGAAATCGCACAGAATCAATTAGCAATCGCCAGGAGACAAGAGAATGCCGAAAATAGGGGCAGGAGGAAAAACCTTAGATTTTACAGGATCTCAGAGGATGAAGAGGGTCCCTAAATTCAGGTCTTCCTGGACCACTTCCTCTGCATGGCCATGGACCTAGGCCCCGAGTTCCCCATTGACATAGAGAGGGCCCACCGAGTCCTTGGACCCAAGCCTTGTCCTGGGTCTCATTGAAGATCTATAGTCACCCGTTTCCTTAACTTCTCCATTAAGGAGACACTGCTACAGAAATCCTGGGCTTGAAAGACTATCCTTTACAACAATAAATGGGTCTTTATAGACAACGATTATGCCCCCACTACCCAGCACTTAAGGAGGGAATATATCCCCTTGTTTCCATGCCTGCATTTGAACAAGCTGAAATTTAAAACCCCTTACCCTGCAAAGCTGGTGGTCGCTTTTCCATCGGGCTCCTGCACATATTCTTCAGCTGAAGAAGCCACACAGGACTTACAGTCAAGAGGCCTAATTGATGATCATGACCTGTAGAGCGCATCAAGAGAGAGCCAACCTCCTCAGAAAGAATTCGAAGTAACAGTAGCCCACGAGGGATCAACGACATCTTCTCAAGTCCCTTCTCTTGAAGAGATTTTAAAGGAAATTCAACAATTTTGTTAGAATGTCTCCTCAACCTGAGCATACAGACCAAGAGCCAGTGAGGGGTTTTGAGAGGTAGAATCTTGGGGGCCACTGCACGGGTAAGTGATTGCAGGGAGATGGGGGGAGGATTGTCTGGGGGGGCTTATTGGGGCCATGGGACCTATACTGTTTGATCTCCTGTCTGGTTACATTTAAGGTTAGGAGAGGGCTTGATCATACTCTGTAATTACTACAATTACAAACATATTATCTCTCCTCTCAGAATTTGACTTTGAGTGTCTCTCAGTGGCGGGCCTTTGCTGGCCAGGCTGAGAGCCTCGATCAGAAGTTATCCTCAGGGATCTTTGTGACTGTGTCCCGGGTGGCACCTGCCCCTGCCCCTGCCTTGTGGCATCCCCCCTTCTTATTACCTCCTCCTGTGCTCCCTGTGTGTTAGGCCTGAGCTCCCTCTTCCCCCCATGGCCCTATTCCGGAACCTAAATGCTTGCTGCCTGCTCTGATCATTAGCAACTGGAACATTACCACTAGCCAGGTCTACCAGATAGAGGAATGGACCTGATGGGCAGGACCTCCTCTCTTGCACCTCCTATGCAAGGCAGCCCCCTGTTTAGCTCCTCTCTCCATCTCCTCCATTATGGGAATTCTGAGATAATCAACAAGAAAGACTCCTACTATTACTGGGACATTGGAAGACCAATAGATACAGACCTGCAACTTTATTAGTCTTCTGTGAACGACGGACGTGTCAGTCGGAGGGGGTAGTAAAGTAAAGATGGATATACATACTATGGGGGGGGGAATAACAGTTGAATAAGCAAACAGGATATCAGAATGGGTATTTCTGTAAGTCCTACAAAGGAAGGTGGAATTCAATATGAATACGTGGGGGTAGTGATTTAGGAGGGAGAAAAGATGCATCATATCTGGGGGGGGCCTCCTACTCTCACAGGGGACAGACTCATGAAGCTACCATCCTTAGTTGGCATATCATTCCTTGGAATGATGGCCATACTACTAGGGGACTTCGGTCTCCTGGGGGCTCCCCCCTCATAAGTGAGGGGGGGCAGACCCCTGCTCCTCAGGGACCGTAAATTTTGGACCCCAGAGGAGCCCACAGAGAGGACCTAGTGGTTCCTCTTCCAATCTGGAAGTCCAACCTGTTATCGGTGTTAAGAATAATACCACGTTTTTTAACTCCCCATTTGGGTGGTGAGGTATTGGGGTTAGGGACGGGGTGAAATTTAGTATTAATCACATATACTTGTTTGGTTTTTACTTTATCTCTTGGGCCACTGTTTGCCCTACATTTATATTTCTTTTATAGTTAATAAGTTTAACTTTGGCACGATTATTGGCTCCTCAGTTTGGAGAGGACCTAAAAGCGACCAGAGGAGAATAGTGTTCTTCTTGGTTAAGGGTCAGGGATTAGGGGTTTCTATTTTTAAAATGACTGATGATTGGATCTCATTTACTTGCACCCCTTTTTATACAGTGGAAAATAAGAGACACATACACCAAGGTGCAGAAACAAGTTTATTTCAGAAGACATCCACACACCAAGGTTCTGAACAATGCTTTATTACAGTGGGGCACTGTTTCATTTCTTATATATTTACACCTTATATAAATGGCTGTTAATCTGGTTAAAATATTCTCAATGAATGTAAATGAGCTTCATAGCCTCATTAGAAGATACTGACTTATGCAATATTTAAACAGGCAGGGGGCAGACCTCTTTTTTCTCCAAGAGACCCACTTAACAGACTCAGAACACCAGAAGTTAAAATGGGGACACTGTTATGACGTTTATGCATCCTCTCATCCCAGTGCCCGCAGACAAGGGACTGCTATTTTAGTACCTCCCTCCATTCCTTTGGAGGTGCATAATGTCATTTCAGATGCCCAGGGGAGATTTGTGATCATAACAGGAACACTGTACTACCAGGAGGTTACCCTAGTAAATGTCTACCTGCCTCCCCAATCATCTCTCGGAATGATTCAAGCTTTCTCCAGCAAGTCCTATCTGCTCACAAGGGCATCCTAATAATGGGAGGTGGGGGGCTGGGATTTAACGTAGCCCTCTCACCTCAACAAGATACCTCCACACCATGGGCCTATAGATCTTCCAGCACCCTTAAATATCTCAGAAGTACACTTTCTCACCTGGGCATAGAGGATATTTGGAGGGTACTTTTTCCTTCAGACCCTGGATTTTCCTATTATTCGGCCCATTTCCAGACTTATTCCCATCTTGATTATTTTTTCTTATCTTGTGCAAACATCTTTCCTTAATGCAGGATTTAACTCTGGGACCTCGAGCGTTATCTGACCATCACCCATTAACATTGAAAATACACCTAGGTAAACCCACAAAACTAAAATTATGGTGGCTTAACCCTGCATTACTAAGAGACCCAGAATACGTAGAATATATTACTAATAGAATCCCATAGTTCCTCCAGGAAAATAATGGAGGGGAAACTTCACACCCTATTGTGTGGGATATCTTAAAAGCTCGTATAAGAGGTGAAACAATGTTTTTTTCATCCTGCGAAAGGTGGAAGGTAGAGACTTTATACAAATATTACACAGAATAATTGCAATCCTACCAAACGCTGTTTAGGGAGGGAGATAAAGTAATACAACAAAAAATTAGGGAAGTTAAAAAAGAAATACAAAACATAATGGACTCCAAGATACTTCATACCCTAACCTATTTGAAACAGGCCAACTATAAGGGAGGAGTAAAGGCTACTCGTCTTTTGACTTGTAAAGTAAGAAACAGAAAATGTTACGCCCCCATTCTTAAAATATAGCATCCAGTAACAAAACAAATTTCCCATACAGATGAACATATTAGAGCCTCCTTTTGTGTGTTTTATCAGTCCTTATACTCACCCCCCCCCCCAGGATCCTTTAGACCCTGGAGCCAGGTCAGAGTTTCTAACTAAATTACCTATTCCAATACTATCAGATGCACAATGCACTGCTCTGGAATCCCCAATAAGACCTGATGAAATCCTTATCCATATTCAAGCCCTTAAACCTTCCAAATGTCCAGGCTCTGAAGGCTTTACGGCGGAATGGTACAGGAAATTTTCTGGCCTTCTTCTTCCCACTATCTTATCTTCTTACAGAGCGGTTGCGGAGGGGAATGCTCTGCCCCCACCTTGTAGAACTATACGATTATCATCCCTGTCCCTAAACCTAACAAAGATGCAACTGACCCAGCTTTGTATCGACCTATTTCCATCCTCAACGCTGACTATAAAATTTACATGGCCATTTCGGTTTCTAGGCTCGATACACTTCTCTCTTCACTTGTTCACCCTGATCAATCTGGATTCATCAAACACCGTAGCACCACCGACAATATCTGGCATACTATGTTACTTCTAGAACACATACATTCTTGACAAATTCCATCAGCTTTCCTCAGTTTTGATGCCGAAAAGGCATTTGACAGGGTCTCATGGAATTTCCTATGGGACACCCTGAAATTATTTTCCTTCCCTGACCAATTTCTTATCTGGCTCAAAAAATCTATACTCTCAACCCAAGGCCTATATCCACTTAAATGGTGCTCTGTCCTCCCCTATACACCTACAACAGGGAACTCGACAAGGATGCCCACTTTCCCCTTATCTTTGTGCTCTTTACGTGAAACCACTAGCTATGACCATAAGACAGGATACTCGGATGGAGGATATCCCCCTGGGCCAACAAATCTTCAAGTTATCCTTATTCACAGATGACAGTCTTTTAACAGTTTTATCCCACAAAACCTCAATACCAGCAGTCTGGGAAACCATTAGGTATTACAAAAAGGTTGCCAACTTTAAATTAAACATTACTAAAACTGAAGCCATGATGTTATACTACAAACCAAAACACAAAACCTGAAAAACTCCCTACCACTAAAGTGGAGGTGCACTAAATTCAGATATTTAGGTACTCATATCCCTTTGAATCTGGAACACCTCAAGTTGGTTAACTATGAACCAGTTTCTCTCCTTATTCAAGAAGATCTATTAAGATGGGACAACTTAAAACTTCCTTTTTTCAATGTATAGAAACCATACGAATGAATATACTCCCTTGACTATTATACCTCTTCCAAAATGTTCTGACCTTTCTGGCAACCTTCTACTTCAAATCCTGGAATGGGTTGCTTTCTTCTTTTATTTGGGACAATCAAAGACCGAGGGTCTGCCGCTGTTTGCTGTCTCTCCGTCTGGATCAGGGAGGAGTGAATCTTCCTGATCTGAAAATGTATGCTACGGCAGCCTTTCTTAAAATACTCTTCCTCTTGCTCTCACCAACCTATAGGTCGGCATGGAAAGAACTAGAATTTCTAACAAACAACCTTCATGACATTGAGAGGATTGCCCTCTCCTCTCCTGTTCAGGAATGGCTCCCTCACTGCGCGACTTTTCCAAATACACGGCCTAAGTTTTAAAGACATGGAATAATATTAAATATAAAAAACCTTTTAAACAAACTATTTTCTTTTTTACACTAATATCAAGAGATGAAAATTTCCACCCAGCTCTCCTCGATAATTCATTTCAGTCCTGGTGGAGATTAGGACTTACTATCACCAACTGGTTAATAATTCTGGGATTTTACCCTTTATTGATCTACAGCAAAAATATGCTCTTCCTGATTGGGATCAATTCCGATATGCCCAGGTGAGAAACTACATTTTGAGACAAAAAGATTTTCCAACTTGTTGTCCTTCTCCCTTACCAACTTTTTGAACTCTGATTAGAGATACCCTTGATGGGGCTGTCTGGGGGGAACCTCATAGGCCATTTGTACAGAATAATACGAGACCATTTGGAGGACTCGTCTAACTCGTCACTAGAGGCCTGGAACAAGGACTTAGAACTAGAAATCCCTTTCCCACTCTGGAGCGACTCAACATTAAAAGCAATTAAAATTATTTTTTCAGGAACATGGAGGGAGTTCACGTGGAAGTCCCATTCCAGATATTTTCGCTCTCCAGCAATATTAGCAAAATATCTACCAGCCTCATATGGTAGTTGCTGGAGAAATTGTAAGTGCAAACTAGCAGATTTGGGACATGTTTTTTGGAATTGCCCAAGTCTGATGCCATTTTGGTGCATCTTGCAGGTGGAACTGGGGAAGTGCCTAGGAGAGACAATTGAATTGATGGTGGAGATGGTATTATTATCCATCTTTCCACCCCACAGACCACAATGGGCTAAAACCTTACTTCCCCTTTACCTATTAGCAGCAAAGTAGGCCATCACCCGTAGATAGATGTCTACTGTGATTCTGGCAATTGCAGATTAGCATCAAATAATTCTTGAAATTTACGGACTTGAACACCTAACAGCTAAATATCATAATAAACAGGATATCTTTTTGAAGAAATGGCAGGGTTGGATCCTTTATTTCTCCTTGGTTGATCCAGAATTAGTACCCTAGTGTGGGTGGTGGACGATGGGGCTTCCCAGGGTGGGAGTGAGGTGTCCCTCTGCCTTCTCTGTCCCCCCATCCTTTTAGACATGGGATTTGGTCAAGGGGGCCCTCTTGGGCTCTGGAGAACAATTCCTAGAAATTATGAGGTCCGTCCACCTGCTTTAAGAAATTCAGGGTCGACATTGAATCCAGACAGGTATGTAAAAATGATAAGGTGTGCAATAATCTTTACTGTACACTAAATAATATAAATTTGCTATTAAGCACTATTATTCCTGATCTGTACATATTCATAGAAAATTAGTCTGGTTGGATGAGACTATTCAATGTATGTTAAATGTCTCTGTTAATAAAAATGAAATTAAAAAAATATAATCAGCCTGTATTATTGGATAAAATATCAGCAGGATTAGAGCTATTCCAAGAAACCTGCAAATCTGTACTACAATTGTGGGAACTTCAAAATTTACAAAATATTAGAGGTCATTATATGCAAACGTCCCCATATGTTTGACGTGTTTTTGAAAAATCAAAAGTTGGGGGCTTACTATTTAGTTGATTAATAACAATTCTGGAAAGTGTGTATATATATATATATATATATATATATATATATATATATATATATATACAGTATGTAAATCTATAATATAACAGCATGTTTATATTTCCCAATTAGTTGATCCAGAGTATGGCATGGCTGAATCAAGGATTACTAAGCAGTTAATACAGATCCAGAAGTAAATGATTTGATACCTTTTAGTAGACCAACATAGATGTAACAAAAAGAACAAAGTGCTTTAGCTTTCGGACCAACAAGTTCTTAAGCTTAATGACAGTTATTTAGAAAATCTCATATTTTTAAGACCCAGATCATGCAGAAAAAAACTCAGAAAAAATTCCTATTGGTTCAAAATACTCGTTTAAAAATTAACAGAAAAAAATGTCAGAGAAGCTGAGTAGTACCAGTTCACCTTCATCTGAAAGGGCGGAAAGGTCAGATTTGCTTGGAGCATAACAGCATGCAAGGAGTACACTGCACATAAATTAAAATGACTCAGAGATAACTTGCAGAATGAGATAACAACTGCTCAAGCAGAGAGCTCCTAAACCCAAATTATGAGTGTCACAGTGTGTATAAGAATGCAATTAATGAAAAGTAAAACCCACCCAAATTAAAGACAGGCTAAAATTGTAAGTTAAATCTATATCTATATATGGCATAAAAAGAGTAAACAGTAAAGTTTACCTATAGCGAGCAATAGTTTCACACTATATGGAATGTAAAACTTTGCTGGAACTATTGCCGATCTATACTCTCAGACTAGTTATTATGCTCCATAAACCTTAAGGCCTTTAGTGTAGTAACAGGAGTTTATAAATGATAATATAAATTGGCAGTATAAGTGCCAAACAAAAAACTGCTTGTGAAGGACCACCAGGAAATTAAGACCATGCAGCATGATATGTACAGATTTCAATAACTTATCAGTACATAACATAACAACTTGGGAAACAATTGAAGTGATTGATGTGGATGATGGTGCATTAGGACTTGTGTGTGTGTGTGTGTGTGTGTGTGTGTGTGTGTGTGTGTGTGCATGTGTGTATATGTATATATATATCCTTAAACCCAGTTATCGTCTCCCCGGGGATGTGGGGAGGGGGTGAGAGAATTTAATTCCTATGATTTCTTATAGCCTAGGGGGTTAGAGTAACAAGCTGTGAATGAGCTTGGTACATCCAGCAGATCAGACCTGGGTTTGATTCTCACAACCTCCACTTGCATACTGTGTGACTCTGAGCAAGTCACTTAACCTCCCAGTGTTCCCAGGTTGCCGCTGAAAACAGGCACTTGTGCCTCCTGGTTACCAAAGACTAAAAAAAAAAAGATTCCTTATACATTTTCAGTACATCAAGTAAACTCCTGTTACTACACTAAAGGGTGGGTTTTACTTTTTATTAATTGCATTCTTATACACACTGTGACACTCATAATTGGGTTTAGGAACTCTCTGCTTGGGTGGTTGTTATCTCATTCTGAAACATAGAAACATCAGGTTTATTTACAGGGGGAAGGTTTTAGGAATAGGGTAAGTGGAATAGAGGTTAAGGCATTTTCAATTTGCATTTCCCAAATCACATTTCCCTTTGATTCATTCCCATGTTTCAATCCATGCAGCCATCAGTATCTATCTATCTAGCTATCTGCTGCAGGTGCCCAAACCCAGACCCGCAGGTCCAAGTCCATTTCCCCAAAGTCCAGTACTTGGGTATCCAGATTTACAGTTGCAGGCCTGAGGTGCAGCTAGTAGCCGGCATTGGCATGCTTACTTGAAATAAACTTTAAACTTTTTACATTTCTTAATGTTAAACTTTTTACATTTCTTTCCTTTGGCTCTACTTCCAGCCCTAGTGTGCTTGCTTAACTTATTTACAGTCCCCAGGTGCAGGGCAATTCCTGTGGTTTACTCACAGTTCTGCAGAATGTGTCCTTGGATGGTACAGTACACAGAAGTTTTGAGGGTTTGATGGCATCACAGGCAGGACTGGGCACAAAGCTTTAACAGGGGTGCACAGGATGCAACTTGCTCTGTCTCCTTCTTGCTTGCAGATCTTGCAGCTTGTCCTCTTCTGCCCATTACAAGCCCTGTTGCAGAGCATGTGCGCAAGGCCTGCCAACCACAGGGGACCCAGACTGGGGAGTAGCCCCACAGCCCAGCTCCCTCCGATCACAGTGCCCTAGCACTCGGGTACAAGACCTGTGACCCCCTGCAGTGGCAGATCCCACTTGATGGGGGTTAGCAAGTTCCCCACCTGGCCCTGGGTGCCAGCAGAAACATTCAGCACATTCTATTCTGCTGTTCTCTTTCTTTCTCCCTTTCCTGCTACAGTGTGTAGCAATCCATTTCTCTCTTTGCTGTATCTCAGGAGCAGACAACAGGTACTCGGACCAGAAAGCACCTGTCCATCCTTCTGCCTTTGTAGTCTCTCAGCTTTAACACAGTCACCTTTTTGCTCTGCCTCATACAGATATTACCTTCACACTCACAGTTCAGTCTCTCGCCGTGCAGGTGCTTAGCATTTCTCTGGCTTGAAGAGACTAACTCCTCCTTTTCTCTTTCCTCATCACATTTATATTCTCATTCTCTGTCTCCCAATCTTTTCGCAGGTTCAGATGCAATCTTCGTTCTTTTTCCAGGCTCAGAACGCAACTGTGGTCTTTCCTCCTGGCTTAGGCTCAACCTTTGTCCTTTTAGTTCAGGCTCAGGACACAACCTTTCCTCTTTGCTTCTTTGCCTCACCGCTATGGTGCAACCTTAGAACAGTGCAGACAATTCAGCAACCTGCAGCTTTCCCTTTTATGTTTCCAAGCTGCTTCTTCCTTTTTCTGATGGGGCAGGCCCTCCCTGCCCTGGGGGACAAATTGTTGGCAGCCCCAGGCAGGCCCACTCTCTCCAGGGGAAAGAGCCCCACTTCCTCTAGGAGGGGCTCCTACTCAGCTGACTACAGGCTTAACTGTTTTCTCCTTTTGGGAGCCTTTTCCTCACTCCCCATTGGCTGGAGCTACTGTCCTTAGGCAAAAATTTATATGTATAAGACTCCCTTGATGCCTCATAGGCTATTTAAAAAGGCCCCTAGATTTTCCCCAGTATTTTCCCCCAAGAGTCTGTTCACAAGCCCCAGAATCCTCCTGGCTAGTCGTGGCTTGGTGGTTGACTATCTGGTGTCATATGGCTGCAAACATGGTGGCTGGATGTAATCAGTGTCCACACAGTTATCAATTTCCCAGGTTTTTTAATGTCCCTGCAACCAAACCGTAATCATTTATGTTTTATTTAATGCAGCATTTGGTAGCCACCCCTGTGCCCTTTTAAGTGACTGCATCTATTTACACATTTTCCTATCTTCTTCCCAGTTGCTGCTGCCATTACATTAAGCTCCTAGGCAGCTCACACATTCCCCACTCTCTGGCTGCAGTCCGTGGACACACTGTAATTATTTATTTCCTCCCACGGACTGACAGCCTCTCTGTAATGGGCACACATATCTTTATTTAAACATTTATTTCTTCCTCTTCTTAGCTTGTTGCTAGCACTACACACTATGCCCCAACACTAGACAGGCTCTCCGTACTTCAAAGGGATGTCCCTCATTAATATGCATGAGGTGGCTTCCAATATCTACTGCGCGATTGGCACATTCACAAATGGCTCTTGCTGCTTTTTGGTTGCCTCTCCGGTTCTACTAATGGTCCTGGTCCTTCTCTTGACTTTCCCTGAGACAGGGACCACTGGAGAGGACAGCCAAAATGGCTGTGAATGGCCAAAATGAAAATGTGCTTTTCATGCATGTGTGGAGCTTGCCTGGCACCGGAGTGCCACTCAAAAGCCAGCAGCTCCCAGCTCCTCTGGCCTGGCTCTCGATGAAAACCTATGTGGGGCCAGCAGGAGAGGGCCAGGACACAGAGGGCAAAACCAGGAAATGGGACCCGGGCACCAAAAAAGAATGGGTGTGGAACCAAAACCCCTGGGAAAAGTAGCCTTTTTTGGGGGCTTTCAGGCAAGCCCCCAACAAGAGGGTTACACTGGCATATTTGAACCAGAGATGTCATATCAGTGATGGGATGTGCTGGGACCATTTTGTTGAGGTGGATGAACTTTTTGTTTAAAAAGTCATACAAATGTTTCTTTTTTGATTGTGGTGCATTTCTTCACCCCTACCCCCAAAAAAATCTTGGACCCATTTCATAATCATAATAAGACACCCAAGGGTGTGCGTTGTGGTGTGGTAACAGCACTTCTCAAGTGGTTGAAGGCACTGGGTGATGCCTAATGCCTAACAACATGCCTGAGGTGTGCTATTGTCTCACCACAACACACACCCTGTCCTGTCTTATTGCTTAAATATTGTATGGGAGTATGAATATAAACTGTTAAGAGATAAATTCAGAAAAGTATGGAAAGACATCACATGGTTAGATTAGGTAGGAAAGAGAAAGAGAAAGATCACAGGTGTGAGGGGGAATTTGGGTTAGACAGTAAGAACTGTATGTATACTAGTACCAGTAATTGATATTGTATGTGAAATGTATGATTAGATGTAAAGTGTGTTCGGATCCTATTGTATTGTAATTTTGCGGATATTTTCTTTTAATAAAAATGCCCCTTATCTTTTTGAGAAGTGCCATGGGATCTTTAGCATCCACCTAAATAGGTAGACAAGACCTCATTTTAAGGACTGCACAAGCCTACAGTACAGCATCCCCTTAGTACTGTACTTGGGTACCATTGTTTATGGTATGAGCCCAATCCCAGTGTGGGACTAGAACCCATGACCTTGTGGCCTAGAGACAGATGTGCTACATGCTGTGCCACAATGGAAGCTTACTAACTGTAACATTAAACAATGTATGGGATTCTGATACCTACAGGATAAGAATACTGTAGAATGATGAGCTGATCACACACACACACACAGTTTTCTTTTTCATTTACTGTTGCTGTACAATTTCCACTGGCATTAAAGCTTTATGGTGAATTTTAGTACTGACCCTTGAGAATTGTAGCGCTGCATGCATACTGCACTGCTGCACATGACACAAGGCCCCCTTATAAGTAGGGTGCTTGTATTGCTACTGGCTGGTCACTGAAGAAAAACAATGTTAATCATTTAACATACATCTACACAACTTCTCTGTACAACTTCAGATGGCTCTACTGCTACTGCATATGGCAAATTTCAGTAATGATGCATGGGAATTGCAGCATTGCATGTGTACTGTGCTGTGGCACTTGATGCTGAGCTCCCTTATGAGAAGGGCTGTTGTACTGCTACTGGATGATCACAATGGGGTCTATTCACTAACTACGTGTGAAATGCATGCAAATCTCCCATGCTGCTCTACATCCACATGCAGTGTGTGCAAGCCATGCACTAAAGCCGGCTGCAGGACAGTGTGGAGGAGATACGGGGTTGTGCAGGGGTGGAGTGCAGGAGGCAGGTGGGCATCCAATGGGATGCCTGTCCAGGGTCCCATAGTGGATCCCTTCCATGGATGGGTGGGAGAGCCTGGGTGGGTGCGTATCCACCCAAGAATAACAGTCAGCCACCCTCAGCCCTACCAGGTAGCCCAGTGGGCAGTGGAAGCTATGTGCTGGGGGATCTTGGTGCTGCCGCACCCCATCGGTAACCTGCAGGGGGTGCATAAATATTTACAGCAGGATTCCCCTGGTGTAGCCCCAGCTGGCACTCTGCATCTTAGTACATAGCACGCAGCGCAGGGCATGCCCCCTGGCAAGCCCCTGGTGCAGCGCCTCATGGATGGCTGGGGGATCCAGCGAGCAGGGTGCTAGTGTGCCCATGGTGAATGGTGCCAGGGGGGTGCGCAGATCTCTGCTGCATGGCATTTGGTTGTAGCAATACCTATGATCTGCCTGCATGTGGCACATAGACATTCGTGCATAGGGCCCAATAAGAACAGTTTTCCTTACTGTACACTTACTAACACATTTTCTCTGTACAATTTCTGATAGTGCCACTGCTATATGCCAGATTTCAGTGCTGATAGGAATTACAGCACTGCATGTGTACAGTGCAGCAATTTATACTTTATGAACTAAAGGCACTGAAAAATAATAACATTAAAATGGATTGCCAAATAATTTCAGGCAATTGTAAAAGGAAAAAATATTTTTACCAGTTTATTTTATCAAGAATTGCTCTGGATTGCGGCTCTGCCAGTCTAAGCCTTCTGACCACTCTCTCTCAAACGTATAGAGATTGCTGTCCAAAACTGGAGCATGCTCAGTGGAAGCCAACAAGGAATCATAGGGAAAATCCTCTCTCAGCCCTCAAAAAGTGCTGTTTGATAATATTGTGCTAGTATTCCTATATAAATGCTGCACACTTTCAAAAGTACGTCTTTTTAAAACCCCGCATCTGAGGAAAATTTGCAGTCTTGTTCCTTTTGTGCAAAAACCCACATAGTGTTCACAGTATGTTTTCCATATCATGAGATTACATCATTCACCTTGGGCAAATTAAATGAGAATGCACATTATTTTATACATATACAGTGCTACATGCAAAGATTGTGCTTCTGAATATAATGTGTTCTGTTCCCTAAACTGCACAACATTTCGTGAAAATTACACAATTTTTCGAAAAAATATGCAAAATGGATTTTTGCACTGGTCCACTGGCGCAGCGGTTGGATTTCCACTCATGACACTGATGACCTAGATTTGGGAACAGACCTGGGAGTTGGAGGGCTGGCCAGGGGGGAGAAGGATTGAGCATCCTAGTGACTGCTGTCCTTCTCTGGGGGGAGGGTGGGCTGAATGTACACTGAAAATGCTGACCTCTGGCAGAGGCTGGGGAGTTAGCAATCACCAGTGCCTACCTTGCTAGGGGAGGAACAGACACAGGCGTCCTTGCATGTTCCTCCTCTCTGTGGCTTATACTCCTAAACATAGGCTGCCTCCCTCTATGATGCTTTGCTCAGTGCTCAATCATTCCCAGCCCTGCTGATGACCGATCAACGTGTTCCGCCAGTAGGTCTCTGTCCCGGGGCCCTGCCCTGGGAGTAAGCCAGGAGGTTCCTCCAGTGGTTGGATTTCCTCTCATGACATTGATGACCCAGATTTGGGAACAGACCTGGGAGTTGGCGGACTGGCCAGGGGGGAGAAGGATTGAGCAGCCTAGTGACTGCTCTCCTTCTCTGGGGGGAGGGTGGGCTGAGTGTCCGCTGAAAATGCTGACCTCTGATGGAGGCTGGGGAGTTCATAGTCACTGATGCCTACCTTGTTGAGGGGAGGAACAGACACAGGCATCCTTGCATGTTTCTCCTCTCTGGAGCTTGTACTTCTAAACATAGGCTACTTCCCTCTATGATGCTTCGCTCAGTGCTCAGTCATTCTCAGCCCTGCTGACAACCGATAGATGTGTTCCGCCGGTAGGTCCTGGTCCCACGGCCCCACCCTGGGGGGTAAGCCAGGGGGTTCCTGCAATAGGGAAGCCTGCCAGAGCCCTGACTTCAAGTCTGCGGGTCCTGGGGCCATCCAACAGCCCCACCCAGTTGGGGGCAAGCCTGGGATCTGAGCCGCCATGCGCGAGGTCTCAGGGATGATTGGAGCTCTGTGTGGGGTTGATCCTTGGGACAGGTGTGGTAAAACAGGATAGCAAATAAAAAAAAATAAAAAAATAGATTTTTGCAATTTCATACAGCGCTAGACAATGGACAAGCATAAACATATTACACCTGGATTTTATTAAAGCCTTTAACTCCATCTTTCATTGAATATTGGTAAAGAAACTGTGAGACTGGTAATAAAATAATGAGATGGGTAAAACACTGGCTGAGCAGGAAAACTCAGAGAGTGGTAATGAATGGAGAGTCATAGAAACATAGATATTGATAGCAGATAAGGACCACTTGGCCTACCTAGTCTGCTAATTTTCCCCTACCTACTGTAACACCGCAGACCCTACATAATCTCCGTCTTTGCTCCCACTTATGCCTATTCAATGCATTCTTGAAGCCCATAACCATTTTATCCCCCACCACCTCCACTGGAAGGCTGTTCCAGGCATCAACCACTCTTTCAGCGAAGAAGTACTTTCTCACATCTGTCTTGAGCCTCCACCACTCCAGCTTCATAGCATGTCCCCTTGTTCTTGAGCATCTTTTCCTCTGAAAAATGCTCCCCTCTCGAATGGGAGAGCTGAAGCCCGTGGTTCAATGTGGGGGAATAGCTCCTTCCACATTCCACATAAAGAGTCAAGCCTCTCCCAGCAGCCTCTGCCTAGAGCTTTGTGAAACACCAGTGGTTTCACATGCTACAGGTTCCTCCGGCTGCATGGCTTGTGTGGCTGGGCGCTCTTCTGCTGTTGGTCCCCCCTCTGCCTCTCTCCGTGCCAGTTCTTCTTCCCCTTTTTGTTCCCCTCTCACTTGTTTGTGTACCCACTCCTGTTTTCTGTCTCCTCGATCCCCCCTCCGCCGTTCCCCCTTTGGTTGTGCCTCTTCCCCTGTTCGTCCATCCCACTCCCTCTTTTGTCCCGCTTGTCCGTTGTTTTCTGATTGTTGAGCTGCTCTAAAATGGATAACCTGTCAGTACAGTCAGTTCCATCTACACAGATTTTGGCGGGTAGCGGAGATGGGGAGTGTCCCTGAACCTCACGGAGGATGTGCCAGAACTTTGCCACATTGTTTTTGGCACAGTCAATTGCAGTATGAAATTAATTAGCCTTTTCTGTTCTGAATAGTTTAGTGCATTTATTTCTAGCTGCTCTGAAGATTGTCCAGTCTACAGAGGATTTGGTGGTGCAAGCTTTTTTCCTATATACGTTTCTCTATCCACCTTAGTCCTAACAATCTGATCCTTACATCTCCTTCTCTGTCTTACGTATCTGAAGAAATCTTGCTCCCCTTCTCCTATCCCCTGTGCCAGCCTAAGCTCTTTTCTGACTTGTCCGTCCTGACAAACTTTGTTCTACTAGACTGGGAAACCATTTGCTCATTGACTTCAGCGCTATTGAAAACTGTCATTGTATTATCCTCACCAAGAACCGAATGTATGTTTTGTTCTTTACCTCCAGTCTAAACTGTATTTTACAAAGGCTATGGTGACATGGTATGGGTCACTCCATGGAGATAAGCAGCTGCTGCAAAGGATGATGTCAGGAGGGTTGTCTTATGTCCTGGTAGAGTCAAATGCTCACTTTCCAGCTGGAGTTGTGTCCATAGGTTCCATTCATTGTGGGTGGGTACAAAAAAAGTGTTAAATATTGGTGCCCAGGTGGGCTTCAATCCTCCCTTTTCATGCTTGTAGGCATTAGAGTTGCTACCTACCAGTAAAAAATTAAATGATTCTCTGCCGTTTTTCTAATGATGACAGTAAGGCATTAAAGCAACCAGGCAGCTTTAGGTCTGAGCATAGCAGACAGTGCCCACTCCTCCAGTTATAGAGTATATCGGAAAGCTGTGTAATATTTTTTATTCATGTAATTTGTATTCAGTCTGAAGGGACCATAAGCATTTAAAGGGACATTGTCAATCTCCTTAGGCCTCACAATATTAGAAACATAGAAGTTGATGGCAGATAAGGACCGCAAGGCCCATCCAGTCTGCCCATTTATTTTTCTACTTTATGAATGTGCTATCAGCCTTTGCTCTGTCAATGGCCTATCTATTCATACTAATCTATATTGTTCCCTTATGCCTATCTCATACTTGTTTGAATCCCTGCACTGTATTCTGAGTTTAAGAAACACATTTTATGACTGGTCATATTCTATAGAGATTGTTTTATGTAAATGGTAGTTTTATACTTTTTTCTTTTCAAAAGTGAAAAACAAGCTGCCCTCTATAGTGGTGTTACCACACACAAATACACATGTTTACAGACCCTTGATCAACTCCCACTGCATTTTTCCTTTACTTGGGAACACCAACAACACATTCTAGTCACCCTGGATGCAGTGGGAGGAGAGCATCCTATTGAATCATGAGTGACTGCACTGTTTGGGGTTTTCCTAATGTTGCTGAAGTATGTAATAAGAGTAGATGAAGGATTTGAAACAAAACAATGTTAGGCATAATTACACCACAGGCATACATTTCAGTTCTACTAAGAAAAGAAATAGACAAAAACAACTAGCAACATCACTGAATTTTAGAGAACATAAGTAATCATAAAATGTGGGTGTTTACCTAGAAATAATATAGTGTAAAAGGTTGACAGTGTTCCTTTAAATGATTTCACTCTGCTTTTTTTTTCTGATGATCAGTGCAAACATTAAAGCAAGCAGGCAGCGGTAGATCTCAGAGTCAGACAGTTGTGGTCATGACGAAGTGCTGTTTGTTACGTAGGGTATTTTTTTCTTATTCAATCACGGGGGGGGGGGCTTTTAATTATTTTTTAAATCTGAGCTTTTTTCTGTTTCCTGATCAGTTGCTGTTTTATTAAGTAAACAGGCAAGGCCTGGTAGTACGGAATCAGATCTGAGCAGTCAGCAGACCCAAGTCCTCTTTATAATATACTATGCTGATGCTGCTGAAAGCACTAGCATCTGTACCTGTACAGTGTCTGATGTTCAGTTCCTTTTTGACTGTTTTTTCCAACAGAACCCTGTCTTGATGTTTCTCATCAAGTGTTACTGTGGATGCCTCACAAGCAATTTTCCAGTGCACACATATGGTGAGGGGGACACACTGCATCCTGCACCATTTGGGGAAATAGCAGCAAGTCGTTGCTGCAAAGGCATTAAGGCAATAAGGTCACTTTTTAACTACATAATTCAGTGCTGTGGATGCCAACTGTACTGAATGTCCTGAGAGTGCTTTGACTGGCAGCACCTGGTCTTGGCATTATCCAGGCTGGCCTTGTGATGGTTGTAGGCTGGAGCCATCAGTGGGCATCCACAACACTGTATTATGTGTGGGTAAATAAAATCCTCTGTGCATTTTATTTACTGGCTTGTTTTCTTAAATTTGACTATTGTGCACCTTGTGATTGCAGGCCAGTCTTCTATGGGGCAGTGAGGTTCTAGGTTCTCAGTGGGCACTGGTCCAACTAAACAATAATGATTATCATACTGACATGGACTCAGATATCATTTGACTTTGTTAAGTAGTTGGGTTTTGCCTCTTTAAGACTGTGTCAGTAATTGTGTGAGATGGCACCTTCTGCATGTGTGAGACAGTGAGGCTCTTAGTTTGCTGCATTGTGAAGTCCATGCCATCTAGGGGAGCATTAGAAGAAAGCAGTGCCACCACAGAACTATTCTTTCAAACCAAGCAAATCTTGTTTTTGTTTTGCACATTATGGGTATTATATTTATTTTTGGTTTGGTTTGGCTTTTAGTTATGTGTTGGGGTTGCATACATTTTGCTGAGTGGAAACAAGGTTTATTGCAGTCAGAATGAATGCTTATGGCAAAAAAAGTACACTGGTTTTGAAGATAGAAAATGATGCCACCACAAGCAGTCCAGTGCTAGCAAAGAAGGCGAAAGAGTTGTGCAACTACTAGAAAGAGTGGGAGCAGAAATATCCTTGGGTGCAGTCAGTGCCAGGCATGGACAGTTCTGTCAAATATGTTTGCTGTGGCACAACTTTTACAATGAAGTGGGATGGTGATGTAAACCCCTACTGGGAAGGAGCTTACCTGGACAGTTGTCTCTTCCACCCCTGGAACACTGCCTGCCATTTCCTCGCTCGCTCTGGCCCCGGGACCGCAGCTGGTAAAAGGGGACTGGAGGAGCCTATATGAAGATGCCACACTGTCACACCAACAGTATGCACATGTTTGAGCAGCGACCTGCTCGAATGTGTGAGCTGACTTTGTAGTGCAAGTGTTCAGTGCTAATAGTGCCAGCCAACCTGCCGCCACAATACCCACACCTGATTGGATAATTACCCTGGGGGGAAGCAACTGAATCTAGGGACAGCATATGTAAGAGGACAATAAGTAACACAAAATAAAGACTTTGGAGCCCAGGGCTCCATTTAAGCATGGGGTAGACATCTTTGTAACCCTTTTCTTGGACAGTCACCCAATCAGAGCCCAGCAACCCAAAGCAATGGAGTGTGGGAGGCTGATGCCATAGGACCCTCCCAAATGGACAGGTGTTTTTTTTTTTAGCCAATCAGAGGGCAGGACAGGGACAAAGGACAGACGGACAGCCCTGTCTGCCCAGTTAGAGACTAACTGGAAGAAAAGAGTTTGTGGGGCTTTAGAAGAGCAGGGGAGTCAGAGAGAGAGAGAAAGAGAGTGAGAAGGATGCATAGCTGCTGCTGGTATGAGAAAGCAAGGGGTCTAGCCAGGCCAATAACTCCTGTGAGCTCTCTCTAGGGTTCAGTCGGAAAACCATTTGTGAGCCTTTTCCTGGGTTCATCAAAGTCTAGGACTGCTCCAGATGAGCCCTGTGTGTGGGAAATTGCTGAAACTGTGAATAATTTGCATTCAAATGTTACTAAAGCGATCCAAGTGAGACAGAGACCTGCAATTTGTCCAAACTACTCCAGAGCCAGGTAAGGGGCCAGCTAGCCCTTATCTAGTGGGGTGGACCAGGGAACAGGGAGCAACAGGCACATGCCTGAGTGGGGCTGCACTTCAGATCCTTAGGGGAGTCAAATTGTGGGGTCACTCCTGGGTCTGGGCTCCTTAGGTACTGAGAAGCCATTGCATAGTGCTCCTGCATCCTAAAAGTCAAGCAAGAAGGACTGTAGCCAGAGAGATGTTAGCCAGAAGGGCTGCCTGATCTTTGGCCATTCTAGAGAATCTAAAGCTCCTGATTTCTGTGGTTCCTGCTCCTGTGTGTTGCTCCCCGCCTTTCCTGAACTGCTACATGTGTGGGTCATGTGACTACTGGCATTGCTGTCTGGAGTTTTGTATTTCTACCTGTTTGGATTACAATTGGGTCTTCAAGCCTTTTGAGAGTTCAAGAAAGTCTTTTGGAACTCCTGTTTCTTATCAGATTGTGCTAGCACACTATAGTGTGTGTGTGGTGTTAAAATGCAAGCTTGCTAAGTTTCCTCAAGTACACCACCGGACGTACCTGGGCAACATCACAATCGGCATGCACCGGGACTTTAGTAGAACTCTTGGGTTGCCAGAGTTTCTTTGGTAGTTGTGTTATACTTGAATCTATGGTTCTTCTACTGCTACCAGTTAACGAGTATACTGCACCCTGTGTAATTTAGTTCATCTCAGTGGGCCCCATGCTTGGGCAGGTGCGCTCATCCTACGGTGAACTGATATATAGGGGAAGTGTTAACCGGTGACTTGCAATTGCTTGACCTGTCTTTTCTTCTCCAGCTACCTAGGCCTGTGTTCTCCAATAAAGGCATTGTTAGTTGTTTGAATTTCACTGTGGTGTGTGCCCTCAGTCTGTGTCTGAATTGTTTATTAGCAAAAGTAGTAATTGTTGGTGCTCCCAGGGAACTGTATTGTCCAGCGTAGAAAGGTGGGTAGGTACTCCTTCCCAGAGAGTGTGCTACATATAACATCTGGCTCACCTTTTCTCTCTGATTGGAGGCACCATGCTATTTATTATTTTGAGATGCACCCCTCCTTCTGCTGAAGAACAAATAAATCCAATCCCCTCAACCAGGTGTGCCCCTTTACAGTCATCAGGCAGGGGTGTGAACCTGTTTACTGTGCTAAACAGGGGGCACAGTGAAAAAGCCTTGAAGAATCACTAAAAAACAGGGAAACAGTACCAAAGTGTCCAGATGCAAAAGGAGAACATGTTCTTGGCAAAATTCATCTAACCAAGGATACAAACAGCAGAGACCATGAAAGTTACAGCTGCTGAAGTTGCATCAGTTTACCATGGAGTGCAGCATCATTATTCATACCTCACCATGGACTATGGCAGTAAACTGGCACAGAACATTTATTCTGACTCAGCAGTTGCTTCAAAATTAAGCTATGTGAAGACAAAGTCAGAGTGCATACAGTAGTAGTAATAAATGTTTGGCACCGTATTTGGAGGAACTGTTTTTGAATGAACTAGGCACATTGTATGTTTTGGTGACCCCAGATGTGTCAAAAATGTTCCCTGTAGCAATTTGGTTCTTCCATGCAAATAGTGGTTTTCAGCATAAACTTCTGGATTTCAATGGGGACCATGAAGAAACCTCCAAAGCCATCTTCAAAAAAGTATTGGAGTGCTTTCACTTAAAAAGATTGCAGTTGCAATATGCTTCCTACTGTGCTGCAGACAATGCCTCTATGAATTAGGGCAAACACCATTCTGCATTTAAACACTTGAAATCAGAAACACTCCACAAGATACCTCACATTATATCTACATATTGTCTATGCCACATTATCCACAACTGTGCTCAGAATGGGGCCTATGCACCAACGGGCAGCAAATACGCACCAGAGGTGTGTATCCCATCCACGGAGCTCCACACCTGCAGACAGGTGCGCACATGCCAGTATTCATCATTGACTGCCACCTGTCCATGGCTCCACCCCTTGGAGCGCAGGTCTGTGCAGGGTGGCTGGGGCGCAGTAACAGACCCGGCCGGGTATTCAATTGAATGTGCATCCTGGGTCCAGAGTGGATCCCTTGTGTGATAGGGCATGGGTTTGGGTGCATGAATAGCACCAGTGGACACCCAGACATGCACGGCTATGTGCCATCTGGTGGCGGATCCCTGGCCAAGTCCCTGGAGCAGGGGGCTACCCACCATACTGCCGCACCCCCAACATAGGGCAGCCCCTGCAACCATGTAGCAAGGCTCCCCACACACAAGGCACTCCCTCCCCATATGGCAGAAGCACCCCCCCCCCACACATGGCTACACCTGCCACTGGGGTAATGCACAATGGTCTCCCATCCACCCACCCACTGCGGCCCCAACCCCTCAACACACACAGGTGCCTCGGTCCCATGCCCAACCCCAAACCCAGTACCCCATTCCCATCATTGGTTTCAGTGGCTACCCCCACCCTCCCGTCCTGTACCTGCATGGTCAGTGCCATGGGCTGGATGACCTGCGGCACAGCCCTCTGCACATCTCTGTGGCCATCAGCTGTCCAAGTGATGCTGGGAACGCACCCTTATGAATAGGCCGCATGCTCTCAGCATCACTTGGACAGTAGGTTACCATGGAGCACTGTGCTGTTGGCTGTCCGGCCCATGGCACCGACTATGCAGATATGGAATGAGATGGGATGGGGGGTTGTTGGTGCCACAAGGAGGTGGGGGGTGCCACTGAACACCAATGATAGTGGGGGAGATGGGGGTCATATACTGGAATGACCGGTCTGTCCCCAATGCAAGTGGCTTGCTGGTGGGTGGACACTGGCAGGGGGTCACCATCCATGCCTAGCCCCCGGTGCATGTAGGCATCATCTGGCATGTCGGGGGCACCACTGCAGGAGCACCAACTACTAGTGGGGTATGTGTGTAGACATGTATGGGGATAAGGCATGAGTGTCGGGGGGCAACTTGCATTCTGGGGCAGGTGTTTTTGTTTGTAGAGGGGTTGGCGCAGTGCCAGGGATGTCCACGATTGTGTGCTGGGGTGGGTGGTTGGAGGTTCCATGATGGATGGAAGCTGGGGAGATGCTTGTGGTGGACTGGGTCTGTTCACCCGGTCCAGGTGGGAGGCACAGTGCACGGCCACATGCAGGAATCTTATGGCAGGGTGCCCTCTACTATAACCTACAGACTGTTCTGCACCCCTGCGGATGGCACTATGCAACTTTGTGCATGGTGTGTAGTGCTGGCATGTCCCTTACCCGCTCCCAGCATGTTGTGGTCTGCCCAGCTGGGGGATCGGGTGCATAGCACCCCAGTTAGTGCATCCCATACAGGGGGCGCAATGGGTGTGGAATGGCTCCACGCCATAGATATGAGACGCGTAGCCACTCTGCCCCTTTGTGCATAGGGGCCAATGCAGGCAAGGACCTTGGTCTGATGTGGATTCCCTTGTTTTAAAAATCTATTCTGAGTTTTCTGGATCTGCAAAGAAGGTTCACCAGCTCAAAGAAATGTTTGCCTTTGTGTATCGGGAGATTATGCAACATGTAATAACCAGCTTATTTCTCCGTGCTGTAGCCAGGCTTGTAGAATATTGGCCAGCCACCAAAAGCTACTTTATAACACAAGGACCAGATGAATGTCATCCTACAATATGGACGTTTGTGGACTCGGATAAAGATGGATACAGCAACCCCAATGAAGTCTCAGAGGTAGAGTGTTATTTGTATGTCTTGCACCATATTCTGAAAGTTTTCTACAAGTGTATTGTCCAGCTTGAAAGTAAATCTTCAACTGCCCCAGAGGTCTGCTATGTGATGCATCATCTGTGCAGTGAACTTAAGAAGAGACTTGAGGAAAAGTCCTTTAGGCTCAAAGTCAGTCCAACTCTAAACCAATTTCCCTCAAATGTTAGAGAGAGTGAGTTAGAAGAGTCTTGAGTGGCTTTTATGTTTGGGCTCTTGCTTACCTTAACGAATGGTTTGATTGTGATAACAGCCTCTTTAAGTTGATGCATATATTTCCCCTACAACAGACAATATCATGGGATGAACTATTTAATTCTGTGGAGGTGCTGAAGCTTCAGGATGGACATGGACTTGATAAGGAGTCGCTGTATTCAGATTTCTCAACACTGCACACAGCATTACCATTCTTGCTCAATATGAAGACCATACCTGTTGGTGACAGATCAGTTAATATTTTTCAACAAAGCACATGAGTTTAGGATGCTTTACAAAATTGTGTGGTTTGTGCTGTCCATCCCTGCAAGCAACAGTTTTGTGGAACATGTTATTTCATTAATGGGGAACTTAAGGACTAATGAAAGAAATGGAATTCTGGTAATCTTTGATCAGAGCTGAACTTCAAGTAAAATTAAATAACAGGCTTACATGCACTCCGTTTCATTCTTTTAGTAAGTCAAATGTTAAGCTCCTTGTAGCAGCCAAGGCCAATCAGAAATACAGTTTCAAACATAAATAATGCATGCCTTCCATATTGCTATAGGTGATGATTGCAAATAGCAGGTATATGTTTCTTTAGGATGGACAGTGTATTTTGAGATACAATACTCTGTAGATGATCTGAGTGAGAATGATCTTTTTCAATTATTATTCTAGTTCCACAAATTTCCAGTATTTATTCTATATTTCTAAAGATTTCCAATTCTAAAATATTTATTATACAGTGGCAAGAACGAATGCTTGTTCCTGATTAGTCAGACTGTAATTGGACCCGGAATGTTATCCCAGTATAACATCCCAGTTCTAGTCCCAGTCAGAGGTGTAGCCAGAAATTTCCATTTTGTACACAGTCTCTAACAGTTACACCTCCCCCATTAAAAAATGTACACATCCTTTCCAAATGGCACCCCCTTCCAAACAAGTCAGATTGTTGTCAGATGATTCCTCTACTCACTAAAGAGGTTATACATGCAAGGGACACTCCTCAGTGTCCTACACTAACCCAAATACTACAGATTAGAATGATAATATTAACAGAGTGGCTTATGGTTTGTGATAGGCACTCAAAACTGTACACAAATGTGTACAGTGAGTGTGCCTGTCTACACCCTTGGTTCCAGTACAATCACGACTGCATCAAATATAAAAGAAAAATTACTCCATGGAATGCAAGCCGTCAGCATGATTGGCTTCGTTCTCCCCAGTCAACAGCTGACTTCCATGACCCCACTTGACAATGCACAAGTGACCCTGCTAATTTATACCACGAACCAAATACTAAAAAAATTAATAAACATGATAAGTAAAAGCTACATTTATGATCGGCTTTCATTCATGAAAAGGAAGCAGAAAGTAAAGCTGATGGGTGTTCGCAAGACGTGCAGCGGAAAAGGAGCAGGACACTACAGTATAGCCAATCGCAAAGACGGCTTTCACTTGCCTTTCTTTTTGTAGTTTTTTTTTAAGAAGCAAAACACAACATCTTGGGGGGAACATGTCAAAAGAGCCAAACAGAAACGTGGCTTTTACTTAAGCTGCCACCGGGAACCGTGGAAGCCGATGTTAGGGACGACTGTGGACTGATTGTTCGGGACAGCCGAGGAAAGCTGAAGTTGATGGCAGTGACAGCTTTGCTTTCTCATAAGAGCCGTCATTCAGGGTTATTTTTTTTTTCACTATTTGCTTGTACAAACTTAAACAGAACATGACTGCACAGAGTGGGTACACCCATTACAAACCCATAGAAAGGAACTACTTTTTAAAGCAATATTCTTCCACAATAGAAAATATCCAAAAAATACAATTAAAACACTATTTCCTCACCAATTTTCTAATATAAATGTAAATTAGCCATTGTATAATAGAAATAATGCCCTCCAAGGTGGGTATTATGCTGGAATAACATCCCTTCTTGGGTGTTGGCTTCCCTTGGCCTGCAGCCTTGGGTCCAACCACCCGAGGTGGGATGTTATACCATCATAACACCCACCCTGTCGGACATTATTCCTTAATTATATTTCCAAAGATTTAACCTATATTGTATGTACTTCTTACACTGTGCATAATAATTTATGAGTATGTTTCCATGTTCTATGACACCAGTTATATTACAGTGATTTTTAATAAATGTTGATCATTTTATTTGAGTTTGTGACTGGCATCTTATTATAATATTGGACCAGTAGTACTGCACACCAAAATAGTGAGGCACTATTACTACTAGTAAGTAATACACCATCTGTTTAGCTTTCTTCAGATCATGTGATGCAGAAAGAATGGAAGGAGGTGTGGCAATGGGAAAAGGGAGGGGCTAGGGGTGGGTCTATCTAGGACCAGTTTTGGCCAAAGTCAAAGGTGGCAACCTTAGTGGGCATGACAAAGTCACAAAACCACTATCTTTGTTTACTTGCTATACTCAACTACCTCAGTTACTAGCTGTGACTGTCCAATTCTGCCCTTTAGCTGTTCGGTTCCTGAAGATCAAAGGTGCACACCATGCCATCTGTTTTTCTGTGTGGTGTAAAGACAGAGGTCTGATCTGTTTGTTAATATACCTTTTCCCAGCATGGTGTTTTCCCTTAGGGGTAGCGACTTGCAGGCCAGCTACACTGTCATTTTTGAACCTCTCCAGAGTAGTGACTTAACCAAAATTCTGTTAAACTTTCTCATCCTAGGCTCCTAATTTGGAATCAAGTGTCCACCATCCTTTCCATCAGCTGATATCTATCTGTGTGTGACTGTAGGATATAGGAATATCTACTGCAGACTCTGCAGATGGCATGAATGCTTACATTTGTAACTGTCATTGGAATCAGTGGTGCTCGGTTATTGCTAATTCCAGTCCTCCAGACACAGGAGTCCATGTTAATAAACTATAAATTAATTTGTGGTGTGCCCCAGCTTCTTGAACCAAGTGTCACTGTCAAAAATCTGCAAGACAAGGGCAGAGGATTTACATACACATTTACACAGGATACAGAGAAACACCAGCACTGTACTTAAAGAATGGGCCTTGTAAATCCTGCAACATCACTGGCTGAAACATATCTCATGGCCATTATTTCATTCTTTTATATCTAGATTTTTCTGCCTGGTTGGCTGCATGTCTTCAGGAATATATCCTGCAAACGTATATCCTGGTCAGGCTGAACCCAACATCGTGTATGTAGTTGCCAGCTTTTTTCTCCCAGCTTTTTCTTTCCTCTTTTCTCCTCTTGTGGGGGAAATGCCTCTGGTGGTCTTGCAGAGCCACAGTCCTCCCTTTCCCTGTAGCAAGAGCAAGCTCCCTGCCTGAGCCATAGGGGTCACTGTGGTGGTGGAACCTGACACCAATCCTCCCCGGCCAAGAGGCACTGCTGAGCGGCAGCTGTCTCCTCCTTGGCCTGCCTCCCAATGCCCCTTTCTGTGCTTACTTGTGAATCGGGGTCATCAGCACAGCAGCGTGACACACTGCTGCTGGGTCATCAGCAACCCTCATTGATTATTTTCTAACAACCATACACCTCACCTTCAGTAATGTGTTTTAACAAATAAAAGCCTGTTTTATAAATGGAATGACACACTTCAAGGTGTGTGATCGTTACGAATTAATACACTTCTCAGGTGCTTGCAGCACACAATTATGCCTCGTGCCTAACTACCTGAGGCATGTATCATTCCTTCATAGCCATGCACCTTGCCATATGTTATCCCTTCCTTTCCAGTATCTGTGCCTACCATGTCCCCACACCGGCACGGGGTCATCTCGCTGCAGACAATAACTGCAGAGCAATATATGCTGCAAGGAAAACAGCAGCACACACATAGAAGGTCGGGGACAACAGTGACCCTACTATGACAGTAAACCCCATTAAAAACAATGGGATGTTTTGTTTTATGCAGAGGGCTATGCCCACTACACCTCCATACCCCCCAGGTTTAAAATAACTAACTCTGGGGGGTTGTGGACTTCAAGGATAGGGAGAAAATCAGGAGGGGGAAATTAGGTTTCTAAAATCAATACAAAAAGTTGCAGCAGGAGCAGACCTAGTGAGAACCGAACCTTGGTCCCAGGTCTTCTGCTCTGGTACCCTAGCCACTCCACCACAGGAATGGCTCAACCAGCACCCCAGCACATAGCAACTCATTTCCTCTAGAGGGTCTCTGCAGAGTGACAGGGTTAATGGTAATTCCCTACTGCTATTCTAAACCCTGTCGCTCTAAACCCTGTCATGCATTACACAGCGCTGTACTTTCAGCACTCTTCCTGGTGCGCTATTATGACCCAGTACCCCCACAGTGTGCCCTTACATAATACTTAAATTTATTAACTTTGGACATTTTTCCCTTATAAAGCCTGCAAAACCAAGGAAGAATAGGGATTATGAGCCAGGAGAGTGAAATGTTTGCAATGGGATTAAGGTCATAAGATAAAGTATTATTAGGTTGCAGACTACACAGTCTCTAATTAAATGAGGTGTAGTAATACTAAAATTAAACAAAGGAAAAAAGAAATTTGAGAACCACCTAACCTTTTTAGTATTGATACAACAATTTATAATATCCATGCATTAATTTATGTATCTATATAATTTAATATTGGTACAAAAATTGCACCCATGCAATAATTTATGTATCTATATAAGAAAATAGCCTAAATTTCACAGTATTAATGTTAAAAAAACTATAGCAATACTGTCTTTAAAAAGTGAACAAATAGTAACGATAAGAATGTTTCATACTAACATACACTATCAACATGACTAGACATGTATTGACAAATGAAAACCATACAGATATTATCTTTTTGTGTTAATCTGACCCAGAGCTTTTATAAAAGGTTCTAGCACCAATGGCTCAAAAGTTAGACCTTACGAAATGGGCTGATTTTCATTTTATTTTATTTTGTTTACCAGGTAGGACCACTGACCACCTTTCACAGGGCCGACTGGGGGTCAATACAGCAAATATAAATAAAACATACATGCATTAAAAGATAACTAAACAGCAATTTTTGGGGAGTTGTTTACTGAAAAAATCTGATATTGTGGTGTGCTAGAGCCAGGGGTGCCATTTTAAAATATAGTTGCCCTTACCTTTGTAATAACCATTTAACCCATTTTTGGCAAGTTTAAGTTTGTAAACAAAGATCCCTGGAGTTTGAAAGTCAGCGTCGCGATCTAGCCATAAGACGGCGTCGACATGAGATGTGATTATGTCATTGGAGTGAGACAGCTCAGAAAGACTAATACAAGCCCTATGTAGTGGCCCATTTCATCTCGTACTGTAAAACTTCAAAAGCCCACCAACATGCCCATCGGCACCTAACACATGCATTGGAGTTTCACTTTTGTGGGAATTTAAAGCTTGTACTGGTACATGAACTGAGCATGTCATTCTTCTGGCAGGTATTGATTTATAAACCTACTCGGGAACACAGTTTTATACAGTAAGCAAACGGCACTTATGGTATGTTCATTTTAATCTTATTTACATTACGGGAGTTACCAGAATAATTTGGGGAGTTTATAGAGGATAATGTATGGATCGCTATCAGTAACCAGCTCATTAACTGTCGAGAGGTTGCCTTGGGGACCTTGTAAACCTCGAGAGTGAAGCTCGAGAGGTTTATGTAGCCATGGCAACCTCAAGACAGTTAAACCAGTTGGTTGCCGATAGCTAACCATACATTATATTTTATAGTGTATGGTTCACATATTTTAAAAAATACAGCAGGAACCTTACAATTGCTATTAGATCCATCACCGCTGCTAATTTCAGGTCATGCTCACCACTGCAGCCGTTTTCAGGAAGGTGGTAGATTTCTGTAGTGGGCACACGCAGACTGTTTCCAGTTGTTAACCGATTAACGTGATGTACCATTGATGGGTTAACAACATGGTGATGCAATATTGATGGTAAAATGTTGTTATAAAAAGGTAGATTTCTACCTATATCAATGTTCTACCATACATTATATAAATATTACCATGTCAGAAACTAGTATTGAAATAATTTAAAGATTTGTTTTAAATACTTGTTGAAGTCCCTTCTTCAATGGGACATGAGACTTTATTTTGCTAGACAGCAGTAGATAAAGCAATGTATTGAATATAAGGGGGACTATACATAACTGATTAACTTGAATATTTTGAATATTGCAACAAAAGTTACGCATATACAGTTTGCTGTATTGTTTGTGTATGTAAATATTGTAAGCTTTTAAGAAAGTATTATCAGATAGGAACTAAGGATGCAGAGTGATATTATGAAGCAGGGCTAATAACAATATTCTTATGTTTCCTGTACCTTTCATTTCATACAGGAATGGTATGTTTAATTTAGCCTAATTGTAGAGACTGAAGCATTGCCTGCAACCATATGATACCCAGATATGGGTGCTGTTATTATAGGACTTTATAATATGATGGCATTTTTATAATATGAGTGTAAATATCTAGGTTGGTGTGTCATATGTGGGAAAAGAATCTGATACAACTATAATTTATGCATAAGGTTGAGTAAAAATTGTATGTCTGTAACTTGATAATGAACTATGAATAGGCGGATGTATGAAAGGTGGACATTCTATTTGAAGGTAATGGAACGATGTTTAAAATTGACTGTGGAATAGAAGTGTATGGATATTTATGATTTTTTATATATATTTATATTTAGATCCTAGCCCCTGAAGAAGCCCACGTATGGTGAAATGTTGGATGTGGTCAGAGGATAGAGGTGTCAAGTAGTTACACAATAAACTATATTGGCATTTCAGTTTGAGTGCGGCTGGTCTTCTTCATTTTTGCTTTAAAGTAAAATCATGCCCCTGCATCATACAAGGGAGATAGTCTGATCACCATATTCCACTGTCCCTGGTTCCTATGCCATCCTTGGTGTGTGTAAAGTGGGGCTGACCACACATACAGCCTTGCACCAGCAGGGCAGTTGGTTTTATCTTGTACACATTCCTGCTGCTAGCTGTGCTTACTACTAGGCTCTGTTACATTGTGAATACGTGTCATGGCTTATGTGTTCAGCTCTCACCTAGCACAGTGTTCTTTTCTGTCTACGCAGCTGCTGACCTCTGATTACCCTTGACCCATCATCTCCATTTACAGTTAGGTCAAGTTAAACTGTCAATCTATAGCCTACGTCTCCATTCAGTGCCTGCTTGCCTTGCACTGGCTGAAGGTCAGGACCTTGCTGAGACCAGCATCAGCCGAGATTGGCTTTTTCCCATGGCTGCTACATATGCCATGGGTATTACAAGGGTTGGACTGCTGTTTCTGTTGTTGACAGAAGACAGTGGTGGATGACAGGTAGCAGTCAAGGCACTGGTGTGCAGTACATTGATTGCTGCCTGTCATCTACCATTGTCTAGGCTGGGCTGGAAAACAGCAAGGGGTGCATAGAAACATAGAAACACAGAAGTTGATGGCAGATAAGGACCACAAGGCCTATCCAGTCTGCCCATTTTTTCTACTTTATGAATATGCCATAGGCCTGAACTCTGTCAATTGCCTATCTATTCATACTCATCTTTATTGCTCACGTATGCCTGTGTGAAGCCCTGCACTGTATTCATATCCACCACTTCCTCCTGAGTAGGCCGTTTCATGCATCCACCACCCTTTCTGTGAAAAGGAACTTCCTCATATTCTCCCTTAATCGGCCTCCCTCTAATCTCATGCTGTGTCCTTTTGTCCTGCTATTTTAGACTTAGACTTTTTCACCTTGTTAATGCCCTAAAGATGTTTGAATGTTTTGATCATGTCTCCTCTCTCCCTCCTTTGCTGTAGGGTATAATATTGATCTCTGTTAATCTGTCCTCATGTTTTCTGATGCAGTCTCAGCACCATTTTGATTGCCTTTCTCTGGACTGCCTACATTTTGTTAATGTTCTTGTGCAGTGCAGCCTCCAGTACTGCACACAGTTCTCCAGATGGGGCCTAACCAGTGTCTTGTAAAGAGGGATTATTACCTCCCTCTTACAACTTGTGATACCCCTACTAATGCACCCCAACATCCCTCTAGCCTTATCTACTGCTTTAGTGGTCTGCTTGGATGATTTCAGTTCATCTGTGATGATGATGCCTGAGTCTCTTTCTTCCCTTGTGATTGCCAGCAACTCCCCTCCCAACCTATAGGTGGCTTCAGGGTTTTTCTTCCCTATGTGCATGATCTTGCATTTCTTTGCGTTAAACTTCTTTGCGTTAAACCCATTTGCCACTCTTCCGACCATTTTGCCAATTTATCCAGATCTCTTCTCATTCTGCCCACCCCATCTGGATCATCTACTCTGTTGCAGATCTTGGTGTCATCTGCAAACAGACAAACCTTACCCTCCAGTCCATCTGCAATGTCACTAATGAGGATATTGAAGAGGACTGGCTCCAGGATTGATCCCTGAGGTGCCCTTCTTGTGACTTGCGTCTCTTCTGACTGTATACCGTTTACCACCACTCTCTGTTTTCTGCTCGCCAACCAGTTTGCCACACAGTTGACCAACTTCTAACCCAGCCCGAGCCTACCCAGCTTATTAATCAATCTTCTATGTGGAACAGTATCAAAAGCTTTGCTGAAGTCAAGGTAGGCGACATCATCTGCTCCCCCTTGGTCTACCACTCTGGTTACAAAGTCAAAGAAATTATGAGATTAGTTTGACAGGACCTTCCTGTTGTAAACCCATGCTGTCTTGGATCCTGTACTCCTATGGATTCCAGGTGTTGCTCTATCCATTCCTTAAGGAGTGCCTCCATAATCTTGCCCACTACTGAGGTAAGACTGACTGGTCTGTAGTTTCCTGCCTCCTCCCTGCTACCACTCTTGTGGAGTGGGCTCACATGAGCCCTTCTCCAGTCTTCTGAGACATCTCCTGTGCTCAGAGACTCACCAAACAGTTCCAATAATGTCTCTGCTAGTTCCACCCTTAGCTCCTTTAGTACCCTGGGATGTATGCCATCAGGTCCCATTGCCTTGTCCACCCTGAGCTTAGCGAGCTATTGTAGGACCCTTTCTTTTGTGAAGGGGCTAGTGCACACCTCCTTCCCTCCCTCCTGTGTTCATGGTGCTGAGCTGTTGGCCCTGCCCTACTTTTTTCTCAGTAGATACTGAGCAGATGTATCTATTTAGGATAGATGCTTTTCCTTGGTCCTCCTCCTCACACTGCCTCTTATCCCCTTTGATCTTAGCAGTAGCCCCTCTTGACTTTCTTCTTTCACTAATGTATCTATAGAAAGTCTTGTCACCTTCTTTTACTGTTCGTGCCAGTGTTTCCTCAGTTTGGACCTTTGCCTGCCTTACTCCCTTCTTTGCTTCCCTTAGGGAAGTTTGGTATGCCTCCCTATCTTTGTCCCGTTGCGTTTCCTTGTATTTCCTGAAGGCCAGCCTTTTGGCTCTGACCTTTTCTGTTACTGTTCTTGAGAACCAAAGTGGTTTCCTTCTTCTTTTGCTCTTCCTTTTCTCTCTAACACAATATAATGTTGCTTCAAGTATTGCATCCTTAATGCTTGCCCACTTTGCCTGCACCCACTCACCTGTATTTCTTCTTGCCAGGGCCAGCTTAAGTCTGTTGGCCATCTTATTAAAGTCATCTTCTCTGAAGTCCCATATTTTTGCCTTAGAATGGGATGATTTAGTTCTAGTGGCCAAATTGAACCATACTATGTGATGGTCACTGGCCCCAGGTGACCTTCTACCTGGAGATCTGTGGTCCTTTCCCCGATAGTCAGTACTAGATCTAGGATAGCCCTGTCTCTTGTGGGTTGTTCTTCCTGTTGTTTGTGGCCCACCCCTTGCAGGGAATCCACTATGTGTCTAGTTCTGGCAGATGTTCCTGATGGTATTGACCAAGCTGTATCTGGCATGTTGAAGCCTCCCATTGTAAGAACCTCCCCTTTAGCAGTCATGTTTTGTATATCTTCTAACAGTAATGTGTCTGTGTCCTCCTCCTGGACTGGAGGCCTGTAGACAGCCCCAGTTCATATGGCAGTCCCATTTCCTGTTTCCAGGGCAACCCACAGTTCTTCTGGTGCCTTATGTGTATTTTGAATTTCTGTAGCTTTGATATTTTCATTGACATAAAGGGCCACTTCACTCCCCCCATTTTGAACCTCGGTCACTTCTGAACAGTACATAGCCGGGTAGTGAAGTCTCTCAACTGTGGTTACTGGTGAACCATGTCTCGCTAATGGCTACTATGTCCTGTTTAGCTTCTGTCGTTGTTGTCTGCAGGTCTGGGATCTTGTTTCCCAGACTGCGAGCATTTGTGTACATGATTTTCCACTGGCCAGATTATGGTGTGTTAGTTGTAGGTGGAGGTCCGGCGTTTCCTCTGTGCATCGTATGGAGAGCTGGACCTTTTTTCTTACCTGGTGATGCAAATGAACTACAAACATGCTGAACTCCTGTTTGATCACTAGCTGAGGGGGGAGGGGTGTTCTTTCCATTCGATGTATTGGGTGCTGCACCCCTCTCCCCATTTGCTAGTTTAAATATTCTGCAAAGATGTCAAATAGCTGCCCCAATGCACTGACTCCCTCCTTAGTCAGATGCAGTCAATTGAATTTAAAGAACTTTTGCTCCCAAAACTGTTGCCAGTTACCTACAAATTTGTGCCCTTTTTACTGACACCAGCTCTTGAGCCACATGTTTAGCTCCCCTATATCCCCTTCTCTGACCTTCCGTCCACCTGTCCCCCTCTCCTAGACTGGCAGGATCTCAAAGAAGGAGATGCTGGACAAAATGGATGACAGTTTGTCACCCAGCCTGGTCAGGTGTTCCTTGATCTTCACAACTGACTGGCTGGCGTGATTGCCAGTCCCTATGTGTACCAGGACATCGATGTTTTCTCCTGCTTCCTGCATGATTTTAGCAATGTGGTAAGTGTCTCTCCACGCTGATGTACCTGGGAGACATCTGACCATTACCCCAGGCTGGAGGTAGGTATCAGCTCCCTGAATCATGGAGTCTCTTATGATCAGAAGTGTTTTGGTTTTCCTTTTTGCTTTTTTGATTTGGTCCCTGTTTTGGGCGAGTTTTGTTGTGCTAGCTCCTGTGCTGCAGTGTACTGCTCTGCAGTATCTCTGCCCCTTTGTTTGATTTTGGAGATAGAGGCAGATACCTGTTTGTAGTTTTTATATGGTTTGTGGAGGTGATATGTTGGAGAGCACTGAGTGATGGGGCACCTGATTTACCCCTCCTAACTACCTGCCAGCCTCCCAGACCAACTACCCTCTGTGGTCAAGGTGCTTCTGTTGGATGTTGGGGAAATGGCAGGCAGTTCTTATAATATATTTCCTCCTGTATATGCAATTTGAGGTGCAGAATCTCTGCCCATGCTGCCAGGAGCTGAGCCCTTAGAACTCCAGTGGTCCAGCATGTAGGACAGTGTCCTAAATCCTATATAATTGCCCTTTTGAAAAGTGTCCCGCAGTACCTGCAGTAAATAATATCCATTCCAAATGAGTTGCTGGGCTTATAACCTGGTCAGAGTAATTAGAAGGAGGAAAATTAAAGCAAAAATTTGATTTTGTGTTTTGTTTGTTTTTTTATAACTTGTTGTAACTACTTCTGCCCCTGTAAATGAGGTCACTGTGTGGATACTACTCTGATCCTCCCCTTCCTGCTTTGCTACAGGAAGTGTCACGGCTGTGCTACCCTATAAAAGGAGTGCAGCGTGGGGTGGTTGGGGATGGGGTGGGTGGCTGGGTCATTCCTCTGCCAAAAAGAAGAACCACGGATGAAAGAAACAAGGAGGTAAGAGCAGAAACAATCAACAATCAACAAATGCAGTAGCCCTGAAAGCCTAGCCTAATGACAGATAAAACTGTAAATCCTGTAAAGCACCACCTGTAATAATTTCACAGAAGATATACCCTGAAAAAACACTTTGCTACAGAGAAAATAAAGCAGTAACAGAAGATATGCCTTGCAAAAAACAATTTGAATCAGAAGAGTACAGAGTCTGTAAGCACAAACCTGTAGGCAAACCCTGTAATGATGCAGCTGAAAGTATACCCTGCAACAACTATTTGAATCAGAGAAAAATAAAGTAGTAAAATGTTAGCAACAAAAAGTAACAACCCCTGTGAAAACAAAAGAAAATAACACAGTAAATCTGCCTAGCCAAAAGAAGCCTTACTCTTCTTCCTTGCTCTGCCCTTACAAGCAACCTAAAAGTAAGGAGCTCAGGTGAAGCTAGGTTCCTTTGCCAGCAAACCTAGTCTATTCCCACTAGGGCACTGAAGCCCAATGGCAAATGTTACAGGTCAGATTGCCTCTGGACCAGTTAAGGGCACTGAACAACTTTTATGGTAATAATACCCAACAGTGGGTGGTGCTGTACCCTCTCATGATTGGTAATATTGTTGAATAAGTGTTGGAAATGACACCTCCCTGCCATTCATTGATGGTGTGCCAAAGGCCTCCCTTTCCTTGTGTTGCAGAGTGCACATCAGGCACAGACAAACATTCTTCTCTTGTGCAGGACCAGCAGAACAATCCATCAGGGTTGAACCAAGAGGGCACCAAACAGGTACTTGGTGGAAGGTTGTAGGCTGTCACAACCAACAAAGGAGGTCCTGGAGGTAGCCAAGGTAATGGGGTGTAGGGTCCAGATCTGGAGGAGGTGGTACTGGCAATGTGTGTTCATTAATCAACAAGGTGAGAGAGACAGAGAGAGAGAGAGAGAGAGAGAGAGAGAGAAATACAAACAGAATAAGAGAGAGAGAGAGGAGAGAGAAAGAGAGGGGGTGAGAGAATGAGAGGCAGGAGGCTCGAGGTTGTCACCACATTCTTGTCAGAATACCAAATGACTTGCAAAGTTGGCAAGTAATTTGCAGGACTGTGAGGCTAAGGTGTCTTAGAAGGTTGCTGGTGCACAGCTCCCTGGCTGAAAGAAGAATACATTTGATTTGTAAACATTACCAGTAGCCTGCATCACTGAGATCTGGCTGGATTAAAATGCTGGTCTCATTTTGGAGTGAATGATTCCGGCAGGTTCTTGGTGATACACCATTCTAGGTTGGATCACAGGGGTAGGAGAGTAGCAATTTGTTTTAGACCGGCATTGGGACTTGTAGCTGTACCAGTTGGGGTGACCAGATCCCTTGAGTGTACGGTAGTCACAGGTGTGGGGTGCAGGATTCTTCTTGTCTACCATCCACCCGGGGGCAAGAAGCAGTTTCTTCAGGAAGTCATGGACTTTGTTGTCCACATGGTGTTAGAGTCTCCCAGGTTGATGGTGCTAGGTGACTGCAATGCTTGGGTCGATGACGAACTCTCGCAGTTTGGTCAGGACTTCCTCCAACTTATGACCTTGTTGAGTTCAGATAGGCAGTTGCCTGTGAGACCCATAATTCTAGTCACTCATTGCATCTGGTCTTCCTGCTGGGGATGGAGGCCTCCGACTTGGTTGTGGAACATGTCAGGTGGTCAGACCATCACACTATAAGGTTCAGTCACCATGCTTCTCCCTATAGGCCTGCCTCTGTGGAGATAGTTCTGTACCGCCCTTTGAGGGGTGTGACCCCAGATGGTTTACTGGTGGTGCGGGACCTATCGGGATTACCAAGTGTAAGCAAGGGCCTGGATAACCTGTTAATGGCCTATAATAGGGCTGAGACAGGGTCTCTTTGCTCCTGTCCTTGTTTGCCCTCTCACCCTTTGCCCTCGGTCCTCTTGGTTTGATGGGACCTTGAGGGAGTTGCAGCGAGTGGATCGAAGGATGGAGCGATGTTGGAGGAAATCAGGCCTTGATGCCGACAAACTTAGATTGGTAGGCCACTATACAGATTATCAATTGGTAATCTCTCGTAAGAAGGAAGAGTTCCTGTCCAGGGAGATTGCTGCAGCTCAGAATCGACCAGCTCAGGTCTTTCGAATGGTGAACAGACTGTGCAATCCAGCCTGTCTGCAAGTTCGAAGAGCATTTTCACAGGAAAAGTGTGATGAGTTTGCTCACTTCTTTGCTGATAAGTTGGCCGACATTAGGTCCGAGATTCGATTGGCTCACTCTATGGGGGGTAGCAGTGGTTGGTGTGAGGTTGCTCCTCCTTGGTTTTGTTGGTCCAGCTTCAACTGGCTGGAGATAATGGATATCAAGCAAATTGTCAAGCGTATGCAGCTGATCTGCTATAGTTTGGATCTGGTCCCAACTCGCCTCTTTATGGGGTGTCTTGATGTCATCGGCCCGGTCCTTGCTGAGATAGTCTGGTGTTTGTTAGAGTCAGGTGAGTTTCCAGACTCCCTGAAGGAGGTGGTGGTGATGCCCCTCCTTAAGAAACCCTCACTCGACTCAGGCCATCCTGCTAACTACTGACCAGTCTCTAACCTCCCTTTTGTGGGGAAAGTTATTGAGAAGGTGGTCATGCTGCAACTGGAGAATCACCTTTCCATCCATCAAATCTATGATCCTTTCCAGTCCAGATTTTGGAAGAGGCATAGGAACGAGACTGCCCTAGTTTGGGTGCTCAATGATCTCCTAATAGCGAGAGATTGGAAGAGCCATTCCATCTTGGTTCTTATCGCTCTCTCTGCAGTGTTTGACACCATGGACCATGGGGTGCTGCTGGAGCAGACTCATCTGTGGCCTGTCTGGGACAGTCCTCAGATGGTTCCAATCTTTCCTGTCTGGCAGGTCTTAGAGGGTCATGTCAGGGATTTTTTTCTCTGACTCATTCTTACTGCCATGTGGGGTACCGCAGGGCTCTGTGCTGTTCCCCATGTTGTTCGTGGTGTACATGCTGCCATTGGGAGACATTGTAAGGAGATACGGGCTGGGTTTTCACTCTTATGCAGATGATACCCAGCTGTACCTGTCCTTTTTTCCCGAGCAGGATAGTGCAGTTTTGATGTTTAACAACTGCCTCACTGAGAAACAGGACTGGACGGATGACAGCTTGATGAAGTTGAACCCTGACAAGACTGAAGTGTTAGTTTTGGATCCGGGTCATCGGACTTGGGGATTGGCAGCTGACAGTGCCTCTAAACTTTGGCTCAGGGGTAGCCAGCTGCTGACCTCTGAATGGATGTGAAATCTGGGTATAATATTCGACAATGATCAAATGCTTCATTCGCAGGTGTTGGCTGTTGTCAGATCCTCTGTTTACCATCTGAGGAATATTGTCTGGATTAAGCACCCTGTTCCATCCCATGACCTTCCAACACTAATCCACTCCTTTGTGACCTCCCGCCTTGACTACTGTAACTCTCTATACCTAGGTCTTCTGGGGGCTGATATCTGCCGCCTGCAGCTGGTGCAGAATGCTGCAGCCAGGTTGTTGACTGGGTCATCTCAATCCAGTCATATTACTCCTGTGCTGCACGAACTGCACTGGCTGTCATTTCAGTGGCAGATCACCTTCAAGGTCGGTTTGCTGACCTATAAGGTCCTACATGGTCAGGGACCGGGCTACCTGCAAGAGCTTCTGTTTCCTTACTGCCCCCCGACCACTCTACTCTGCTGATGAGGGATTGCTAGAGGTCCCCAGGGTTCGGTTGAAGACATCTGGGTCCTGGGCTTTTATGTTTGCGTCCCCACCCTGTGGAATTCTCTACATCATTGGATATGAGAGTGCCTGACTGTGGAGAGCTTGAAAGCTGGTCTGAAAACATACTTGTTTGAACTCGCTTTTTGTGATTCAGTCTAGTGATGTTATTTGTTTGGGAATACTGTTTTAATGTTTTTACTGTTTTTAATTGTTAAGGTGCTATGATCTTCTGGAATAGTGCCTTTTTACAAATAAAGAGAACTGAATTGAATTGAATTATTTATTTCATTCTTGTTTGATATAACATCATCCTAATGGTCACTGAGTAGTATGAAGACAAAGGGCTGCAAACACACTAAGCAGGTACTGGTTGCCAGTATTTATTCATAACAAAACTGCATGTACAGAGCCAGGCTAACACCCTTACTAGTATCACCTCTACACGGAAGCTTCTTCAGGGGGTGGAGTCAGCATTGAATGACACCTCTTATATATATCCCTCATCATTACAGTGTACAGTAATGGATGGTGTATAGCATTCACCAAAAAGAAAGAAAAGATAAAAAAATTGTTATATGCAAATTTTTTACAAGAGACTCAGTTGCACTGTTGTCTTCTACCAGTGAGGTATGTGCTATTCAGTCCTGAGTACCAACCATGGCTAGTCCTGAGACTGTGGAGCTGCAGAGCAACCATTAAAGAAAAAGAAAACACATTTCTAGCTAATGCAAACAAGATTTGGTTGCTTATACATTTGCTAGATTTAAAACTACTGGAAAAAAATGGTTAAAGGAAGACAGAGATCCAAATTTAGTGCATATGATAAGAGGATCAGTTTACTGCTGTCAAACAGACACTAAAGTGGTGATCTGCCGAGGTGCACAAACAAGTTCCCATTATTGAAATGGGGGGGGGGGGGACTGAATCACAGAAAAATGATTACTTTCCACACAATTAAGTCATTGATTTGTTCCTTCCGGAGAAAAGGCCCCGGAAAAGGGACGCTGTCCATGTGACCAGTTTACAAGCAAAAACAAAAAAGGGGGAGGAAGGACAATGTTCTCAAGACCACACTGCAGTTAAGGCATCAGTGGAGACAACTGCAAAAAACATTGTTAGACATTAAGCTGAGGACCTAGCCAAGATTTCTTGAGACAAATACCTGATAAATCATGCCAGTCATTAAAGCAAATAATAAGCAGAAGAACAGATAAAGTCATTCCATAGTTCATATTAATTCTCCAGATGACTTGATATTTCACAAGAATGGTTTGAAATCTACCTGGTCATTTAGTCCACCTGGGGACACTGTCCCAAATTCACCATCCATTTGTCTTCTTGCTGCAGCAGTATCTTAAGTCTGTCACCTCCCCATGGGCAGCAGTTTTATATATTCTAGTATCCTGCATCTAAGGCCTCCAGTGTTGGATCCATATGTTTCCCTGAAATGCGCACTCTGGGCACTCTTCATGTTTTTATTAATGACGGCCTGTAAATGCTCCTGGATGTGGAATTTCAGGGAGCAAATAGTTCTACCAATGTAGAGGAGACCACACTGGCACCAAGCCGTGTAAACTGCAAAGTCTGTGTGGCAATCTGCATAACATTTCAGTTGGTATTCCTGACCTGTAGTGGGATGCTCGAGTGTGGGTCCTCCTGTAGCTACAAAACAGCAAATATTACATTTTCTACAGCTGTAGAAGCCTGTATGGTATGGCTTACCTTGCTTGCTGACTACATCTTCATCAAAGTAACTGCTGGTAAAATGATCTCTAAGGCTAGTACCTCTTTTAAAAGAGAGGCATGGCACTCTTCCTATAATTGGCCCTAATTCTTCATCTAGTGCTAAGAGTTGCCATCTCTCCCAGATAATGTCTTCAATAGCCATTGCAGAGGAATCGTATGTGTTAACAAAGGTTACTTCAGGGCCCTGCTCTTCCCCTCTTCCAATGTTAGAAGTCAGCAAATCCTTCTCTCAATCTCACATACCTTTCTGAAAGCTTTGTGTACCTCAACTGCTGAATACCCATGCTCCCTAAATCTAGTTGACAATACTTCTGCTTCATATAAAAATGCATCATTCTAGCTGCTATTTATTTTTATGCGTAGGAATTGCCTAAATGGTATGGTGTCAACTAAACAGACAGCTGTCAGCCCTTTGGAGGCTATTCCCAGGTATTGGTTTCCTGTAAGGGAAATTTTAAATTTTGCCTTCCATATTGACTAAGAACTTAACATCAAGGTAATTAATGGGATCGGTTCTGTAAGTGAATTTGAGATTGAAGGTGCTCTCATTCAAACAATCCATAAATGCAGCAATGGTTTCCAGACTGTCACCCCAGACACATATGGTATCGTCAATAAAATGATCACGGGGTTATGATGTCGCACAACATTATGCCGCATGGCAAAATCATGCTGCCAATATAGCATGATTTCTGCCAAGTGGCATAACTCTCTTTTTTGTGGGGGGCGCTGCCCCCTGTTAAGGAGGGGCTATGCCCCCGAACCCCCCAATAAATATTCTCAACTCCGGGGTCAACTTGGAGAGTGCACTAAGTGAAAAAAAAAAAGTTTCTGGGACTGGGAATCAAACCCAGTCTCAGAAGCACTGCCTGGATTTTCTGCTACTGTAGCTCAGTCCATTGAGCCACAGCAGCTGCTCAGTGAAACCCATTCCCAGCAGAATTCTTATCCTCAGCCTGGGAGAGTAAGAATGGTGCAGTATAAGCAGTATTGCACCATTCGCTTACAGCTACAGTGCTGTACCGGTTTAGCCATAATGTCATCATACGCTATTAAGCGTGTGACATTATGACCCAGTAGGAATAAAATGATACCATACCACAAAGTGTCTGAAGTGGGGTTAGATAAACAAAATACAGTTTGCTTTTCCCACCTTGCAAGAAACAAATGAGTATACAATGGGGCTAGTGCTGCACCAATCACAGTCCCTTACTGTTGTAAATAGATTTTGTGTTTGAAGCAAAAATAGTTGTGTGTCTGAACAAACTCAAGCAGATCCAAAATGAACTTTCTGGGGGCATTCTACATGTCAGGGTTGGATTCAAGAAAATGATGGCTGGCATTGATACCAAGTCTGGGCTTAATGTAAGTATATATAAATGAGACATCTTTTGCCAGCCAGCAATAAGAATTAGCCTACATGCAGTTTTGTTACTAAATATCAGCAGCCAGTACCTGCTTGGTGTGTGCACAGCCCTTTATCTTCATACTGTTCAGTGTTCTTCTGGATGGAGCACCTTTGTGTGTGATGGTATTCGCTCCTTTTCTGCTACCTGCATCCTAGTGGTCATTGTAGTTGCTTAGGGAAAGTTATTTAGGGGGAAAACTTCATCTCAGTCATAGAGGGCCTTAAAATATGTGTGGATTTTTAGCCCTATGTATATATATTAGCATTTTGAACTTTAACTATGTCACTACAGATATTTGTTTTTCTGTATTTTGTACCACTGCAGTGTCTGTAATTTGTACCAATGACTGTTACCTAATCTTATGTAAATTGCCTGTTCATGTTTGTACCACTGCAGTATCTGTAATTGTACCTATGTCTGTTACCTAATCTTATGTAAATTGCCAATTTGTGTCTAAATCCCACTATCCTTTCCCCCAGGACATACCGTGAGATGAGCATATTGTTGCTCAGTGTAATTTTCCTGGTAAAACATTTCAATAAAATATAAAATAAACACTCCCACATAAGCATGCAGTTATTCCTGGCACTGCTGTGGACACACTGCTAATTGTATGTACTTTTTCTTATCAGCTGCTTTGCTAGAAGTTTGCATCAGGCCATCAAATTTATTTCATATGGGCATGATGAATCTGAGCTGAAATTCTCACTTGTAAACGTGGAAATTTATTGCACATTATTCCAGTGAGCCATAAAAGAATTACTGCTAAGCTTGTTCTGCCTCAAGGTGGCGACAAAAGCTCTGTTAAAAAGGACGAGCTTTTCAAGCTCATGGTACTTTATATAAGTCTGCACCTGGTTTTGCTCCACAGCTGTTACTTACAAATCTCCCGAAAGCAACTAAAGCAATTTCATCAGCCAATTTCTAATCAATCCTGTTAATCTATCAGTATTCAAACACTAGGTTTTATAAGGCTACCTAAAAAACTTTAAAAGTGAGAATAAATTATCCATCCAAGAATAAAGGATGTCCTTTTCATTGTGACCCTGCCATTTTCATTTCCCCTGTAAGCAGTAGAAGACATGGTGCCTGCTGTCTGACCTAACAGAACACTTAGCTATATAACAGTCAGCATTACTACAGTGGCTGCACTAATGTATGCAGAGGCAGAGGGATGCCACAGGAAGCAATTGACAGTGCCTGAGCTTTTCCCAGAGCTTGTTGTTCGGTACCAGAATGAAAGTAACTGTAAATGAAGACTCTGCAGTGGGGGTATACCCCTTGTCTCCAAAGCCCTATGCCTTGATTGCAACAAAAAGAGACTCAAATTCCATGTACAGAAGTTTGATGGACCTGTAAGGTGTCTTAACGACTGCAAGGGAGCTACCCAACACACATGTGACATACAAGTCATTGTGTCCTTAAGAAATGGGAAACCTAAGGGCATAATGGGTACTTCTTGTCGCTTAATAATATTAAAACTTTGACTTAGGTAGCAATCTGAGTACGTTACAATGAAATACATGAAAAAGAGAACAGTTGCAATTTAGTGATTAAAACTAAACAACTGCAGAAAACAACAATTTGTTCAGATAAAGGTCATTTGGAAAGAAAGTCTTTAGCTATCCTTACAGTAGGTAAGTAAAGGGCACTATGAAACTTCTGTGGCAATTGGGCCCACAATCTCTGAGCCACCTTTGTAAAGGACTGTTCTATAGCTGTTTTTAAATTTGTAAAGGGGGCCACTAGTAATGCTAATACTGTAGAAAAAGTAATAGGGATAGTAAATATTGATTTGGTACAGCACCTTTCCACTGCTCAAGGCACTGAAATACAACAGTCTGATACAAAAACCAGGAGGGAAGGGGAAAAACACAATAACTTACAAAGTGGGCAACAGTGGAGACTGGAAATGGCTCCACAGTCTGTACAGGGGTTGTATACAGATAGAAGGCATCCTTAGGATGGCAGAGAAAGGGGAGATACTGTTGATGGGGGACCTGAATATGCCAGATGTTAACTGGAGCACCTTTGCTGCAGCCATATCCGAGAGCAGGGCCAGTCTTGATGCCCTACAGGTGGCATGCCTCAGACAACTAGTTTTGGAACCCACTCGTGAGGGAGCAATCTTAGACCTCATACTCTCAAATGGGGACAGTGAGAGGATCTTAGATCGAGATGTGGGTAGCCATCTGGGAACAAGTGACCATTAAACAGTGTGGTTCATGATAAACTCAGCTACAGAGTCAAGCTATACAAAAGTGAGAGTACTGGACTTCAGAAGGGCTGACTTTGGCAAGATGGGAGCGTGCCTTAGAATAGCACTAGCAAATAGGCTAGAAGGAGGGGTGGAGCAACAATGGGGAAATATCAAAACTGCCACAGCAGAGGCAACAAACCTTTGTGAGAAGCAAATAAACAAATCAAAATGAAAGAAAAAGCCTCTATGGTTCTCAAAAGCGGTGGCAGGGAAGGTTAGAGAGAAAAAGATAGCATTTAGGAAGTATAAGGAAACACAGAAGGAGCAGGACAGAGAACTGTACCAGTTAAGGCAGAAGGAAGCAGAGAGGGAAGTCAGAATAGCAAAGGCCCAAACTGAGGAAAAGATAGCCAACTCGATTAAGAAGGGGGATAAAACCTTTTATAGGTACATCAGGGAGCGTGGAAAGACAAAGGAAGGGATAGTGAGGCTGAATAGAAAGGACGGTGGGTGGGTAGAGAGGGACAGTGAAAAAGCAGGGATACTGAATGAATACTTCTGCTCAGTATTCACAAAAAAGGAGGAGGGGGAGGTGCCTGATCCATTTAACAGAAGCACTCTGGATAGGGGGGGTTGATCCCAGTCCTTTCACAGAAGAAAGGGTTCTGAAACAACTCCTAAACTGAAGGTGGACAAAGCAATGGGGCCTGATGGAATTCACTCCAGAATTCTAAAAGAATTAAGGGAAGAACTAGTGACACCACTGACTACCCTTTTTTTTTTTTTTGCTTTCTTTATTTATCCACCTTCCCTGCCTTCAGTCCCCCCTCCTTCAGACTGATCATTCCTTTTTCCCGGACCCCCTTGCCCCCCCCCGGATCTGCCCCTAGAGTGCTTCTCTTCCTTCCCCTCCCCTCCTCTCCTGCACAGCGGGGTCTGTCCTGGGGATCGGTGGTCTCTCTTGGATGGAGCTGTCTTCATCTAGGAGGCGCCGAAGGTTTTTCCATTTTTCTGTACTCCCCACAGCCCCGCCCCTGGGCGTCAGCACAAGGGCATGAGTGTCCAGAGAGGTGGCGTGCATCGCATCTCTCTCAAGCGCCTTCCAATGTCCCCCGGACTCCATGACGGAGCCCTGGCCTCTCGGTGCAGGTGCTCACTGGCATTCTCGGGGTTGGCATTCCACCATTGAGGGAGGAGAGCATCCATTGGGACGCTCAATTCTCCCTCCCCCATGCCAACCCCCGCCGACCCGAGTCCGTTCTTGAACCCGCGTCCAGCGCCTCAACCCTCAGCACCACCGGGCCGGCACTGACTACCCTTTTTAACAAATCATGGGAGGATGGTGTGGTACCTAAGGACTGCAGGAAGGTGGATGTGATTTCCTTTCACAAAAGTGGGAGCAAGACAGAGGCAGGAAACTACAGACCTGTCAGTTTGACCTCTGTGGTAGGGAAAATGATGGAATCACTTCTGAAGGAAAGAATTGTTGAGTACCTAGAGGCCAGTGGGGCACAGGACCCAAGGCAGCATGGGTTCACAGCGGGAGGGCCATGTCAGATGAATCTAATTGATTTCTTTGACTGGGTGACCAAAGTAGTAGACCAGGGAGGGGCTGTGGACATGGCCTACCTAGACTTTAGCAAGGCATATGACGCAGTCCCAAGCAAAAGATTAATAATCAAATTAACCAGCCTGGGAATGGGTCCCAGGATGCTAGCCTGGGTAAAACATTAGCTGGACAACAGGACACAAAAGGTAATTGTAAATGGAGTCCACTCTGAAGAAAGAGGGGTTACTAGTGGGGTACCGCAGGGTTTAGTACTGGGTCCAGTCCTTTTTAATGTCTTTATAAGTGACATTGCAGATGGACTGGAAGGAAAAGTATGCCTCATTGCAGATGATACAAAGATCTGCAACAGGGTTGATACACAAGGAGACGAGGAATGGATGAGAAGGGACTTGGCAAGGTTGGAGAAATGGTCAGAAGTATGGCAGCTTAGATTCAATGCAAAGAAGTGCAAAATAATGCACCTGGGAAACAACAACCCAGGGGAAGATTACACAATGGGGGAGGGAAGGTAGTAACAACAACAAAAATGGAAAGGGACCTGGGGGTAACCATATCAGATGACCTTAAGGTTAGCATGCAATGTGAGAAGGCAGTAAGGAGGGCTGGGGGGATACTGGGATGTATAGGGAGAGGCATCACCAGCAGAAAACAGGAAGTTGTTATCCCTCTGTACAGACAGCTGGTGAGACCCCATCTGGAGTACAGCGTCCAGTTCTGGAGACCTCATCTCCACAAGGACATAGATAGGCTGGAGGCAGTCCAGAGGAGGGCAACTAAAATGGTGCAAGGTCTGCTAGAGAACCCATACAAGGAGAGACTAAAGGAGCTTAATATGTATGCCCTTGAGGAAAAGAGGGAGAGGGGGGACATGATAAAAATCTTTAAGTACCACAGTGGAATCAACAAAGTCCAAGAGGGTAGCATCTTTCAGAAAAAGAGATGTGCAAGAACAAGGGGACACAATTTAAAGATAGAAGGAAGACGGCTAAGGGGCAATGTGAGGAAGTATTTTTTCACAGAGAGGGTGGTGGACCAGCCTTCCTGAGGAGGTTGTGGGGTCTAAAACTGTGGGAGAATTCAAGAATGCATGGGACAGACACAAGGCAATTCTTGTGGGGGGTAGGAAGAAATAGACTGTTGGTTAACTAGGATCTACAGCTTATCCTGTAGGTAGGGAAATGGGCAGACTAGGTGGGCTAAGTGGTCCTTATCTGCCGACAAAGTCTATATTTTCTATGTTTCTATGTAATGGTGCAAAACGGGAAAAAAGCAAATTCCAAAGCAACTATAATGGCAAAGAATTCAATTTTAAATTTGGATTATTATCCTTCTAGAAAGTAACGGATCTGCTGTCCACTAAGGACTTTATTTAGATCTGCACAGCATTCAAGATGGGGAAGTTGCAGTTGCCAGATGTATAGTAGGTACAACTGTTAAACAAACACACACAGACACACCATACAAAAGATAAAGAACAGGACTAAGCCATTGCAGTGACAGCACACAAAGGTGGATAATTTCGAAACACAAGAGAAAACACAGCCACTCAGAGAGATGTGACAAAAACAAAGAAAGGGCATAGCGCTTGCTTCCAAGTATCCCAATGCACAAAAACTCACCAGTCTCATTGTCAGGTGAATGACAACATTATTCAGGTACAGAAGTGCAAACAACAAATGCACAGCCAAAAGTAGGAGACACCCAAAACGCCACTGAGCCACGTGGTCATCTGGCAGTTTCAAAACACAGCTGTCGCCAGCACTGTGGATAGATGCAGGAAAACAAGAGATGTACATCAAGGCAGTTTAGTGCAGTGGGTTAAGGCTCTGAGCTGCAGATATGAAGACCTGGGTTTGAATTCCACAGCTGCCTAGGTGCATACTGTGTGATACTAAGCAAGTCACTTAACTTCCTTGTGCTCCCAGGTTGCATCTGGAAACAAGCTTCGGCTTAGTGTGCTACTTCTGGTTAAACAAGGTTCCCTTCCCACATGAGCGTTACTGTTATCTGCTTTTGTACTTTACCTCCTCTCCCTCTTTATCCCTTTCTCTATCTCAGGCAGCAGTCTCCAGCACTGAAGTAGCTCAGCAGCATGCAGTAAAAATCGGACAGGCTGAGGATGACATTCGTCACTTCACTGTCAACATCAACAACATATCTCCAGTCCTCCAGTTAGTGTCTCAGTGGCTTAGGCTAGTTCAACAACAGTATGCCAAGTGCCAAGTGGTATGAAAAAAACACAATGATTACGTGGTATGTCTACTCTCTACTGGTGTCCAGTTGATAGTTGAACATATTAGCAAGGTAATTATTACACTTTTTCATGAGGTTTTTCACCCTAATGTATAATTTTCTGTCTGTTGTGGTTGCTTGGATAATTGGCCAAATATTGAGTCTTTGATATCACCAAATTATTTAAATTTCAGTCAGTCTGTATCTGGATAATCTTGGATAATGCATTATCTGAGCATGTCTATAGTATATTTATGGCTAAAAACTATGTCAATGCATCAGCTGGGGGTTTGGAAACATCACAAGTAGGGTAATCTGATGTTAGGGATTTTTTAAACCCTAATTCCCTACAGGCTTACACCCCCCATACACCATCCCCGTGAACTCCCCCATACTCAATGTCAAAGCACAATCCAGATCCCAGTCTTGAACAGCTCAGCATGAATAGAGTTAATAGCCTTAGTTTTTGAAAAAGTAGAGTTGCAAATTGCTTCATGCAGGGCCCTTTAAACCAGGTGCAAAGCAAGATCTGACTTCTAACTTGCTTAACTTAGGTTCATTCGGTCCTTGTTCATGGCAGGAAATGTGAAAGACCCTTCATGAAACAGGAGCTGACTTCTAACTAGCTCTGTGCTGGACTCTTTTAGCCCTGTGTGAAGCAGGAGCTGATTAATAAGGTGATTCATTCAAAGCCCTTTGGGCCCTGTGCAAAACAGGACCCGAGTCCTAACTTGCTTCATGCAGGTCTGGAAAGCTAGATGTGCAGGGACCTTTGGTCTCTTTGTTAAACAGGATCAGACTTCTAACTTGCATTTCATAAGGTCCTTCGGATTCAGATCTGCATTGTGCTTTTGTCTTCAATTCTGTGGCATTCACAAGGGGTGGTACATGGGGTTGGGGGAGTTTAGGGTTCATAAAATCACTAACATCAGCTGTCTCTACTTTTGATGTTTCAAAAACTCTGACACACTAACATAGTTTTTCCCCCTTGAATTTCCTGTCCTTTTTATTTCTGAAAGCCATAGTACCTTGGTGGATACGTCATGCAAGGCCTTGCAGGCCCTGCACAATGCAACATGATGTAAATTCACAAAAGAGGAGGCAAGTCTGAAGTTGCTTTGTACAGGGCCCTTTGTGAGGTAAGTCCCAACTTTCTTAAAGTAGGGCCCAAAGCTTGTCATGTAGGGTCCTTTCTGTTGTGTACAAATCAGGAGATAAGCCCTAGGGTCCTTTGTAAAGCAGGACATGCAGGGCATTTTGAGCTCTGTGCAAATCAGGAGATCAATCCTAACTCACTTCCCACAAGGCCCATAGATCCTAACTTGCTTTGCACAGGGCACAAAGGAGTTGTGTCTTACGTTTGTGTGCCATAACTTTCTTTTCGTTTTGAAATTTTGATCCTCAATTTTCAACATAGTCATTTTTAAACCTCATCTCATGGATGTGACAGCTGTCCTTTTTCAAATCCCACCTGAAACACTGTTTTTCACAGAGTGACCAAGAAACAACTAATAGATCCAGAAGCAAATGATTTGATACCTTTTAATGGACCAACATAGATGTAACAACAAGAACACTGTTTGTGGACATCTCTTGCACTGAATGAAATAAACAACATATCGTGACATGCATGTATAACTCCCATGTACCTGGAATTGTCTGTTTTGTGATGTAACCACACAGTCTGAGGTAGAAATTAGCCCACAAGTCTTGCAGGGGCGTTGATTGCAGGGTCGTGTGCCATTGTGTGACATGGTATTCTGTTCCGGTGAAAGTTTGCTCCTAATAATTAGGCTGGATAAATTTGGCTGTTGTTTAAAAGATAGTGTGTGGGAGTTCCTTAAAATACAATTAAGGGTGTCATCCTCACTAAATATTGGGTGGAGATCTTTAATAATCTTACGCAGACGTTCAAGGTCTGGATGATATGTGACTACCAAGGGTATTCTTTCTGTAGCTGTCTTTTCTTTATATTGAAGTAGTTGTTGTCTTGGTACTTGCGTTGCCTGCTCTGTTATCCTGTCAATTTCCCTGGAAGAGTGTCCCTGCTCCATAAAGGTGTTTTTCAACATAGCCAAATGTGTATCTCTGTCATCCTCATTTGAACAAATACGTTGACAACGAAGTGCTTGACTGTATATGACAGATTTGTTTGTATGGTTAGGGTGGTTACTTTTCCTGTGCAGGTATCTCTGTCTGTCTGTTGGCTTCCTGTAAATACATGTATGTAAGATTCCATCCTTAATGATGACTGTGGTGTCCAGAAAGTTAACCTTGGTGGTAGAGTACTCCAAGGTAAGCTTTATAGTAGGGTGGAGATTGTTAAGTTTGTGATGAAAATCTTTGAGTGCATCTGTGCCTTCTTCATTCAGATGATAAACAAATCATCAATGTAACGGAAATAAGCCAGTGGTTTGTGGGGATACTGCCTTAAAAATCCTCCTCCAAGTCAGCCATAAAGAGGTTAGCATACTGTGGAGCCATTTTGGTGCCCATTGCTGTTCCCATAGTTTGAACATAATGTTTACCATTGAAGTTGAAGTTGTTATGTGTCAAATGAATTCCATAAGTTCCCCACCACTCCAGGGTTGATGTTTTGGTCAGGTCCTTTCTCACGTATGTATTTAAGGCATGCTGCAATGCCATCTGTGTGTGGAATATTAGTGTAGAGGATGTTACATCCATTGTCACTAAAATGGTATCAGGTGGTAAATCCTTATAACCAGAAAGTACACGCAACAAGTGCGTAGTGTCCTGGATATAACTGTCTCTTTCCATAACCAGCGGTTTCAAAATGGTCTCTATGAACCCTGAGATCCCTCAGTCAAGGTACCATTACCAGAGACTATGGGTCTCCCTGGATTGCCAGGTTTATGTATTTTAGGCAGCATGTAGAATGTCCCTGGCTTTGGTTCAGCAGGAATGAGGTGAGCTAGTTTCTTTCGGACATGGTCAGGAAAAGTTTTAGTTAAGTCACATAGTTCATCTTTATATCTTGTAGTGGGGTCACTCTCAGTTCTCTGTAGTATGTAAGATCTGTTAGCTGTCTATTAGCTTCAGTAATATAGTCTTCTCTGTTTAAAATCACCACTGCAGAACCTTTATCAGCTTTTTGATGACAATGTTGTGGTTTGATTTCAGTGTCCCTATAGCTCTCGTTCCAGTGGAGAGGTTATAATGGGTTTGTTTTGCCTGGTAAGGATCTGACCACTGACTTGTTGCGGAAACAATTAATATAATTGTCTAGTTTTTTGTTCGCCCACTTGAGGGGGTAAAATCAGATTCCTTTTCTTATCCATTACATTATTGCTGTTTGCACTCTTCACTACCAGTGATTTCTTCCCTGCCATGAAAGAATTCTTTAAGTCTCAATCACGGAAGTACTCCTCTAGTTCACCACAAAACAGTATGTTATCCAGTGGTTTTGTTGGGCAGAAAGTGAGGCCCTTTGAAAGTACATTCAGTTCTCCAGTAGTCAGTGTGTGGTTGGACAAATTAACAACTGAAAGGTGCCCATCAGTATTGTGTTGTTGTTCAGTGACTCCATTATGTGCTTCATGGTTGTTAGGAAGTATGGTATGTTGAAGGGCATCTAATTTCCTATTTTCACAAGCATGGCTTTTCTTAAGGTCCTTTGGTAGTTAATGTTATCTCCCAAGATGTCTTGAATAGGTTCCCCAGACACCCTTTCCAGAGTGGTTACAATTTCAGCAAACTTTTGTTAAGAACAACTTTTGGGCATATGACATGCGAATCCTGTGATTTCTCAGTTTCTCAGAGGTCCTATGACAAAGTTGTTCTGCATAAGTAGAATTGTTTGTATTTCTTAATGGATTCCAAATAGTAAGACCTTTAGGGATAATGTTTCTCCTCTTGCACTGGGTTAGAAAATAGATGTCACTGTCTAGCCGTGCCAATTTCTTCTTGATGTTATGTAACTGCCATATTCTACGCTAATTCCGTATCTTCCATGTTGAAATCTTGATTTAGTAGTTGCCGTGATTGGTCCTTGCAAGAATAGATCCAGAAGCAAATGATTTGATACCTTTAATGGACCAACATAGATGTAACAACAAGAACAAAGTGCTCCAGCTTTCGGACCAACCAGTCCTTCTTCAGAAGCTCATGGCAGTTGTTTAGAAAATACAATACTTATAACAGCTAGATAATGCAGAGAAAAACAGAAAAAAATCCCCATTGGTTTAAAATACTCATTTAAAAAAAAAAAACAGAAGATGATGTCAGAGAAGTTAAACAGTACAATACTGCCCTCAGTCCGAATGAACCTTGGGTTAAGATGTGCTTGGTGCAACAAACATAAAGAATCCTACTGCACATAAATTTAATTGACATAAGATAACACTGCTGAAGCAGATAACTCCCAAATCAAGCCATGAGTGTCACAGTCAGTATAAGGATGTGATTACTGAAAGGCAACCCCACCCAGCTTAAAGACAAACTAAGATAGTTATAGGGCTCATGAAATTACAATGTATGCATTAAAGACAAGAATACCAGTAAAGTTGTCTAAAAAACATCAGTGCACACTGTGTGATGTGTAAAACCTAGCTAGACATGTCACCCAGCTGTATTCTCAAGCTAAATAAAAGGCCCAAGAAATTACAAAAACCTCAGGACTATATAAATGATAATATAAATATAAATTGATAATATTAGTGTTAAACAAAAAACTCTAGTAGAGGAACCTCAAGGAATTCAGACCATGCATCCTGATATGTACTGATGTCAATATATACTGAGAATGTAGCAACTACATGTATCACAAGTGTCTAGGGAATCTGAAAAAGAGATAAAAAAGTAATTTATCTCCTCCTGCTCATACAAACAGTACAACCTAACCCACCCCACATCACAATAATGTGGGTGGGGGAGATACATAGCTTAAACGAGATGATGTCTCTCTCTCTCTTCCCCCTCCTTTTCTCTCTCTCTCTCTGTCCCCCACAGACACACACACACACACACACACACACACACTCTCAATCTCTCTCCTAGTGAAGAACAACAAGAAACAACTATGCAGGATTTGAAACAGTGACAGTTGTGAGGTTCTTGAGGTGGGCTGAAAAGAAGACCACATTAAAAATGTAGGTTCAAAATCCACCAAAACAACGTTTTGAATCAAAGTTGAAAGGTATTTCACTGTTGACTCTAGCCAACTATTGCTTTTTGGGTGTTAGTTTCATTTTCTTTTTTGTTTTCAACTTTTTCTTATAACTTTGATATTTTTTTGAGATTTAGACCTCAGATTTTTCGGTGGGGCCTTTTTTTCATTCCATCCCACAAATCTGATTGCTGCAATTTTTCAAATCCTGCCTGAAATGTTGTTTTGAGGTACAACCATGAAACAACATTTTGGCCAGGATTTGAAAAAAATTAAAACTGCCATGTTCGTAAGGTAGGGTTAAGAAACAGACTATGCTGAAAATGTGGGGTTATAATATCACAAAACAGCAAAGTTATGAATACAAGTTAAAAAAAAACTGAAAGAGTCCGAAAAACTGTTCATATCAGTTGGCCTTAGATGTGGTAGTGGGCACATCCCTGGTCACTTAGAGGATTACAATGGTAGACCCCTATACAGGTAAGTGATTGATTGGGGTGAGAGGTAGCTTGGTGCTAGAGTGGACAAGGGTGGGTGTGGGTATTGTTTGGAGGAGAGACACAACAATGGACTGTTTTCTTTTTCATAGGTAAATTGGGGAGAGACAATGAACCATTTTCTTTTTTACAGGATTAAACAACTTAAAAAATGAATTTGTGGGACAATTTTCTTTTTCACAAGTACCTTAATGTGGGGAGGGGGGTGGCATAGGTGCTAAGAGGGTTTTTCTTTTCATAAAGTAAATGGTTGCTGGGCTTGGCACCTCACCTGTCTCCAGTATTACCATGAATTTCCTGTCCCATTTTTTTTTTGAAGGCCATAGTACCTTGGTGGATGCATCACACAAGGCCCAGTTGGCCCTGCACAATGCATTTGGGATTTTTGGATTGGGCACCTCAGTTGTCTCAGTCATCTCAGTTGTCTCATGTATCAATGATAGCCACCAGGCTCGGTTACCTGGTGGCTAAATCAATAATAACGATAGCCAGCGGGCTTAAAAAGCACACAACTGTTTGTTTTGTTTCTTGCTTTGTTAATTCATTGCTACTACAAAAAAGACTTATAATTAGAACACAGACGATGTTAGTACAAGCCTGACAAGAGCATTTTTAAATTTCAATAATTTTAAAGCTAAACATTTTTGAGTGAAACCACCTATCCAATGCCCTTCCTTGGTCAAACTCTAATAAATCTGAAAGTTTAAAGTTTCAACTGTCAGCCATTTCTGAGCTACATGTGAGCAAAAAAAGTCTTAATTTGGCATTTCATAGAATCATAGAATGCTGTCGGCAGAAAAGGACACCAGTGGCCCATCGAGTCTGCACCCCCGTATTTACATCTACATCCCTCCCTCCCTGCCCTACTGCTCTTTTTTCCCAGCTAATCCCTTTAATCTGTCCCATTCCCTCTTGAATCCCTCCACTGTTTCAGCTCCCACCACCTCCTCTGGTACCCCATTCCAGGAATCCACCACCCTTTTGGTGAAGTACTATGCCCTTAAACTCCCCCTGACTCTTGCCCCCTCCAACCTCATACTGTGGCCCCTAATTCTAACTGTGTGTTTTCTCTTGAAGAGGCCCCCCTCCCTTGTCTTGTTCATTCCTTTCACATACTTGAATGTATTTTGTATGTACTGTTTCAGCCTTCTAAAATGTTTACACTGCTAAATTGATTAGTACCAAAATTTCAGAATCCAGAGATTGTGGGCCCCAGAATGTGCATGCTTAACTTATGACAATTCTGTACAAAAATGGCTGTGTTTTTAAGGTGAAAAAATAGGGGTTAACACAGAAATACAATTTAAACTCTAGCTGTAGGGGCACTATAATATATACCATATAAGGGATATTGCATGGAACATCCAAGTATAAGTTTTTTATTCACTCTAGAATGGTGCCAGTAATGCTGTCTAGGAATGAGTAGTGCAGTCATGAGCGCTAGATTGGCATCATTGTCATGGTTCTGGAGTAACCAAAGAGCTTATCCTACAAGTCCTAGACTTAGAAGAGTTGCAACATCATTATGATGTCACCAAGGGGAGAATAACAAGATTGACAGGAAGAAAATATTTTCTTCATCCTGAACAAAAATAATAAGGCTGGCTAACCATTTTCATTTAGCTCTATCAAGCCCTCCCATGGTGTATATATAGTGTAAGTATAGTTAGGGCTGAGCAGAATGTTCAAAGTTAAACCCCAATATTTGCACCTTAATAACTTTGGCATCATTCAACGAAGTTGAATATAATTTAGCATACGTGGTTCAGGTGGCAAGTTGTCAAGGTGTGGGAAGTTTTGTGACTACCATTTGACTAGACTCTGAAATTCAGAATGTCAAAAATACATAAAAAAAATAGTTGTGGCAGATTTCGTGCTCTCTCTCCTACGACCAAGTTGGTATGGATTTTTATTTTGGAACTTTCAGAGATTAAAGGGCTTGTACTAAAGCTGTGCCTTTGGAAGCTTTCATGCAAAAATATTAATTGGTTTCAAAGACATAAGGTTTTGAAATTTGGCATCTGAGCATGCTCAGAAAGGTTTTGGAAAAAACCCTCTGATATGACACCCCAAATTCTTCTTTTGCAAGCACTTTTATGTCATACCTAATTGTGTTTTTGGTTTGTGAGAAAACAATTTTTAGGGTGCGGTGGCCACCATCTTTTTTTCCAGCCATTTAAATGAAACACAAGAATTTGCAATACAAGAATTTTTAGTGTGCACCTCAAAGGGTGTTCTTGAGTCACACTTAAATGTGCTACCCAAGAAGCCCATTTTTGGTGTGCGTGAAACATTTTTTGTGTTTCACGTATGTTTACTCATAACTTGGCCATTTTACAGCATTTTAATCCCAAATTTTGAATATACTGTTTACATAACCCTACCTCATGAAAAAAGATGGTGTGCATTTTCAAATGTGATTTCACAATCACTCTGCGAAATCACCTTTCAGGTGGGATTTAACCCATTCTAGTGACCAAGTTCATGACGTGGGGTCAAAGTGTAAAAAAAAGGATTTTGGCCATCAGCTTAGCAAGATGGTCAGTTCTTGTGTCACAAGCTGCAAATTGTTAAGTGTCACATTTACATGCAACTGAAGAATTGTTTTGTGCACAAAAAATTGAATTCTTGGGTCACACATTTAAGTGCAACCTAAGAATTTTAAGTGGGCACCAAAAATGAAATTCAACAGATTTTTCACGTGCACAAAAAATGCTTGTTTTTCTGTAGGATTAATTCTTTAGTTGCACATTTAACTGTGACCCAAGAATTTTTCATGCGCAGCAACACTGCTTCCTTTTCTGCTGAATTACTTCTTTGGTTGCACATTTAAGTGCTACCCAAGAATTTTTCATGGACTCTAAAAAAATTATTTTGGGGTTGGAGAGAGATTTTGAAATGAGGATGAAAAATTATTCATTCACACATTTTGTGGATCCCAGGAATTTTTTGTGTGTAAATGTTAAATTCTTGTTTTTTGAATGGTTGAAGATTATTATGTGTGATCTAAGAATTTTAAAGTTGCACATTAAGTACAGTAGTGCAATACCAGCTTGCAACATAAAAATGTGATTTGTGTGTCTCACATACTTTTACTCAGAACTTGGCCATTTTACAATATTTTAGTCCCATGTTTTAAATATACTGGGCCTGATTCTAGAAGGGGATACACCAAACGTAATGCAGATGTGCCAATATGAATGCTGTAAATGAGAGATGTGCCAAGCAATTGCGATATGCGGGATTCTAGACAGCGCCATGTCAGAAACCAATATGCCAAAGACCACTTACGCTGCATATGTGCCAAACCCCTAGATACACGGTTGTGTAAATAGACATATACCAAACACAGTGGTAGGACCTGCACTGGCAGGATTCTGGAAACATCCAAGATGCAAGGAACACCAGTCGCAAATGGTGTAACATACACCAGGGGGGAGCAGATGAAAGTTACATAGTATAAAAGGTGTCTGTGGGAGACTGTCAGCAGAATCACTGTTGAGCAAGCAGTGTGAAGACACCCAGCTGAGAGAGTGAGAGTGACAGAGAGAGAGAGAGAGAGAGAGAGTGAGTGTGAGTGTGAGAGATGTCAGCACCAGCTGCTGTATTGGGAGCAGTGCTGCTAGACAGGTGGCAGAGACATTGCAGGGAGCACTATGACTGGAACCAGGGGAACAGGCAGCAGCCAGCACAGCACATAGCAGCCAGATGACATGCACCATGACTGTACAGGGCAAGGACATCATACCGACACCTCATAGAGGACCAATGCATTGCACGCTACCACCTGCCAAAGGCCATCATTGCAGGACTGTGTGATGACCTACGGGATGAACTACAGAGTACTACCCATAGGGGTCACCCAGTACCAGTGGATGTCAAGGTGAGTGTCACTCTGTGCTTCCTTGCAACCAGAACCTTCCAGAGACTCACCGGTGACACCGCTGGAATCTCACAGCCTGCAATGTCCAGGTGATGCCACTAGTTCCTGGATGCAATGATGTACTGAATAGGTGAGTACATCACCTTCCCCAGAGATGCATGTCAACAGCAGGAAGTGAAGCAGGTCTTCTGTGATGTTGCACAGTTCCCCCATGTGCTCAGTGCCATTGATTGTACACATGTGGCTATCAGAGCACCACCAGGGGAGCTAGAGGTGTTCATCAACAGAAAAGGCTTCCATTCCATGAACATGAAAGTGGTGTGTGACAGCCAGTGCCGCATACTGGATGTGGTAACACAGTACCCTGGTTCCAGCCATGATACATACATCCTCCACAACTGTGGCCTGTATGAAGCATTCCAGAGGGGACAGATCACTGGCGGCTGGCTCCTTGGTGTGTGCCTGTGACATACAGAGACACTGCCCATGACCGCTATGCACAATGCCCACATGGCCAACATGTGACATGCACACTGAACATGCACCTTGCATTCCACAGGTGACGGTGGATACCCACAACTGCCATGGGTCATGACACCACTACGGCACCCATGCACCCCTGACGAGGTCCGATACAATGATGCCCATGCCACCACCATGTCATTGAGTGGTCATTTGGTATCCTGAAAGCACGGTTCAGGTGCCTGGATACATCAGGAGGGGCACTGCAGTACAGTCTGGATGCAGTATGCAAGATCTTCATGGTGTGCTGTATGCTGCACAGCACTGCAGTCCAGAACTGATTGCCAAACCCTGACATGGAGGCGGAGGAGGAGGATGTGGGGGAGGAAGATGAGGAGGAGGAGGAGGAGAGGAGCCTGGTGACCATGGCAGACTGCAACAAGACCAGGCAGCAGGTGCCCAGGCAGGGCAACATGCATGATGAGAGCTGGCAGTGCAACATTTCACCTAATGCACTGTGGCACACCACCAGGAGGCATCAGTGGCAATAATCTGCCTGGCCATCTGTAGCAGAGCGGCAGACAGCCATGCCGCCTGGTACTGTACACCCAACATGGAGACACTGTACAATGTGAACAGTGGCCATGTATGGTGGCAGCAACTGGGGGTAATAGACATCCACTGCAGTGTGTGAAGCACCCATGTACGTTATGAGGGGAGGAATAACAGCACACAGCATGGCCTGCCACAGTGCTGTGTGCTGCAAGGGAGGTGCATGTGAACACAACCATGTACAGCCCAGTGCAGCACACCTGCCATGGCCACTGTGATGTACATACTGCAGCCAGGTATGGTGTGTTGCATAGGGGAGATTATGTGCTGCAAGGACCCTGCAGTGCAACAACCACATAGTGAGGGAAGAATGGTGCTGTGTGTATATGTGATGGGTATCAGATGCTGCAGTAAGGGCAGCAGCAGGCAACTGAGGATGTAAGCAGCTGACAACAGCCTGCCATAGTCCTGAACACTGTGGCCTGGTACAGTGGTAGAAATACATAACACTCAATAGCCTGTAGAATAGCAGAAACACATTTACATTGAAAACAACACACAGTAATCACTGACAGTGTGAGAGTGGCAGACAGCATCAAAATGTATGCATATGCATGTGCAACACAGGGCAATTGCATAGAAAATGACATGCAGTAGCTGCATGCGAGAAGAACAACATACTTGAGGCCTGCACGTGTTATGTTCACAGCACGTGCAGAACACACATGCGGCTGAATCCTAATGATGCCACTGGTGTCGCAACAGGCCTGGCAGCTGTACACACCTCACACAGGCCACTGCCAACTGTTTACTGGTTGTACCTCTGCATTCCACAAACAATGTCCACCTAAAGTGGAAGAACACCCAATTTCAGCCCTGTGGAGACTGCACAATTGGTCAACCTTGTGCAGCAGTGGCACAACAAACTGCTGCCACCAGGGTGCAGGAGACACACACCACAGGAGAGGGACAGGGTATGGAGGAGCATAGGAGCCCAGCTGCAGGAGATGACAGGCATCAAGAGGTCCACGAAGCAGCTGAAACATAAGTGTCAGTACATGTACAGGAGGGACAGGGACATACTTGTCTGTCTGATGGACATGTCCACTTGTAGGGACGCTGACATGATGGGTGGAGGCAGGCCCAGGGAAGATGAGTAGTCAACCCTGTAGGAGCACTGCTAGACAGCACTGCAGCTGCATGCACAATCATGTGCATGGTAAACTAACATATGTCACATCTCTTGTGCTACAGGTCAGAGAGGTCCCTGACATGTGGCTGCGAGAGGATGGGCAGACTGGGTACAGCAGGCTGGGCAGCAGAAGGCCAGGCAGGGATGACACCAGCAGGGCAAGAGTGTGAAAGTGGACCATGATGAATGTGCACACAGCGTGACATCCATACATGGTGATGACACTGTACAATGTGAATAGTGGCCATGTGTGGTGGCAGCAACTGGTGGTAATAGACACATATGTGACGTTACATAGTGAGTAATGACATGTCACTGACATGTGTCACATTCCTCTGCAACAGGTGTGCATCTACCAGTGGCCCTGAGACACAGGGCCCTCTTGAGGGCCATGGTGGAGCAGATGCACAGGGATGCCAAGGCATACCGCTAATGAACCAGGCATATGCGATGCAGAGTGTGACTGCTCCCACCAGCGACAGATGAGAATGTGGAGGAGGCTATGGAGGGCACAGTGGATGAGCTGGGGGAACAGCAGCTGGGAGAAGAGGCCCAACACCAAGCTGAGGTTGAACGTGCACAGCAGCCACCTCTGGAGGGATCAGAGGCACAGCAGGTGCAGGAAGCACAGCAGGCAGAGGAGGCACCAGATGATAGTGGCAGTCCAGCATCTATAGCGGCGATGGATATGCAGATACCGCAGGTGGAGGACCCACATCCACCACAATCAGATATAGACCCAGGCCAGGCACAGAATGATGTAGTGGTGGATGAGGGGCAGCCGGCCAACCAACCACAGGCACCGCCAATGGACCATGACAGGCAACTTGCAGACCTCGTTGAGGTCATACTGGGGGATGTTGCCAGACTGCATGGGTCCCTCAGGGCCATGCTGGCTGCCTTGAGGGACCATTAACTGTGCTGTCACACCTGTCTGGACAGTGTCATGCTGGGGGTGCATGCCTGTTGAACTGTGGCGGCTATGTATGTTGATTGCCTGGGGTGGGGGTGGGCAGATCTGTAAATATGCTTAACAAAGGTTTGTAGTTCTGGTGGGTTACCTGTATATATCATGTCTTGTTGACTGTTGTTCATCTGGGGTGGGCAGATCTGTACATATGTTTCAACACAGTGTACGAGTCAGTTGGGGAAGGGGGTTACACCATCATATGCAAGGCCACTGATTTACAGTGATTAAAACAATTAAATTCCATTTTCAAGACTTAAGATTCCGGAATTTCACCGGTGATTGTTACTCTAATTTCCGGATTTTACCGGGATTTTGTTATCATTCTTTTAGTATGTGCATAAATAATCAGAATTAAAGAAGGCGTAATATACAGAGCATTAAATAAAGCAAACTGAAAATAGTACAGGAAGGAATTAAAAGAAAAAGATTTTTTTATAGATTTACTGATCTGATAGAAAATGCCAGATTCCATGAAATCTTCATTTTTACCGGTTTTTAGGCAGCCCTAATTCCGGAATTTTACCGGATTTTCTGGTAAAAACCGAAAAACAGTGGCCTTGATCATATGGTATTGTGCAGTGTATAGTTCAGTGTGTGTTCTAACATGTTATGTTTCTTTGAATTGTTTGCACAGTAAATTGTGCATTACGCAGTCAACGTGTTCCTTTCTGCTGTGTCTTTATGGAAAGGTGTCTGTGCTGCATGAGTGGGAGGCATAGTACATATGTGGTCACATGCATGCAGCACCACAGTGGTGTTGTATGTGTGTCTGCTATGGCCATATTGCCCATGTGTGCTGGCTGTACACCACACAGCCATTGGCATGACACATAGTACAGTGATACATGGAGCAATGCATTGGCAGCAGTGCATTGTGTTGAGCATGTACACATACTCCTGCACAGAGGAGCTGGGACAATGTACAAGTTGTGGGCCTGTATGACACCACCCAACCTGAAGGTGTCACTGAACCTGTAGGTGGCACTGCTGGCACATGGTCATAGTGTTGCAGGACACCGGCCAACTGCAGAGGAGTGTTGCTCGGTGCTGAACACCCATTGTGGTGACACTGTATGCTAAAACCTGTGACCATGGCTGGTGCTTAGTGCCTGGCAGCTACAGCTACGTGGTACAGTGTTGCTAACCAGAGTGCCCTGCACACTGTTTATGTGCCATGTTCAGATGCCCTGCATTGACTGTCTCAGTGCAAGCCCTGTGCCTGTTTTTCTACTGTTGGGCCTTACAGATGCAGCAGGCATAGCGGTGTTTACTGCACAGCATGTGGGACATGGCAGGTGTGTGGCAATATGTCCCCCACCCTGTTGACCATGGTTGCAGTGGTGGCTGCAGTCCCAACACCATACCCTACCACCCACGTCATCATGCCATGCCTGTGTATGGGCTGGGTACTGCTGCATGGACCACACACCCTCACACCAAATACAGTTTCCTATATGGTGATGTCTATGGCCTGTCCACATGCATCCCTATGCCACAGCCATGCTACACCATGTACACTGGTGGGTTGTGCCTTCACAATGTGTGTTCATATACCAGTCCACATGCGCACATTCACAGATGCCCACCCCAGTGGCAAACTGTAGGGTCCAACCTGGCTGCGGACCATACTTGTGCACAGCAGTACACCCTCTCCCACGAGGGTGCTGTCCCACACACATACGGTACATATTCCACAGCACACCACTGAACACTGTCCTGCCTATGTATGGTGCACCCGTGCTACATATGGTGCCAAACAGTTGCACTGCCAACACTCATGTGACCCTACAAGGACCCTACACATGCATGGCATCATTCTGCACTGCCCCCACACAGTGCTGTACCCACCCCTTAGTAATGGTCAGGGACATGACCATGGGACACACAATTCCCTCTCCCCATCATCACTTGCATGTAACCTAGACACAGACATGTGTATGCATATGAGCCACAGTGGCATGGTACACAAACCCCAATGTTGCATGCTGTCCCATGACATCGGTGGAGTATGCCACTACAGTCCACCACCCCAGGATGTACTGCACACCCAAATACAGGGATGTCCTAGTTGCAGAGCACTGCAGTCCAGTCACTGTTAACAGTACTATGGCAGACACTGACAACAACATCAACACTGTTTGGTCTGTAGCCATTTATTTGCATGTACATCAGTGTTATGATGTACATGGTGTGACAAATGTTGAGCACTGTGCTCCCCCACAGACGCGCACATGTGCGCGCACACACACACACACACACACACACACTGTTGTGCTGTCTGTACCACCACCCAACCACTATGCAGTATCATATGCATATGTGTCCATACTGTTGCACTGCATGCCACCGATGACACATTGCCTATAGTCAGCTGTCTCTGTGATCACCCACCCACATGGCTGCACACTATACTGTCATCTGCTGCTGTTGTATATGCTGTTGTTTCTGTTGCGCAGCCCTGCTATATGTGTGCACACCAGCACCCTCTGCAGTATGAGTCCCCTGTGCACTGTCATGTGTGCCACACTGGCAGTCATCCCCCTGCTGTGATGCACATGGGACATCCTTCTGTCATCGTGTGTCCCTTCCTCAGCTCCCTTCCTCCTTTTTCTTCCCCGTTTGTGTTACTGTGTCACTGTGGGCATTGTAGGTGTGACAGCACCTCTACCATAATTCCCACCCTGTTGGCCCGGACTGTCAGTCTGTGGAGCATGTGTAACCGTAGCCACACCTGGGGTGCTCTGCTGCGCCAGTGCTTGGTTTGCACCTGCATTGGTAGTTGTGGTGCTGTATGTGGGTGATGCATGGGTGACTGTCTGTGCTGCTGCTGATGTTGATGGTTCTACCCTTGTTGTGGTGACAGTCTGTTCGTCGTTGGTACCATCACCCACAGTGGCCGCAATGTGTGTGTGTAGTGTATGCTGTGTCTTCCCCTGCCAGTTTGTGCTAGGCCCTGCCACTGTAGGTGGTGCACCCCTCTGTGTACATTTGCTGCCAGGTATGGGGATATGGGGGTATACATGTGGAACCGTGTGTGGCGGCATACACTGTTGCATGGGTGGGTGCTGCACACGCATGGCATCAGCTATCACCAGCAGTGCATTGATCATGACCTCATTGTGGGCCTAATGTTGTACCATCATGCGCTCCATGACCTGGGTGCGCTGCACCACGGACTCATTGTGCCTCTGTGTGCAGTAATGTAGGCCATGGATAGCTTGCGTCACGGTCTCAAGCACTGCTGAGGTCTCCCTGCTGCTGTCATGTATGGCAGCACTGATGGCTGTCAGGTGGCCTTCCTGCCTTTGATGGTGCTCCTGCAGGGCCTGTCTGATAGCAACCAGCTCCTGTCTCATATCCCCCTGGCCTGCCACCACTGACTGGCAGTAGTCACCAATGTATGCTGGTGGTGACACCTGGTCCTGCAGCTCCCTGACTGCGTTGTCCAGCTGGGCTTCTAAGACTGTGTAACTGCTCAGGCTCTGTTCCCCTGCCACCATCCTCTGACTGACGGCTGTCACATTCCCACCCACACTGTGCATACCAAGGGTGTGGTCACTAGTGCTGATTCATGGCCAGTGTCACTGGCACCCCCTGCACTGTCCTGATCTACCCAGTGCTGTGTACTGGCCCCTCTCCCATCCATGGCACCATCCTCATCCTCCGTCCTGGAACTGCCAGTGGTCTGTTCCTTGGTGGCATCTTCAGCTGATGACCCTTGTGTGGAGCTGTCTGTTGTGGACTGCACCGGTGTCACTGGTGTGCAGCTGCTTGTTGCATGCTCAGGTGTTGCTGGTAAGGCAATGCTTGGTCCCTGCAGGGATGTTGCTGTTGTTGAGCTGCCTGTTCCCTGTTCCGGTGTTGCTGGTGTGGAGGTGCTTGTTGCCGAGCTGCTGGCTTCCCCTGTCCCCTCGGTGCCCCTGCTGGGCTGCTGTTGTCTGCTTGTCCAATGCCGCTGGCACCATGCACTGCTGCGGTCCCTGTGGAGTGGACATGCTGTCAGTGTTTGCTATGGCACACTCCACCATCCCCCCCCCAGACTGTGTGTGTGCCACTGAACACTTGCCCTTCCACCCATGGGTCGCTGCTTTGTGGGGCTCCTAGCGGATTGTACATGTTGCCTTGCTTGTCCTGTGTGCATTATCTTCTGGCATGTTATTTCTGTTCCCTAGAGGTCCACATAACTGTGCCTTTCTGCAGCCTGAATGTGTCCAGGTCAGTATCCCCACTGATGCTGTGCTGGCTCAACAGTGTGGCTAGCTTCCACTCTAGGGACATCAGTGTCTGCTGCTGGCATGGTCCCCCCCAGTGGCCTGGGCACTGCAGCGGTTGTGGGCAAGCTTCTGCTTCACATGTCTCTTTAGGTCACTGTATTTTTTTCTAGAGGTCACGTATGGTTCTCCTCTGGGTGGCCACTGCATTTACTTTCCTGGCCACTCTGTCCCAGGCTGCCTTTCTACTGGCTCTTTTGGCTGTGTCACCTCCACGGCTCAACAGCAGGCCTGGGTTCTTTAGTATTTCTCAGACCAGTATGTCCACCTCATCGTAGCCAAAGTTGCATTTTCTCCTGGCTCTCCCAGTAGCTGGCCTGCTTGGGTTGCGTTCTGCATCCTATTTTGTGACATGCTTGTTTGCCATTGTATACACCACTGTTGTGATATGTGCCATCTTATATTGTGCACGTCGTACTTGTGGCAGGTGTGGCGTATGTTCAGAGTGTTCTAGAATTGCATGTTTCACGCATGTCACAACTGCTTTGCCTTACTTTGTGCAGTGGCGTACTTTGTGCATGTCGTATCTGGCCTTTCTAGAATCAGGCCCACTATTTACATGACCTTACCTGATGAGCAAAGATGGTAGGAATTTTCAAACACAAGTTGAAAGGTTATTTCACAGTCACTCTGCAAAGTCACCTTTCAGGCAGGATTTAACACATTCTAGCAACTAAGCTCATGATGTGGGGTCAAAATGTGAAAAAAAAAAGCTATGAAGAAATGTTGTGTGCAGGGCGGGCCTCTGGCCCAGCTGGTAGTGCATTGTGATCCCATGTCATTGAACTGAGTTTGGAATTGAGCCCAGTGCACCAGTGAATGCTCTTAAGGTTGGGGGGATCGCACTGCTGTGTGGCACCACCCTAAGCCTGTGGAGGGACAGTGCAGCATTGGTCATGTGGGCAACTAGTAACCATATTCGAAAGAAAGTCTTCTCTTGGCATATGGCCCAGAGGACCTTGCACCTCTGCACCCACAGCAGCATGGAAGCACAGAGCCCAGAGGGACCTGTGTTTCTGCAGTTATTTTGACCCTTAGCTCTATGCACCTGAATTTGTAGCTACATGGATGAGTAATGCCCAAAGGACCCTGCACTTCCGCAGCCCCCCAGACAGCACCACAAATTATTCGCATCTGTAGTGACATGGAAGTGTAGATGGATAAACTTTTCCCTTGGCACAGGGCCCATAGGGTTGTGTGCATCTGTATCTATTCACACAGATCTCAAAGGGACCTGCATGAATGAGGATACTGTTCCGCTATCTCGATATAAAAGGAAATTCATTACAAAAAAAACAGCATTAATGCACTAGTTTGGGTTCAACTTAGCCCCACAAAAGTTGTGAAATGTGGTGTTAGAGTTTCCAAACCTAACTCCCCACCCCACAAAGCAGCAGAAGGTCAAGACCACAAAAGCAACCACAGACAGCCATCATCAGGTAAGACAAACAATATACAACTGCTTCCAGATGACTGAGATGCAGTACCACTGATGTGCTACCTTCTTGGATTTGTATCTATGGTGGAACCTGCACTTCTGCAGCCAGAAGTTCATGTATGTCTTACAGTGTGCATGAACACCTGTTGCAACAGAAGCTCTGGCCCAACAGGGACCTCTGCTTCTGCAGAAAGAAGTAGTGTTGCAATTTGGGTATCATGGATTTCTATCTATGACTGCAGAAGTGCATGCCCTACAGGGGCTTATGCTTCTGCAGCCAGAAGTTGGTGTGTATGTCTTTAACCGCTGGCTGCAGATGTGCAGGCCCTACAGGGGCCTGAACTTCTACAGCCTGAAGTGTAAGCATATCTTACTGTGTGCATGAGTACCTCTGGCTACACAAGGCACCAGCACTTCTGTAGACAGAACTAGCGTTGCAGTTTGAGTAATGTTGCCCTTTGGGTATCATGGATTTCTTGAGGCCTGCACTTCTGCAGTCATGTGTCAATGAGCATATGCATAAGGAGCCAGAAGAACTGGGGGTCACCCTGGAAACAGGAAATGGGACAGCTATAATAACTGGGGTTGTCTACAGGCCCCCAGACCAGGGGAAGGACATAGACACAGTACTGTTAGAAGATATACAAAACATGACAGCTAAAGGGGAGGTTCTGATAATGGGAGACTTCAACATGCCAGATACAGATTGGTCAATACCAGCAGGAACATCTGCCAGAACTAGACACATGGTGGATTCTCTGCAGGGGGAGGGCCTCAAACAACTGGTACAACAACCCACAAGAGACAGGACTATCCTAGATCTAGTACTGAATAACAGGGAAGGGATCACAGATCTCCAGGTAGAAGGTCACCTGGGGGCCAGTGACCATCACATGGTATGGTTCAATTTGGCTACTACATCTAAATCATCCCATTCCAAGGCAAAAATATGGGACTTCAGAGGAGCTGACTTTGATAAGATGGCCAACAGAGTTAAGCTAGCCCTGGCAAAAGAAACACAGGTGAGGGTACAGGCAAAGTGGGCAAGCATTAAGGATGCAATACTTGAAGCAACATCCCATTGTGTTAGACAGAAAAGGAAGTGCAAAAGAAGAAGGAAACCACTTTGGTTCTCAAATACAGTAGCAGAAAATGTCAGAGCCAAAAAAGGCTGGCCTTCAGGAAATATAAGGGAACACAGTGGGATGAAGTTAGGGAGGCATACCAAACTTCCTTAAGGGAAGCAGGCAAGGCAGTAAGGCAGGCAAAGTCCCAAATTGAGGAAACACTAGCACGAACAGTAAAAGAAGGTGACAAGACTTTCTATAGATACAGTACATTAGTGAAATGAGAAAGTCCAGAGGGGGTATTGCTAAGCTCAAAGGAGAAAAGGGGGCATGTGAGGAGGAGGACCCTGTAAAAGCACCTATCTGAAATATATACTTTTGCTCAGTATTCACTGAAGAGAAGGTAGGGCAGGACCACAGCTTAGCACCATGGACACGGGGAGGAGGTGAGCACTACTCCCTTCACAAAAGAAAGGGTCCTACAAGAGCTCGATAAGCTCAGGGTGGACAAGGCAATGGGACCTGATGGCATACATCCCAGGGTACTTAAGGAGCTAAGGGTGGAACTAGCAGAGCCATTAGCAGAACTGTTTAGTGAGTCTCTGAGCACAGAAGAGGTCCCAGAAGACTGGAGAAGGGCTCATGTGATCCCGCTCCACAAGAGTGGTAGCAGGGAGGAGGCAGGGAACTACAGACCAGTCAGTCTTACCTCAGTAGTAGCAAGATTATGGAGGCACTCCTTAAGGAAAGGATAGTGCAACACCTGGAATCCATAGGGGCACAGGATCCAAGACAGCATGGGTTTACAAAGGAAGGTCCTATCAAACTAATCTCATAGATTTCTTTGACTGGGTAACCAGAGTGGTGGAACAAGGAGCAGTCGATGTCGCCTACCTTGACTTCAGCAAAGCTTTTGACACTGTTCCACATGGAAGATTGATAAATAAGCTGGGTAGGCTCGGGATGGGTCAGAAGTTGGTCAACTGGGTGGCAAACTGGTTGACGGGCAGAAAACAGAGAGTGGCAGTAAATGGTATACAGTCAGAAGAGATGCAAGTCACAAGTGGGGTACCTCAGGGATCAGTCCTGGGGCCAGTCCTCTTCAATATCTTCATTAGTGACATAGTAGATGGACTAGAGGGTAAGGCTTGTCTGTTTGCAGATGACACCAAGATCTGCAACAGAGTAGATGATCCAGATGGGGTGGGCAGAATGAGAAGAGATCTGGATAAACTAGCAAAATGGTCAGAAAAGTGGCAACTGGGATTTAATGCAAAAGTGCAAGATCATGCACATAGGGAAGAAAACCCTGAAGCCACCTATAGGCTGGGAGGGGAGTTGCTGGCAGTCACAAAGGAAGAAAGAGACTTGGGCATCATCATCACCGATGACCTGAAATCATCCAAACAGGCCTCTAAAGCAGTAGGTAAGGCTAAGGGGATGTTAGGGTGTATTAGTAGGGGCATCACAAGTTGTAAGAGGGAGGTAATAATCCATCTTTACAAGACACTGGTTAGGCCCCATCTGGAGTAGTGCGTGCAGTACTGGAGGCCACACCTTCACAAGGACATTAACCAAATTGAGGCAGTCCAGAGAAGGGCAACCAAAATGGTGCAGGGACTGCATCAGAAGACATATGAGGATAGATTAACGGAGCTCAGTATGTATACTCTTGAGCAATGGAGGGAGATAGGTGATATGATCGAGACATTCAAACACCTTAAGGGCATTAACAAGGTGAAAGAGTCTAAGATGTTTAAATATAAGAAAAATAGCTGGACAAGAGGACACAGCATGAAATTAGAGGGAGGCCGATTAAGGGGGAATGTGAGGAAATTCTTTTTCACAGAAAGGGTGGTGGATGCATAGAACGGCCTACTTCAGGAAGTAGTGGCTATGAATACAGTGCAGGACTTCAAACAGGCATGGGATAGGCATAAGGGAGCAATACAGATGAGTATGAATAGATAGGCCACTGACAGAGCAAAGGCAGATGGCACATGTATAAGGTAGAAAAGAAATGGGCAGACTGGATGGGCCTTGCGGTCCTTATCTGCCGTCAACTTCTATGTTTCTATGTCTTACACATGCAGCTGTAGAAATGCAGGCCCCTCAGTGGCCTGTCCTTCTGTAACCAGAAGGGGCCAGTGCTTCAGCAGCCATAGATATACGTGCACGCTGCAAACCATACACGCCCACTTCTGCAGTCACACTGTTACATTTCTAAATAGCACTAATGGAGTTATGTTTTTTAAGTGAAGCATGCTGTATGCATATTTTTGAAGGTACCACATCAGTGCTACTGCATTTGTGTCATCTGGAAATAGTTGTATGTTGTTTTAATTACTTGATGACTGTCTATGATTGGTTGTATGGTATTACCCTTTTGCTGCTTGGAAGGGGTGGGGAGTTAGGATTGAAAAACCTAATGCCATATTTCCATACTTTTGTGGGGTTAAGATGAACCTTAACTGGTGCATTAATGCAGTTTTTTGCAGTGTATTTCCTTTTTAGGAAAGTTAATAAACTGAAATTATAACAGCACTTCTGACTGCAGATTTGCTGGCCCCTGTGGATACACATACACATACACACTTCAAAACATATACGGCCACTTCAGGAATCTTTTTTAGGGAGGTGCCCAGTCCTTCCATTGGTATACAAATATCACCCCTTCCGTGGGTTTCTGATGGTGGGTACCCAATCCTGCTATCAGTATGCGTGTATCTTCTGCCTTGTATATTTCTGATGGTGGGTGCTATATCCGTCTGTCAATATGCTAGAATTCCCTCGTGCCAGTTTTCTGACATTGGGGACCCAGTTCTTCTAAGAGTTTAGTTCCAGTGGTGAGTGACTGACACAGCATTCCCTCCACCATGGCCATTCATAGCCCCAGACTTGTAGCTTGCGCAGCAGACCCATGGGGCATGGCCCTTGACCTGTTGCTTGGCCTTGGGTCATGAGGCTAGGAATTGGAAAAGGGGAATGCGCCCCCTTGCAAGTGATGATAAACTGTATTTTGGGTCATACCACTGCATATTCAATTTATACATTTGTTCACTAGTTATAGCTTTTGCAATTGACATCTTTCTTTTCTGGCTCCACATCTTTGGGTCAGGCCCAGTTCCACCTCTGATGTCTCTGTCACTTTCCTCTAGAGGATTTCAACCCCATAAGCATTCCCCCCTCATAGTAAGGTCCAGCAAAGCCAGATCCAACCCCACCTCCTACAGGCTACACAAACAGAGGCTCCCTGGGTTCCCCCTTAGAGTGGGCAGTAGCCAAGGTTGGGACCTGTGTGCACCCAGGTCATTATACAAAGGGAAGGTCTTTCCCTTGTGTTTCCATCTCCAGGAATATCAGCGTACTAGGACACCCAATTGGAAACACACAAGCATGCTTCATACAGGCCTCAGCCAATATCCCCCCTTTCACTCCTGTCTGCTGCATCACCACTAGTGGTCACCCTGGTGACTTATCTTCTGGTAAAGGACTTAATTTACCCGCCTTGATGCACTTCTCCTCTCACCTATTCCCCCACTCAGGTGATGGCACACTCAATAGTCAGTCAGTAAGCCCTCACTACCCAGACCAAACTGGCTGATACCTCATTGATGGACAGGTTGATGATGGGTCCCCTCTTAATCCTCTAGGGCAGTATGATTTTGATTGTTGGGCTGATGCCCCATCTATTGCTCGTACTGTGTTAGATGCAGGATGAGGACTCCTTAAGCCATCTGCCCCAGGACAACTTTCTGATCCGCCTGCCTACATACTGTACCTGTACCTCTGGGTTCATTAGGTCATATTAACCACCTGTTCCACACCCTCCTATCCTCTCTTGTCCCTCCCTCCCGTTCCAGGTGGCCAAAGCAGCTTATTTTTTTCTCCTAACCTTCTGGACTCATTCTTTAGTACCAAGGAATATGTATCTGGTTCAGAAATGTCATATGCATTGACTTTTGTACCATGATTGTACCAACCACTGATTGCTTATCATTGTGTCATTTTGTAGTTGCAACATATGGGACACTCAGGGGCGTAGTTTGTTATTTTTACAGTGGGGGCAAAGTAACAAAAAAGTCCTGATTTTCACGTATTATGACAGTGAAGAGGGCGGGAATGGCTTGCATAATGCAAACAAATCAACCAGCATCAAATAATGCCCAAAAAACATTGAAGACTACAGCTGAATAACTCCTGGGAGGGACCAGCCCAGGCCAAGTCAGAGCACTTCCGCACCCCACCAGTTTTACTGCAGCCTGCTCTCAGCTCAACTCCTCCCAAGACCAGAGTCGAAAAACTGACTGAGATCTGTTTTGTATTCAGTTCTTCGTTCTTCTGCCTTGGGAGTGAGGACTTACTTGTAAAGTTGAAAATATGTAAGGAACTAACTTCCTTCTCAAGAGGACAGGACCTCCCCTCAGCTTCAATTCAAATCAGTCTTGATCTAATTTTGCCCCCACCTGAACCTCCAGGTGGATAGATCACTAGTCTCTCACCCCCCTTTGCTGCTTACATAACCCTTCCAAGTCCAGCCCTTATAGTGGATCCTGAACTTCTTGAAATGTCTGCTTGAGCTAGGCCTTCCACCCTTGAGGAGTGCAAAAAGCATGTTTCAAGGAAGTGCAGCAAATGGCTGTGCCACCTCAGTATACCTATAAACATGGACGGTTTGGGAAACATCCCAGCATGTGCATCCTCACAGCATGAGCCCTTATTTACAAAGATTACATAAAAAAATGCGATTATACAATGACAAGAATGAATGCTGGCCTCTGATTGGTCAGTCTTGGGCTAGACCCATGATGTTATCCCAGTACATCCGATTCGTCACAGGTCTAGTCTCAGCCTCTCCATGAACCTCTTGATGATTGTTAGCAATAATGTGGTTTTTTTGTATCTTCTCTTAAAAATATTTTTCCACATCAAATAAAACATCTTTAAAATTATTTTTTTTAATTCTGTATAACAAAACGCCATTGTATAATAGCAATAATGCCCTCCAGGGTGTGTGTCATGGTAGGATAACGTCATGCCTTATGTATTGGATGCACTCGTGCCCAACCACCTGAGGCGTGGCGTTATCCCAGCATGATTCACGTCCTGTCGGGCATTATTGCTACTTGCACCAGTGTTAACACTTTTCTTTGTTATAACCAAGTTAATTCATTAGTCTCCCATCCCATCCATATTATTCAATGTCACATGCCTGAATCTGGTTATAAGGTGTCAAGAGGATAATGCTCTCCTGAAGCAAGCGCAATGCATACATAAGCATGGGACTTGCTGATATCCTCAGGCAGTGCTCTTAACAAGCATGCTGATGTACCTGGAACAGTGCAACAGAACAATGTAAATCCCTAATTGTTCAAGATGATCCTGGGCATGGTGTGGTCACACCACAACCCCTACCACTCTCCTCCCCATGGGCTCCTAAGGAATATGCATCTCTGTCCATGCCTAGGGTTACACAACCCCATCCAAGCAAACACGGACTGCCCTGGCACAAAAGTGGTCGCATCACATAACCTAAGAGAACAGACGCCACAGGAAGTTTGTTGGAACAACGACTCCAGATACCTGTGCACAGCCTCTCAGGACCCACCCTGAAAGGTAAGTACTTCGTTGGTGGTTTTTATTAGCATCACCTATGACAATGTGTGGCGAGCTGGTTGTGGTAGCCCAGGTTGCCGTGGATGCTTCCTTCCCCCCACAGACTACTTCAAAATCGTCTCATCTGACAGTTTTAAGGGCACAAATGAAACATGGTTGCTTCAGTTTGATGTGGTTTAATACAGTTTGTTTTGTCCGAGCATGTATCTCTATTCTTCTGCACACAGACACAGACAGACACACACACCACCAAAAAATGAACTTTTTTTATACCATGTTTACATTCAGGATAGAGACAGGGTAAAGCATGTCCAGGCAGTAAAATACAGTAAATGAAACAATGCATTTTACAATGCCCAACAAACCACCAAAAGACCACAAAACAACGGACCTTCCCCCTGCCGGGGGAATGGCTAGGTCACAGGTCAGGGTGCTAAATGAGGAGGAGAGACCACAGAACATCTTGTCGAACCACACAGTAAGGAGAAACTACATAAACATGCACAATTTTTATACTGTAGGATTTCATACTTTCCAGCAGTTCCTAATTTTGACACAGAAACTTATCTTCAGTGTTCAGAAGCCCTTGTACGAGGGAGAGCATGGCATGGACCCAGCAGACTGGCATACATGTTGAAAAATATTTCTGTGCCAGTATGCCCGTCCACCCTCCCTCCTCCATCACCAGTGGCCAGAACCATTTTTTTCAGCATGTCTACTAGTCCACCCTGGTCAGCATCAGCAGCACAAAGCTGGCAGGGCAGCAGAAGGCACAGCAAGCAACAGTGAATTAAATGTCCATGCAAAAAGCTACAGCCCACTCTCCCTACCCCAGACCTGCAAGGCCACTATCTCCACCCAGACTGGCCAGCTCAGCTACTCTCTGCACCCTGATGGACTTGCACAGCCACTCTCCACACTCTGTGTCCACCCCACCAGCACAGCCACTCTCCCCACCGCATCAGCACAGCCACTCTCCCCACCCCACCCAACCAACACTATTTCCAGCTCCATTTATCTGGTATCCTCTCCAGGCATCCAGGTCTGTGCCTCCCCATCACAGGCACACAAAAATAAATAAAACCACATTTTATATTGCATTTTGTTTATGTTTCTTTCTTTGTCTGGAAAGAGAGATGTTGAGCTACTGGTCAGCACAGTTTGCCTGGTATACAATTACAACCCCACCCCACCGACACAATGCCAGTGCCTCCACCCACCCACACAACAGTGCCTCCACCACACCCACACAATGCCTGTATAGCCAACCCCACCCACACAAATGACCAGTGTCCGCAACACCACACACACACACATGACCAGCAGTGTCACAACCCCACCCACACACACAACCAGCAGTGTCCGCAACCCCCCCACACACACGACCAGTGTTCCAACCCCCCCAAAAAAATCATGGCCAGTCAGTAGTCACTATAACAACAGCCAGGTAGTAGTATAATCATTTCTTTAGGGTGCATGTTTTAGTGCAAGATTTATTTTGCTAGTCTTGTAACACTGTACGAGGGAGAACACAAAAAGCTACCCCTTTGGTTGGGTTTGCCAGGCAATGAAGACAGAGACAGCAAGGCCAAGGAATCTGTCTGTTTCACCCCTCCATAGTGGACGATCGGAGAAATCAAAAAAAGTGAAAGATTACTTTTACAGCCAGGTAAAGGATGAGGGGGAAATAATGTTTCAACATTTACTAATGTTCATATGCTATCTGTGGGCACAGGTCAGTGAGATACATCCCTTGACAGGTAAAGGATGAGGTGGAAATTATATTTTAACATTTACTTATGTTTATATGTTAACACCCAGTCAGCAAGCACAGAATGGCCCCCTCCTAACCAACACAGACAGTCCACCAGAAACCCAGTCAGCAAACATGGACGGTCCCCCCATATCCCACCAAGGACAGTCCCACCCCCGACACACAGCTAGCAAACACAGAATTTCCCCCCGCTCCACCAACATGAACAATCCCCCAAACACCTGGCTAGCAAACACAGAGAGTTCCCTCCCAAACAACATTGATAGTCCATCCTAGACACCTGATCAGCAATCACCGACATTCACCCCCATAAGCCAACATGGAAAGATCCCCCAGACACCCGACCAGCAAATAGTCCCCCCTCCCACAAGACACCCGGAAGGCAAACATGGACAGTCCCCCTTTTCCACCATCTTGGACAGTCCCCCCAGACAAATGGCCAGCCAAGTCCACCAAATAATGGTTAGTGTCACCACCTCACCATCACAGCCAGTGTCCCCACATCACCATGGCCTGTGTCTCCACCCCACCAGACCCCATAATAGAAAACAGACCGTCCCCTCAGCCCCACCAAACACTGACTGCCCTCCCAGTCCCAAACACTAACCACCCCAGCCCCAAACACTGATCGTCCCCCCCAGCCCCACCAAATGCAGGCCCTCCCCCAGCACCAAAAACTGACCATCCTCTCAGTGAGTCAGCCCCAAAACACACAGACTGTCTCCCCCGACTCCAACCCCACAAAACAGACCATCCCCCCAGCCCCACCAAACACAGACCATCCAGTGAGTTTCCCCAACAAACCCCACCACACCAGTAGTACAGTAACTGAGTGTCCCCACCCCACCAACATGACCAGTGTCCATACCATACCAAACAAATAGTCCCACCCACCCACCAACATGGACAGCATCAACAGCCAGCAAATTCCTCCCACCCAAAGAAACACAAGCTGACAGCAAACCTTCCACCCACCCCAGACACATGGCCATGGCCAAGACAACCCCAAAAGACACATTTCTGGGATGTGAATGGTATTAATTTCCAACAACCAGCTTGCAGCACAGTTACTCACCAAATCAGTAAGGGCACAGACAGGGCAGCATGCAGCAGGGCACAGCAAGGCCAAGAAGGCAGGTCAGGTAGCCGAGTCTCTCCCAACAGTACCGTTCCTCTCCCGATTAATCCCCCGATGAGACAGTAACTCATTTTTTATGACACCAGATGAACGTGTCGCATTATGGGTCTGCTATAGCCTGCATGACTGCCGGATTCTTCACTGTTCTGGGCCTGGCTGTTCACTGACCTGAATAATCCCTCTCAGTGGACTGTGGAACTGGTGGGCAACGGGCGTGGTGTGAGACTCGCCGACAATACGGTAAGTCTTTCTCTGGCCTCCTGGACACAGGAGCTGGGTATGCAGGCAAGCCTGGCTGTGCCTCAGACTCACTGTAATTGTACTACTCGCTCCTCCGCCTGGTCTGTCTGGTGGTAGAGGCTTTGTGGCCACAGGTCTCCTAGGCTCTCAGGGATGGGAGGCTCAGGTGGCAGCAGGAGAGCCCAGAGCACAGCTGGCTGCACTGAGAAACAGAGAATAGATAGTCAGAGGACTCGGGTGAGGTATATTTAAACTGGGCTGTTCAGGACAGGAGGAGGGTGGGAACACTAGACTGACTGAGACACTGGCGACACCTGACAGACAACCAACGACTGCTGTTCGACATCCTCGAATAGCTATCTCTCCTCAGCCCTACGCTATATGGATGCTGCTGCTGCTCCTTCATGGAAGGCACACAGACAACCAAATGGCGCCACTAACGGAGTACTGCTGACGCGATGGCGCCAGCTTGCAGCACTCTCTGATTGGCTGTAACATGCAGGCTACTATGGTTGCAGGATTGCAGCCAATCGGAAAAGGGGATAGTTTTTGTTTAAGAGACATGGCGCCACGCTGCCACCCCCCACCCCCCGGAGAGGTGCAGGCAGTCCGGGCATAGCCCTGAGCCCATTCAATATTAAAAAAAAAGATAACCGGAGAACGGTGGCTGGGCTCCTAAAAAAGTCCTGGTCTAATTTCTCAGGGGGGGCAGCTTGCCCCTCTGCCCTCCCCCCCACAATCTACGCCTATGGGGACACTGTTGATGTAATAAGCTGTTTTGTATGTTTTAAAACTTTTAATAAAAAGATTACCTGCAAAAAAAAAAAAAATTCAGTTCACCAGCTGCAGTGGTGAATCAAATGTGTCCAGCCCTACTCGAGGCCAACACCTGTGCACCCCTGATTCCGGAGAATTGTGAGTAAACATTTATTTATTTGTTTACTTTTTTTATTGAGAAAGGAGGGTAGGCAATTCTGCCTATTTTCAGAACTGTCTAGTGGTGGTGGTGGTGGTGGGGATTGCAGATGCAAACTGGCATATGAATTCAGGTTACGCTGTTGGTCCATTTTTTAGTGAATGAGGGACAAATTTGGTAAGGACATTGGGGCAATTCTCTTACTCTTTTTGAGAAGTGCAATGTGATCTTTAACATCCACCTGAAAAAACAGTAGAACAGGCAGATGGAACCTTAGTTGAATGTCTTATTCGAAAGATGGCACTTCAGGGGTGCAGCACCCCCTCATGCTGCACTACAGTGTTAGTATTGGGATTTACCCCAAGTTCCTGGTGTGGGGATAGAAGCAACAGCCTTCCAATCTTCCCACCTCAGAGGTGAATATGCAAGCTGCTGAACCACTGACACTGCACAAACATATAGAGTTTTGGTCTTGTGACCAAAGTGGTGATAAGAAGTTAGGTAGTTAGGGCCGGGGGAGGGGAGGGTGTTTGGAAGGACTGAGAGTGACAGGACTAAATTTAAAGTTTCAGAGGCCCAGGCCAAAGACATGCAATCGGTCCAAGAGCCAGTAAGGATTACAAATAGGGATCCCCTTTTCATTAACTGTTTGTTTAATAGCCTTCAGTGCATCATGTAAGCAATGTCAACCTGTATCATCATCAGGCCTGCAATGTGTCCACTGCTGGGGTACACCAGTCGGATAAAGGGAGCATCCTAAGGTTCCAGGTGCAATAGAATTGGTGCACCGGCAACTGCAGATGGAGGATACTGTGGGACTGACCATGGGTGGAATGTGGAGTTCTATAATGAAATGATAATTTAATTCTTTATTATGGATAGAGTGTTGTTTTAGAAATGTGCTAAACTTGAAAGAAACATAAAAGTTTTCCTATGTTTGTTTTATTTTATTATTTTTTTTCCTATTACTGTATGCACTATACAACTTGTTCATTTTCTTTTAATGTGTGCAATTTGATTGGTTATTTGATATCATGTGACTATGACTTTGCACAATTTGAAAAATGTCATTTGATTAAGTGTCTTTAAGTGCAATATTGTGGTTTGTGACTCCAACCCCCCGAGTAAGAGGGATTATCCCCTTGAAGTGCCGGGAATCTTCCATGTTGTGGAAGCTTCAATAAACCAGCTTCAGTTTTGAGCTTTTGGTATAGTGCTACATTTTTGTGTTGTTTGGGAATGTGAAATCCTGCTGGCAGAATTTGTACAGAATTACAGTTCTCATTCCAAAACGTATTTTTGGAATTCCATTTTTTTATTCTGAGAAATTTCAAAAAGTATTTCTATGCAAACTGGATTATGTAAGCCATGGAAAATTATTCCACTGTTAGCACACAATTTATCCATGGTTTAAGTAAATCAAAGGTACTATTTTGTGATCTAGGTAAATACACAGTTTCAAAAAATTCGGCTTTTTCTGCTTTTGCAATTTCAGAATTTCACTTCCAATGGAATCCCTCAGAATTTGGCAGAATTTCTGAAATTCTGTGGAATTTGGGCAAAAGTGGAATTTGAAAATCCTGCACTGCTCTGTTCCCTACCCTTTAAAATCAGTTCCTCATTTGGACTGCTTTTCTGTGTATTAATGGCTGCTGTTGGGGTACTATGTCACTGCATCATGGAGTGATATTGTTTCCTGGGGGCTTATATCCAGAGTGCCAGCAGGCATTTCTCAGAAACTACCCCAGGTGGAGGAGCTGCCTCATTTTACTTTAGTGATGTAGTGCATTCAACAGCAAGAATGCATGCTGGCCACACTGGTGGCTTTGAGAAGTATTCCTCCAAGGGCCCTGGGTGGCTTACATCAGCATGAGTATTCATAGACTGTGCTATATCAACAGAGTTACTGATGGTGAAGTTTAACATTGCCTTCTCTAACAGGGCTCCTATTTGTCTAGCTTCCACCTGTGTGCCAGTCCAGCATGTGTGGCCCTACCAGTAACAATGCTACCTCCTCTGTACTGTAGTTACACAGGTGATATTGGTGCACAAGATCCTTCAGTGTCAAGGTTACATAGAGAGTGGAGCAATATATGCAACAAACTACTACCTTTTGGGTTTTAAAGTTTTTTCAGCTGTTTTTAATTCACTATTTTTCTCACTGGAAACAGGTATTGTGGACACCCATGAATTCAACCTCCTCACCCGATGCCCACTGAGATACATATACCATCTGGGTGTCATCACTGTTACCACCACTGATCCTGACCCTTCATTACTCTCGTTAGTGGCCCACCTTCAGAGGTAAGTTCCATAGAGTCCCTTGTTTTCTTGGAACTTGCTCCCCTGCAAAGCCCTGAAGTGCCAGGTGAGCTAATCCCCACTGGGAAGGGAGCTATTGGAGTGAGCTCCACACATTAGGTGGTGGAACACTGAGGCAAGCATAACCCATTATGGCATGGTGTTGGGAACAGCTTTGTACTCTCTGTCCTGCTTAAGCCCCTCTATTTATTAAGCTATGCAAGAAGGTTGTCTGTTGCCAACCCTGCTACTCCACAGAGCAGCCAATGTCCTGCCTCCACATGACACCCAGGAAACATAAGGGGGCAATTGTGGAGCAACACCAGAAACCCTTCATAACCCAAGGCAGAGAACACCTCTTTCAGCCTGCCATCACATTCCCAAGATCAGAGCATGGATCTGTGAATCTGGCATGGTAAGAAACATGTCATCTCTGCACCATAAGACTAGCTAAAGTTAGATTTAGCCCAAACTGTTTTAGAGTGAGAAACTGCTAAAAAAAAAAATATATTTATATTTAGAGAGATGTGCAACATTATGCAAGTGTTGTGCCAGGACAGTTTTAATATGGAATTGCCTGACATGTGGGAGGTTACAGAGCTAGAGGAGGGATGTGGAAAATCATCCCTCACCAGAGGTTAATACTACCAGTAGTCAGCAGAGGCATGTATTACAATGTACCTTGATGCCACACTTATGCAGCAGTACTAAAGCAGCAGTGTACAGCCCCGGACATATACGGACAGAAAAGTGCAGGAATATAAGTGCAGTCAGAACCACGAAACAAAAATAACATAAGGGAATACAGCGACAGGGAAAGAATAGTACAGATCGTTATAGCGCTTACCTGTCGCTGTATTCACTCGCGCTGAGCAGGGAGAGGGAGGGGAGCTGGCATGCTGCTCACGCTGAGCAGTTCAAATAAGGAAGTGGGAGGGGTGTCAGTGTGCTGTTGTGGTGGCTCACAGGGTAGAGTCACAGTACCGGTAGCAGTACAGAGTGGAATGTCAGGGGTTTGAGTCCTATCCCTGCACCTTTTGTTTTGCTTCATCTAACTGCACTTTACTTTGTTTAATTTCTCAGGTGCCCAACTCTTGCTGGCCTGATTTTGTCCACCTCCCCAAGAGTGGCCACCCCTTGGAGTTGATTATATTTATTGGGGGCGTGCACCCCCACATTAAAACATAGGTCCCTGTTGCATGTTGTGTGCTGTTGGGGGACACTGACATTGTGAGGTTGTTTCTCTTGCTGTTGTTCCCCAGTGTGGTCTTTTTAGCACGCTGTTTTTGTTGTGCGGTGTTTGACTGCGCTATTCCATTTTCACTATTATTGACCCGAACCATCACATTCAACTGTTTTTTTTTTTTTTTTTTTTGTTGACTTCATTTCTGCACCCTACTCCATTGGACTCTCTCCAGTGAGGTCAGTCTGCGATACCAGCTTATCCCATCATCCTGAAGCCTTCAGACTCTCCCAGTATGTGTCTCCTCTTTGCCACATCTCCTGAGCACCCCCCCCCCAGATCTAGGTCCCCCAGGGGCAAGGACCGCCACTCCATCCAGTGCTCTTTCTACAGTGTCTGGTGGGGATGAATGAGAGGAGAACTGGGAGGGCTTCTAAGCCTGGAATTAGACATGGTGCCAGAGCCCCTAGACCTGCCTTCACCTACCATTGGGAAGGGGGTATTTCTGATGTTGCTGTCCCTCCATTGGCCCAGCAGTGCAATGCACTCCAGCACGGTGCATGAAAGCTCCCACTCATGCCTGCAGAAGAGCCGCCATGGCCATTCCCCTGCATTTGCCAGGATCCCAATTGCTGAAAGACCCCCAGTCATCACTAGGGGTCACTAGATGGCGAGACCTACATCCCCCTTTCCTCCCAGAAAAGGACAGCTGTCCTCAGGATGCTCAATCCTTTCCTCCCCTGCCAATCCCCAATGACCTGAGTCTGCTCCCTAACCCGGGTCGCCTGCATGGTGCAAGGTGTAGTGTCCAGCGCCTCAACCATCAGCGCCACCAGGCTGGCCACATTCAACTGTGGAATTGACTTTTTTTAGGTTGCCATGGGCTAAGGAGGGAAATGATCTTGAATTGTTGTGTAATTTTACCAAGATAAAAACTTTCTAGCAGCAATGGTTCTACTAGAGTTTCTTACAAATTATCCACCTTCTGAACATGTTTTTTTTTTTTGCACTTCCCAGATTGTACCTGAAAATAGACATTTATTTAGCTAGTGTTACTCCCTTGTAAACAAAAACTAACTAAATAAATAAATAGGTGCCAATAGCAGGATATTGCATGAGTTTATGGTCATGTAGGTTAGCTCAAGCAGCAGTTTTTAGCCATAGACATATCCAGTCTAAATTGAATAGAAGGTTCTTTTTTTTTTTTTTGCATTATGTATTTATCCCTCCTTTCTCGCCTCCTAGTTTGCCACTCCTTCTGGCTGCTCATGCTACCTGCGATCCCCTCACCCTGTCCCTCCTCCCCACACCTCAGATCACAGCCAACCCAAGGGTGGCCCAGCATATCCCTTCGCCAGGTGGGTCCCCCTCCTCCGAGGGGGAAGACGCCAGGAGAGGGGGCAACCAGCACACTAGGCATCAGTCCTTGAGTGCTACTGAGGTGGGTTTGGAGGCAACAGGGCATCTCAGGCCAACAGGAGCAGGCAGCCATCATCCGGCGGACCAGGGGGCTGGATTTTCCGCTTTTCTCCCCGGGGCGTGGTGTGCCACAAATGTCAAGGTGTAGCCGATGTTCGCCACACCCCTATGTACATTGAGGCTCTGCTGCTGGACTCCCTGACCTCCGCCAGGGGGTACCAGACAGCAAGCCTTGTCCCCTCCCTCCCCCTGGAGTAGGCAAGCAGTCATGGGACGCTAAAGCCTAATCCTCCCAGCCAGCTCTCAGCGACCCAAGTCCATTCCAGACAGACCGCTGGCGTCATGTGATCAACCGCTGCATGTGAACTGACCAAGTTCTTTTAATAGGAAGGCAATCCTTTTATTCCATGTTACACTAAAGAACTTGGACTTCATGTTTGCAGTTGATCTATGACAGATGCCCCCCCACACTTTTATTTTAGCCTCAAAACAAGTTCCATTTTAATTTTTTGTTCATTCTCAATTTAAATTTTTGGCAGATGTACTGTACTATTAAATCCACATTCTTCATATTTTATGGACTACCCTGTTTCAGCTAGAACAAGTGCACTTCATGTCTAAGCACATACTTTACCCTTAGGCTGCCAACAGAACTAGAACATATAGGAATTTTGGACTGATATATCAGTCCATGGCCATACAAGGGTTAAATGTCATTAGCATCTACCTGTCGCAGTGTGGCCTGAGACTACAGAAATGTATATTTATTAGAGCGCCCCACAATTAATTTGAAATTTAAAATAAAAGAATGACATGTATAACTTATTTTGAGGCTAAAGATTAGAGCAGAAATGTTTTTCCACTCAAAACAGGTATGGGTAAGAAATCCAAATTTTATTCGACAGCATGGACTGAGCTTCTATAAAATACCATCTACTGGAAAAGGCCAAGGCTAGACCGAAATCCAAAGATTTGTTGTATGTGTATATGATTTCAGATCCCAAAAAGTGGGTCTCTATCTTGTGTTATAAAAGTGCTTTCAGAACCTCATTTTATGGCCTGCACAAATGTCAGCCTGATGTGTACTTTAAGGGTCATTACTGTTGATTGAAGCCAGACTGTTGTTTATCATATCATTCCCAGCTACATGATACACAAACAAAATATAATGAGGTCTACATGAATCACGAATCTGGTCTAGTTAAATTTAGCGTTGTTTTTTTGCTCATAAAACCTTTATTCTGGAATAGGAGGCTTTTCATCTGGTAAGAACATTTAGATTTTGAAGAGCAAAAATGGAATATTGGCACAGAGTGCTTTGTTACAACAGAAAAGTTATTTTCTTGTTAAACACTAATGATTTGACTTACTAAATTGCTTTCCCTTTTCTTCCTGTAGCTAAAAATAACTTGTCTGTTGCAAAAGAGGTTTACAGGAAAATGGATGCTGATTACAAGCATGTGGGTACTAAGATTGGTAAGTAAAACCAAAGTAGAACATGCGTATAATTATACAACAACCACTGCTGCTGCTGCTGCTGTCTTGGTGCCTCTTAGTTCCTGATCTGCAGCTGCTCCTGAGAAGAGTGCCATGGTTTAATAGTGCTCTTCAATCAACAGTTCAAAGGTACAGTAAGTCAGCATTAGGTGCAGCAATATTTTGATTCTGGCAGATGTACCCAATTTGAACGTCTTGAGTGCACTGCTGACAGTAAAAATAATTTGGCATCATTGCACCTGCAAAGAACTGACCAGTTTCACTCTTTTGGGTGGTAGCTAAATTAAAGATACTTAGAATTGAATTGTAACACACACACACACACACACACACACACACACACACACACTATATTCATGTGTTTTAGTTATACCTGGTGACACAGTCAAACAAGGAGTCCTGGCTCAAATCTACAGAGAAAACTACTGTATTTTACAGTGAGAAAAGGAAATAGTTCTTCACTCAGTGGGTGGTAGGAATCGGGAATGCACTTCTGACAGGTTTACTAGAGGCTGGTATTAAGTGGCTTTTAAAAGGGTCTGGATAAATGGATGAGTTCTGGAACAGTAAACGGTTATTATCACAAGAGATAGTGAGACGATGGTCTTGATGGACATAGTAGCCTGCTTCCATCCTATTAACAGCTGTATTGTAAGTACCAACAAGCATTTGTCAATGCTGAATGTTGGCTTGCTGGCATTGGCATTGGTAGTGCAGGAGTTAGAGAGATGCATAATAGGACTGGCAGTAAAGTAGTGAACTGATGCCAACCCCAGCCCAACCCTACAGAGAGTGACAGTCATTGTGGTGTGCCTTTGGGTCGTCGGCCATAACGCTCATGCCATTTCACCTCACTCTACCCCGCAGACACCGACAAATGTCATAGTGTGCCTTTAGGGGTCACTGGGCCTTACGCTCACCCAATTCTATAAGGAAATACACTGACATGGGTGCGGTATAGGAGAATGGGGTGAACTTTGGGGCAGAAGAGTCCAAGCACACCTCGATGCCTGTCACTGGCTGCAGGGCGGGGCTGGGGGTGGAATGGCGTAAGCATTACAGCAGACAATGCCAAGTCACACTCCTGACACCTGTCAGTCTCTACAGGGTGGGGTGTTACAGTTGGAAACTGTAATGCCCCGGGCATGTGTTGGTATTTTCACTCCCAATTTTCAATATGGGCTTTTTGTGACCCCACATCATGAACAGTGGCACTACGAGGTCGTTAGCTGAAAGGTGATTTTGCACAGTGACTGTGCCATTTGGCACCACAGGTGCAAAAACACATTTTGGGCAGGATGTGAAAAGTGACAGCTATACTGTTCATAAGGAGGTGTACAAAAATGACAATGTTGAAAATCTGAAGCGAAATTATGAAAAATTGGTGAAGTCATGAGTGTGAGTAGAAACTGCTTAATGCACGCCCATAATGCAATTATTTTGGGGATTTTATTAACCAAATTTTCAACAGCGGCATTTTGGGAACTCTGCTCATGAGCAGTGTCACTGTGATTTTGTTAATCTGTCCCAAACATTGATTTCCCACAGAGACCGCGCCATTGTGTGCCACATGTGTAAAAACACATTTTGGGCAGGATGTGAAAAATGACAGCTGTACTGTTCACAAGGAGGTGTAAAAAAATGGCAGAGTTTAAAATCTGGAGTGAAAATATGAAAAATTGGTGAAGTCACGAGCGTGTGTAGAAACTGTACAACGCACACCCATAATGCAATTATTTTTGGGATTTTTTTTTAACCAAATTTTCAACATAGGCATTTTGGGACCTCCTGTCATGAATGGTATCACTGTGATTTTAGCAATGTGTCCTGAACATTGATTTCGCACAGCGACCGTGCCATTGTGCACCACATGCATGAAAACGCATTTCAGGCAGGATGTGAAAAATGGCAGCTATACTGTTCATAAGGAGGTGTGAAAAAATGGCAATGTTGAAAATCTGCAGTGAAAGTATTAAAAATTGTCGAAGTTACGAGCGTGCTTGGAAACTGCGCAATGCAAGCTCGTAACGCAGTCTTTTTTGGAATTTTTCCACCAAATTTGCAAGATAGGCTTTTTGGGATGCCACCTCATGAACAGTGGCACTGTTATTTTGTTAATCAGTCCCGAAAGGTGATTCCGCGCAGTGACCGTGAAATGACCCTTTGGGACCGAATAACGAGATGACAGTGCACGTGTTCATAAGGTGGGGTCCCAGGAACCACATGTTGAAAATTTGGAGGCAAAATTCAAAACAATGGCTGAGAGATCCACCTAAGTTGAACCTCCCCCCATTTATGCCATTATAGAGCTTACCGGCATTTCTTCAATCATTTCTTCAGCTTTGAAGAGTACAGACATGTTCCTGCTCCACTGAAGATTGCAGCGCTAGACCTCCAGAGGTAAGCATGGGGTGAGGGGGTGGGGAGGCGGGATACGAGAGGGTGGGTGCAGGTTGGGGAGGGGTGCCGCCGACAGCTAGGGACTGTTTTCTTTGTTTCAGGTACAGTAAAAAAAATGAACACTACGGATTGTTTTCTTTTACAGGCATAAGAAAATGTTGGGCACAATGGGGTGGGCTCCTATTGTGCCCCATGACTTTGGGGGGGGTGATGTTGGCCACACTGGGGTGGGCTCCCAGTGTGCCACACAATGGGGTTGGGGGCAGGAACAGGAACATGTGGACGCGGTCGGCTTTTGATCACACTGAGGCACACTGGTGTTGACTCCCTGTGTGCCACACAGTGTTGGGGGGGGAATTAAACATACCGACAGGGTGATTAGGCACCCCTGAATTTGGCTTTCTGGGGATTGTATGTGGTGGAGTGCGGCAGCCTCTGCCATATTTATTGAAATGCTTCACCAGGAAAGGCACATCAGGAGGCACGACATCAGTGCTGCTGCTTGACAAGCGTGTCACTGATTGCAGTGGCATTTTCCTTACAAGTTGTGTCCACTTTACAAAATGCTGGTGTCAGCGCTAGCATGCTGGCTTATTGGGGAATGAGGGATGCACCTATTAAAGCGTGTCCTGCATTCACCACACCTCTGAAATGTGCTACTAGCACAAGACATTGCTTGCACACGCATGCAAGCCAACATAAAAAGGAAGAAGTAATACTTGTACTCACACTCCCAATAGCAATATGTGATACCAGGCAACATTAAGATGTCCTGCAGACCTGAGGGAGGGATGCAACTGATTTTAATAATATATACTTAAAGTAACAAAGTGAATGGTATCCTTTTAATATCCTTTTAACATTGCTCACAGTCACTGTTAGCAGATTCATATTCACTCTTTACATGACCAGGGTTAGAAATTACCATTTTCTGCTTTGTCTGCCAAAGGGGCAAGTGGCTTAATGAAAACAGGATAATATTTAGATTTTCAAGCTGTTTGTAATATTCATGTCAGCTGAAATTATATTCTTACCACTAAATGGTCCTTATTTAACTATACAGGAATAAAAATGTGAAAAAGTGCATTTTGTATTATAGTGCATAGTGGAGCATTGTTCTGTATAGAATTCCTTCTATTTCAAAATTCTGTTGTACCACAGTTCAAAAGTCATGGATTGTGATTGTACCCTTTTGTGGTACAACAACGTTCTGAAACTTCTAGAGACTGTATGAGCCATTTTCATTTGGAAAGTGAAACAACTGTCACATGCACAAATCACATAATACTATACACTACACAAAATATTGGTTGTGCAACTTTATGCAGAACCAGTGTGTTCTGCCACCTCAGAGTTCTGATTCCCATGGGCCTTTCGAGCTTCACTCTTGAGGTCATTGGTATAACACGCTGGTTGTGCATAGTTGTCCATCCAGTATTCTCTATGTTTTTTTGTTGTTGTTCCGTAAGCACTTTTTAGCCACCAGATCCCTGGCAGGTGGCTACGGCCCTGCGAATGGAGGGACACTCTCTCTCCAGTTCTGCTGCTCCCACGCTAGGCAGTCCCTGGTAGTTCCCCCGTGGATTGCCCCCCATAGTGAGGCCAGGAGAAGGTTGTCAGCTTCTCCTCCCTCCTGAAGACCCAATCTGGGTACCGCTTCCTGAAGCGGCAGACCATCGTCAAGCCTGCCAGGGCTTGTTTTTCCTTTTTTGCCTGGCCCCCCCTTCCGATGTAAGGACGTCAGATCAAGCCTCCTGGCCCATACTGCCCTCCAGCCACCACCAGAGGGCAGTCAGCGAGTGGGACCACTAGTCTCCCTCCCCCGAAGAGAGGCAAGCAGTCCTCCAGATGCTCAATCTTCTCTCCCCCCTGCTGACGCCTGGCAGCCCGGGCTCATTCCCAAACCCAGGTCACCGGTGTGGCGCGAGGTATGGCGTCTAGCACCTCAACCCTTAGTGCCACCCTGCCAGCTATTTGCTATGTTTTATGGACAGCATTCTGTACAATTCTCTTCAAGGAGCCCTATATTTATAGTTTTGACTATGTCACAGTGTGTGTGCTCTAAGCACTGTTCTGATAGGTTGATAGCCCATGCTTAGCACTCTGTACACAGACCATGACACTGAAAACTGTACATTACTGGTTCCATGAAGAAAACTGAATCAAATGTTGTCCATACAAAGGAGGCACTAGAAAACATTGTTTTTCACATCAACTTTTATCCAGGTAATGTTAAATAGGGACTATTTAGAGGTATGAATGTAATTTTTGTAACTATGAATGTTATAAGCAACTGCCAGTTAGCAAACATGTCTTTTCCCTTTTCAGTTTTGCATGTGAGTAATTTTAAGCATCCCACTTAAAAGTGTGATTTATTGTGCAACTAATGGTTTTGCCAACCACTGCAGAATGACTTGCTTCTATCTCTAAGTCTGTTTATTTTACTGAGTTCAAATTTCAAAGGTATAACCAGCACCAGTGGCCGCAGTTTGGGGGAAACCTTAGCTTGATATCCTATCAAATATTGCTATCTGGACTTTGTATATCAAAAAATTAGTATGACTGCTCTATCACAAAAAACAAAAACAAAAAAAAAGCAATTTTTTTAAATGTTAGTGCATAAATCAGCACCCCTCCTTCACACAAAGGTGCACTGACTAGATTTTGATATGTGTCATATGAAACATGACTGATTGTCATCAAACTGTGTTAAACTCATATTCCTATCACTGTGTCCCTAGAAAGGCTAAATGGGTGTTTTTTTGGCTTTAAAAAACATGACTGTCGGGGTGTGGCCAGCTAGTAGTGTGGCAGGACATGTGTGACTTGAGCTCTGCCCTAACTAGACAAAAAATGGAACTTAAAACAAACTTTTCTTACTCTTTGTTTATTGTTTTCTCAGTACTCTAGCAAGTTAGAAGTTGTGCTTACAACTTTCCATTAAACTGGGTGGGCTTACGATAAGAAATCCATGCAAACAAACTGCGGAAGGCAGCAGCAAGAAAGGCCAGCAAGCAGGGCCCTCGGAAAGTGGCACAAAAGGCACTTTAGCTATGAATACACTAACTACAGAACTGATACTACAAGATGTATTTCAGGCCATAAAGGCAATGGGTGACTGACTGATTGTCCTCGATAAAAAAGTGGCAGATATCCAAACCAAACTGCAAGTCTGTGAGCAGCAGGCTAATTTAGCTGTTACAGAGGCAATAGAAGCATCTGGCATGGCAGGAAAATCCTCGGCAGCCACCACAGGATTAATAAAATAAAATAGGGCATTCTGGTACTGACTGGAAAATGTTGAAAATCAGAGTGGCAAATCTGAGGGTGATTGGCATGCCTGAAAACGCCCAAGGTGACGAGCCAATTAAATTTATACAGGACTGGCTTACCAGGAACTATCTTTCACCAGCACCCTCTGTCCTTAAAGCCTGTTGTATATCACCCTACAGGGCCCTGGTGAGATCAGAGATGGCGTGAACCTTGCTGGTGGTACTTGGGCAGCCAATTGATAGGGAATGGATCTTGGAAGCAGCAAGATGGTTGGGCCCAGTATCTAGGGAAGATGGGGGAGAGCTTACTATTTCCAGACCGTAGCTTTGCAGTGGGAGCACGTTGCAAAGCTTTTGGCTATATCCATTTCTCTTTAAGAGAGCTGAGGGTCTCCCACAGTTTACAGTTTCCTGACAAATTCAAGGTAATCTATTCAAGGAAAACGTACATTTTTAGCAACTCAAAAGAGGCCGGAACACTGGGGCTCAATTTTCAAAGGACTGAAACTGATGCAAGGTGCCTGCGCGAAATGAAATTGATGCAAGTGTCACCTTGCATCAAAGTTTGTGGCATTCCCAATTTTTGAACACTGGCTGCATCAAAATCAGGAACCTGTGCACTAAATCAACTCTGCGCCACCCCTGCACCTGAAGTGGTGGTGCACCATGTCAAAGAGGACTTGCACCACAGTGGAACTGTAGCATCCCCTAAATTGGGATTCTGAAAGCTTCACTGTGGACACAAGTTCTGGCTGTGGTTAGACCAGCCCAAAAGCCCTTTTGCCACAGGCCAGGACTGTGCCAGGTGAGGGGGGTACACCTCTCATCCTGACTGGTCTTGGTCCACTGTGCCCTGATGTGGCTATATCAGGTGAATTTTGCAAAGCTCACCTGATGCAGGGTGCTATGGTGCACATGCAGTAGTGGCAAGGACAGTCACAGACCCACAGAGCATGCCAGCCATACAGTTCTTATAAAAAGCAAGCATTTGTCAATGACGAATGTTGTCTCACTGGCATTGGCATTGGTAGTGCTGGAGGTAGAGACATATAATAGGAATGGCAGTGAAGTATTGAAGGGACGCCAACCTCACCCCCACCCTGTAGAGACTGACAGGCATTGGGGTGTGCCTTTGGGTCATCAGCTGTAACGCTCATGCCATTGTACCTCACCCTACCCTGTATACACTAAGTGTTGTGGTGTGCTTTGGGGTCTTTGGGCCTTATACTTGCCCCATTCCATAAGAAAATACAGTGAGGTGGGTGCAGTATAGGATAATGGGGTGAACTTTGTGTTTGGAAACAGTGCAAGGCATACCACGATGCCTGTCGCTGGCTGCAGGGTGGGGGTAGGGGTGGAATGACATGAGCATTACAGCCGATGATCCCAAGTCACACCCCTGACACCTGTCAGTCTCTACAGGGTGGGGTGCTACAGCTGGAAACCCTAACACCAGAGGTGTGTGTTGGTATTTTCACTCCAAATTTTCAACATGGGCTTTTTGTGAGCCCACCTCATGAAAAGCAGCACAATCAGTTTGTTAGCTGAAAGGTGGTTTTGCACAGCGGCTATGCCATTTGGCGACACAGGGAAGAAAACTCATTTTGGGCAGGATGTGGAAAATGACAACTGTATTGTTCATGAGGAGGCATAAAAAAATGGCAACTTTGAAAATCTGGAGTGAAAATGTGAAAAACTGGTGAAGTCATTAGCATGCATATAAACTGCGCAACACAAGCCCGTAACCCAATTATTTTTGGGAGTTTGTTAGCCACATTTTTAACATAGGCATTTTGGGATCTCCCCTCATGAACAGTGTCACTGTGATGTTGTTAATCTGACCCAAAGATTGATTTCCTACAGCGACCACGCCATTGCGCGCCACAGGTGCGGAAACATATTTTGGCAGGTTGTGAAATTGACAGCTGTACTGTTCATAAGTGTGAAAAAATGCCAGTGTTGAAAATCTAACATAGAAATATTACAAATTTGCAAAGTTACAAGGGTGCGTAGAAACTGCTCAACGCACACTTGAAACACAGTCATTTTATGGACTTTTGGCACCAAATTTTCAACATAGGCATTTTAGGACCTCTGCTCATGAACAGTGTCACCGTCATTTCCTCAAACTGTCCCAAAAACTGATTTCGTACAGTGACCGCTCTATTCTGCGCCGGACGTGTGGAAACACATTTCGGCCAGGATATGTAAAATGAAACAAAATAAGAAAAGAGCTCAGGCTGCGCTCAGTGTGTAAGGGGATGCGCTGAACAGTGGCTGGCCAGTCGAAATCAATAAACAATATGAGGATTAGTATTTCAATTCAATTCAATTCAATTCAACTTTATTTTTAAAAGGCGCTTTTCTTAAAATCAAAGCGCCTGTACAGATACATATAACAATAAATATAATAAGTCAAACTAATAAAAATCCTTAAAAGCTATATTAAAAAGGTGGGTTTTCAGCGCTCCCTTAAAACTAAGGATGGTCGGGCAATCTCACACCTGACGAGGTAGAGAATTCCACAGGGTAGGTGCCATAAAACTAAAGCGATCTAGCACCAGATGTTTTCAAAGCGTACCCTGGGAATCTCTATCAATCCTAAATCAGTGGATCGGAGAGAGGCGAGAGGACTATAGGGGCAAAGGAGCTCTTTCAGGTAGGTAGGTCCCAGATCATGTAGGGCTTTATAGGTCAGCAAACTGGCCTGAAGGTACTCCTATTAACACTGGCAGCCAGTGGAGTCTCATGTGGAGCACAGGCATTATGTGACTGGATCTAGAAACTCCAGTCAACAGCCTGGCTGCCGCATTCTGCACCAACTGCAGGCCAGTTCAACCCGATAGCCCTAGGTATAGGGAGTTACAATAGTCAAGCCGGGGAGAGTAACAAAGGCGTGGATCAGTGTTGGAAGGTCTCTGGAGGAACCAAGTGCTTCACCCTGGCAATATTCCTCAGATGAAAAAAGGAAGTTTTATGACCGCTGACACCTGGGATTTAAGTGTCAAGCGGTCATCAATTATTCGCCAAGATTTCGCACCTGGTCTGAGGTCGTCAGCTGGACACCTCCAAGCCATAGGCCTGAGGGTGATCCCTCTGGCAGACCCGCCTCACAGCGACCTTTATCCACAACCAACACCTCAGTTTTCTCTGGGTTTAACCTCAGCCAACTCCCATTCATCCAGTCTTGGATTTCTTCAAGGCAGTTATTAAATACCGACAAGGCAGCGTCCTGACCGGGCACAAAAGACATATACAGCTGGGTATCATCTGCATAGCAGTGAAAACCCAAACCGTACCGTCTAATAATCACCCCCAATGGTAGCATATACACCGAAAACAACATGGGTGCTAAAATGGAGCCCTGCGGTACCCCACAAGGCAGGGAGAATGATGCTGAGGAAAAAATTCCTGACACCACTCTCTGAGTCCTACCCTCAAGGTAAGATTGAAACCATCTGAGGACCGTACCAGACAGTCCACAGACTAACCGCAGGTGCTCCAACAACACACCATGGTCAACGGTGTCAAACGCTGCAAAGAGATCAAGTAGTACCAAGATGGATCGGGTCCCACGATCTCTTGCCATTAGAGGTCATTTAGTACCGTGACGAGCGCTTGTCTCGTACTATGCCTTTCCTAAATCAGACTGGAATGAATCGTAGATATTGTTGTTGGTCAGATGATCCTCCTAACTGCACTGCGACCACTTTCTCAATAACTTTACCACAAGGGTAAGTTAGAGACTGGCCTGTAATTTGCTAGACAGTATGGGTTTAAGGAGGGTTTCTTTAATAGAGGCTTAACTATAGCCTCTTTAAGGGGATCTGGAAAATTCCCCCTCTCCAAAGACTTCCATACTATCAAAGCTAGGACTAGGCCAATCTTATCCACGCAACCCACTAAGAGGCGTATGGGACCAGGGTCCAAATCACAGCAGATCAGTCACAGTGCTCGAATGATTATCACAACATCCTCGATTATGGGAAGGCTGAAGTCAGACCATTCCAACTGGGTGTTTGCCATCTCCTGACGACCACCGCCACTCCCATTAGGAGGGGAAGAGCGAATGTCCGATCTGATTTTGACAACCTTATCTGCAAAGAAGAGAGCAAACTCCTCACACCATTCTTGAGATAAGGCTCTTCTGGGTTGAAGACAGACTGGATTGCACAGTCTGTCCACAGTCCGAAAGAGCTGAGCCAGTCTATTCTGTGCAGCCGCTATCTCTCTGGACAGGAATTCTGCCTTCTTACGAGAGATTGCGGATTGATAGACCAAATAATGGTCCATCAAACTAAGCTTGTCATCATCACGACCGGACTTTCGCCAACGCCTCTCCAGCCTTCGCCCAACTCTCCTCAATTCCCTCATGGTCTCATCAAACCAAGGAGACCTGGGGCGAGGAGTAAGAGGACGAACACGAACTGGTGCAATAGAATCCAGGGCCCCTGTTACTGCCTCATTATAGGCATGTACCAGATCACCTGGATCCATGCAATCTATCGGTAGGCTTGATAGGTCCAACACCGCCATCAGGTCTTCTGGGGATACACCCCTCAAAGGGCGGTATCGAACCATCTCCGTGGGGGCAGACATAACAGGGGTGGCCTCAAAACTGAAACTAATGGAGTGATGGTCTGACCATCCAACCGGTTCCACCACCAAGTCAGATATCCCCATCCCCAGAAGGAACACCAGATCCAATGAGTGTCCACCCACATGGGTCGAGGAGGAAACCACCTGTGTGAAGCCCAGTGATATCATCAACTGAAGGAAATCTTGACCAAACCGAGAGAATTCATCGTCGACCCAAGCATTGAAGTCCCCCAGAACCAACCATCTGGGGGACCCCAATGTTAGGTCGACAATGAAGTCTGCGACTTCCTGCAGAAAAACATTCTCGTCACCTGGTGGACGGTACACGAGGAGTATCCTGCACCCCACACCCTCGCCCACAGTGTACTCAAAGGATCTGGTGACTCCCGCTGGCACCTCCACCAGACCAGTTCTGACTTATAACACATAGCAACACCGCCCCTACGATCCTGCCTCGAGTGTATCACAATTAGCCGAATTGCCGCGGCTAATACAGGGCCCAGCATTTTCATCCAGCTGTCTCGAGATGCACCAGGTCAGATGACTCCAACAAGATCAGCTATAACAGCCGCCTTGTTTTAATAGACCTGGCATTGCATAACACCGCTCGAGTAGGACAAACCTCCGATAATGACCAGCCTACCTGCTGGTCCAAGCCAGAACCCTTGGGTATGGGCACAAGACAGGGAGGACCCCTCTCCCATGCCCATTTTGCCCCAGGGCGTCTCCTTGACCCTACAATCCCAATCCGCCCACTCCTTTCCATTCCCCCTCCAGCATGGACCCTCCGTCTCCTTCTCGCAATCCCCAAAGCCCTACATTTCCTGTAAACTTCAGCTGACAACGGGGGACAGGAGAAAGGACGGAGGTCCCTAAGCATAGAGGGGGAATAATACCCGGCCGCCTTTATAATTACTCCAGCACATTTTACACTACACTAAAAATAAAACAATAATCACAATAAAACACAAAATCTAGCAATTCTAGTGCTGTTAAAATTATCAACATCTATTATAATTATAATTCTACCCCCCCCACAGTACTCTCACCACTGCAGGGAGAGGAGCACACCACCTAAAACTACTAAAAAATTACCCTATATCTCTAAAACTTATCTAACCATACATTCATTTAGTACAGAAATAGTGCAGACTGACGACGGAAGGTTAACTAACAATGTTCAAAGTCCTTTTGATTTTGAAGTTTAGTAGCGCTCCACAGAACAAAACAGCCACCAAACGATACATTTAAACAACTGTTGTTGTATTTAATTACCACCTTGTGAGAGCCCCTATTGTTTGGTGGCTGTTTTGTTCTGTGGAGCGCTACTAACCCTCGTATTGTTTATGTAAAATGAAAGATGTACTGTTTATCAGGAGACGTGGAAAAATGGCAATTTTGAAAATCTGGAGTGAAAATATTATACATTCACGAAGTTACGAGAGTGTGTGGAAACAACACAACGCGCGCTTGTAAAACAGCCATTTTTAGGATTTCTTTCACCAAATTTGCAATAAGCTTTTTGAAAGCCCCCCTCATGAACAGTGGCATTGTCGTTTTGTTACTCGGTCCCAAAAGGTGATTCCGTGCAGTGACTGCAAAATCACCTTTCAGGACAGAATAACGCCATGACAGTGACTGAATTCATGAGGAGGGGTCCCAATAACCCCATGTTGAAAGTTTGGTGCAAAAATTCCCAAAAATGCCCGCGATATGCACCAAAGTTGAAAAAACCCTATTTATTCCATTATACAGCTTACCGGCATTTCTTCAGTTCAAGGTCAGCTTTGAAGAGTGCAGAGCGTGTTCCCGGTCCACCGAAGATCATTGCACCAGACTCCGGAGGTAAGTATGGAGTAGGGGTGTGGAGCGGCATAGTGCGCCAGAGGGTGGGTGTGGGTTGTGGGAGGGGGCAGGGAGACTGCGAGGGACCGTTTTCTTTTTTTTACAGGTTAAAAAAAGAAAAAACATTGCAGGAAGGTTTTATTTTTCAGGGGATTTGGCACACTGGGGTGGGGTCCCAGCATGCCACCTAAGTGTTTTGAGGGGATGCTGTAGCCGACGGGGGATTGGGCACCCCCTTAGGCACACAACGAAAGCGGGGGCGCAAGAGCTGAGGGGAATTGGGCACCCCCCTCGGCACATAACAAATGGGGGGTGCATTATGCCGATGGGGAGTGGGCTCCCCTGTTGGAACATACTCTGGGGCAGAGCATGCCGACAGGTGGATTGGGCACCCCCAAAGTCAGCAATATGGCAGGCAGTGTGTTGTCATGTTACAGTTTGTTTTCTCACCAGGGAAAGCACACCAGGAGGTCCACTGTGTATGACGAGCTTTGCTCGCATTGCAGTGGACCTTTCCTTAGATGTGCTCACCACATTATGTATGCATGGTGTGGCACCAGCATGTGGGCTTATTGGGGACTAAGGGACGCACCTACTGATGCATGCCCTGCATTCGCCCAACAGTGACCGTGCCTCCAAATCTGCTTCTACTGCAATATGTTGGCTGCACATGCGTGAGCCAACATAAAAAAAAAAAGATAGCACTACTGGCTAGTAGTTATGATTTTAGTCTTGCATTTGTCAATCTGTCACAAGCCCTAAATTCAGCACCGAAATGAAAGGGGACAGAATGCTTCTTAATCAAGGCGAATAAATGGAAAATCAACTGAGCTGTGAAATCACCCTGTCATTTAAAAACTAAAAATCTGTGCTTGACACAGTACTTGTACTCACTTCACCACAGAAGCTTCCACTTCCTGCAATTCAGTCCTAAGGGAAAAAAAAACTACAAAAATCTGTCTAGTGGCCCAGGATTCCTGCCGATAACATTCCCTGACAGCTTCCAAGGATTGGCAAAAACATAGACTGCCCTTGGCTGCATAGTATGCGGTGCCTCTGTGGTACAGGATAGGTACCCACTTGCAGATTTGAGGTGCTGCCGATGCACAGCCCTATGTGTAGTGGCATATGTCATGCACAGCTGCTGTAGTACCATGGCAGGTGGGTACTGCACTTCTAAAGCCAGGTGGCTGACTGTGCCACCAATACAGAATGAGCTGTAAAGGATAATATGAAAACATACGTGTGGCAGCTCCATCCCTGTCAGAATGCTGGAATGTTGTGGACGCTGCACTGTTACATGTATGGTGGGTGTGTACAGTAAAACACCCACATATCTAAAGTTGACATTCTCTGATGTTGAGGTGAGACAAGGGCGCGACTGTGCTGGTGGTTCCCACTGATCCTTGCAGAAGCCTTATACGAATATTGGAGGCTGTCAGCTTCAGATATGCGGCTGTTTTATTGTACGCACCTACCATACATGCAACAGTGCAGTGTCCACAATGTTCCAGTTTGGTGGTAAGGATGGAACTACCACACTCATGTCTCCAAATGATCCTTTACAGTTTTTTTCCATATTGCTGGCACAGTCAGCCACCTGGCTATAGAAGTGCGGTACCCACCAGCCATGGTACTACAGCAGCTGTGCATGACATATGCCACCACACATAGGGCTGTGCTTTGGGGGCACCTCAGATCTACAAGTGGATACCCATCATGTATCACATGGGCACCACAACTGTGCAGTCGGGGGCAGACTGTGGTTTTTGATGATGCTTGGAAGCCATCAGTTTATGTTCTCGGCAGGAAGCCTGGGCTACCAGACAGGTTTTTGTAGTTTTTCTTATTTAGGAGCAGATTGCTGGAAGTGGAAACTTCTGTGGAGAAGTAAGTGCACATACTATGTCATGCATAGATTTTTAGTTTTTAAACGCCGGTGATTTCACAGCTCAATTGATTTTTCCTTTATTCACCAGCCTTGACTTGAAAAGTATTGTGTCCCCTTTCATTTAAGTGCTGAATTTAGGGCTTGTGGCAGATGGACAAATGCAAGACTACAATCTTAACCACTAGCTAGGAGAGCTTCTTGTGTTTTTTTTTTTTTATTTATTTTTTTTTTATAAGAACTGTATGGCTGGCATGCTCTGTGGGTCTGTGACTGTCCTGGGCACCACTATGTGGTGCATCATTGGACCCTACAATAGGTAGGCTTTGCAAAACCAGCCCCATATGGCCACTATAGGGCACAGTGGACCAATACTGGTCAGGATGAGGGGTGTTTCCCCTCCCAACATTCACATCCTGGTGCCTTCTTTCCATGGGCAGGATGGGATCATGGCACCCTCCATCAAACCCTCCCATGCGCCATTGGTTTAGCACAACACTCCACCTGTGGTGACCCTGGGGACTTTTATACTGGGACTTCTGTTGTACCAAAATCCAGAGTAGAGTCCCTGGTACACCCGAAGTTTGCCACTGGTGGGGGTGTGGTGCAACCTGTTGTGATCTAGAGACCTTTCAAAATTCGGGCCCCTGCTGTCTACTACGCAAAATGGGCTTGCACCAAATGTTTGGCATAAGGTGCCATACATTTGGAAACATGTCACAAATGAACCTGATCTTTGTGAATTAGGCACAGGTTACAACAAAGAGGTCAGCACAGCTGAGCTGACAACCGGATTTGACACAATGCTTGGCACAAGCCATGTGTTGCCTTTTGTGAATCTGGCCCCCTTTGTGTCTCCCTCTGTATTATAATACTCTGCACACTTGATACAGATGTAGAAGCACTGGTTATCCTATACAAACTGTTTCACATAAAAATGTTCTTTGCTTTCCTGCAAGTGCTTATTCAAGAAACTGTAATTTGCTCCAGGTCAAAATGGCGCTGACCTCATTTTCCCCCACTATTCCTTCAAGCCAACAGTGAACTGACACTACTCATAGACTGCTTTTCTCAATAATATTATTCCTATTTAATTTATTTGAATGTATGCTTAAAGCTGTGTACAGGGAAGAGGGGACATGCACCAGATAGTTATTACTAGTTTTGCAGTAGAGAAACTTTAAATGCCAGCTTTGTATTTGACTTATTTATGTGCCGTAGATTAATTCTCTTGTCATTCCCATTCCCAAGGTTATAGGTCTGAGGGGAATGAGGCAAACTAGGACAGAATGTCTCTTAAACATGGTGATCTCCTCACAGCTCATTTTCCGCACTGCAAGGACGAGGTGGGTTGGCGCTGTTGTCCCTCCTCTTGGGGTGCAGGATAGCTGGTAAAGCCGAAGGAGCACGACCACATCAACAGCAAAAGATGACATCTTAGGAGTGCACCATGCCTGCTGAGGTACAGGATTTTTGTTTCCTTCATTGGCCCTTGCCTCCTACGTAACCGATCAGACCACACCATAATATACCATGTGAGCAATTTACTTTCTTCGTTATCTGTGTCATTTAATTGCTTGTCATGTCCTCTCACTCTAGATTAATCTGCCATTTTATCTTATAAAAAACCATAAAATATAAGTTAAACAAAAAGGAAAACGTGACAGTTAGGCCCACCATCTCCAGTTTTTGCACAAAAACAGTTGTTATTATGCTACCTATAAAACAGCTGTATGGATTTTCATAATATTTTGATTTTCAGTTATCGGGGCAACATAAATGCTTCAGCATGAAAAAATGTGCATGTGGACATATGAATTTAGAAAAGAAAGAGGACCGGCCCCTGATCAAATAATTTTTCCTCCTACTCAGTGGGAATACCCTGTCCCCCTCTTTTCTTCAGGGCACTTATCTAGTTTAAGCTTGGATGTAGAAGCAATGTTGAGGGATACCACTGGAAATCTTTTCCAAGTGTCCAGCCCTCATTCTGTCAAGTAATTCTTCCTGATGTTTTCCTTCAGTCTTCCCTATTTCAGAGACACTGCACGTCCCCATGTCCTCTCATCCTTATGCATTCTAAAGAGCATCATTTGATCTGCTGGTATTATCCTTTTCCAATATTGCTATACTGTAGTCTTGTCCCCCCTCCCCCCCGAGTCTCCTATTTTCCATGAAAATTCCTAGTTATGCCAGTTGGTCCTCATAGCCCATGTTTTCCAGCCATTGAGCCACCTTGGTCGTTCTCTTCTGGCCCTTCTCAATCCTGTTGACATATTTCCTCAAGTATGGGGATCAGAATAATACACTCTGTTCAAGCTGGAGTCTCACTGCGGATCTATACAAGGGGTAAAACAATATCTCTTAATCTGCTTATGGAGTTTATCTTGATGCGCACTTATTTGCTGCTACCTCCGACTGTTACTCCATTTAAAGCAGTTGTTGATGATAATCCTCAAGTCATTTTACTGTTGATTACCAGCAATCTCTGTGTTATTTAGTTAGTATTTTGCTTTTATATTCTTGTTACCTAGATGCAGCACATTGCATCTTCAAAAATTAATTGTCATTTACCATTTTTCTGCTCCTTTACAGAGCATTTCCAAATTTATTTTGCATATTATTAACCTCCTACTTGAATGAAACTACCCTTCCTGCATTTTAAAATGGTCCCCTTTATTAAAATTAGAAATACTTTAAGTGAAAAGTGCAAACATTTGTTTTTATAATTACATTTATATTTTTTCAAAGGTGTCATTCCCCTTCCCTAAAAAATGGTCCAAATTGCGGCCCTCTCTTTCCTATCCAGGCACTGTAAGAAAATATTTTAAGGACTCAACCCTATCTAACAGCCACCCCACCCACCTCCAAAATGACATTTCAATTTATAAATTCTCACAGATTAATTTAAGTAGGAGAATTTTTGTTTATTTTCCAAAAAATATAATCAGTTCAGCTCTTCCCTGCTTGAAGTAGCTATCCCTGCAGACATTGCATCTTTGCATCCCTCATTGAAAATGGCTGAGTGAAGACAGAGCAGCAAACAGAGTTGTACATTTTAAAAGGCAGGAAATGATGCCTCTGTTGGTAATTTCTTGGCAGTTTGGGTATGTGAGAGTCACTCAGTCGGTGCCCCATGCTCCATACCATGTAATTTTAAAAATAAATACTGCATTTCAGAAAACCAGAAAGAGAACAAGTTGTAGGGCAGATCGGCAGGTGGGCAAAAGAACTAAACACAAACTTTTTTATTCAGATGAGAAAACCTGCTTCTTCAATTCATCTGTAAGGATTTTTAGGAAACAATGTAAATTATTTTTTGGGAAGTAGAGGGTATGGGTGGTTCATAAACTATTTAACTTCATTATCTGGGCAGGGCAAAGAGGAATCAGATATTTTTTTTAACATCAACCCATCTTGTACTGGAAAACAAAATTATAAAATGGGCAGGACTGAGATAGGAAGGGTGAGTTTACAGAGCTGGGTGGCCAGGTTTTTTTCTTCTTCTTTTGGTAAAGACAGTAGGGAGAATTGATCTGTGTGGAGGTGGTGGGTCTAATGTAAGAAAAAACATGGCAGCATGAAAATGTGAAGGTTCTAAGAGACAGATGTAAGGATTTTATGTAGCTGATTAGGTTGGCTGTTTCTTTTGTTGTGGTTTTATTGAAGGATTTGCCATGGTTAGCGACCAGTCAGCTTGCTTAAATAATCTTACCCATTTTTATATTGTCAATTTTGCCGCCACCATCACCTTACCTCTGAACCTTAAACCCCCAAATGCAGAACATTGTGCCTCAAATTGTGGGACAAAAAGGTGAACTGTGGAATAATTCATCAACTCTTTGAGAGAAAAGCTTAGAACATGGTGGAACTGTATGGTCTTGTGTTCACAAGATTTGCTGTTCCTTGAGCAACACATTATTAACACTTTCTGTTTGGAGTTTCCTTTAAAATGTTATCATAGAAAGTGGGACAGCATCCTCTCAATGGCTTCTCTAAGATAAAATGAGGAACTGTCCCTCGCTTTGCGTGACACTTGAGAGGTAAAGAGAATAGGGAGAGTTGAACTGTGTGGAGTCTTCAATGTCTTTGTAAGCGACATTGCAGAGGGACTGGAAGGAAAAGTATGTCTCTTTGCAGATGACAGAAAGATCTGCAACAGAGTTGATGCACAAGGTGGGGTGGAAAGAATGAGAAGGGACTTGGCAAGGTTAGAGGAATGGTCAAATGTATGGCAGCTTAGATTTAATGCTATGAAGTGCAGTATAATGCACCTGGAAACAAAACCCAGGGAAGCGTACACAATGGGGTTGAGATACTAACAACAACAAAAATGGAAAGGGACCTGGAGGTAATCATATCAGATGACTTAAAGGTGGGCAAGCAATGTGAACGGGCAGTAAGGAGGGCTGGGGGGATACTGGGATGCATAGGGAGAGGCATCACCAGTAGAAAACAGGAAGTTGTTATCCATCTATACAGACAGCTGGTGAGACCCCATCTGGAGTACTGTGTGAGTTCTGGAGACCCAATCTCCACAAGGACATAGACAAGATGGAAGCTGTCCAGAGGAGGGCAACTAAAATGGTGCAGAGTCTGCACCGGAAGACATATGAAGAGAGACTAAAGGAGTTTAATATGTATAGCCTCGAGGAAAGGAGGGAGAGGGGGGACATGATAGAAACTTTCAAGTACCTCAAGGGAATCAACAAAGTCCAAGAGAGTAGCATCTTTCAAAAAAAGAGGTGCAAGCACAATTTGAAGATGGGGGCAGCTCAGAGGTAATGTGAGAAGTATTTTTCACAGAGGGTTGTGGATGCATGGAACGGCCTTCCGGAGGAGGTTGTGGAGTCAAAAACAGCGGTTGAATTCAAGCATGCATGGGACAGCCATAAGGCAATTATAGGGGGTGGGGGTAGAAAGAAGTAGGCTGCTGGTTAACTAGGATCTGCAGCTTATCCATTAGGTAGGGAATTGGGCAGACTGGGTGGGCCAAGCTGTCCTTATCTGCCATTGAATTCTATGTTTCTATGTATGGCCACCGCCATCTCCCTCAGCTAATCAAAAGTGGTTTAGCATCCTGGTCTTGAGTTTGGTGAATTAACTTCCCATATCACCTCAGGTTCAGTCCTGTTATAGTTACTGTTATCCACTGGCTCCCCAATGTTTACTGCTCTGATTATGTTGTTCCCACTACTCGGCAGCAGATCAGAAACTACATACCATATTATTTCATGCTCAACAACCACAGAGCAAAACAGTCCATCACAACTGACAACAACTGATCACTGCTTTCCCTCAGGCGTTTGCCATCTGCCAGTCAATTTCAGGTAGGTTGAACTCTCCCATAAGGACCGTGAGCTCCTAGTTGTTGCCCTTGTCTCTCCCCAGTCATGCTGTGCCATATTACAAGTATGCAGCACTTAGGCCTGAGTTAGTTGCCACCTGGGTGACCTATGGTAGCTGCACTAACAAAGACACAAAGCTGCATATGTCTGCTCTTCCCCAACTGGTGCAACATTTGCACCTCTGGTCAGGGGTGGGGTGGAACAGAGGCATGGCCATGTGAGCCACCCCAGTACACTTATGCATAAAGCCTGCTATGAAAGACTTTATGCGCACATTGGGTTGGAGTCTTACACTAGTGAACAGACTCTCATACCCCATACACATGCTGAAAACAACACAAGTAGGGCCTATTGCCCAGGGCTCCAGCCTTCACCTAGCTCTTCACCTTACCATGAAGTGCTGAACCAAACTGAGCTGGTGATCGGTGGCTATTTTTTAATTCTTGTAAAACAATTCCCCAAAATCAATATGGCACTCCAAGTCCTGGATTGCCATAGTAGGGGATCTACCTCAGAGCTGTACTGGGCTTCTGACTGGAAGCCCAATGTCCAGCCAACTCCATCCCTGGGCTGCCTCTTCTCTTCTGCACTGCGATGCACTTGAGTGAAAAGGCTTTCAGGTGTTGTGAATTTTGGTGTTGTGTTTTTTTTGTTCTGAATATGCAGTGATGAGCTGCATGACCTCATATGAGCCTTTTCTGCTGCATACTAGGCCCAATACCTCAGAGGTTGCCAAGAAAGAGGAGAGGCTGGACCAGGGTGGGCTCAAGGAGGGAGAAGGTGGTGGAACAGAGTTGCATCCCTCCAGCTGTACCTCCCCACAGTTCATTTGCTCTTCTGGTGGATAGTGGTTCCTCTATGGAGGCAATCGCAGTGGAGACCAAGGAGGATGCTGGGAACCTTTACAAAGGAGACCCACAGGAGGCTGGCATGGGACCCCACAGGGGAAGGAAACAACTCCTGGTGGGGGACTCAATCATTAGGGGGGTAGAATAGTGGAGGAAGGGGAGAGGGCGGTAAGGTGCCTTCCTGGTGCCACGGCTTAAAGGACAGGAAGCTAATCCTCAGGATCATGGGAGGAGCTGCACTAGGGAGGGAGCTGGATGTCATTGTCCACCTAGGGACAAATGACCTGGCTAGGAATGGGATCAGAGCAGTGCAAGAGGAGTTTGTAGAGTTGGGAAGGGGCCTTAGACAAGTAGCGCATACGGTAACCTTCTCGGAGGTGCTGCCTGTCTATGGCAAGGGAGATGCTAGGGCACTTCCTCACCAGGGAATTCAATGAGTGGTTGAAAAACTGGTGTGGAGCTCAGGGTTTTGGCTTCATTGGGACTGGGGAGCACTGGGAGGATGCAGACCTATACTGGTGCGATGGTCTGCATCTGTCCAGGGGGAACCAGGATCCAGTGAGAGGTTTAATGCTTCATTGGCAAGCATTTAAACTAGCCAAGAGGGGAGGCACTGAAAAGGAGCAGGGAAATCTGAGCCTTCCCCCACAAAACATGATGATTAGTGAGGTAAACACCAAGGTACAGAAGTTATTAGGGAGCAGAACAGATTTAAATGTAAAAAAAGACAAAGGCAGTAAGGACAGAAATGGGGCTAAAAGGGGTAAGGCTATCAAAAAGTGGAGGTTGATGAGTACCAATGCACGTAGTCTGTGTAACAAGCTCCCTGAACTAGTGGCCTTGATGGAAGAGGGTTGTCTGGATATTGTAGCAGTCACAGAAACATGGTACACAGAGAACCATGACTGGGATGTCAACATACCAGGATACACAATCTACAGGAGGGACAGGGAGGGTAAAAGAGGAGGAGGAGTAGCTCTCTATGTAAAGGAAGGATCAAAGCAACAGAACTAAAGAGTAAACAGGGAGCAGATGAGGCACTTTGGGTCACCCTGGAGACAGGAAATGGCACTAAATCCGCATGGGGTTGTATACAGACCCCATCTCAGGGGAGGGATGGACAAGGAAATGATAGAAGGCTTCTTAGAATGGCAGAAAAAGGAGATATTGTTGATGGGGGACCTGAATATGCCAGATGTTAACTGGAGCACCTTTGCTGCAGGCACATCCAAGAGCAGGGTCATTCTGATGCCCTACAGGGGCATGCCTCAGACAGCTAGTATTGGAACCCACTCGGGAGGGAGCAATCTTAGACCTGGTACTCTCTAATGGGGATGGAGAAAGAATCTCAGATTTAGAAGTGGGTAGCCATCTGGGAACAAGCGACCTCCAAACAGGTGGTTCACGATAAACACAGCCATACAATCAAGCCATACGAAAGCAAGAGTACTGGACTTTAGGAGGGCTGACTTTGGGAAAATGAGAGAGTGCCTCAGAAAAGCACTAGCAAATAGGCAAGAAGGAGGGGTGGAGGAACAATGGGGAGTGATCAAAATAGCCATCACAGAGGCAACAAGCCTTTGTGTAAAGCAAATCAATAAAACACAACGAAGGAAAAAAACGCCATGGTTCTCAAAAGAGGTGGCAGGGAAGGTTAAGGAGAAAAGGACAGCATTCAGGAAATATAAGGAAACACAGAAGGAGCAGGACAGAGAACTTTATCAGTTAAAGCAGAAAGAGGCTGGGAAGGCAGTCAAAATAGCAAAGGCCCAAACCGAGGAAAGGATAGTCAATTCTGTTAAGAAGGGGGATAAGACCTTTTATAGGTACATTAGGGAGCGAAGAAAGACCAAAGGAGGGATACTGAAGCTTAATAAAGGGGAGGAATGTGGTAGAGGGTGACAGTGAAAAGCAGGATACTGAATGAATATTTCTGCCTGAGCTTCACAAAGGAAGAGGAGGGGAGGTACCTAAACCAAACAAGAGAAACACTCTGAAGACGGGGTCGATACCAGTCCATTTACAGAAGAAAGGGTTCTGAAAGAACTAATAAAATTGAAGGTGGACAAAGCAATGGGGCCTGATGGGATTCACCCAAGAATTCTAAAAGAACTAAGGGTAGAACTAGTGACACCGCTGACTACTCTCTTTAACAAATCATGGGAGGATGGGGTGGTACCCGAGGACTGGAGGAGGGCAGATGTGATTCTTCTTCTTCTTCACAAAAGTGGGAGCAGGACAGAGGCAGGAAACTACAGACCAGTTAGTTTGACCTCTGTGGTAGGGAAAATGATGGAATCACTTCTGAAGGAAAGAATTGTTGAATACCTAGAGGCCAGTGGGGTACAGGACCCAAGGCAGCATGGATTCACGATGGGAAGGTCATGTCAGACAAATCTAATAGATTTCTTTGACTGGGTGACCAAAGTAGTAGACCAGGGAGGGGCTGTGAACATGGCCTACCTAGATTTTGCAAGGCATTTCATACAGTCCCACACAAAAGATTAATACACAAGATAGCCAGCCGGTGGGGTCCCAAGGTGGTAGCCTGGATAAAAAATTGGCTAGACAACAGGACGCAAAGGGTAGTAGTAAATGGAGCACACAGTGAAGAAAGGAGGGTTACTAGCGGGCTACCGCAGGGTTCAGTACTGGGACCGGTCCTTTTTAATGTCTTTATAAGTGACATTGCAGAGGAACTGGAAGGAAAAGTATGTCTCTTTGCAGATGACACAAAGATCTGCAACAGGGTTGATACACAGGATGGAGTGGAAAGGATGAGAAGGGACTTGGCAAGGTTGGAGGAATGGTCAAATGTGTGACAGCTCAGATTCAATGCAAAGAAGTGCAAGGTAATGCACATGGGAAACAAAAACCCAGGGGAAGCGTACACAATGGGGGGTGAGATACTGACAACAGTAAAAATAGAAAGGGACCTGGGGTAATTATATCAGATGACCTAAAGGTGGGCAAGCAATGTGAGAAGGCAGTAAGGAAGGCTGGGGGATACTGGGATGCATGGGAAGAGGCATCAATAGTAGAAAACAGGAAGTTGTTATCCCTCTGTACAGACAGTTGGTGAGACCCCATCTGGAGTACTGTGTGCTGTTCTGGAGACCCCATCTCCGCAAAGACATAGACAGAGTGGAGGCTGTCCAGAGGAGGGCAACCAAAATGGTGCAGGGTCTGCACCAGAAGACATACGAAGAAAGACTAAAGGAGCTTTATATGTATACCCTTGAGGAAAGAAGGGAGAGAGGGGACATGATAGAAACTTTCAAGTACCTCAAGGGAATTAACAAAGTCCAAGAGGGTGGCATCTTCCAGAAAAAGAGATGTGCAAGAACAAGGGGTCACAATTTGAAGATTGAGGGGGGATGGCTCAGAGGTAATTTGAGGAAATATTTTTTCACTGAGAGGGTTGTGGATGCATGGAACAGCCTCCCTGAGGAGGTCATGGAGTCAAGAACAGTGGGGGACTTCAAGAACGCATGGGACAGGCATAAGGCAGTCCTAGTGGGGGGTAGGAGGACGTAAGCTGTTGGTTATCTAGGATCTGCAGCTTATCTGTTAGGTAGGAAAATGGGCAGACTAGGTGGGCCAAGCAGTCCTTATCTGCCATCAAATTCTATGTTTCTATGTTTCTAATACAGCTTAGAGTCCATAGCTTGGTGTATATCATTTTTACTACTTTGTTTATGTGCGTCTACATTAATCTGATAATTTTCGCAGCAACAGAATGTGATATCTGAAGCGTAGGATTGTGATGTCAGGTATATACAAGTACGGTAGCCAAAGCAGATAAAGTCTTGGGAATAGTGATCCTGTTTTCATGTTAATTTACAAAGTTTTTGGGAAAACTGCTGAGCTAGATACAGAAAAAAATGAATTGTAGCTCTCCCTCCAATATCTGCCGATTTTGGTACAGGCATAAGAAATAAATGTAGTACTGGGGTTGGCAAATAATTGAGTTCCATTAATGAGATGGCACAGTAATACATTCCCACAATGCTTTGCAACTGTCCTCACTCTGTTTAAACTGTTGCCATGTACAGATGTTAAATTAGAATTCCTTTCAAATATTCTCACTTGTTCTGGCTCTTTCATTACTTATACTTGCATCCATCCCAAAACTCTTTCTCTCTCTCTCGCCCAATATTTCCAACTAGTTTTAATGCCCTTGTGCTTACAACCACACTGCACGCTCAGCAGTCTGATCGCACAAGACTCAGTATTTCCTGCTCATACAGTAACCCCTTGCTATAACGAACCTCACTATAGCGAACTCTCGGCTGTAGCAAATGGTCCATTTGGCTCCCATATGGCTCTTGTCACAGTAAGCTGCTGGTCTCCTGCCCCCAACCCTGGCTGCCACTGAAGAAATTCTCTCACTCTCTCACAATGAAAAGGGGAAAAAAACTTACTGCCAATTACAAAGCGTCACACTAAAAACCACGGCAGGCACTCGGGACACACAAGCAACACAAGCAGCTCACCTGAGGAGCTGAGGAAGCCGAAATCCAGCCTGATTACTTTCGAGGCCAGCTCTCCCCAAGCTCACTGCCGACCGTGGCAGGCACTCGGGACACACAAGCAACACAAGCAGCTCACCTGAGGAGCTGAGGAAGCTGAAATCCAGCCTGATGACTTTCGAGGCCGCCCCCCCCCCCAAGCTCACTGCCGACCGCGGCAGGCACTCGAGACACACAAGCAACATGAGCAGCTCACCTGAGGAGCTGAGGAAGCCGAAATCCAGCCTGATTACTTTCGAGGTAAAGAGAACCTCTTCTCTCCATCTGGACGCCTGCATGGGGGTACTACCTGCTGAACATTTTGTATTATGAACTTTGTTCCCTGTTCACCGCTGGGTGAGCTTGTTTTTTTCCTTGTTTTTTTGTGCTACTAATGCTGATGTGTAAAGCTAGGGAAACACTGGGTGCCCTCGAGTTGCCTCGCTGATTATACCTTATAGCCAGATACTCTAAGCCTCTAATACATAGCAGTCTTGTTTAAATTGTGATATTGGATCTAATTGTGCTTTGTAACTGAAGGTATTAGGATAGCTGGGTCCTGTAGTGACCCCATATTGGAATAGCCATGTTTGTTTAGAGTAGAGCCCGTTTGTGTAAGTCGCAGTATTTTCTCCCACTGCATAGTAATGAGAGGCTTTGTTTTCTCCACTACATAGGCCACCCCCCCCCAAGCTCACTGCAGACCGCGGCAGGCACTCAGGACACACAAGCAACACAAGCAGCTCACCTGAGGAACTGAGGAAGCCGAAATCCAGCCTGATTACTTTCGAGGTAAAGAGAACCTCTTCTCTCTGTCTGGACGCCTGCAGGGGGGTGCTAGCCTGATGACGCTTGGCGTCGTCAGCCCTGCTCACCCCAACCACCCACCCACCCAGGGGCGGCGGTCAATTTAAGGATCCACCCCCGTGACATCACGTCCTGTTGTCCAGAACCTATCTCCCTACTTTCCCATTTGCAGGTTATACATGCTGGCCACTAGAGGGACCTATGCTCCCTCGCTACATCCTACTCCTACCTGTACAGTACTACTTCCCTTGGATCATGCCCACCACAATGTACTGGCCCTGCCTCACACTCTGCCTGTGCCTATCTCTACTAGCAGTGCACTTGCCCACTTACCCATCTGCTACTCCACACTGTGCCCTAGCACCCCTACCTCCCCATGCTCCTGGAGCTTGCTCTCATGCCCCTTGGGACCTCTGTGCGTCTTGGTCCTCCCTGCCCTCCCCCCAGCTTCCTCCTCACTTCAGGCACATTTGGGTGTCTTCTTATTCTTGCTTTCCCTTCCTGTACCACCCTGCCCACCCCCTGCTCCCTTAAACTCCCCTCCCCCCATCATGTAAATCGTAGGAAAACCTTTCGCCATCTCCTGGCCAGGGTGTTAGTCATGCTACTACTCCTGTCAGGGAACATTCATCTGAACCCTGGCCCGGTTCCCAGGAGCTCCCCTACTGGCACCGCAGGCCTATACATGGTCTCCATGAATATCTGTAGCCTCCTAAAAAAGTTTGACTCACTACAATGCCTGGTCACATCGATTAACCCTGATGTCATCACTCTGGTTGAGACTTAGCTGTCGAAATCCTCCCCAGACTCCCTTCCCGGTTTCACCCTCTTCCGGCCTGACCGTGCTGGGAGACAGGGTGGTGGCTGCGCTATTTATGTCAAGGAATCTCTCCCCGTACTGGCGCTGCCTGCTCCCATCCTTGACTCCAGGGCCCAGGCTCTTACGCTGAAACTAACCCCTGACCCTTAAAAGGGACCCCTTTATCTGACTACTGCATACGTGCCCCCCAGGGACCAAACGCAGGCCATTGCCTCTCTTACAGAATACCTTTCCTCACTACCTCCTTCCGCTGACCAAATTCTGGTGGGTGACTTAAATGTCAACTGGCTCAGCCCCTCCTTCTCCTCTACCCATGACTCCTTTTCTGCAATAGACTTAACGCAACTGGTTACTCATCCCACAAGGACTAACCCCAAGAGAGGCTCCAGTACCCTGCTTGATGTAGTACTCACCAACCGCCCTAATCGGATCCGCAATGTACAAGTCCTCCCAGACTCTCTCAGTGATCACTCCCCCATTCTATTCCACTGGTCATCCTCAGTCCCCAAACCCATAGCACAGTCCACATGCAGTGGCGCCCTAGTCCTGGTGGACTGATAAAACTAAGGAACTTCTGTTTCCAAATTGACTAGTCTCCTATTCAGGCAACTCCTGACATTGACACAGCCCTTTCCTTCTTTACCCAGACTTTTAATAATGCCTGTGGTATCTTTGCCCCAATGTCGACCCGCCGTTCTAAAAGGCAGAATGCCCCCTAGGTAACCCCAGCTTTGATCCACCAACTCAAACATAGGGACAACCTATGGCACCATGCCATTGAGACTGGCTGGCCCAGTGACAGGCAGTTATATGCTGCCACCCGTAACAAGTGCACTTGGGCCATCAGTAAGGCCAAGTCTGAGCACTATCGGTCCTCGCTCACTGCCACATGGGGGAACCCCAGAACCTTCTGGGATAACATTAAACAGTTAAATGGGAGTGCACACTCCCCACCCTCCCAGATCAACATTAATGGTGTGATCTCCTCAGACCCAGCCCTTATAGCCAACCACCTCAACACCTCATTCACTGACCTTAGCCCTATCCTCCCCACTAATTATCTTGACCCTCCTCCCCCAGCACCTGCCGTAAATCTTTCTCACCCTTATTTTCTCCTCTGCCATGTTTCTGCCCAAGAACTTAGGCCGCACCTTGTCATTGCCCTCAAGAGTAATAGTATGGGCAGTGACTCCCTGGATCCCTGTATCCTTAGGCTGGTCTTAGACACAGTCCTTACCCTGATCACGTGCCTCATCAACCGTTCTCTCTGCCTTGGGAAGGTTCCAACTGCCTGGAAAATTGCCACAGTCACCCCTATCTTTAAAGGTGGTGATAGGTCTGTGGCTGGAAACTATCGGCCAATCTTCATTCTCTCTCCTCTCTCCAAGGCCTTGAAAAAGGTGGAGGCCTCTCAAATCTTTGACTACCTCACCACCTACAATGTCCTCTGTCCTGAGCAGCATGGTTTCCGAGCGGGCCACAGTACCAGCACAGCCCTCCTAGAGTTCTCCAACTTTCTCCACTCCTCCTTAGACACTGGTTCTCTGGCTGGTGCTGTTTTACAGACCTCTCTAAAGCTTTCGACACTGTCTCCCACCCCTCCTTCTTGATGCCTTAGTCTCTCCGTTTTGTTGCTGGGCCTGTCTCCTGGTGCACCAGTTATCTGTCTGACCACTACAGCGTGTAAAATTAATGGGACCTACTCAGACATCTGTCCCATCTTTTCTGGGGTTCCCAGGGCTCCATTCTGGGCCCTACTCTTCTCCCTTTACCTTAACACCCTTCCACGCTCCTGCTCTGGGAACATACTATTGTACGCTGATGATGCGTCATCTTTGCCTCAAGTCAGAACCACATTGCCCTCCAGGACCACTGCAGAAGTCCTTCAGCCGAGGGCTGGTTCAAGAACATAGACTGGTGATAAATCTTAAAAAACAAAACCATGTTCTTCACTCATCCTCAAACAAGTCCTGCAACGTCAAACTCCTCATTCACTCTGGGTTCTCCTTCCCACTCGAACAAGTTTGCTCCTATAAATACCTAGGGATCCATTTTGACCCCTCTCTCTCTCCTTCCATGGACACATCGCTGCCCTAGCCACTGCCACTAATATCCGATTGGGCATCTTACATCGGTATAAACACTGCCTCCCCCCTGAGGCTCTTTGACTTGCAGTCACCTCCTCCATCCTGTCCCTAGTGGACTATGGACTGCCGGTGTCTGGTGCTGCTGATCAGACCGTGCTCCATAAAATTCACACTATTCTGAATAAGGCCTGCAGGTTAATTACTGGGGCACCTAGGCTAACACACACCTGTCTACTGTACTCTAAAGTGCTGGTACTTGATCTTGATGAGCGTCTCAAATATCTGACCTGTACCCTTACTAAAAAGACCCTCTTTGGGCTATCCCCGCCAGGGCTGACCACCACTATCCGCTGCTCTGTCCCACTAGTTCATACTCGGACCTCTGGGAAAACCTTGCTTGTTATCCCTAGAGCTAGGACCTCTCACGGCCAAAGAGTCTTCAGCTTTAGGGCCCCCTCTTGGTTCAACACACTGCCCCCCTCCATCTCCGAAGCTCCAACTATATTGTGCTTCAAAATGCCCTTACGGAACCACCTTTTCAACACCCAAAGCTATAATTGCCACTAGTCAAAGCCGTGCTCAATACTTATGACAAAGCTTACTACTAAGCTGCTTATTGACAACCTACTCTGTTATTGTTTGCATCAATCCTACCTGTACCAGCTTGTTTGTATCTATGTACTTGTTGCTGTCTTAAGTTACTGTTATACTGTGTATTTTCTTTTGTCTTACTGTGACAAGGTACCTTTGTAAATGAGCCTATGGCTCAAAGGTTTTCCAAACTGCTGTCAAAATAAAATAAAATAAAATTAAAAAAAAAGAAACAAACATGAGGCTGAAAGAAGGAGCGGAGTTGTGATGTGGTCAAAACCACTGGAGAATCTGGCAAGGTGAGCAAAGGAGGCATAGGGAACTGCTGCGACTCAGATGACTCTAGCTGGTTACAAAAAGCATTGGTCTCTAAGCCCAGTAAGAGCTGTAGTCCTGGCTACTTACTATGGCTGCCCTTGCCCAACACTTGCTAGAGCTAGCCCCACCTGAGAGAAGGAGCGGAGCAGGAGTTTCTTAAGGACATGAGTGCAGCAGGATTCCCACACCTGGCACTTGGATTAATATCTCAGTACTGACACTATAGTGCAGCATGAGAAGGTGCTGCACTTCTGAGGTACCATCTTTCAGATGAGATGTTAAACTGAGGTCCCATCTGCCTGTTCTGGTGGTAATTCAGGTGTATATTAAAGACCCCATGACACTTATCGAAAAGAGTAGGGGAATTTCCCCTGGTCCTGGCCAAATTTCCCTCATTCACTAAAAATACCACCAACAGCTTAATCTGGTTCAAGGTCAGATGGCATTCATCTGTGTGTGGGGTAATTAGGGGAGGAGCAGCTGCAGAAAGTGGAGTGCTAGCTGCACACTCTAGCAGACTTGACAGACCGTGTGTCCTGTTTCTGCTGGCAAGTAGTAAGTAAAGATTAGCCAAATGAGAAAACTGAAGGAAGCACAAGCTATAGCCAGGAAAGGCAGAAAATACAAAATAACAACCTATAACCTGCTGAGGCACAAACCAAACAGAAAGTCTGAAAGCACAGATGAAAGTGACAGACAGACACAGGGAGTTGGGGGGGGGAGCAGGGCTGCAGCAGAGCCTCTGAATACAGCGAAGAAACAATGTTTCTGAATGAGACTGGAGGAAAGTGGCTTAAAGGAGTACTGCAGTCAAAATTTGAAGAAACACATGTTGTGCAGAGTGTTGTAATTTATGTGTGTAATACTGCTATGTCCTTCTCTTTGTATACTATTAGGAGTTTTTTTCTAAATTTTCCTGCTAGTTTTATGGCTCCTGGGGATCTCCATGGTTTCATTTTTTATGGCCCTTCTTTTTCCTACAATGCCTCCTGTCCCATGTGACAGTGATGCATCTGGTACCAAACATTCAGCAAGTATGGTTTAGAGTCAATTTTACAGCAGTAGAGCTATGATTTTAAGTAACTTTCCTTATCCAGTAAGCTCTGAGGGATACATTGACAGTTTAGAAACACTTGAGGGCTAACTGAGTGGGTTATTCTGTAAGAAAACAATGAGAGTCTTTACTAATTATAACACTGATGACCTGGGGTGAGTTGAGTGCTTTTTATGGCTGTGTGTAGTTTGATGAAAAGAAAAGCTTCAAAAACAAAATATTTACTATTTTTGGCTAGACCTAGACACACACATAGAAAACAGAAACTATTGAATTAGAGTTATATAGCTGAGGTCAGAACATCAGGCTCCTATCTTCAGACACTGTCACGGTACTTTCCCTTACTGAATCAGTGGTCCTGGATGCATCGCTCTCACATGACACAAGAGGCGTTGTAGGAAAAGGAAGAGCAATAAACCATGCTAACATGGAGATCTACAGAGGCCATAAAACTAGTGGGCAACTTAAAAAAAAAACTCCTAAAAGCAAGCGAATGGAAGGGCACACCAGGACTACACACGCTCATCAAAACACTGTGCACAACATAAGTTTTTGCAAATTGTGACTGTGGTACTCCTTTAAATAGCTCATGGAAGAGGTGTGCCTGGTAGCTCCCACCACTGAACTGCAGGCAAAGCCTTTTAGACATCTAGATTGTTTAACATTGAAAAGCATCTTTGTCAGAACACACATAGTATCCTATGTGAGCATCATCCTCAGAGCCTGCAGACTGTAGGATACTCAGAATCTGGGACAGGAAATGGCTGGCAAAATAGTTTTCCACCATACATAGGGCACAGAAAGGAAACATAGCCAAACCCTCAAGGGATGCTTTTATTTCAATGAGGAGAGGGACTACACTTACATGTAGCATCTGAGGGAGAGTACACGTAGGTGGATCATTTACAGACTGCAATCTGACTGGCCAATGAGGATCAGACCCCATAAATAATGTAACAACAGTTTTTTATAAAATGACTAGAAAAATCCTCAAAGCTGACTGGTGGACTGCTGGTTTCTGCCATGATAATATTACTGACCAGCATCATGGCTGAAACTACAGTAGTAGGCACCAAACAGATTACTTACCAGTGTTAAAACCTACAGTACTGCCTCTGCCAACCACTTGCTGTGGTCAGTTTTCACAGTTGCCCAGATGTCTGACCATTAGTTTGCTGGCTACAGTTACCTTCTGCTGCTACAGTTCCAGCAATTGACATAGTCAGCTATTCTCTAAGATTTCTGTGAAATCACTGTAGAGACTCCCTCTCTGCCTGCATGCAGTACCACTGTAGGATCACAAGAGGGGATCTCTTTAGAAGTACTGCAAAATATCTAGAAATTTCTGACCATGTCTATTGCATCAGCTGTACTCTTGACTTTACAGTACTGTCTCCCTCCATTCCCTTCAAACAATTGTCCCTTTCCATTTAACTTCAGCCACATATACATGCACCTGTGGGTTATCACTGTGTTGTTGATGTTTCACTCTATGCTGTATCCCTCCCCTGGGTCACACCTGGAAACAAGCACCAGCTCAGTGTACCTATCGTGGTACCCAAATTATTAAATAAATAAATTCCTGCCTGCCACTTCATACACCATTTCAATACATCCTCCTGTCTAAACCTTCAAACAGTCAGTCCATGGGACTTTGCGGAGTCCTGTCTGCCACTTTGCGTGACTTTCTTAAGTCCCTCCCATTTCTGCTCCCTGCTGCTTCACTAGGATCAGTCCAGCCTGAAAATCAATGCAGCATTGTTACACATTCTTCCGCTGCTCCATTCAGTCAACTGCTCCATGTCCCTTTACTGTGGCTACTCCTTCCTACCACTTCATGTGGCTTTCAAACACTGTCTCCTGCCCTTCCACTGCTCTCCTTAAGCATCTGGTGAAACTTCGTCATATCAATCAATCAAACTTTTATTTATATAAGGCGCCCTTCCAATACTCAGGGCGCCTTTACATTATAACATTACAAACTCACCATAAATCATAAGACACATATAAAAGCATATTAAAACACATCCATATAACTTCAAATGTCAAATAGATATGTCTTTAGAAGATTTTTAAAACCCTCTATGGTCTGGCTTTCTCGTATCTGACGAGGTATAGAATTCCACAGGGTAGGAGCCATAAAGGCGAAAGATCTTCCTCCTGATGTTTTAAGGGATACCCTGGGAATCTCTAGCAATCCCTCACTAGAGGATTGGAGTGTGTGGGAGGGACAGTAAGGACACAGGAGCTCTTTCAGGTAGTGGGGACCCTGCTCGTGTAGGGTCTTATAGGTCAGCAACACGACCGTAAAGATTAATCTGCCACTGTGCTGGCAACCAGTGCAGATCACACAGGACAGGTGTAATATGCCTGGATCTAGAAGCTCCAGTCAGCAACCTGGCCATCGTGTTCTGCACTAGTTTCAAGAGGCGGATATCTACCCCTGGTAGCCCTTGGTAAAGGGCATTGCAATAATCAAGACAACTGGTGACAAAGGCATGGACCAAGGTCGAAGATCTTCAGGCGGAACCATATGCTTCACCCGGGCTATGTTCCTAAGATGATAATAGAAAGATTTTACTACAGATGAAACCTGCATGCTCAGGGTCAGGCCTTCATCAAAAACAATGCCCAGGTTTCACACCTGGCTAGAGGCAATAAACGGGATCCCACCAAGATTTAATCCTGGCAGTTTTCCCACCCATGCCCCTATCATCCTATGACCAGGGTCCACAACCAATACCTCAGTTTTTTCCAAGTTCAACCGAAGCCAACTGGCACTCATCCAGTTCTGAATCTCCAGTAGGCAGTTATTAAACACCGTAACGGAATCTAATTCCTGGTCAGGTACAAAGGATATGTACAGTTGAGAATCATCAGCATAGCAATGAAAGCTCAAACTGTACCACCTTATAATGTCCCCTAATGGAAGCAAATACACTACGTATAACAAGGGGGACAGCACCGAGCCCTGTGGAACCCCACAGGGCAGTCCATGAGGGGCCGAGGAATAAATTCCCGACACCACTCTCTGAGACCTACCCTTGAGGAAGGACTTAAACCAACTGTGGACCGCCCCTGTCAGTCCACAGAAAAAACACAGGCACTCGAGCAGTACCCCATGGTCCACAGTGTCAAATGCTGCTGAGAGATCAAGGAAGGCCAAGATTGAACGGGCTCTCCAATCTTTCGCCATCAGAAGGTCATTTAGTACCCTCACCAGGGCCATTTCAGTGCTATGCCTTTTTCTGAAGCCAGACTGGAGAGGGTTGTGGATATTGTGGTTAGTCAAATGATCCTCCAGCTGCAGTGTGACCACCTTCTCAATAACCTTCCCTACAAAGGGTAGGTTCGAGATGGGTCTGCAGTTAGCTGGGCAGTGGGGATCAAGGGAGGGTTTTTTTTTAACAGGGGGTGAACTCCTGCCTCTTTTAAGGGATCTGAAAAGATCCCTCTCTCCAATGAAACTTCCACTATCCCAGCAAGGACCGGGTCAATGACCTCTACACACCCCACTAGTAGGTGTGTAGGGCCCAGGTCCAAAATACAGCAGGTTGGCCGCAGAGTCTGGATGATCCTCACTATATCCATGACTGCTGGTTGGCTAATGGTAGACCAGATCAGCTGGGCATTAGTACCACCCGGTTGACTAATGCAAGGACCAATGGGAAGGCACTGGCTGATTTCATTCCTGATGGTGGACACCTTATCAGAAAAGAACTGCGCAAACTCCTCACACTGTTTTTGTGACAATGCTCGACCAGAGTGAAGACAGGCTGGATTGCACAGTCTGTCCACAGTCTGGAAGAGCTGGGCTGGTCTGTTCTTTGCTGTAGCAATTTTCCTGGACAGGAACTCTGCCTTCTTATGGGAAATGGCTGATTGATAGACATTGTAATGGTCCATCAGTCTAAGTCTGTCCACCTCCAGGTGAGTTTTCCACCACTGTCTTTCCAACCTTTGCCCCTGTCTCTTTAATTCATGGATTTCCCCATTAAACCATGGGGCACCCGGATGAGAGGTAAGAGGGTGAACGCAAGAAGCAGCAATGATATCCAGTACCTCAGTAACAGCCTTATTATAGGCTGACACAAGAGGCCCCAGATCAGAGCTATCCCCTGCAAATCCCGAGAGGTCCAGCACTGCCATTGGGCCTTCTGAGGTAACTCCTCTTGAAGGGTGGCACTGTACCAACTCCCTTGGGGAGGGCCTATTTTGGGGGGCTGTGAAACTGAATCTCAGGAGGTGATGGTCAGACCATCCAACGGGCTCCACCTCCACATCGGAGGTCTCCATCTCCAGGTGAAATACCAAGTCCAATGAATGTCCTTTCTTATGGGTAGCAGTGGTAACAACCTGTGTTAGGCCCAATGAATCTATCAATTGGAAGAGAGTCTGTCCAAATGGCAAGAGTTCATTGTCAACCAGCCTGGGTAAAACATTGGCTGAACAACAGAACACAGAAGGTAATTGTAAATGGAGTCCACTCTGAAGAAATAGGGGTTACTAGTGGGGTACCGCAGGATTCAGTACTGGGTCCAGTCCTTTTTAATGTCTTTATAAGTGACATTGCAGAGGGACTGGAAGGAAAAGTATGCCCCTTTGCAGATGACACAAAGATTTGCAACAGGGTTGATACACAAGGAGGCATGCAAAGGATGAGAAGGGACTTGGCAAGGTTGGAGGAATGGTCAGAAGTATGGCAGCTTGGGATTCAATGCAAAGAAGTGCAAAGTAATGCACCTGGGAAACAAAAACCCAGGGGAAGGTTTCACAAAGGAGGGGACGGTAGTAACAACAACAAAAATGGAAAGGGACCTGGGGTAATCATATCAGATGACTTTAAGGTTGGCAAGCAATGTGAGAAGGTGGTAGGGAGGGCTGGGGGGAAACTGGGATGTATAGGGAGAGGCATCACCAGCAGAAAACAAGAAGCTGTTATCCCTCTGTACAGACAGTTGGTGAGATCCCATCTGGAGTACTGTGTCCAGTTCTGGAGACCCCATCTCCGCAAGGACATAGACAGGATGGAGGCAGTTCAGAGGAGGGCAACTAAAATGGTGCAGGGTCTGCAAGAGAAGCCATACAAGGAGAGGCTAAAGGAGCTTAATATGTATACCCTTGAGGAAAGGAGGGAGGGGGGGGACATGATAGAAATGTTTAAGTACCTCAGTGGAATCAACAAAGTCCAAGAGGGTAGCATCTTTCAGAAAAAGAGATGTGCAAGAACAAGGGGACACAATTTGAAGATAGAGGGGGGGACGGCTCACGGGCAATGTGAGGAAGCATTTTTTTCACAGAGAGGGTGGTGGATGCATGGAATAGCCTTGCTGAGGAGGCTGTGGGGTCTAAAACTGTGGGAGAATTCAAGAATGCATGGGACAGACATAAGGCAATTTTTTGTGGGGGGTAGGAAGAAATAGGCTGTTGGTTAAATAAGATCTGCAGCTTATCCTCAAGGTAGGGAAATGGGCAGACTAGGTGGGCCAAGTGGTCCTTATCTGCCATCAAAGTCTATGTTTCTATGTTTCTATGTCAACCCAGGTGTTGAAATCCCCCAACATCAACCATCTGTGAGACTCCCATACCTTGTCGGCGATGAAGTTCGCAACCTCCTTCAGGAAATCCCTCCCATCACCTGGTGGACAGTAAATGAGAAGAATCTTGTAGCCTACACCTGCCCCATTATACATTCAAAGGCATTGGTAACCTCAACTGGTACCTCCATGATACCCAGTTCCTGTCTAAAAGAGACAGCAACCCCACTACCCCGGTGAACCACTCTTGGGCGGTAAATCACCGAAAACCCATCTGGAACCACAAGCTCCAAATTGGGGCCAGCATTACCATCTAGCCAGGTCTTGGTGATACAAGCCAGGTCTGCAGATACCACAAGATCTGCAATAATTGCTGTTTTATTTTTTATTGACCTGGCATTGCTTAATACCGCCCGAAAGGGACTGGAGTCCAGGGGTGACCACACTTCTTGCCTGATAAAATCAGAACCCTTGGGTATGGGAATAAGACAAGAAGAACATCATTTCTGTGTCTATTTTGCCCCAGGGTGCCTCCTGGTCCTCTCTATCTCAATTTGTGTGCTCTTTTCCCATCCCCCTCGAGAGTTCCAGGGTCTTCTATTCCTTCTGCTCCCTCGTCCCCTTAAAATACCAAGGGCACGAAATCTGAAATAAACATTTGATGAAAACGATGGATAATTGAATGGACAGAGACCCCTTAGTCTTGAGGCGGAGTACTGCCTGACCGTACTCCTACTTCCACAGCACATAACTCAGGATAAAGAAAATGAACAATAAATAATATAAAAATAAAAGAAAATATAATGCTCCCACAACTCTCACCTGGGGAGAAAACAAAACAAAACCCACAACCAAATTAAACAATCATAAACTAAAACTTAAAGTATATAAAATCAAACAAAACAAACTCCCAAAGCACCCACTGCAATAATAACACATATACGAAAAACAAGTCTTAAAATAAATGAAATAGAACAACACAGTCACTGAGTTCAGTAAAACAGTTTGAGAGCATATGAGCCAAACACTGAGTGACTAATAAATCCTTAAAACTGCAGTTATAAACAAAAATATTAAATGTAGATCAAAACAAAGAAGGGATCGAATTTTTCCAGTTCCCAGTGGACCTCTCACCGCCAGAGGAGACCAAAAAAACCCCAGGAACTCTCACTTCCTGGGCAAGACAGGTGTAACAAGTCTCAATGATTTCTTCAGCCCCCAAAACACTCTCACTGTAGTAGAAACTTGCTAAAATAAAAAATATGTCCAGAGTACTTTTACAATCCCCAAACACTCCCATTGTCCAGGGTGGAAAAAGAAGCAGGGCACTCTCACTGCCTTCCTGAGCAGAAAATAAGTAATAATATTAAAAGGTTTGACCATGACTAGAGGAAGAGGGGGAGTCGAAACAAATCTTCTTAGGTGGTTATTCACTCTGAGCAGGAGCAGGGCCCCTAAAAATTTAAACAGGAGGCTGAACCGTAAAGCACGTGGCCACCACTATGGATCTCTGCCCAGGCCTACCCACCAGTTGGCCCCATGGAGAAACCTAAGGGATCCAGTCCCCATGTAGCTGCACACCCACAGCCAAACCCACCCATAGAATCGGGACCACCAGCTCACCGCTCCAAATGAAGCTGCTCCTCCTATGCCCACCAATATGCCATCCTCGTTCCCCAGACTGCAAGTGTTCAACTAAAAGTCCACTGTCAAACAATTCACAAGTCTTTGCTTGCTTTGCTCCCACTGGTCACCTCCTCTACAACACCCCACTCCCCTGTCTCCACTCCGGGTTCTTCGTCAGCTGGCCAGTCAAACAGATCCAAGTGACACAAAACAACAGGTACCACCAGTAACAAATCCAAATCCGAAGGGCCCAAACTCCAAAGCACCCAGTGGCAATCCAAGAGAATCCAAAAGAGTCCAGCAGAGAGTGCCAAGACAGCAGGCCTGGCAAACTGAGTGTACAGGAACGGCAACGGGGCCGAGATGAAACAAACCCATCGCACACCACAAGGCAGCCACAGAATAACCCCAGCATCACTCCCGATCTCAGCACACTCTGCCAGCAATCCACCTCCAGCAGGGCCTGGGAAGGTTCAGAGCAGCGGGGCAAGCAGAAACAATATATATAAAATTCGGGAGATGACCGAGAGAAAAACAAATGAATCAATAAAAAAGCAATAGCAATAAGCAGCGAACAAACAAACAGACAACCTCAGCACTAGGCTGCCAGAACAACTGACAGCATGCCCAGCCCAGCGGTCATCTTCGGCATCAATTAAAGCAGTATAATAAAAGCATCAAAGCTCCTTCTGGATGCTGCTCTCACTAATAAGCTACTCTGATGTTCCCACCATACCAGCCTGGCTCCTACCTGCTTCTTCTCACATAGTCCTTGCCATGAATCTGCTGGGGTTGGGGGGGAGGCTCTGGCTTCCATGACACTACAGCTCCAGCCATCTCATTACATCACAATGCTATTTACTGACAGCAACAAATCAAGGCAAGAATTATATTTTTCAATTCACCACTATACATTAAAAGCATCACTAAAATAATGTTCTGTTTTTATTCACAGAAAACTGATCTGTTTTATAATTGCAGTAAATCATGTTAGGGCAGGTGCATGCTAGGATAATATCACTTTTTGTGTGGCTGAAAGGGCTTAGCTTCAGATACTAGAAACATGTTGTTATCCCAGCACAACACAGATGCTCTCTTTCCTTATTGCTTAATTATCAATAAGCTTATGGTCAGTAAAAAAGGTAGGTAACAGTATCTCAGTTACTACTAAATTGCAGCACAACCCACAATCTGGAAATTTCCATAGTCCTTGCTTTCAGTTCTGTTGTTTTTCATTTTTACAAAAGGATATTGCTCTCCTTTTTTGTCTTTTGAAAACAGCAATGTGTTTCATAATCACAATAAGGCACTCCAGTGGGTGGGCCACTGTTGGCGTGGTCAACTTCTTGGGGATTGGATAGAGTGTTTTGGACCGTTACTATATAATAGATCGAAGGAGGACTCCCACCAATTGAAGATCTCCTTTCTTCTGCACATGAGACATTCTTTTTTTGTGAAGTCTGTTTCACATGCAACTGCCTCGGAAATGGGTACATTCAGGGAAAGTTTAAAAAAATGTTAATATACTATATTATAGATCGATCTCGATCAGTAATATATATTAATACTGCCAATGAGACCCCTCTTGCAACCGAAAGAGTGGTCTCACTTACATTCTTAGGGTATCAGAACTGCTCACCATTGGTTCATGGTTCTCATATCCAAAAACTATCAGTGGAACCATTCTTATAACCATAAGAGTGGTCTTGGTGGTGATATCTTCATACAGTAATACTTCAAGAAATGTGGTTGTCAGATACACTAAAATTTGAATTTGATGTTTGTTTAATTTATGAATGTGCTGGTGTCAACTCAAAAGATCCACCTCAGGTAGAGCTGGTGGCGTTGGTGGTGGTGGGTGACTCATAATGATACTTGCCTCATCATTGAACATACAAGGGAAAGTCAGAGTCAAGTGAGTTCCATATTTTCTATTGGTTTATTTGGTTACCAGGTATGGTGGTCTCACTGAAAACCAAGTCCTTTTACAGGAAAAAATAAATTTGTGTACCCCTCCATTGACCTCTTCAGGCAATACTTTGAAGGTTTAGGTTTCTTTATAAGATCCACTACGTTTTATTAGCATAGAATATGCTGGAGAGGAAATTATCATTACAGGGGACAGTGATGCCAGACTGGGGACTTTAACAAATGTAATACCTCATTCAAATCACTGGTGCCCTTCTTGGCATTCTATTATGGTGACCAGCTGACCTCAGTAAGAATGAAAGCCATTGGCAATTGTATACATCATTTCATTTTTTTTTCTCCCAATGGAAAGTGTGGGAGATGTTGCAGCATTTGAACACCTCTTACATGGCAAATAGTGTTTTATGTGCTGCAACCTGGCATATTTATACCATTCTAAATGTCAATCTAAAACTTTTTTCCTTGATTAATTTTTTTATTGATTTTAGAACATAGGTGATACAGAATCATAACCTAGCAACAGATACTTTATGAACAAAGACAAGTTAGAAGGCAATCAGTATAATGAAGAAAAGTATCCAATTCTACAAAAAAAAGAAAGAAAGAAAAAAAATTGAATGGAACTGAGCTGCCATTTTCTGTTTCCAAATGAGAAATCCTCAACCTTTCAGTTCTCATCTGACTGAGCAGTGCCACAATGTATACCAGTAAAATCAGATGGAATGGAAATGATAAGGCTTCCTCATTTGGCGATGGACTTTTACAACAAGTAAAAACTCCTAATGAATGTTCTTATCTGGACTGTGAGGGAGAGGCAGATATAGTGGATATGCAGTAGAAGGGTGTGGCATGAGTCATTTTCAACTTCTTAAATAAACAGATGCAGTGATCAGGTTTTATTCATGCTTTGGGGTTATAAGAATTTACAGCAAGAAAGGGGCAGGCTGACAATTAAAGAAAAAGATAAATAAAAACTGAATGTAGCTTTTACAATGCTTTTTTTACTAATCAAGAGCATAATTTCCTAACATCTTAGGGTTCTAGAACACTAACATGTCACAAGATAAGACTCTTGATTAAAGGGATACTGTCAACCCTTTTTGCACCATATCATTTCTGGTTTAAAACCTACATTTTACGATTGCTTACCTTCTATACAATTCACTGATGTTTCTGGTTGTTCTCTCTGCTTCCTTTTTATGTTTGCTTGCACGCATGTGCAAGAAACATAGTGCCATCATCCGAGTTTTCGGAGGTCTGTCAGCCCTCTTCCAATTCAGTCAGTGTGTTTGCAGGTGTGGCCGCAGTTCTCCAATGCCTGCTGGAGCTGTCTATGACAGCTCCAAAATGCTGATGGCGTATAGTTGAAAGGGGGCTACGCTTCAGTGAGCAGCGATAAGATATCGCCTGCTCATGCGCAACTCCCCACACACACACACACACACACACACACACACACACACACGCACGTACTGCATGCTGCCCCCACACACGTATAGCCGACGGGGTGCCCAACTCCTCACCAGCTGTACAGCCCCCACAAAGCCTTCCACATGCCACGCTGAGCCCACCCCAGCATGGCAATAGATGCTATGGCTGATGGGGTGCCAAATCCCCATCGGCTCCATGGCCCCAACCAGTCATCCTTGTGCTTACACTGGGGCCCACCTCAGCTTGGCAAATGTCCCGCGTGGGTCAATTAAAAGTCTCCCGGCCCCCTCCCACAACCGCACCCACCCACTGCGCACCCTGCCTCCCACCCCTCTCACCCCATACTACTCTCCGGAGTCCGCGCCGACGATCTTCGTGGACTGGGAACACGCCTCGCACTCTTCAAAGCTTCTAATTACCTAACTGAGGAAATGCCGGTAAGCTGTATAATGGGATAGATAGGGTTTTTTCAACTTTGTTGCATATCTCAGGCATTTTTTGGAATTTTTGCACCAGATTTTCAACATGGGGTTTTGGGACCCCTTCTCATGAATGCTCTCACTGTCATGGCGTTATTCAGGCCCGAAGGGTGATTTTGCAGTCACTGCATGAAATCACCTTTGGGGACTGATTAACAAAATGACACTGCCAGTGTTCATAAGGTGGGCTCTCAAGAAGCCTATTTTGAAAATTTGGTGGAAAAATCCAAAAATAACTGTTTAACGAATGTCGTTGTGCAGTTCCTACACCGCTTCGTAAGTTCACGAATTTTCAATATTTTCACTCCAGATTTTCAACATTGCCATTTTACCACACCTTCTGCTGGGTAGTACAGCTGTCATTTTCACATCTCACCAAAACGTGTTTCCGCCCATGTAAGCGCACAATGGCGCCAGTCAGTAAAAGTAAATCAATGTACGGACAAATTAAGAAAATCACAGTGACACTGTTCATGAGCAGAGGTCTTAAAATGGCTATGTTGAAAATTTGTGGAAAATTCCTAAAATGACTGTTTTCGATGACGTCGCTGCGCAGTTCCTATGCATGCTCGTAAGTTTGCGAATTTAATATTTTCACTCCAGATTTTCAACATTGCCATTTTATTACACTTCCTTATGAACAGTACAGCTGCCATTTTTCATATGCCACCCAAAATGTGTTTTCGCACATGTAGCGCACAATGGTGCTGTTGGTGTGCGAAAGCAATGTTCATGAGCAGAGGTCTTAAAAATTGCTATGTTAAAAATTTGGTGACAAAAGTCCATAAAATGACTGTGTTATGAGTGAGCATTGCGCAGTTTTCACACACCCTTGTAAGTTCATGACATTGTAATATTTTAAGTCCAGATTTTCACCAGTGGCATTTTTCCACACTTCCTTATTTACAGTACAGCTGTCATTTTTCACAACATGGCCGAAGTGTGTTTTCACACTTTCAGTGCAGAGATGCATGGTCGCTGTGGAAAATCATTGTTTGGGACAGATAAAGAAAATCACAGTGACACTGTTCATGATCGGAGGCACCAAAATGCCTGAGTTGACAATCTGCTATAAAAATCCCCAACCTAATTATATTACAGGTGTGTCTGCACAGTTTCTATGTACACCGTGCATTCACCATTTTTTATATTTTTACTGCAGATTTGCAACATTGCCATTTTTACACCTCTCCATGAACAGTACAGCTGTCATTTTTTACATCCTGTTCGGAATGTTTTTGCACCTGTGGTGCTAAATGCCGTAGTTGCTGTGCATAAGCAGCTTTCGGCTGACAAACTGATATTCCCCCTGTTCATGAGGTGGGGTCACAAAAACCATGTTGAAAATTTGGAGTGAAAATACCAACGAATGCCTGAGGTATTATGGTTTCCAACCATAACGCCCAACCCGTAGAGAATGACAGGCATCAGGGTGTGACTTGGGATTTTGCCTGTAATGCTCATACCATTCCACACCCTGCAGCCAGTGAGAGGCATTGAGGTATGCCTTGGACTCTTCGGCCCCAAAGTTCACCCCATTCTCCTATATCGCACCCATCTCACCGTATTTCCTAATGGAATGGGGTGCACATAAGGGCCAAAGACCCCAAGGAACACCGTGACACTTGTCAGTGTCTGCAGGGTGGGGTGTGGTGAAATGGCCAGGCCGTTATGCCTGATGACCCAAAGGCACACCCCAATGCCTGTCACTCTCTGCAGGGTGGTGGTGGGGTTGGCTTCAGTTCAATGCTTCACTTCCATTCCTATTATGCAGCTCTGTAACTTCTATACTACCACTGCCAATGCCAGCAAGCAAACATTCGGCATTGACAAATGCTTGTTTTACTAGAACTGAAATGCTTGGGAATGGTGTTATTATACCCAACCTTGTTTTGTTTTAAATCCTTGATCAATTTTTATTTCATACATCCTGAACATAAGGAACACCTCAAATAGTGTAACTACTCAGGATGCAGTAGTATGCTCTTCTCTCACTGCATCATGATTGGCTAGACTGTGTGGCTATGTTCTCAAGTCCAGGAAAGATGCAATAGGAGTTGATCAAGGAATGTAAATAAACATGTTTTGTGTGGTAACACCAGTATGATTGGCAGTCTGTTTTTCACTTTTAGAAAGAAAAAAAGAACTAGAATCATACAACCAGCTACATCTGCAATCTTTACAGAATGTAAGCAATCATAAAATGTGTTTTTTAAACCATGCACAGTTTGAGGCCTATGGTGGTTGACGGTGTCCCTTTAACCAAAAGACAGAATAAGCAGTAGCACGACTGACCAAATACTGGTTGAATAAGACATGCTTTAGGAGTATCAGGATTTTCCTCTAGCTTTGAGACATGGCAGAGCAATGACCGCTAGAGTCCAGGGTGTTCCAGTTGAGCTTCTTAGATCTGAAACATGCCTAATTTCAGTCAAATACCTAGCTTGTGTGTAATCGGACTGGTTAGAAGACATAGGTATCTCCAAGTAGATTTAATGGACACATTGGTTTGGATAGTGATTCTTTCACCACTTTTAAGTTTTTCAATCCCAGGACTTGTTTGTATACTTATAGCTCCAAAATGTTGCTATATTGCTGCCAGGAACTGCTAGTATTCAAGAGTTTTGCAATTGCTGGAAAAACATGATCTATCTTAAATTAAACCATTGCTGGTGTAACCCCCCTACACATGGTGGTTCCTAAATGTCTCCCTGAGCTTGTCTAAATGCCCACTGCCAGGCTGGTGTTCTGTGTCCTAATAGATTTAAAAGTGCTTGCATGTGAGTGCCCTGTTAGCCTCTGTGCCTGCCTCTTTAACAGCTGCCGATTTCATAGTATATAATTAATCTGGGTGGGGACCGAGTGGTTTCAGGCTTGAGTCCCGCCTGGGCTGTAATACAGCTGCTTCATTCTGCCATCACCAATTGCACAGAGAGAGCTCTAGTAAGAACTGTGACTGTTTTCTGATTATCTGCTTTAATAATAATAATAATAATAATAATATAGTAGTTTGTCTAACCTGTCTTCCTTTGCAGCATGGACTTTCTGTTTTGCACCACCGTCTTGGTTCTGGACTGCCAGTTTGGACCAATCAGTACCTTTGGCGATCCTAAAATTGAAACTGTCCCCAGGGGTCTTGTGGGAGTGAATTTCTGCAGGAATTGTAGTTTTCACCCTTTGGCGCCTAAATGGACCTGGAGGAGGAGCCCTTGCTGTGACAGACAGATGGATCAATGAATTGAACCTTTTGGATCACTGGGAAAGTCCCGAGCTGCCTGCAGCAGTGAGTCAGTGTGAGTTTGGAATTGAGAGAGTAAACAGCTTGAGAAATTCGAGCAGCTGCTCCTGAATGTTACTCAGGAGAAATCTTCAGGAAGGCTGTGTCTGGCCTGCCTGCTACCATCTTTCCAAGTGAAGAGACCTTCAGCCTTTGAATCAGACTTTATCTGAAATTGCAGTTTTGTGTGATCAGTACCTTAATGTGACAAAGTGAAATTCGCCTGAAGTGGATCGAAGATTTGCCTCGATGCGATCGGCCTATCAGGACCTGAGACTGCCACAGAGCATACGGTTTGTGCAGAGACACTGTAAATAGCAATTGGACTGTCATCCAAACTGTGGTATTTACTTGCTTTTACTATTAGTGTGCTGAATGTGGAGTGTGGGTCACGATTTGGTTCCCCATCTTACTTAATGTGTCATGCTTGCTGGAAGCTGCATCCAGTACTTTACCGGACTGTATCCAAACTGTTCACCTGGTCTGGGCTTCACCATCTCGGCCCAGATTGCCATTCACGCTGCAGAGAATCATCCAATGAGAGACCTGCCTGGAGATTTGGCTCCCTGCTCAACACCAACAAACAGGAACGACACTACAGTGCATCGTGTGGGTCCTGCTTCTCCTAGCAAACCAGTACTTCATCCTGAGGTCTCCATTTCATCCATCCTACATCCTGAACTGGGTAGCGTGAGTAAACACCAGGGTAGTTCCCTGCAACAAAGCTCAAATCAAAGTGTGTCAACTGATTTAATTGTTGTTGCTAATCATTTTGGACTGAACCATCTGGCTCCAGATTACAAATTAAGGGTTAAAGTGCAGGTTGTATTTTCTTCCTTCCAAAGAGCCCCAACAACAGCTGCAGTGCTGGCCTACCCCGGGCACTGCTTCAGGATAGCCTGTAGTTCCAACTGAGTACCCAGAGTGTGTGTGGGATTGTATCACAGGGACCTTTGAGTGCATGCTTTATAACCTGAATCAATCAGATCTAGAATCAACCACAAGATTACTGCCCCTCCCTTGTTCACATCCCCCAATAAATCAGATCTAAATCTTTTTGTATCTAAACTGGCCATGGTGTACCTCTGTATAGAAAGCACTGTGATATTGCTGTCTGCTGTTACAGGCCTTGTTTTACAGGGGGTCTCCAGGGTTATTCCAGATAATCCAACCCTGATGGTAAGTGTGTTACAAGAGGGGTTAACAGTGCATTACAGTATGCATGGGGATTGTGTTATTTCAGACTTGCTTTGGCCACTAGAGGGGAAAGAGAGGGGTATCAGTGTCCTGTAGGGCTGTATCCAGAGAAGCCATGCTGCCATTAACCCTGTCCTCCAGATGCAGGCACCCTTTTCATGAACTCAGACCCCATAACCTGCAGTTAGTCACGCAGGCAGGGGTAGTATCCCTTGGGATAGCGCCACCTAGGGGTTACACTTGGATCGAAACATAATGCTGAGTCCTAAATATGCAAAATATATTAAGCAAAAAATGTCAAGTTATTGGATCAAATCAGATAATGAAATTATTATAAACTCAAAGATTTCCCCATGGTATGCCAGTATCAAAGGCAACCATGGGTACAGATATTATCTTAACATTTTAACAGATCCAAACTTAAGGAACATTTTTATAAGATATAAACTAGAATGCTTTGAAAGCAATGTGCTATAGACAAGGCATAATAAACTTCAAGCAATTGCAAGAAGTGTTACTGTACTATAGTCACTAAAGAGGACCTAACCCATGTCCTATGGGAGTGCCTGTGGTATAGAGAGGCAAAATTGTTTGGGTTGTCTCCTTTTGTACAGGACCGGAATAACACTGATAAAGAGTTTTTAACAGAAGTACTCTTTTTAATGCAGGATGACTGGACCATCACAAGAATGGCTACTTTTCTCTCTCAGATTAACAAATTATGGAAAAATAAAATCAAACACATAAACACGTATCATGTATTATAAAGATATAGATGGTAGTTATATCCAGCCTCAAAGACAACTGAGACTTCAAATCATACTTAAAAGTACATATCTTCTAGGCAAGGCTTCTATATAAGGGTGTCTCAAAGGCACAACGCATTCTCTGTACTAATCTGATGGACTATAAAGAACCACTGCTGTGTATTTATATGAAATATTTATATAATTTTATATTCTTATATTTATTTTTTACTGTTTATTTTACCAATTATTTTACCAGGTGAGACACACTAAGCTGAAAGCTTGTTTGCAGGTGCAGCCTGGGAGCACAAGGAAGTTAAGTGACTTGCTCAGGGTCACACAATATGCACCTAGGGGCTGTGGGATTCAAACCTAGGTCTCCAGATTTGCAGCTCAGAGCCTTAACCCACTGCACAATACTGCCTCCTTATATGTATTATCTTGTTCGATTTGTCTGTTTTAACTATTGTAATGACCTAATGTGTCGAACAATAAAATTTGTACTACTGTACTGCTGTATAATGCTGATGTTTCGAAGACACCTCCTCTTCCTCAGGGTCCATAGTTACTAAGTGGAGCTGTGTCACTCTATTCAGTCATTCATTTTAGACTTAATGGATCACTTTTTCTGCCTGTAACAATTTCTTTTTATTTATATGTTTATTCATTCAATTAGCGGTTTGCTTGTTCATTTGTTTCTTTGTTTAAAAATATGATAACCAGGTAGGACTCACTGAAAGAGTAACCTCCATTTCTAGGCACTCTGGATTGAAAGGTACAAAAATAAGTATGATATGCAATTTTCATATGTAAATTTTGTAAAAGGAATGTAAAAAGCAATAAAATAATACACTATCATTTTAAAATTAATAATATCTTTTATGTCATAGTAAGTACATTAAAATGTAGTTAAAAGCCATTGCTTCGGTCTAGTTTTAAAAATCTTGTGTGGAATAACTAATGGCTTTTGGAGGATTAACCCATTTCTATGTTTCAGTGTTTGATGTCTTACTTTTCAAAAGTAATCTCAGTGGGCTGTATTCAGGAACATTACCTCCAGCATTAACACCACTGTAATTTACCTTAAATAACCTGGTTCAGCATTCTGTGATTGGTCTCTGGTGTGTTGCATCCAGCCATGGAATTGCTCCCCAGTTGTACCATTCAACACTGCTGAATCAGGTTAGTAAGGCAACATACATAGAATAGTGTATGGACAACCATGCACAACAAGGCTGTGTTCCCGTCGAGGGTTTGTGATGACATCTTAGAGACCTCGAGAGCGTAGCTCGAGAGGTCTCAGATGTCATCACAAACCCGAGATGGGAAAACGGCCGAGTTGTGTATGGTTGTCCATATACTGTTTTTATAGTATATGACAGTCCTAGATTGCGATAAAAACAAAAGAAAATAAAACTGAACAGAACAGAAAACGAGGTTAGCACATTAGGGTGGCACTCAGTACACTGCACAGTCCATCTAACTTTACTAACAAGGCAATTGAGAAGATTTTTGTTCAGAGAACGTAGCTGCAACACACTACAGTCCACAAATTTCCATAACAAACCAGGATTAAAAGAAGACTGCACGTATTTATTTGTCTCAGCACAAGTAAACAAATTTTGAGACTCGTGAAATAAGTACGAAGGATACAGGATGTTTTTGTGTTTCCAGTAGTTCTTGACATTATTTCTGAAAAGGAAACACAGAGAACAAAAAACTGCTGCCGTTCTGAATTGTATTGCGGGTTTGCCATTGCTGCTTGTTTGATTATGAGGGTAGGTTTGTTCATGTGCTTCCTTTTGAAAATAAATAGTTGGGGATGCGATGAGAGTCAGTGACAGCTCGCGCTGCTTAAAATAGAACTAAGAAGTTGTTGTACTATCAATCTGACGTCAGAACGATAGTACAACAGCTTTCTTTGACCTTTGCACTGCTCTACAACAAGGATTTTGAAGCTTCTAAATTCCGTGTACAATCGAGGGCTGTCATATACTATAAAGCAGTATTAACACTGAAGGTAATGTTTCTGAATACAGGCCAGTAACCCTATTCAGATGCACAATGTGTTGGAAAGAGGCATGACAGAAAAATAGGAAATTTGTCTTGATCACTGACTTGGATGCCATATCTCTAGGGCTAATTATAATATACTGTATAATATATTATTATAGAATGGCAAGAAAAAATCCTGGACTCTGATTGGTCAGTCTTGGGCAGGAGCCATGATGTTATCCTAGTACAACATCATGGGTCTAGTCTCAGCCTCACTGTGAACCTGTAGATGATTTTTTTGGAGCTAGATGATTTTTTGGACCTAGAGCTCTCCTTTTAAGAAACAAAAATATTTTTCCACACTAATAAAAACATTCTTTAAAATTATTCTTTTATTTTTTATTTAACAGTGAGCCATTGTATAATAACAATAATGCCCTCTAGGGTGTGTGTCGTTTGGGATAACATCACGCCTCAGTTGTTGGACGCACTCGGCCTGCAGCCTCGTGCCCAACCACCTGAGGCATGACGTTATCCCAGCACGACACACACTCTGTTGGGCATTATTGCTTAATTGGTACTCTCATGTCTGTAAACTACACTTTAGGTTTGGCTAAACAAAGGACTTTAGATACATAGCTACAAAAAGTCTTAGCAAGGATGACAGAGGTGAAGTTCTATCCCACTCTACTCTCAGGTATAAAAAACCCATAAAAACAATAATATGTGAAACAGGTCTGGCCAACTGCACTTCCAGTTAGTGTTTTGGCAATAATGGATGGCAGAAGGCAAAATGTACTACTTAATTAGTAAATATGTCAATATGGGGGAAGGGAGATATTGAAAGTATCACTTATCACATTCATCACTGTGAAATACATCATGCCTCAAGAAACAGGTGTCATGTACCACTTCTCTGGTGAAAAATATGTTTTAATCTGGAGATAAGCTAAAGAGCAACTCTACACTTTCGTATGCACTTCATAAATAAGATGTTGCATCTGTTAACAATTTACTGAAGAATATATTTTTTCAATGTTTCTTTCCAAGATTTAGAACACATCTTAGTGGTCCATCTAAAAAGTTTATATAAACATTTGAAAACATTTTCCTCTTCTCTGTTAATCACACGGTGCCTTTGTTTATAACATTATAGTGCTCACCATGACAACAGACTGGCAATCCCATAAACAGCAATTGCATGGTTAGCAGGGGGAAATCATATACATTTTGAAAGACTCAGAGGAATAATTGCTGCATTGTCTACAACATTGAGTAGACCAACAAAAAGGGAAAGTAACAAAAAACAACCAAGCAAACTAGAAAACAAGAGAGCTAAAACATGATGTAAATCTAGTGTTTTAAGTTTGTTGTTGTACTAGATAGTTGCTATTTAATTGTATGGTTACTGTCATTGGAAAATGTTACTGTAGAACATGGCTTTGCTCTGTTTGCACATTGCTCAAAAAAAGAATGCCTTTGGTGTTAAACAAGAAACATTATAAGCAACCTAAATTGATTAACCACATATCTCTCTTTTCCTCTGTAACTGCCATCTGTGTAGGAAAATGGTTTGCTTTTATTGCTCTTTGGCTGCAACTAATGTGAGGGACACATGTAGTTTGACGAGATGAATTAAGAACACGTGAATTAATGCCATGTGGTCCATCTAGTTTGTCTCCCTGTTATCTTAAGAGCAATAACCTAACATAGAGTCATTTAATATTGTAAGTATGTTTCTAAGTTTCTATGTATATACATATGACGCTTGCACATAGCTACATAGTTACATGGAATAATATGATGAATTAAGGCCACACAACACATCTAGTTTGTCTCCCTGATATCCTAAAAGCAATACTTTAACATAAGTATCATTGAATATTGTAGTGATGTTCCTAGGTTTCTATGTATATACATATGACAGTTGTATGTAGCTACATAGTTACATAGGATAATAAATAGAGAATAATGGATGGGTAGATGGTTTTAATGAGGATTTCACACCCCCAAAGGTGTGGGGTGCCACATAAACCCCGAGAGTGAAACTTGAGTGTGTGTGTAAAATCTGAGTTTTGACCACCTACCCATCCTTTATTTTATATAATTGCTGGGGATAATTTTTTTGCCACAGCAGTTATATAAAATAAACATACATCTCCATGGACCCACGGACTGGTAAGGGTTCAGAGTGGTCTGTAGTGACTTGTGGAGAAAATGAAATATTTACTTTTTTTTTAAGTAGCCCTCTTTCAAAACTTTGTAAGCCATGTCATTATTTTTTTAACTTACCGATGACTCAGGGCGGTGATGCTCTCTGCAGTGTTGAGGACCAGTGGCCAGACAGAGGAAGGGAAAAGCTGTGACTGGTGCATACACAGAAGGGAAACCCAGTGTGTTCACCCTTATAACCAACTGGTTATAATGGCAAAATTATAACTGGATTTCCCTATGGGAGAAAGTGCTCCCTAGTTATTATAATGAAGTAAGACCATTCAACACATCTAGTTTGTCTGCCTGTTATCCTAAGAGCAATAACATGAAATGCCTTTTCCCTTTAGGTAACTACCAAGTCTAGTTTTGAAACTCTGAACACTATCTGCATTTATCACCTCCTATGATGGAGTATCATCAGTGATGATAATATGTTACACTGGGGATAAAAGCGGCAATGCCGGGAGCCATCAAAAGTAAAGTAAGGGTGCTAGGAAAGGGAAAGCCAGCAAGAAGCAGGAAAACCAGGAAGTTAAGGAGAGAGAATAGGAAAAAGGAGTGGAGCTGACAAGAGGGAGATTAGTATAGGCACAAGCTGGGAGGCAGACTGTCTAAATGCCAGGAGCCTAGGAAACAAAATAAGTGATCTCCAGGCTATGGTGGCAGTTATGGGATTAGACCACAAAGCCATTACAGAAGCATTTGCAAATGGGAATAATGCCTGGGATCTGGCAGTAGTGGTTTATACCATGTACAGGAGGGATACTGTAGCAGTGAGAGAAAAGGAGGTGGAGTAGCCCTCTATGTCAAGGAGAGCATAGAGGGAATAGAGGATGAGTCCATCAGGGGAAGAAATAGGGAGACAGAATCCCTGTTGGTAGAGCTCATGACAGCATCAGTAAAGAAGCTGTGCATGGGGTTGTCCATAGACTACTGGGAGAGGGAAATGAGGTGGATAGGGAAGTAATGCCAGAAACTGAGAAAGGGACTGCAAAAAGGGAAGTGGTGATTGTGTGGGATCTCAGTTTGCCTGACATAGATAGGGACACTCCAGCAGCTAAGAACACCAGAAGTTAGGCCCTGCTAGATATATTGTAGGACTACCTGCTGGTGGAGCTGGTCATGGAACCCACAAAGACAAGCTGCCATTCTCAATGTGGTACTCAACAGCTTGGGAATGGTTGATAGAGTGTGGGTTGGAGAACCACTGGAGTCCAGTGACCATAACACCATATGGTTTGAACTGGCTTTGGGTACCAGTATACCATCATCAAAGGCTGTGGTTCTGGATTTCAGGTGAACAGACTTTGATTAGATGAGGGAAGAGGGAATAAGTAAAATTTGAGTTTGCTAGAGTGGACAAAATCAGAGGGGTGGAGGAGAGGTGGGGAGAAATTAAGAGGCCATTCTTGAAGCAACCAAATCATGCTTGAGAATGGTTAGCAAGGATAATAGGCACAAGAGACATATCTGGTTCTCTAAAAAGGTCTGTTGGAACAATAGGCTGGAATATCAGTTATGTATTATAACCACTCAGCTCAACCTAAGTCCTTATTCCTATGGATAATACAAAACAATGGAAAATAGTTCACATTTCCTTTCACAACCTACTATTTATAAAAAAGTTTTGACAATTATGAATTAACTTTTCTGTGACTCCTTTATGCAATACACACTAATAAGAATATACAGTATAAATATCAAGTTCAGAAAATATTGCACAAAGCAAAATAAACAAAAAGCAATAACCTGCAAAGCAAGAAACTGAAATAAACAAAAGTAATCAGACACAATATGCAGTCTTACTAAACTTTTGTAAATAACAACTTTGTTCATGCATAGAGGCTTAGAAAAGTTCCCTTGCATAGGTATTTTAGATTCTTTCTTTGTGTATAAAACTTATTCAAATATTTATTTGCATGCAAAATGTTTAGTTTTTTTTATAGATTTGTAATTACTCTGTATACCCATGCTTTAATATAAATTAAGAAATTCTCCACTGTGTAACCAACCCTCTTTGCTAAGCTACTATAAAATGTTATTATTTATTTATTTATTGAATTTTTTTTCCCAGGGGCGACCGGGGAGGAAGGATACAGATGGTAAGCAACGGAAATTGAACCAGATTAAGCTGTGGGTGGTATTTTTAGTGAATGGGAGAAATTTGGCCAGGACAAGGGGAAATTCCCCTACTCTTTTTCGATAAGTGCCATGGGATCTTTAGCATCCACCTGAACTACCACCAATCCAGGTAGATGGGACCTCGGTTTAACGTCTCATCTGAAAGATGGCACTTCAGAAGTGCAGCACCCCCCTCATGCTGCTCTACAGTGTCAATATTGGGATATTAAGCCAAGTACCAGGTGTGGGAACTGAACCCACAGCCCTCTGATCTCCCGGCCTCAGAGGTGAGTGTGCTATCTACTGAGCCACTGACACTGATAATAAAATATTAAAATAATACTTAGACATTTGGAAGTGGTGCAAAATGTGGGATTTCTTGATGCAAATGAAATTATGAGAATCCTTCTTCCTCTCACTGTTAAGTGTCCTTTTTCGTCATACTAGCCCTTGGCTTTGTTTCACACACCTCAAGCATTGACATTTCTTTTAGACTACACAGGAACAGCTTCATTCTTGGTGGACAGAAACAAGTTTAGTGTTTGGCTTCAAGTCTTATCAGATAAGAGACAACCTCAACTAACATAGGTCCTTCCAGCATCAAGGTTTAAGGAATTCTAGGTGTCTCCCAAGGAGCTGGGATTTTTATGATCTGCCTCATTAAAATGCATATATGAATTCACCAGTTCTTATTGGATCATGCAAATGATGGGGAAATTGTCAATTCCCTCTTCTGGTGACCACTCTCTTTGCAAAGTCTCTTCACTTTTTAAAAGTTGTTAACATCAGTTACTTTTCCTTCTTGCATTTTAATGCAACCAGATATAATTTTAATACACCAATATTCAGATTCAGCATATTTTACTGTGTGTTTCAAGTCTCTAATGTCTATAGTTCACAAGTGCACAAGATAAGTCAGTGATGGTTATAAATATTGTTTCCAAGCAGATTTCTTTAAAAGAAAATAATTGGCTTACTTCTCTTGTCCTGTGCTCCAAGATACAATATTTTTCTTCCAAGTAAACTTTTAGGAAATAGTTGAAAAGTTCCAAGATCTGTCCTGGGCGACTCTTCCTTTGTTCTGAAGCATGGCCAATAAATCAACAGTGAGATCTTGTTTTTCAGACAGTTTGGAGCAACTTTAAAGTGACATAATTCAGTTCTGCAGTCACTCAAACATCCAAAAGTTATATTTTCAGATGCCTCACCCTGTGAGCTTTCAGGAAAATCCAAACATGAACAGGTTATCTCCAAAACTCTTAACATAGGACATATTTATAAATAACTTATTTCCCCCAACAGCTGCATTCATAAATAATAGTTCTTTAGGAGATAAAAACATATGTTATCGAGGGACATTGTTTTTATACTGGCAGCATGGTGGGGTCTCTTGCAGTAAACAAAAGTCTCTGTTCAATATTAAAATGCCTTGCCTTACCTTTTTTTTTCTCTTGAAGTATTAACGGGCCTCATCCTTAATCTATTTTTAAGGGATTGGTATGTGTTTGTTATATAAAGTCCTCCAGTCCTTGTTTTGATATCTCATCTTAGACACTCAATGTTAAAGTCTTTGAGACCCTTCTCCTTACTGGGGGAAGGTTGATTTTTAAAATGCAAGTTGGATTTTTTTCTTGAGTCCATCAAAAAAAAGCAAACACTTGAAGTTTCAAAGCAAACTCACTCTGGTCTGTTTATTTTTCTTGACTTCACGTCCTTTTGGGTAAACAAAACCCTTTGGAGTTTTTGAACCAATTGTCTAGCATCACATGTCTCCCAAATAATTACACACAAGTCTGCACCACACTTTGAAAATCTGGCCTGTGAGCTCCAGGAAACTATGCAGAACATGTTTGTGGCATGGAGGTCTTGTCAGAATAATGTGATAATATTCTTTGATGGGTTAACAAGGGTGGTGGATAAGGGATAAGCAGTAGATTTATTCTACGTTGACTTCAACAAGGCATTCAACTGGGCGCCACACAGAAGGCTGCTCAAAAAATGAGAGGATCTGAGAGTAGCAAAGGACCTAGTTAGATGGGTAAGAAGCTGGCTTGGAGGAGACAGCAGAGGTTGGTAGTAAAAAGGGCCAAACTGGTGGAAAGGGAGGTCATGATTGGGGTACCACAGGGGTCAGTCCTGGGACCAGTCCTTTTTAATATGTTCATCAGTGAGATAGGAGCAGGAATACAGAGCAAAATGTATCTCTTCACAGATGATGCCAGGCTCTGTTATATTGTAGACAGTGATAGGGGGAAAAGGGAGTTGCAGAGGAACCTGTAGGGGTTAGAGAGGTGGTCCAGGGTCTAGCAAATGAAATTCAATGTCAAAAAGTGCAAGGTGATACACATGGAGAACAAGAACCCCAGGACAGAATACTGGATGGGAGGAGTTAAGCTGGCCACTGCTTCTGAGGAAAGGGATCTGGGGGTCATCATAAGTGACTCCCTAAAACAAGGCCTACAGGAAGGCAACCAGAATGTTGGGGTGTATTGGAAGGGGTTTTGATTGCAGGAGGAAAGAGGTAATACTATCTCTTTATAGATCACTGGTGAAACCCCATTGCCCAGTTCTGGGATCCTCACCTGAGGAAAGATAAAGACAGACTGGAGACAGTATAGCATAGAGTGACAAAAATGATTCAGGACCAGCAGGGCAGATCCTATGAGAACTGACTCAGGGCACTGAACATGCACTCTCTGAAGGCCAGAAGGGTGAGAGGCAACATAAAAGAGACCTTTAAGTTCCTGAAAGGAATAAACTAGGTTAACTGTGAGGAACTGTTTAGCAGTCATGGTGGGGTTGAAAACAAGGGTACATGAATGTAAGCTGATTGGGGGGGATTCAGGGGGGGCTTGAGAAAGTTTTACTTTACAGAGAAAGTGGTTGAGCCATGGAACAGCCTATCAGCAGAGCTGGTGGGTGCAAAAAACATTAATGGGTTCAAGAATGTTTGGGATAGGGTAAGGTATTAATAGTTTTTTGGGGGATCTTAAAGTAAGGCAGAGTGTGAGGGGGAGGAGGTGAAGGCAAACCCCCATCTAGACAGTAGGTCATGAGGTACGGTACAATAAAACTGGGCAGATTGAATGGACCAATGGTCTTTTTCTGCCAACATTGTCTATGTTTCTGTGATAATCCATTGCACAGCCTTGTCACTGTCTGTGTTAAAAAGTTTTCCATACATCCCTCCTGACTGTCTCCCCTTAATTTGAACTTGTGTTTCCTGATTCTGCTATCCTGAATTCTGCTGAATAGTCTGTTCTCTTTTTGAATACCCTTTCATTTATTCTGAATACCCAATTACATGTCCACTCAGTCTACTTTTCTCTAGGATGAACAAACCCAGGTGATCCAGCCTTTCTTCGTATGGCATGGTTTGCTGTTCCCTAATCATCCATGTAGCTGTATGCTGTACTTTTCCCAGCTTCATTATATCATTTCTGTATTATGATGGCTAGAACTACACTCAATACTCCAAAATGTGGTCACACCAGTGCCTTGAATGCTGTAGTGGCATTATTACCTCCCTTCTCTACTTGTTATCCCCTTTTAATGGAAACTAGTATTCTGATGCCTTTATGGCTGCTGCTGAGCACTGTTAACTTAGGACTTTTCCAAAAATAAGACTATAATAACACCCATGCCCCTCTAATGCTGTGCCACATCTAGTACAGTACCATTTAATTTGCCAGCCCATTTTCTGTTTCTGACCCCTAGGTGCATTACTTTGTACACATTCACATTCAACTGAATCTGCTTTAGTTTATCCAGATCCTGCTGTAATTTTTCAAATCCTTCCTCACTGTGCATTGAATGTACTGTATATATATTCATTCTATTTAGACCTGTAAAGTGTTACTCGAATTTAGTAGTACTGCTTTATTGTATTTTCTGATTGAAAAGGCTTTGTGGCCTATGCAAAACCAAGAACTGTACTCTGTACCCTGCTGTACTTCTTGGGATGTTTAAGGCATTCACTATTTCCTCGTGCCACATCACCTAAAATTTGGGAAATCCCACCATGACCCACAGCCTGTTGTACCTTATTGGTTATATAACTTACAAATTCAGTGATATCCAGGGATGAACCAAGAACAAATGCAGAACAACTTGGACTGGTTCAACTCCACATTTGCAGTTTCAAACTTCTGAGACATGCCCAGCTCTAGGGCTTTATATAGATACCATTCAATGACTGGCAGGAATGAACTCCTTCCTCATTTATGCATCCATTTAAACCAAACCTGTTCATCAATATGTACAATTTCTACATTCTGAAAGGAGGCAATATGTAGAAGAAAATCTCTGCATTTATTAAGCAGCTGTATTGCACATCTAATACCTTTCAAACTTGATAGATGCACTCCTTTAATAATTCTGCACAACATTGGTGCCTGAGATTTTCGATCACTATAGCACAGAAGGGTTAGATTATCAGAACATTTGCACAAGCAATATAGTTGTTCCTGCAATCTTTAAAACTTTATTTTGGCAGAAAACTGCATAACCTAAACTTCTAGAGGCTTCACCACAAAATACAAAAGTATTAGGTTCTGGATGTCCCTGGAGACTCTGTATGGACATTTCTCTCTCAAAGAAAGGGTTTGACTAGGATACACTCTCATGTGGGCGACCCAGGTTTGGGAGTGGATTCGGGAGCTGGGATCAGTTGCAGCCCACAAAGGGAAGTGTAGCTGCTCACTGTGTAAGCTACCTCAGGGACAGAGAGGTCAGCACCTGTTGACACTGTGACCCCCTGTAATGGGCCAGGGAGCCTGCTCCCTTGTAAGGGGTTGTCCATGCACACACTGTACTGTGCCAGGTGAGTCTGATGGAGGCTACTGCTGACATTAGGTGGAGGGAAGATTCTGGGAGAAAACCATGGGTCAGAACTGGCCTGCTGTCTGTATGATGGCAGCCAGCACACTTGGGGCTCACATGATGAAGTCCTGTGCCTTAACAGATCCTTGGTATGAGAAACCCTCCCTTTGGTACCTCACCACAGGAGATGAGCTGGGGTAATTGGCAGAAGAGAAGGTTAGTGGCAGATGGGGTTGGTTGTGTGGCAGATGCCTGAGAAGTAGCATGACATGCAGGCAGTGGGAGAAGAAGCTACATAGAAAATTAAGGGTTCGATTTCCATTTGTACTGGCTGGTGCAAGGTGGTCACAAAGACAAGTTTCCTCTGGCCAATATTTTGCAACCTCATAAAGTCATGCTCAATGAGGGTTGTGACCCCTTCCTAAGCTCCCACAAAGGCCACTGTGGTTTGCTAGGAACCAGCAGAGACAGCCTTGAAAATGGTCCACTTTGAAAAAAAGATGGCAGCCCTCGTGGGTCTGAACACATATACCTGCACCACACCTGGTTACTGCCTGTGACAAGTATGAGGTAACAGGGGTGCAGAATTTCACCTGTGTACAATTGCCACCTGATAGCCTGATAGTTAGGACTTGTTCTTGATAGCCTGATAGTTAGGACTTGTTCTTTGGAAAACAACTGATCCATCAGAGAGTTTCTGACACTGGGATTGGGGGGAACACTTGACCACCAGGGCTAAGGACATCTGTGGGACTGAGGAGTCCATTGAACCTCTAAGGAGCAAATAGGGCCAAAGAGGGGGAAAGAACCACTGCAAACCAGGAATATTAACAGTGAGTGGGCTAGCGAAGCAGTGGACACATCTGATGTGATGCCCATCTCTCAGTGCCACAACTATAGCTCAGAATGGTAAAGTATCATGCATGTTGTGCAATGTCTTTGTTGAACCATGATCTCAAGCACACACTGAGTGTTAGCTAGTGCACCCACTAACATTTGACCAGTAATTTGTACATAGTGCCACTGTTGCAGAGTGAACTCCGCTACCCTCTGCAGCATGCACCAAGCTTTCTGTGTGGTGCATTTGGGTGGCAGCACAATAGTACAACAGCAAAATGCTGGTTTTGACCCACCCTTATTGGCAACTGAGAATTGGGTCCCAAGTGGTTTAAAATTTGCTGCAAAATGACATGTGCAAATGTTTGAAACTCTGCAAAGTTGAATGTACAACTTTCCTAGGTTTCTTTTAGCACTTTTCAAAGAGTTATTTTGATTTTTGAAAGTGCATTTATACCTTATTTGATTCCATGCAGCAGAACCTATTAAACTGAGGGGCTGATTGTCAGTTACAGATGCGGGTGAGCAAAACAGGCACTTTGCACCTGTGCCATTGTGCCACCATCCTAGTTCTCTATGAATGTGGTATATGTGGTAGGGAAGGGTTCTCCTGTGACTGGTGTGCAATACAAACTGTCAGGACAGATGTTAGCAGGTGTAAACAGGGTTTGCACCCATTAGTGCAGTGTGTGCCTGTGACCATGACAGAGCTTCATATTGCACCAGGCATATCACAATGACATGCTTAACTATGGTTCTAGGGGTCTGCAAATGGGTGTCCTGCCTAAAAGTGTCCTCCTTCTCACCAACTCACTCAAGAGTTAGCAGCCTTGATGATCATAAGAACATAAGAAAGTGCCAGCAGAAGGGAACCTTGCGATCCATCTAGTTTGCCCGTGAAAGCTCCCCCTCCATTTCTTTATTGCTTTAGGTTTCCACAGTGCCTATGCCATGCTAGCTTGAACTCCCCCACTGTCTTCATTGCCACAACCTCTTGGGGTAGACTGTTCCAGGGCTGCACCACACTTTCTGCGAATAAAAACTTCCTGCTGTTTGTTTTGAAACTACCTCCTTTCAGGTGCATGTTGTGCCCCCTTGTCTGTGTATTTGTGTTTTCCCTGAAGAGATCCTGTGTTTGTACTGAGTTGATACTTTTGAGGTATTTAAATGTCTCTATCATATCTCTTCCCTGTCCCTTCTCCTCTCCAGTGAGTACATCCTAAGATGGTTTAATCTCGATTCATAAGGTTCTTTGTGTAGTCAGTGTATCATCTTCATAGCTCTCCTCTGCACAGTTTCCAGGCGATTCTTGTCCTACTTGAGGTGCGGTCTCCAGAACTGTATGCAGTACTCCAGGTGAGGCCTCATCAAGGACCTGTATAGTGGAACTATCACTTTACTTTTCCTACTTGTGATACCCCTTCATATGCATCCAAGAATGCCTCTAGCTTTTTGTGCTGCCTTTTCGCACTGCCTGGTTGTCCTTAAATCGTCAGATACGAGTACCTCCAGATCCATGTCTACCTTAGTTTCAGTCAGCTGTTCTCCCCAGGGTATATTTCCTACCAAGGTTCTTCCTCACCAGGTGCATAACTTTGCACTTCTTGGTATTGAATTTCAATTGCCACTGTTTTGACCGTTCCTCCAGTTTTTTTAGGTCAGCGATCACTTCTGTGACCCCCCCTCTGGCATGTCCACTGTGTTGCAGAGCTTGGTATCATCTGCAAACAGGCATACATTTCCTTGCAAACCCTCCATGATGTCACCGATGAATGTATTAAATAGAATTGGCCGCAACACCGATCCCTGGGGGACTCCACTGGTCACCACTCCTTCCTCCGGCAGAGTGCCATTTACTAACCCTCTCTGGGTTCTACCTTAGAACTAGTTTCTAATCCAGCCTACTATTTTATGTCCCACTCCTGTGTGTTCCAACTTAATTATCAGCCTCCTATGTGGAACGGAGTTAAACTCCTTACTGAAGTCCAGATATACTATGTCTACTACTCCTCCTTGGTTCACCATTCTGGTCACCCAATTGAAGAAATCAATCATGTTTGTCAGACATGACCTCCCCGTTATGAAGCTATGCTACTTTAGGTCTATTTTGCTAGTTGCTTCTAGATGCTGTACAATTCTTTCTTTCAGTAATGTTTTCATGATTTTCCTCACTACTGAGGTGAGGCTAACTGGATGGTAGTTTCCAGCATCTTCCTTGCTGCCACTTTTGTGCAGCGGTATCACTGTGGTTTTTTTTCCAGTCATCTGGTACTGTGCCACTCTCCAATGACTTGTTGAAGAGGTCTGCTAATGGGGTGGTAACTTCTCTGAGTTACTTTAGTATTCTCGGGTGGATACCATCAGGTCCTATAGCTTTGTCGGTTTTTAATTTTGCTACTTTTAGGACCCTTTTAGTTGTGAAGAGGTTTGTGTCAGCTTCACTGATGTGATGTTCTTCGTTCTTTAGTACTGGTCCACTTCCCTGATCCTCCTTTGTGAAAACTGAACAGACGTATTCATTTAGAACCTCTGCCTTCTGTCCATCAGTTTCAACATTCTGGCCTTCCCTAGTTCTCAACCTTACAATACCTCCCTTACTTTTTATGTTCTCCCTTTTATATCTGTAGAAGGTCTTATCCCCCTTTTCAACCCCTTTTACTATTCATTCTTCTGCGTGAGCTTTGGCTAACCTAATTGCTTTCCCTGCTTCCTTGAGTCTTGCTCTATATTCCTCCATGTCACTTTCTTTCTTAGTTTCTTTGCATTTCTTGAATGCTCTTTTTTTCCCTTATACTGGAAGTTACTTCTTTAGTAAATCAAAGAGGATTTTCTTCCTTTTAGATTTACTTATCTATTTTGTGCATTCTGCTGTTACCAGTTTGATTGATCTCTTCATGGCTTTCCAGGTTTCCTCCGCGTCTCCCCGCAGCTACAACATTGAGATTGTTCCTAATGCATGATCCATTAGTTCCCTTCCTCTGTGACCTCATGTCTTTTATTCCTGGGGGTCCAGTGGCCCCCAACCTTCCCCTAGATGTTCCAGGCCCATGTGGTCCAGTGCTTTCCTTCCCCCGCACCCCAATGTTCCCCCTTACCTGATGTGGTCCAATGTAAGGGTGAGAGAAGGACAGAAGTAGGCCATCAGCAGCTTTCATTTGGCTTTGAATTGATGCCCATAAAATTGGTTCTGCTTCGAGAATTTGACCATACCACTTTGACTCCCAATGCCGTTATTAGCATGAGGAAAGAAGATTACAAATAAGGGGTAAAAGAAGCCTTGAGGTCAGAAATGAATAGTAATTATTATAGCTTATGAAATGCGGTATAAAAACTGTCCAAATCTAACAACTTCTTTGGTTAAAATACAGCACCCAACCATTTATTATTTACCTAGGAACTGCACAGTTCATAACTAACCTGCCATAACCTACTAGCAATAACCTAACTGAATGAATATAGAACCTTTTTTCCATTAAAATAAAAATAATTTCCACTTTGTAAACACAAAACACACAGCAGGGCATGTGTTTCTTTAAAAGAAATGCAGTTCCCAGGTTCATTCAAAGGCACATGGCCTTTGTTACCAAACTCACCTATTCTACCTAGCAACAACATAGCTAAAGGAAAATAAAGACCTTTTTCCATTAAAAAAAAATCTATTTTATAAATTCAGTAAGCCTGTCCAGGGCATGGGTTTGTTGGGAATGAATTCACTTCCAGGATGCATTAAAAGTCACTCAGACCTTGAGCACATACCTTCCAATTCCAATTTAAGCTTGTAGGATGGACCCAGTCAGTCAGAATCGCTGACTCTACATCTTCCCCCCTCCCTATCAACACTGGTATCCCTCAAGGGTCCGCGTTGTTCTCTATACTTTTCTCCATATATCTTAATGACCTACCATCTGTCTGTACAACAACCTCAATACATATGTACACAGATGACATAGTCCTCTACACTTCCGGACAGTCCCCCACTGATGTTGCAAAGAGACTTCAGCAGGATTTCAATAATGTTCAGCACTGGTTTTGCTCTCATCAATGTTTTTTAAATGTCATGAAGACAGTCTCCATAACATTCAGCATTAGGCAGAGACTGTCTAGGCTCACCTCCCTACCCTCCTTCCATACCCTTGATGGGACAGTTCTTGAGGACACTTCCTCATTTAGGTATCTGGGTGTTTGGCTTGACCAACATCTCACCTTCTCTGGTCATGTGGACACCATCCTGAAAAAGCTGTGCCCCAAGCTCAATGCTCTATACAGGAATGGGAACTGCCTCCCTCTCCCGACTAGGTGTGAACTAGTGCAGAAGATAATCATTCCTATTTTTGACTACTCTGGTGTAGTCTGCAGTGCCACTCCCAAGACCTCCTTTGCCAGATTGGATAGCTTCTTCAGTTCCTTCTGTCACTTCGCTCTGGACTCTCCTCCTGTCACCCACCACTGTCAGTTCTACCACTCAATGGCATTTCCATCACTAGAAAATAGATGCCTCCATTATTGTGCTAAATTTGTCTCTAAATTCTGGTTTGGATCGCTCCTATCCTATCTCACTTCCTCTCTATTAGTACTCTCTTCCTCGGCCCACTCACTTAGATCTTACGACTCCCGTTCCTTGGTTGTCCCTTATTGGTCTACCACTGCAGGCCAGGCTGTTTTCTCATATCACTTCCCAAAACTGTGGAATTCATTTCTTCACCAGATTCACCACTCCTCCCTTCCTTTATAACTTCAGCCCTACATGATTTCCTCTCTGTGAATTGTACCTGCAATTAACCTACCTGGTATTCCTGACTTGCTCCCCAACCTCTATCAATATATTAACTATTCTGCATTATAGCTCCCTTCCAGCCCCACTACTTTCTTTCCCTGCAGAGATCCCTACCTGGCCATTCCTTCAGGTTATCTACAGTATAACTACCAATATAACTATGACTTTAGATTCCTATCAATCTACAACTATCAATATATCTATAACCTTGATTCTTATTCATCTGCTCCCCTACCAGCCTTGCTACCTTTCCACCTCTGGTGTGACTCCATATCCACACCTTCCTTTCAGGCTAAATGGTACCATCATTGTGAATTTAAGGAGTTATCCTAATGTAATGTACTTGACCTGTCCATTGTGACCTCTGTAATCATTTGTACTTATATGCTGCACTTAATATGTTCTTTCTGTTATTTTCTATTCACCGCTGCCAATATTGTTGTAATAATGTTTGCTGTTGTATGCATGTATGTATTTCCACTACTCTTTCCCCCAGGATGCACCATGAGATAAGCAACTTGTTGTTCAGTGTGCCTTTCCTGGTGAAACATTTCAATAAATAAATAAATAAATTCACCCGAGGTATGCATTAATTTTCTAAAAATGCATGCCCTGTTGTAGGTTATTACTTACTTGTTGCAGATGCTGTTGGCATGCATCTACCATAATTATTGTTTGTGGTGTTCTGACAGAGTCTGAAAAACTCAATACGACCACCATGACACAGTGTGAGCTAAAATATTAGTTACTATTGGTGCTGACTTCAAGGCACATATCCTTCTGCAGTCTCTGCTTCACCTTCATGCCAGTTACTATATTTTTTCCAGAGTCTGAACCCATTACTTTTCAAAATATATAATAATACCCCCTAAGGAGCCAGACCGGTGGCACTGAGGGCTGAGGCGCTTGACGTCACACCTTGCACCATGCCAGTGACCCAAGTTCTGGAATGGACTCGGGTTGCTCAGGGTTGGGATTGAGCATCTGTGGACAGCTCTCCTTCCTCAGAGAGGGGGGGATCAGTGCAGCATGCTGTAGACTGACACCCAGTAGTGGCTGGGTGTCAGCACAGGCACAAAGCCAGAATGGGGTAGGCCCGCGTTCAGGGCATGAAACTGCCTCCATGGAGGCAGCGTCCAGCCATTCACCCATTGCATGTTTGTGGGCCCTGGGGAGAAACAATGGAACATTGGAGTTGGCAGGCTTCATGATGGCCTGGCTGCACCTGCACTGACCCCCGGAATCTGGACTCTGGGTTTCCGGGGCGCTCTGCAAGGTGTGTCAATAACATCTCTGCCAATTTTCTAATGAGTGCTGCATCTTGTTTCTGCTGCAATGACTCAGATGAACTAGTGATGTCACTCACTGTCTCGTATAGCGAAGGATACCAGCCCTACTGTACCATCTGCTATGCAGTGTGCAGGGAAGAAGGGGATGTCATACACATTCTTGAGTGGCACACAGTGATGAAAATATGTTTCTCGATGGCAGATAATGATGATGAAGAGGATGTGTGGTTTTCAGAACCAGTTGACTTCTATGGTTTCTTTTTTAATGTATATAATATTAATAATAATACATTTGGTTTATTTATACTCAAAGAAAATGGGATTTCAGCTGGAAGCAGGAGGAGGAGGAAGATAATGATGAACATGATGAGCTGTTGTTGAAAGCAATATATGAACCAAGATGTCTCTGGAACTATCAGCACTTGTAGAAGCAGGAGCAAAGCCTGGCAGTTTAATGCAGGCATGCAGTAATTCACGTAGTATACTTTGCTTTTTACTATAAATTCAGCACTTGCTGGGGTGCTCACACTGGGCCTGGTTCTGTCTTTTGGTTATTGGACCCACTGTGATGCAGTGCCAGTCAGGTGCCAGGGGATGCATCAGTTGGTTTGGGCTGCTGCCACCTATGGTGGACGGATTACTTGAGTGAACTGTCATGTCCTACCACTTCTCATATCCAACCCAATATGAATGTTCCTACTACTGCTGCTGCTGGTCAATCTGACCTAAGTGGGGACTGGGAGTGGACATAGCTACTAGAAGAATACCATAGTCACATTTTAAATCATCGCCCAGAACGGTAATTCATAAAGTTTAAGTAAACATTACTGAACCTGAAAGAAATTTTAACATACTAATTGCAACATGTTTTAGTGGATTCCTGGTGTTATTTGTAAAATACTCCCACACTGCATAGGATCCAATTGTTTTTGTTTTGTTTTCGGTACAGAGGACTGGTGGTAGTAGTGGTGCATTTAGAAAGAATTGGGTAGTGATTGTGAACTGATTTCTTTTTTCAGCCACCGTGGAATGACGTGCCTTTGGCTTGCTTAGGCAGTTTACCAGGGCAGCAAATGTGAGAAATGAGAAGATAATATAATCTGATATATGATGCATTAGAAGATAATATAATCTAATATAGAAGATAATATAATCTGTTATGATGTATGAGAAAATATAATAAGATAGATGGTCTAATACATAAGAAGATAATCTAAACTGATATGATAAATGAGAAGATAATATAATTTGAAATAAAATGTGACAACTGAGAAGATACTATAAACTGATATAATCTATAATCTAATTTGATATAAGAGAATATAATATAAAATGATATATGAGAATATAATAAGATATAACATATGATATACTATGATAACAATCATGCATGACAGGGTGTGGTATATCACATGAGATCATCATGACTTGGGTGTGTTTTGAGGCACAAGGCGAAGCAAAGTGCATCATGCACCTGAGAAGGGATGACATCCCATGATATACCACAATGTAAGGCTTAGTCCCCTCAACCATTTTGGAAACCCGCTGTACTCTACGGACAGCATCTACAATATTACCTAATTGCAGCTCCAGTGAGCTAGAATCATTACTAACCTTTAGTGCACAGGTACCTACTATAAAAGAGTAAGTACCAGGGACAATACACTGATTATTATTATTGATCTGTTGGGAACATATAAGTATTTTTGCCAGGAATACATGCCTGTATTGTTTGTATTACATTGCTATGAGCTTCTGATATGTACAATGCCTTATTTTCCGTACAACACTGCCACCATGTGGATTTATGTAATGCTGCATTTATGCCTATTACTCTGTATGAGTTCTTCGTCCTCAACTTAGCTGACCTTGCACCAAATATAAAACTTTCAGGCACACTGTGGAGCCACTTAACCCTTGGCCAATAGGGCCCATTTTCTGTATCTAACATACGCAAGTAAGAACCATTGTTAGAGTGATTATCATAATATATAAAGTTATGTCCACCATTTTCTCCCCGAGACTGTCATTATGCCCTGGGGTATTGGGAAACTGGCTCCCAGTGTCTAACTTCTTGGTAAGACCCTGATAGGGATTAGTCTGCTTTATGTAATAAACCTGTGTATTATACCTTATGCCTTTGTCTGTGTCGTCTTCTGTTTACTAGTAGCCACCAAGAACCTGAGAGGTGATTCACCTCAACATTACTGGCAACTGTGTGCAGGTGGTATGAGTTAAACAGCGACTCACTTTCATTTGGCATTCTCTACTCCTTGATTCCCTGCAGAATTCTGTCTAAGAGCAAGAATGATGCCATCTCATCTTGCTCCACAGCAGTTTTGACTTGCGGGATTGCACTGACTATGGACGACCAACTGTCTTTCGGTTTAACCACTGTGGATTGATACACAGGTGGGGCACCACTGATGGGTTAATTTGAGTTTCCCAGAAACATGTCCAATATCTGCGCAGACCTGCGACGTGATGTGTCTTATTTTCTCTCCCCCCCATGGAGGGTGGAGTGACTTTGCACTGGAAGCAAAGTCATCCGATAACCCTGTGCTGTGAATTTCAACCCAGTACTCAGAGACAAGACTAAGGGTAAAGAAACATACCCAAAACAGGCTGTTAGTCATGGCTCTTTTCACTGCTTTGGAAGCCTCCTAGGTGAGGTTCCATTCCCTTGAACTGCAAAACTCCATTCTAAAAAAAGAGATGGGTTTGCAAGAAACTGAAATGCGTAGGAAAGAGCAGCAGCTGGATGAACAACTCTAAGCTCTGCGTAGTAAAAACAAGACTCTTTTGCACTGTGTAGTACATGATAGTGACTGAGAGTTATGTATGTTATGACAGGACTGTGTCAGGTTGAAGCAGGATAAGAAGCAGATATTGCAAATTAATGACTTGTTGAGTGAAACAAATAAAATGTTACGAGATGAGAATGAGGAGTTGCGAGAGGTTCTGTAAAGGTAAGTGGTGAATTGGATGGGAGTTTCGGTACAACTGCTAACTAAGTGCCGCGGATAGAGTGTTACAAAAAGGGACAGCAAAAGGTATTGGTAAGCACAATGCAAAAGTCAGCCTTAAAGTGTGTAGAGCAAAGATGGTGAAATTGTGTCATCAGTGAGAGGTGTTGGCTGATCATGTCAAAGTGATGGGCGGAGCTTATTACACCCCCTTCGACATTGTGTCATCAGGCAATGGCGACTCAGATGATGAAACCACCCAAGATGGCAGTGCCTAGCCACATCCTCAAAATGGTGCTCCCAACCCCTGCCATCAACATGATGGTGGCACCCTACATCACATCCAATATGGTGACTGTTATGTGCAATGCCAAGATGGTGACCCCCATGATACCGGGGAGGCCGAAGGTATCCACCTCTGATTGTCATCAAGAAAAAGGAAGACAAATTGGAAATTGATCAAATTATCGACATGGCCCTGAATAGGTTTGAGATGACTGAGGAGCAAATACAAATCTTTTGAGAAAACATGAAACAAATGTTGAAAGAAGCTGCTACTTGGCAGGCCATGTTCTGCTGTGTGGCAGACACCACAGTGGAAGCCACCATCTATGGCATATGATCCAATCCCTTCCCCAACCCATGTCCAGCAGTACTCACTAATCCCCTCCAGGCAGCCCACTGTTCAGCAGATTGCAGACAGTATAGACCATATGAGCTCCAGTGTCAGTCTCAGTTGTCATTTGGAAAAAGTTTGTTCCAAAATGTGAAATGCTTAGTCTCCCAAGAGACTACCAAGTACAAGTCCTTTGACAGACTGAAAACCCAGGCCTCTGGGCAAAACTCCCAGAGAAAGTCTGCCAAGATGCAGATGTGACTTTTGATGATGTTGCTGCAGCACTCATAGCTGCTCACTCCCCGGGCATGGTCGGCATCATGCCGGCCTACCCTGTCAAGTAGTACATCAAAGAAAGTCCAGCATCGTACCATTAGTGGTTATGGTTGGCCTATCGCACTGGCAAGGCACTTTCACAAGAGGGAGCAGATAGGGACCTAACTGAATACAAATCCTTGTTTATCCGGAACATGCTTCCGGCAGTATGGGATAAGGTTGAACCTGCGTTTTTTTCACCAGACCGACAAGTTCACCGACATCCTTGCGAGAACAGAACAAGTTTACCAACTCAACCTCCATGATCTCAGTTCCAGCCAGAAGGCCAATGTGGCCACGGTACAACCTGTCAGAGAGTCCACAACCCACTATATCATGGAAGGCAAGACTCAGGATGGCAAGGCCACAGTCTCGAATGATAAATAACCCTATCCGGGGGGGGGGGGGCAACACAGTAAGAACAAGAACAAAAGAAACTGGAATAATGCCAACAACCAGAACCCCAATAACAATCAGGGCAATCAAAACTGAAGAAGCCCTTCTTACACCCAGATTATGGAGGATAACAAAAACCTCTGAAGGCTACTTGGAAAAGTCCAATCTGTGGCTGAGTCCATCCCAAAACAGGCCATGGCAGTGCTCACAACTACAGACTTGTCTCCACTAGGCCAGGGAGACCCTGCAGTCTCCTCTGACTGGGCCACAGCAGGCCCAAATCCTGACCTATTGTCCGTTGCAGCTACTACTACCCAGCAACACCTGTATCCCATAGATGACCTGGAAGTAGGGGTGCTGATAGACATTTCCAGGCCTGGGACACACCTTTAGGTCTGGGGCCCCTCTCTCATCCCCAAGGCATATAAATGTGTAAATCTGGGCCCCCCTGAGCCACCTGGACCCAGAACAGTTGTCCTGGCTGTCCCCTCTGTCGGCACCTCTGCCTGGAAGAGGCCCAGCAAGACCCTGCAGGCCTACAGTTCCAAGAACTACCTGAAAATAGTGGTGACATGGATATTTTCAATTGACTATTACAGGCCCCAGTCTGTATTGTCACTAGGGTTGCCACCTTCGGATGAGGCAAAAACCGGATCCTAAGCTCCGCCTCTAGCCCCACCCCTTTTCATGACTCATCATGCACTGTTCCCTCAATAAAAGGCAACACTTAAAGCAGCAGAGAAATAAAAATGTTAAGATACTGTACTGTGCCTGTTAAAGTTACTTTCCGAGGTTCTTCCTAATCATTTATTTATTTATTGACATTGGTTAACCAGATAAACATACAGAGATAAAAGAAATCTCATTTACAGATATGATCTGGGGGAGTAAGGGAAATACTGTAAATAGCATACAACAGTATACATACTTTATATCTTTTTCTGCCTCCATTTCCTGTTCTTGTCCACAGCACTATTTCAAAGCCAAAGAAGTGATCATACTTTTTTCTTGTGGGAAAAAATAATTTAAAACATTTAAAAATGCCTAAATTCTGTTAGAGATGAAAATGTTTACCAGCAAAGGAAAGCGGAGGACAACTGGCACTGACTGTTACTGTTACAAAAGGTGGGGGCAGCTTTGCTGCTATGCCACTTTAAGACGCAGTGGAAAGATTAGCTTAAGTAAGTGCTAATGGTATTAATGGGCATAACTTTCACCTCCCAGGGTGACTGCATTCACAAACAAAAGGCTGCACTGACAACAGAACTTGTTTGTAACCTGGACATGTAGCTGAAACAATGAGTGATATGACAAAATTTGTTTCAAAAGTATGTGAGCACTCAAAATGGCTCAAAAACCTGACCAGCACAGAGCAAAACCAGATTACCTGATAGGGACCCTGAAAACCTGATCACCAGGTAAAAAACCTGACAGGTGGCAACCCTAAAATTTGTCACCAATCTTACCATTGATACAAACGGACCGCCTTGCACCAAGGCCATGGTCATGGGCCGACAATTCATTGTACTTCTTGATACAGGTGCAGCCATGTCTATGCTACATAATAAGGACCCAGCCTCATCATCTTGGTCCACTGGATGGAGGACCAATGCCCAGGGTGTGGATGGGACCACACTCCAAACCTATCATTTCATTGTACTTCCAGTGGTATTGGGGATCCTTACCACTGATTTTACCTTTGACCTTATGGTGTTACATCACCACCCCAGCATCCTAGGAATTGACTTCCTAGCACTAGCAGATTTGGCCAACAGGCTGTTGATCCATATCAAAGGCCAAGATCATGCAGTCATGATCCCAGACCCTCGTGTTGTGGCTGCCATATGGAGAAGCAATGGAAGCAGGACTGTGTAAAGCTCATTTTTGGACTGCAGCAGGTATGCCACCATTGCCTAAATTTTAGAACAGCTGAAGTTGTGAAATTAAGCTGTTTGTTCACAAAGTGCACAGTCTTTCCTGACAGTCTTGTGCTGCTAGCTATGCCCACTTGTTATTGAGCTCTGGTCTGATACTCTTCTCTGCATGGAATCCGCAGTGACCAGAGCCCCGAGAGGAGTGTCAGAACAGTAAGCACTGTGGAGGGCAAAACACTGAATCGATATAGTGGAGTACAAGGGTCTGGTGCTTGATATATATATCTACAAGATTCCCTGAGCTACTGAGTGGAGTTCTTAGAAGAGCTTGGTGTACCCTTTACATCCTTGGGTCCCCTGGGACTGTCTTGTTTATTTCCATCCAGAGCCCTCTTTCACCTTAAAGACCTTTTTAGCCTTACTGACTTTTTGACTTTTAGCCTTCTCCCACTATCCCTGTGTTTTCTTTTAGAGGATAAAGGAATGATCTGAGAGAATGCTCTCAGACTTTTCCCAGACTCTTATTTAATGGTTTTCTGAAAGTTCAGTATTATATAGTATTACACATTTGTATGTTATTTTAATTTTTTTTAGCCACATGGTTTGGTATTAAAACAGCATGTAACAGTGTGAAACAATTACAATTACTGGCTGTGGAGTTTGTACTAGGTCGTCTCACTGCATTGCTGAGCTCTTATTTACCAGCTTTAAATCCCTCCTATTATAAGGACTTATAATCTAAGATTTTATTCCTACTAAACCGGATGTGTTAACTTGCATTTAATTGATTGATTGAGATTTGTGTATTTATTTGCCATCCTTCCAATTGGCTCACGTGTATTAAACCCGTTCAAAAGTCAATTCTTTTTTTTCAGAGTATTATTTGGCACCTCCAGGTGATTTACTAAGATTTCACTTATATTAAAGTCATTTAGTTTGCTTTATCTTGCTCTGTTCAATTAGACCACTTAGTCATCTCATATAAATTTACCACTAGTAGGATACCTACCATTTAACCTTCCATTTAACTTCAATCAGACCCTAATTGGCTTCTTCTGGATTTTAATTGGAACTTACATTTTTCTCATTTGATCTTATTAGTAGTCACTTAAGTTATTCCCTTCCACGTGGATTTCCCTCATATAATCTACCTGCAAAGTGCAACTGTTGGCATTTTTCCCTTTTGACCAAATCTCTGACTGGCCTGAGGTATTTTAATCTCCTTTTTGGATGTTTTTAAGGGAAACCCAAGTGGGATACTGTGCCTTGAGAATCCAAGCATTGTAGTTCCCTTGATGAATATCTGGAAGTGATTTTTGTTCAGAGCCCTCAGGTATTACCCAGCTGAAAGTGTCATATCTTTAAAAAAAAATTGTATTTAATATTTCATAGGTTTTATACTTCAAATTTAACTTTATTCTTTTTTAGTTGTGCCATTTTGGATTTACAATCCTCATAACTCTGTTGGACTGATTAAAGTATTTGCTGTGTGGAACACGGAAGATCCTTATTTTCTGAAAGGCACATAGGAGATTTCTAAAATGGAAGGTATCTGCTTCTCATAGATTGCACTATAGCATCATTGCTATTTATAACTCTTATCTTTCAAATTCTGTAAAGGAATTTTTAAAATATTTTTATATAGTGCTATTTATATAACATAGCCTCTAGAGAACAATATGTTTATTATCCTGGGAGTTTTAGTAGGGAAGTTTTTACCCTCGAGGCTAAGAACTTACTAACTCTGATATTTTGTATATTTTGTATATTTAGGAGCTAAACTCATTATCAGAATATTTACTTTTACTCTGTGTTTTTTTGATATTACTCTGGAAATCCTGGAAATTCATTTTACTATTAGCTATTATTTATTTTTTCCCTAGGCTTGGCTACATATTTCAATCCTGAACTGGTTTGGGACCACCCTTTTTACAACTTTAGTAACTTTGCTGCAAAAATCTACTTACTGGCTTACTTGGCTACAGATCAGAACATTGATTTCCTGGGCTCCTTGTAGCATCACAGCTTGAAATTCAAACTGCAAACTAATAAGATGTCTTGGCCCAGAGGCTGGAATTTGGAAAGAACTTTGATGCTTTTTAACCATTTGTGTACTAATTCTTATTTTGGTGAAGCCCATAAGATTGGTTATATTTTATTGATCTAATTTTTTTATTTATTTGGCTTATTTATTTAAAAGATATTTCTACTATACAAGCTGTAGTGAGGCAATAAGTTATTAGAAACTTGTGATTTTTAGTGTATTGTGTTTAAACAAATAATTGTGGATTATATTCTTTATAGACAATTTTTAAATGCTTTTTCAGCCTTAGTTTTGTAACTTATTAATTTTTTGGTAGCTTTTATTAAAATGGTTAGCACAAGAAGTGGTCAGTGTGCACCCCAACTTTGCCTGAATTACATCTTAATAGGAAACATAGAAACATAGACTTTGTTGGCAGCTAAGGACCACTTGGCCCACCCAGTCTTCCCATTTCCCTACCTACTGCAGATCCTAGTTTTACCAACAACCTACTTCCTCCTACCTCCCACTAGAATTGCTTTATGTCTGTCCCATGCTTTTTTAAATCCCCCACTGTTTTTGTCCCAATGACCTCCTCAAGAAGGCCACGCCATGTATCCACCACCCTCTCTGGGAAAAAATACTTTCTCACGTTGCCCCTGAGTCATCCCCACCCTTGATCTTCAAATTGTGCCCCCTTGTTCTTGCACATCTCTTTTTCTGAAGGATGCTACCCTCTTGTACTTTGTTGATTCCCTTGAGGTACTTGAAAGTTTCTATCATGCCCCCCCCTTTCCTCCAGGGTATACATATTAAGCACTTTTAGTCTCTCTTTGTAATGCTTCTGGTGCAGACCCTGCACCATTTTAGTTGCCCTCCTCTGGACTGTCTCCATCCTGTCTATGTTCTCATGGAGATGGGGTCTCCAGAACTGCATGCAGTACTCCAGATGGGGTCTCACCAACTGCCTGTACAGAGGGATAACAACTTCTTGTTTTCTATTGGTGATGCCTCTCCCTATGCATCCCATTATCCCCCCAGCCCTCCTTACTGCCTTCTCAGGAAATGTTCCAGGCAAAAGGAAACAGTCTAGTACCTCTTTAACTGATAAAAAACCTAATCAACTTAACCAACTTAAAATAACTATCTTTTGGATAAGACAAATAATTCACATTTTCAGGAACAAACTTGTTCTACTCCCTTATTTGGGGACAGTATGGACAAATGTCCACTGTACAATATGTCCAAAACCCCAGATAGGAATTTAAAGCATACTACTAAAGAAATATTAGAACTTATTTCTTTGGATTCTATAATATTGAGGACTTGGATATCTCTGATAGTGTATCTAGGATAATTATTATGTCCAATGGGATTCTTATCCCAAAAGTTGGTTGGGTGGTATAATTTACCCTATTTAGCAAAAGGGAGATAGCAATAACCCTGCAATGTTTAGATCCATCAATTTACTAGACTCCACTCAGAAATGTTTTACACATATTATTTTATCATCGTGTATTCAATCTTGGGCAGACAAAAATAATATCATCAGTGAACTTCAAAATGATTTTAAACCTAACCATTCTACAAAACAACATGGTTACATTCTTAAACATCTTGTATGGAAATACTTTTCTATCAAACATGGGGAACTGTTTTGTTGTTTCATTGATTTAAAATCTGCCTTTGATTCAATAAGCTGTACATTACTATCGAAAACTTTAGCTGATTACAAAACTGATTCCACTTTATTAGACATTCTTATCAGATTACATACTGGTACTTAAACTTGGCTTCAAGTACAATATTCACAGTCTGATGCTTTAAAATCTAAAATCTCAAACAATCTGGGTGTTCATAAAGGGTGTTTACTTGCTCTGATTCTTTTTAACTTATATCTTAATCCAATAATTGAACAACTAAATAACTCTGATTTCCACTCTCCTAAGATTTTTGATAAGTCTATTACATGTCTTGCCTATGTGGAAGATTTAGTTCTTACGTCTATGTCTCTTCTTGGCCTTCAACGAAAATTAGATCACTTTACTAATTTGTGTAAATCTTTCAAGTTAATAATAAACAAAGAAAAAAAACAAGTTAGTTATATTTGGGAATAGAAAGTGACTACAACCTTTGGTTTTTATTGATAAGTCCAAAATAAATACGGTTAACTATTATGATTATCTTGGTATTAGATTTTCAAACAAATTACAGTGGACTCCTCATTTGAATTTGATGTGCCAGAAACTATCAACAACATTCAATACCTTTAAATGTTTTAGTGCTAAAATGGGTCATGGTTCTATTACTGGCCTTATTAAAGTAATAAATGCTAAAATCACATCTAGTATTTTATATACGGTAGAAATTTGGGCACATAATAACATAGCACCCTTGGAAAAAAATAATAACTAAAATGTATAGATATATATATTAAGGGTTAATCATTAAGTTCCTGCTGAGGTATTAAGAGCAGAATTAGGTCAATATTCATTGATAACTTTGATTCAGGAATGAATTTTAATTTTCATACTTAAATTTTTTCTCTTATCTGAAAACTGTCTACCGAGGCAATGCCTTGAAGAGGAATTAGATTATCATAAGAGAGAATTTAATTCTCCCTCCATGACCCAGATTAAGACTCTGCTTTTTCCTTGTTGGTTGGGACACCTACTTTGTGAAATTTACTTTAAACCATTTGGAAGCATAATTTGTCAGTTTAAGACTAGGCTTAGGAATTTTTAAATTTCTCTAATTCAAAATAAAATTAATTCACTTGAAAACTATCACTTGTATAAGATTCTGAAAACTAATCATCACTTTCAGCCCTATTTAGTATTATCTAACCTTGAAGATCAGAGATTATTAACAAGATTTCAGATGGAATTATATACAGCTAACTACCCTCCCACCCTTAGCTGTGTTTATTTATATAGGGTGCTGGAGTCATGTGTTGAGGGTTGGAGTATGTTTTTTACTATCTGCCTAAATTGCCATTTGCAGGTTATCTTATCCTACCAGAAAGTGTCGCCATTTCTCCAAATTGCCCCATATATATCCTATCACCTATTATAACTAAACCTACTGTGAGGATGTTTAACCTGCTGTCTGACTTCCTTGCTCCACACTTGCTCTCTGCTGCTTGTCCTGGCCAGATTTATTTATTTATTTTTATATAAGGGCTGTCCTGTTGTGATACCCCTTTATATCCATGTCCTGTCCTAACTTCTAGCCCCTTATACTCTTTAAATCTGTGCCATTCCTTCACTGATCTGTCTGCTCCTCCCACCTGCTTTAAGCCTTAGAGGAGTCCTCTGCCATAATGTATAGCTCTGCCATGTGGTATCTTGCTCCCATGTTTTTTGCCCTGTTGGCACTCAACTCTCTCCCCCATGTCCTTGAAACTGTCAGTTACCCATCTGTGGCACCCCCCCATGGACTTTGTCTTCTCCAACTTATTGGAAGAACATTTCAACATGACTTATCACCCTGTCTACCTCAGCTTCAGACTCCTTGGGTTTTTACTAAGGCACATCTTCCACAAAAAACTTTCTTCCCCTGTGAAAGTCTCTTGTGCCCTTGCTCTAGCAATTCTCTGGATTACTGTGCTATCTCTTACCCTTGCTGGCGATATAGAAACCAACCCAGGTCCCTTGGCTAATCCACAACAGACTCTACCAGCTGCCACCAATCTTCTGCCCCAGACCCCAGGCTTGACCTTTGCCCACCTTAACATCCGGAGCCTTGCTGCCAATCTCCCTGAACTTGAGGTCTGGGTCCAGCCAAATAACCCTGATATTCTAGTTCTATCAGAAACCTGGCTGAAACCTACCATCCTTGACCCTAGCTGTGCTCTACCAGGCTACAACATGTACTGGGCTGACTGACCTTCTCCCAAGAGAGGTGTTGGCCTGGCACTATACTATAAAATCCACCTGAACATCTCACTCCAGCCTACCCCCCCTTACCAACTGCAAGGTTATACACACTCTCCTTCTCCTTGGTGGGGCAAATAAACTACACATTGTTGGGGTGTATATGCCTCCGCGTAATAACAAGATGGGTCTTGAAGAGCTCACTGCACTGATTCCTGCCATTACCAAAAACAATGAGGTGATCTGCCTGGGTGACTTTAACCTTGACTGGCTTGGTCCTAACTCATCCTATCTTGCTTCTACAATCAGCATGGCCAACTTCTTTCAACTCATCACTTCCCCAACTCGCATTTCAAGGAGTAGCCACAGCTGTACTCTGACAGACTGGATCCTCACTAACAGGAAGGACTGTTAATCCACTGCTGGGGTTCTACCTGACTCAATCAGCGATCACTGCCCAGACTACTGTGTGTGAGATGCTTCCCCTTCCTCTCTTCCTCCCAGAGTTTTATCCTTTGCCAGCTTCACTAATCTTGTCCCGTCTGTGTTCCTTCATGACCTAAATCTCGTCGACTGGTCTCCACTGTTTATGACCGATGATATCAAGCTGGCCACTGAATACTTCAATACGACTTTACTTGCATTACAGCGCAAACATATTCTGTACTCTATGTGCAGGGTCTGTGGGAAAGTGACCAAGTGGCTGATGTGCCCCCTTCTGCAGCTGCTCAAGCAGCATGACAGGCTCTGGTCTAAATGGAAGTCCTCCTCAAATCAGACTGACTATGATGCATATCGTACCTTGTGGGACACCTGCAAGAAGGAAAGTCGATCAGCTAAGAGCTGCTACTACTGCAGACTCCTACGTTCCTCTGCCTCTGACCCCAGGTGCTATTGGGACTAGATTAATGAGATCCTGGGGAACACCAAGCCACTCATTCCTAAGGACATGCTAATAAATGACTACACTTGCAATAATGCCAGGACTATTGCAAATGCCTTCAACTCAATCTTTACCGAGGTTCCCAACATTCCCCCTTCTGTAGCTTGCATCACCCTGCCCCACCCCACCCCACCGCTCTAGCTGATGCTCCTCTACATTTGGTTCTCTCCCCTATCTCATGCCTGGATGTTCTTAAACTACTTCAGTCAATTACCATGCACTTTACTGCTGGGCTGGATGGTATTGAACCCCAGATCCTGAGGCTGGGTGCCTCGCTCTTTGCCACCCCCCCTCACTAGGCTTTTTAACTTGTCCATCTGTACTTCCACTGTGCCACTGACCGGGAAAACTGTCAGGGTTATTCTGGTCTTTAAGAAAGGGGACCCTAAAATTCTGTCCAATTATTGCCCTATTGCTTTACTACCCACCCTTACAAGACATTGGAGAAACTCATCCACCTACAGATCTCTGCCCATCTACAAAAGTTTAACCTACAGTCCCCCACACAACATGGCTTCAGGGCAGGGCACAGCACCAATATGGCCCTTACTCTACTAACCAGTGAGACAAAGTCAAACATGGATAAAGGTGCTAACTGGTGCCGTATTCATTGACCTCACCAAGGCCGTCGACCTGGTTAGCCACCCCCTGTTAGTTCATAAATTGCATTCTCTTGGTGCTTCCAGTTTCACAATATCCTGGATCAGCAGCTATCTCTCTGGCTGGTCACAATCCATCTCCTTCAACAGGGTCCTCTCTTCGTCATCTCCTATCTCCTGTGGTGTACCACAAGGCTCCATTCTGGGACCCTTGTTATTCTCCATTTTTGTAAATGATAGTCCCACCTCCTTTGCCCATTGTTGCTCTATTATGTACACTGACGACCTGGTACTCTATCCATCCTCTCGCTCAGTCATTGACCTGAATACTCACTTGTCATCAGCGTTCCAACAAATTCAATCCTGGCTCTTCTCTAACTCCCTAGTCCTCAGTTTTCCAAAGACCCCAGGCCATGCTATTTAGGTCTGCCAGAAAAATTCATGCTGAGACTCCTAAGCTTCACATCCAGTGTCATGATGGATCTGGAATCATGACAACTGACTCTTTCAAATACCTTGGAGTGACATTGGACCCTGCACTTGACTTCTCTGCCCACATTAACAAGATATGCAGGGCAGTTAACATCAGGATAGGTGCTGCCTACTGTGTGTGCCACTCCCTCACCCCTGTGGCCAGGATATCAGTGGCCAGAGGGGTCCTGCTCCCAAGGCTACGGTATGCCATCCCCATTTTTTCTCATGCCAATGCCTCTATTCTTCATAAATGGGACATTGCCTACAATAATATCTGCAGATTTGCCCTATTGGCCCCTCACCTTATGCATCATTGCCTCCTGTACGCCTCCCTACATTGGCTATCCCCCCCCCCATAATTTGAGGTCCTACTCTCTGGGCTGCTTCACTGACTCTATGACTAGGAACCCTCACCCTGGCCATCCAGGGTAATGCTCTCCCCTGTGCCTCTCTCCCGTCCACTTAGGTCTTCTAACTCCTTACAACTCTCTGTCCCACTCTGTTCCACTAGAATGGGGGAGCAAGCTTTCACCCACTTTGCCCCCAAATTCTGGAACTCTCTGCCTCCCACTCTTAAGTGTTCACAATCTCACTCCTCCTTCAAGTCGGCACTTTTCTCCTACCTTTATGCACTTGATTCATGTGACTGATCCTAACCTCCCCAGGCCCATATATCAGCACACACCCATCTACTACTGCCTGGATCCTGTAACTTGGCTTTGTGCTTGATTGTTCATCCCTGCGTGGATGTTTTTCCACCTGTTGGTCTATACCCTCTCTATCCCTGTGTGAATAGTTGTGTTGTTCAGCACTCAAAACTGTCTGTATCTTATTTGTCGTAAACATATATTCTGTATTTCCAGTGTATTTTCTGCAATGATACCTGCTGTATAACATCAACTGCTGATTGTATTTCTGCTATGTCTTGACTGTTGATTGTAATGTATCTTGCACCCTCCCGGGTCGTGCTTGAAAACAGGCAGGTTTTTGCCTAACGCACTCACCCGGTCAACAAAACCTAAAAAATAAATAATAAATAAATATCTACTCTGCTCAAAAGAGACCTGGATATGAGACAAAATGTTATTGTGACTGTAATCTGGGTATAGAAGATAATTTAAAACACAAAGTTAAGAGAAAATTTGGTTAGCAGCAATATTGGCATCCCTCAGTCTCCCCCAGATAAGTTGATTTAGTATCTCTTTTCAACCAGTGATGTTAGAATATTGCATCATTTATGTAGTTTTTTGAAGTCTTTAAACTTGTAATTTTATGCAGACTTTAAATGTGCATATTTGGTTATGATGTATGGATGGTTCTTCTAATGTATCTACAACTGAATTTGTTGCTAATTGATTTATTTGTACATGTCATATGTTATTGTAAACTATAATATTTTAACTTTTGTAATGACTCTAAGTTGATCAATAAAATATTTATCTACCTATCTACCTACCTTGTGGCTGCCATTTCAGTCAACAACCAGGAATATGACATTGTAGCTCTGTTCCAATCCCATGAGTTCTCTGAACATCTTTTGCCCCTTCTGCAGAAACACATTGATGTTTTTACCAAACTTTTTTTTTATTTAGTTTTTGTTGACCGGGTAAGTGCACTAGACAAATCCTTCCTATTTTCAGGCATGACCCGGGGGAAGGGAATATAGATGAATGCCAACTGACCTTGAACCAGATTAAGCTGCTGGTGGTATTTTTAGTGAATGAGGGAAATTTGGCCAGGACACCGGGGAAATCCCCCTACTCTTTTTGATAAGTGCCATGGGATCTTTAACATCCACCTGAACTACCACCAATTCAGGCAGATGGGACCTCGGTTTAACGTCTCATCCAAAAGACGGCACCTCAGAAGTGCAGAACCCCTCTGATGCTGCACTACAGTGTCAGTACTGGGATATTAACCCAAGTGCCAGATGTGGGAACTGAACCCACAGCCCTCTGATCTCCCAGCCTCAGAGGCGAGTGTGCTACCTACTGAGCCACTGACACATGACTGTGGGAGAATGCAAACCAACATTGAAGTCCCAGGCCCTGACCCACTTAGACAAAGACAGTATCCTTTTCCTGCAGAAGCACTGCCATCACATAGAGAAACCATCAAATCACTTCTCCATCAGGGAGTGATTATGCCATATGTTTCTACCCTCAACTGGCCTATATGGCCAGTAAAGAAACCCAATAAGAACTGGAGACTTATGATTGATTATAGGAGACTTAATCAAATCACTCCTAGCTGCTCACCCACAGTAGCCTCAGCACCTAATGTGCTAAAACTGCTAACACCAGATCACACTTGGTTTAGCACCCTTGACATCACCAATGGTTTTTGGTCACTTCCACTGGCCCATGAAAGTGAATACAACTTTGCTTTCACCTTTGAGGGTTGCCAGTAGATGTGGACCTGCCTCCCACAGGGCTTTCACAACAGCCCATCCCACTTCCATCTTCTCATGATGGATGCTCTATGGGACTTCTCTACCCCACAGTGCCTTCTGCAATATGTGGATGACTTACTTTCAGCCACCACAACCAAGGAGGAACACTTTTCCTTCCTTGACAAACTTCTTACCCTCTTGCAGAGGGCAGGCCTCATGTGCAAGGATGGGAGGACAGCTAGTAGGCAGGGATCCTGGGGGGAGCCAAACATGCCTACCCCCCCAGGCTATCAGAGAGGTATTTGAGGTGGGGACACAAGCAGAGATTAGGAGGAGGGAAATCAGGGTGGGTGGAGAAAGACACAGGTTGGAGGGTGGTCTTGCTGAATGCAAGATGCTTAGGTGACAAATCAGCTGAACTACACAATCTCTTGGCTGTAGAGAAGGTGGGCATTGCAGCCATCACAGAGACATGGGCCACTCAGAACCAGGACTGGGATATGATGATCCCAGGGTACAGGATATTCAGAAAGAACAGGTCTGGGGGAAGGGGGCATGGCAATCTATGTAAAGGGAGGGGATAAGGTGTATGAGATAGGAGGGGTGGAGGGCAGGACAGAAGCCCTATGGATGCAGTTTCAAGACTAAAAGAAGGACACTAAGGGTGGGGGTAGTGTACAGGCCACCAGCTCAGAGGGATGACCTGGATATGGAGTTGGCTGAGCAGATTAGAAGAGTCTGTAGGAAGGGGGACACCGTAATGGTGGGGGACTTCAGCCTCCCTGGGGTGGACCGGAACACCCCTACCACCACGAGTGCCATGGAGCAGAAAATTACTAGATACATTTCAGGACAGCTTCCTGGTGGAATTGGTCCGTGAGCATTCTAGGGAGGGTAGGACTCTGGACCTGGTATTAACTAACGGTGAGGCTATAAAGGATCTGGGAGTGGAGGACCCCCTGGCTGGGAGCGGCCATAATATGGTGTGGTTCACATTCAATATGGGAAGGATAACAGGAGGAACAGGTACCAGGGTGATTGATTTTAAGGGAGTGGACTTTAAAAGGACGGGTGAAATTTTGGTTGAGCATCTGGTGGGAATTCAGACATGTGTGAGTGCCAGCCAAAAATGGAATATCATTATGAAAGGGCTGGCAGAGGCTACTGAGACTTGCACCAGGACATGGAGTAAGAAGGGGAGAGCAAAGAAGCTGAGCTGGCTGACTCGTGAGGTAATGGAAGGGGTGAGGGCCAAGAGAAAAGCATTCCGGAGGCTTAGGAAATCAGGAGGGCAAGGGGACAAAGACGAGTACATAAAGGAGTCCAGGGAGGTTACCAGGCTAGTCAGAGCAGCCAAGGCTTCCAGAGAGCTGAGACTGGCACAGGGAATCAAGAACGGGGAAAAAGACTTCTTCAGATACATTGGTGAGAGAAGAAGAAACAAATACCAGATTGTGAGGATTAAGAAAAATGGGGGGTGGGTGGAGAAGGGGGAGGACCAGGCAGAGGCACTGAATGAGTACTTCTGCTCTGTGTTCATGAAGGAAAGAGGGGGGCAGATACCCCATGGGAAGGGGGAGTGGGCAGAGGGGGGTGGGGGTGACTGATATCAGAATTACAGAGGACAGGGTGCTGGAGGGACTAAGGGCACTGAGGGTGGACAAGGCTCCAGGGCTGGATGGCATTCATCCTAGGGTACTTTGGGAGCTAGTGGAGATCCTGGTGGGACCACTGGCTAACCTGTTCAGTACATCACTGCACACAGAATGCATGCCACAGGACTAGAGGATGGCCAATGTGGTGCCCATTCATAAAAGTGTCCCAAAGGATGATCCAGGCAGCTACAGATGGGTGAGTCTCACTTCAATCATGGGGAAACTCATGGAGTCAATCCTAAAGGAGACTGTTGACCTTTCTGGAAGACAATGGGCTCCAAGACGGCCATCAGCATGGTTTTGAATAGGGCAGATCCTGCCAGACAAACCTAGTCGAGTACTACGACTGGGTTACCAGGGAACTGGACAGGGGCCATGCAGTGGACTTCCTATATTTGGACTTCAGCAAGGCCTTTGACTCAGTGCCGCATGGGAAGCAGGGGGAAAAACTGGAATACATTGAGGTGGGGACAAAAATGGTCAACTGGATCACCAACTGGCTGAGGGGTAGGTAGCAAAGGGTGGTGGTGGTGGTGGGGGAACTCTCATCACCAAGGGATGTTACAAGTGGGGTGACCCAGGGTTCGGTACTGGGACTGGTGCTGTTCAGGATATTCATATCCAATATCTCCAACGGGATCTGGAGTAGGTTCAGTCTGTTCACAGGCTATACTAAGATCAGTGCAGTGGTAGATGACATAGAGGGGTGGAGGGGGCTGCAGGAAGACCTGACCAAACTACAGGAATGGTTAGAGACATGGCAGTTGGGGTTCAACGCCAAGAAGTGCAAGGTACTGCACTTCAGAGCAAAGAACCAGGGGAGGAAATATCAGTTGGGAAGGGTACAGTTGGTAAGCAAAGTGGAGGAAAAGGATCTGGGGGTATTAATAACAGGGAGTATGAGCCACTCAGCTCGGTGCAGGAAGGTGGCTGCAATGGCAAGCAAGATGCTGCGGTGCATAGTGAGGGGAATCTCCTCCAGGCACAGAGAAGTGATCCTACTCCTGTACAGGTCACTGGTCTGGCTTCACCCAGAATACTGCATGCAGTAATGGCATCCATTCCTGAAGAGGGACATCAGATTGCTGGAGGGGGTGCAGCATAGGGCAACCAAGATGATACAGGGACTAGAGGGTAAATCCTACGAGGAGAGGCTGGGGGAGCTGCAAATGTATTCCCTGGAAGAGAGGAGGGATGGGGGGGATATGATAAAAATCTTTAAGTACCTAAAGAGTATTAACAGGATTAATACAGAAGGGATTCTTCAGATCAGATAGGGGAGGGACAGGAGATGGTATCAGCTGAGATTGGAGGGGGGAGATTCAGGAGGGAAATCAGGAGACACTTTTTCACAGAAAGGATGGTAGATAAGTAGAACACTCTGCCCGAGGAGGTGGTATCATGTGGAATGGTGGAAGGATTTAAGAGAGGATGGGACAGAGTGAGGGGTAGTTAATAAGAGGAGGGAGGGTGGGGCAGCTGCAAGTTGAGGGGCTGACTGATAGACCGTGAGGCCTGTTTCTGCTGGCATTGTATGTTCGTATGCATCCCATCCAAAGCACAACTTTGCAAAAGGAAGTTATCTTCCTCGGTCTACGTATTACTGAGAAAGGTAGAAGCCCAGCTTGGTACAAAATCCAGGGCCTACAGAATCTGCCACTACCTACCAGTGTGGCAACATTCAGACGTTTCCTGAGAATGGCAAATTATTCCAGGGATTTAACATATGGATTTCATCTGTGACTTTGCACAAAAGGCCGCCCCTCTGTATGAGCTTCTCAAGAAAGATGTCCCATGGACATGGGGTCCACTCCACACCAATGCAGTTGCCCTACTGAAACAATCTTTGGCCTCTGCTCCAGCACTGGTCAACCCAAACCCAGCACTTTCTTTCCATCTGGAAACTGCTACCGCTGACAATACCATGTCAGCAGTGCTTCTCAAAAGGTAAATGGGATCTTCAAGCACATTGCCTGTGCTGCTCAGATGTTCTCACCAGTAGAACTGAAATGCAATATTTGTGAAAGAAGCCTATTGGCTACCTACTGGGTTGTGAAATAGTTCCTGTACATCATAGGGTACTCACTCATTGTGTTACACACAAATCACACACCCACCCGCTTCTTGCTTTCAGATAGAGTGAAGGATGGTTCAGTTTCAAACACCAGACTAACACACTGGTCTCTTCTCTTACAGGATCATGATATCCAGGTACACACTGCCAAAATGCCTTTAATTCTGGCCCATGGTCTTCTGTATATAGGAGTATCACACGATTGTAGTTTCTAGCCTCCTGATTTGCCTGATCCAGGCCCCTTTCTTCCAGCCACCCCACAACTCCTGAAGGATCCTTCTCTGTGTCAAATCGTTAGTGATGGCTCAGCATCATATCACCAGGGGGAGCAAGTTGCTGGACTAGGAGTGCTGATTCAATACCCCAATGGTAACACTGTGCATGCTTCCAAACGCTGCAGTGTGGCATCTTCCCAATACTCAGAATTGGCAGCTGTGGCCTATGCTCTCGAACTTGTACACCAAGGTACTGTAGATACCATCATTTTTATAGACTCTAAAGTGGGTCTGCTGCCCTTTGACAGAGTTTTTACCTTTCTGGCAGAGAAACTCATTCTCCTCTTCTCATGGCACCCCTGTCAAGTACAAAGGTCTCTTTGTATATATTGACACTCTGGTCCAACAGTTTCAATACAAACTGTATGGCCACAAAGTGAAGGCACACTCAAAATGAGAACCCTTCTGTGCCTTCAATGATCAAGCAGACACCCTTGCCAAGGATGGTGCTCGAGGGTCCGATACTTGGAGCATGAAACACCCTGTTACCTCAGCCACAATACACATTGCAGCCACAAAGAAGAAACCAAAACCATTTGTGCCATTGGATTTATCCAGAGCACAGAAAGATGATCCACAACTCGTGGAAGCATTCAAATACCTAGACAAAGGTACTGAACAGGCACTACCGACCAACAACCCCTACAAAGAAACATGCAGAAAAACTGCACCTGTCAGATGACAGCAAACTGGTATGGTACCAGTCTGATGACCTAAGCCACAGGTTGTAGCTGGTCCCTACATCACTGCGACCTGAGTTTATTCATCAGGTACACGACACCCCAGCTGGAGGACACCAAGAGGTGGAAAACACAGTCAAAAGACTAAAAGCTGTGGGTTGGTGGCCTGGTATGACCCAAGATGTTAAACACTACATTGCCAACTGTCTAGTCTGTGCACAAAACAACCCCATCCCAAACAAAAAGAATGCTAAATTACTTCCCCAAAGACAATCTGGCCCTTGGCATGCAATCCAAATTGATTTTATTGGACCATTGACTAATACCAGCAGAAACAACAAATACGCCCTGGTGATCACTGATCTATTCTCAAAATGGGTTGAGGCCTTTCCCACCGGCAAATGCACAGCAAAGACAACCGCAAAAATGCTGGTAGAACAATTGTTTTCCAAGTGGGGCCTACCTTGTAAGGTAGATTCTGACAAAGGAACCAGCTTTACAGGTGAGTCGATGTAAGAAACACTCAAACTTCTAGGGGTACACCAGAAGTTTCACATTGCTTACCACCCATAATCCTCAGGTCAGGTAGAGAAAGTCAACAGATGGATAAAATCTATGTTATCCAAATTCATCGAGGATAATCCCAAAGATTGGGATTCCCCTTTGCCTTTACTCCATATGGCAATTAGGGGTACTCTTTCAGCCACCACACAGTGCACCCCCTTTGAGGTGATGACTGGCAGAACCATGAGACTACCTGAACACCTGTTGATTGACCTGAACACACCCACTGCAGACTGAGTGTCTGTTGGCATCTATGTCATCAAACTTAGGAATGGCATCATTCAGACCCACTTGTATGCAACGCACCACATGAATAAAGTCTAACAACAGTCCAAGATCCACTTTGACAAGTACGCAAAAGAGGTGGATTGGCAGGTCAGAGACCAGGTAATGGTACCCAAAACTGCACACCCAACACACCCCTTTGTCAACAAATGGGATGGCCCTTATCCCATTATCAATAAATTGAGCCCATCAGTCTATCAAGTTAGACTTCTGCAACATAATAGACCCACTGACAAGTGGCTACACACCAACCAACTCAAATTGTATAAAGGAGATTAATTACTTTTTCTAACCCTACTGGGCAGAATAGTGCCTACTGACCTTTTTCTTCCTTCCTTACAGGTACACCTGCAAGATGGCTATCTTGTTCCTATTCCTCACCACAGGAACACTTCCCTTTATCCATTCCATGGATATCAGCAAATGAACTGATACCAACCAACGTCTAAGGTGACTCCTTCCACTTCTCCACCCAGCAGAAGAATGTTACATAATCCCATGCAATAAACCTACCACAGTCCCAGAAGGAGTCCATGTAGATGTTCCCAATAAATTGATTACTGTTCAGCAAGGCACAGACGCCTACCTGAATGCCATGGTTGTGGCACCTGATAAATCATCACTCCAAATTGAAAGGCAAACTAATGCTAATGGTCAACAAATCCCAGTTGCCCGCCTCTCCAAAGGCACTTTCCAAGGTTGGCCCAACACTAGAATTACACCCAATAGAACCTTGTCTATGTGACAGGCTAACTTCCAACATACAGGTTTATACAAGCTTACTGCTCTTATTAATCCAACCTTCTCTGATACACTTCCAGACAATTCAGCACATCATTGTTGTGCACAACACTACATGGTTACTACCACCATGTTTCTCCCTGTAGTCCCTCCTACTGAAGAAACACTCACAGAATGTCCAACCCAAGAGCCAGGACCAGCTAGTGGTCTGGCTGCCACAGCACTTCCAGGCACACTTGTAAATAACATGCAGTTTATGACCATTCCTGTTATTTTTAATCTTTCACACTAGAATATGGCTGAATTTGGCATGTGCTCAAAAACCAACACTTCTAAGTTTCTTAGTACCATGTTGCTGGACATTCTTGCAGCATACTGTACCAGGCAGGTACTCAAGATCCAGTAGCAAGGCCACACACTACTGAACACTTAGGAGTATTTCGGCTCAGACCAAACCCCACTCCTAACACTAAGTTTAAGAAACACAGCACGCGTGCTACTGCTGATGTCACTGGTGTCACAGGTACCATCTCCGATCTCTTTGGAACTGGCATGTCCATTTGGAATAGGGCAGATTCTGCCACAATTAAAAGTTATTCATCTAAATGTATAGATGGCATTAAAATGAATGTTGTCACACCAATCCTACATGGTGTAGATGGACTTATTCAGAAAGAATGTTTTACCATGTACAACATGCACGATATAGTCAAACACTTTAATGGCACCTTAAACAAGATTAATGATCTTGTCACCCAGAACAATAAAGAGGCAGACAAGCAATATATTGCCAGGGAACTTTTATGTTCAACCTATGGTTCTTATGTTATTACAACAATGAATAATCTCTTCTGGGATCTTGAATCAGGTCTCATCCCAGACCTCACCCATGACAGAAGATTAGCCAAATGGTACTGTCCTCAATGTAAAACACTTTCTTGTGTCACAATATGTATATCAAGATCTGTTTCCATACCGTTATCAGCTGCTAGGAATCTAGGTTATGTCACACACCACCCTAATCAGTGCCTCTGTTATATTGCTAAACAATGTAGCATTTCTAAGACTATGGTTGTAACCTTCACAGGCTCACTTCCATGTTTTGATCTGCAAACTGCCATTTTCAACAAACTGGCTAACATCCACTCCATGGGACACCTTGATGATGGAATCTTACATACGACCATATGGATATACGACATGCCAGCAGAAACAGGCCTCACAGTCCATCGAGTCTGCTTGTTTGTGCAACTAGGCCCTCAACTTGCAGTTGCCCTGCCCCCTCCCCTCCTTACAACAACTCCCCCTCACTCTGTCCCACCCCTTTTTAAATCTGCCAACAGTTTTACAGGATACCACTTCCTCAGGCAGAGTATTCCACTTGTCCACCACCCTTTCCATAAAAAAGTGTCTCCTGATTTCTCTCCTGACTCTTCCCCCCTCCAGTCTCAGCCGATGCCCTCTCGTGTCCCTCCCCCTTTTGATCTGGAATATCTCTTCTGTATTAGTCTTGTTTATTCCCTTTAAGTATTTAAAGGTTTTGATCATACCCCCCATCCCTCCTCTCCTCCAGGGTATACATGTTCAGCTCTCCCATCCTCTCCTCATAGAACTTTCCCTCCATTCCCTGGATCATCTTCGTTGCCCTACGCTGCACCCCCTCCAACAATCTGATGTCCTTCTTCAGGAATAGATGCCAGTACTGTATGCAGTATTCCAGGTGTGGCCTGACCAGTGACCTGCCCAAGGGAAGGATCTCTTCCCTGTTCCTGGAGGAGATTCCCCTCGTTATGCACCCCAGCATCTTGTTTGCTTTTGCAGCCACCTTTCTGCACTGAGCTGAGTGGTTCATGCTCCCCATAATAAGCACCCCCAGATCCTTTTCCTCCACGGTGCATACCAACTCTACCCCCAGAAGATATTTCCTCCCCTGGTTCCTAGCTCCAAAGTGCAGGACCTTGCACTTCCTGGCATTCAACCCCATCTGCTATGTTTCTGACCACTCCTGTAGTTTGGTCAGGTCCTCCGGCAATCCCTTCCATCTCTCCATGCCATCTACCATAGCTCCCATCTTGGTATCATCTGCAGACAGACTGATCTTACTCCAGACCCTGTGTGAGTTATCAGCTATGAATATCCCAAACAGCACTGTCCCAGTACCAAACCCTGAGGCCCCCCACTCATGATGTCACTCAGTGATGAGAGTCCCCCCTACCATTACCCTTTGCTGCCTACCCCTCAGCCAGTTGATGATCCAATTGACCATTTTTGTTCCCACCCCATGTATTGTAGCTTCCCCCAGCCTCCCATGTGGCACAGAATCAAAGGCCTTGCTAAAGTCCAAATACAGGATGTTCACTGCATGGCCCTTGTCCAGCAACCTAGTCACCCAGTTGTAGAACCCAACTAGGTTCATCTGGCAGGATCTTCCCGATACAAACCCATGTTGATGACCGTCTTGGAGACTATTATCTTCTAAAATGGTCACCAGCCTCTCCTTTAGGATTGTCTCCATGAGCTTCCCCATGATTGAGGTGAGGCTTACCGGTCTGTAGTTGCCTGGTTTTCCCTTCGGGCCACTTTTGTGAATGGGCACTACGTGGGCCATTCTCCAGTTTTGGGGTATGCATCCTGTGTCCAAAGATGTACTGAACAGGTCTGCCAGTGGTCCTGCCAGGATCTCTGCTAACTCCCTAAGCACCCTTGGGTGAATGCCATCTGGTCCCGGTATCTTGTTCACCCTCAGTGCCATTAGTCCTTCCAGAACCCTGTCCTCTGTAATCCTGATATCAGTCACCCCCTCTGCCCCTACCCACTTCACCTCTCCCATGGGGTATCAGCCCCCCTTTTTCCTCCGTGAACACAGAACAGAAGTAATCATTCAGTGCTTCTGCCTGGTCCCTCCTTCCCACCCATGCCCCATCCTTCTTAATCCTCACAATATGGTCTTTGTTTCTCCTTCTCTCACCACTGTATCTAAAAAAGTCATTTTCCCCTTCCTTAATTCCCTGTGCCAGTCTCAACTCCCTGGATGCCTTGGCCACCCTGACTAGGCTGGTAACCTCCCTGGACTGCTTTGTGTACTCTTCCTTGTCCTCCCAATTTCTTGAGTTTCTGGAATGCTTTTCTCTTGGCCCTCACCCCTTCCATGATCTCCCAAGTCAGCCAACTTGGCTTCTTTGCCCTACCTTTCTTGCTCCGTGTCTTGGTACAAGTCTCAGCAGCCTCTGCTAGTCCCCTTTTAATAATATCCCATATTTGGTCAGCATCAATGCATGCATGCTTGAATTCCCACCAGATGCCCAACCCAAATTTCCCCCATCCTTTTAAAGTCCACCCCCTTAAAATCTATCACCCTGGTACCCGTACCTCCTGTTTCTCTGCCCATATTGAGTATGAACCACACTGAGTGGTGGTCACTCCCAGCCAGGGGGTCCTTCACTCCCAGATGCCTTACAGCCACCCCATTTGTTAGTACAAGGTCCAGAGTCCTTCCCACCTTAGTTGGCTCACTGACCATTTGCACCAGGAAGCTGTTATGAAATGCCTCTAGTGATACCTCCTCCTTTGCACTCATGGTGGTTGGGGTGTTCCAGTCCACCCCAGGGAGGTTGAAGTCCCCCACCACTACTGTGTTCCCCTTCCTACTGACCCTTCTAATCTGCTCAGCCAACTTACTATCCAGATCATCCCCCTGAGCTGGTGGCCTGTATACCGCCCCCACCCTCAGTGTCCTTCTTTTGGAGTCTTGAATCTGCATCCATAGAGCCTCTGTCCTGCCTCCTCCCTCATGCACCTTATCCCTTCCCTCATGTAGATTGCCATGCCCCCTTCCCCTTAGCCCTGTCTTTCCTGAATATCCTCTACCCTGGGATCATCATATCTCAGTCCTGGTACTGGGTGGTCCATGTTTCTGTGATGTTCAGGGAGAGAATCGACTTCCCACCTCTATTGGGTTTTCATCCAATCCTTGATGTTTGGGTAGTGCCTTGTACTAACTGTTGTGCCAAAAAGGGTTACCACTACCTTTGTCATTGTGACATCTTCAATGTCATCAAGCCTATCTGTGGCTACTCACGAGAAAGTGTTGATTGGTCCTATGCTTTGGACTCCGCTCTGTCTACCAGTGGAACTATTACCTTTAACTCTGGTGCTCCTGTCTCCACTGCATCTTCTTCTGAACCAACAGGCAAGGCTGGTCAACTCTACTCGAACTACAAGGAGGAAGTACATTGTTTCACCACACCGATGTTGAATAAATCTTTCAACTGTGATATCCGACTGCACAAATGGTGGATCCCACAAGTGAGAATGTCATATAATTCTGATGGTAAATACTGTGTTGTGACTCAATCAATCAATCAAACTTTATTTAACCAGGCAGTTACATCATTGAGCAAGCTCATTTTCAAGATGGTCCTGGACACATAGGACACATTCATTTACAGGGTCATAACAATTCACATATACTGTAACAGACTTCTCCCAGGATGGCCACTCAATCTCAGATATGTCTGTGTTGGTCTTAAAAGGACATTTCAACAGTACACAACAGAGACGGGCTTCTGAAATTAGACTTATTCTACGTCTCAATATGTGAGTGTGTGTGTGGGTTTGTGTGTGTGTGTGTATTGATGTATGTATGTATGAGTGTGTTTGTGTGTGTTTTGCATGTGTTGTGTTTTTGTGTGTTGTGGGTATGGTACGTGTGTGTGTGTGTTTTGTTTGTGTGTGCGCGGTGTGTTGTGTGTGTGGGTTGTGTTTGTTACATTTGTTGTGTGTTGTTGTGTGGGGTGTGCAGAGTGTGTGTGTGTGTGTGTGTGTGTGGTGTGGTGTATGTACACACGTATGAGTGGGGGAGCATGGCATGGGGCAACTGTTATGTGGCTAGGACACTTAGTTTTCACATATAGTGTACATTTGCTTCCTTCTACTAGTTGTCAGTGGTTGGATTACACACTGTCACATTTTTAAATCTGCTCATATTAAGATGCATATCTCATTTACTTGGGGGTTCATAAAAAGTGTAATTCCTTTGGTAAAGATTAATATTGGTGTGAATGATGTGTAATATGACTCTTGTACATACAGTATATCTCATTCCTACTAGTTACAGTATCTTTCCCAAGGAGAGAGAGGAGAGAGAGGGAGTAAACTAGTCAAAGGGGGAGGCACTGACAAGCAGCAGGAAAATCCCAGCCTCTCCCTACAAAACAGGGTACTAAATGAGAAAAAGACCGAGGTAGAACGGTCAGTGGGGGATGCTGCAACAGAAGGTAAAGCCATCAAAAAATGGAGAGCAATGAGTACCAATGCCCGTAGTCTGGGTAACAAGCTTCCTGAATTAGTGGCCTTGATGGAGGAGGAACATCTAGATATCAAGGCAGTCACAGAAACATGGTACACACAAAACCATGACTGGGACGTAAACATACCAGGATACACTATCTACAGGAGGGACAGGGAGGGTAAAAGAGGAGGAGGAGTAGCTCTCTTTACTTAAGGGAAGGAATAAAAGCAACAGAACAAAAGGGTAAACAGGGAGGAGGAGGAGAAGAAGCACTGTAGGTAAATTTGGAGACAGGCAATGGCACCACAATCCGCACAGGGGTTGTATACAGACCCCCTTCTCAGGGGGAGGAAATGGACAAGGAAATGATAGAAAGTATACTTAGAATGGCAGAAAAAGGGGAGATATTGCTGATGGGTGATCTGAATATGCCAGATGTTAACTGGAGTGCAGTTGCAGCTGCCACTTCGAAGAATGGAGTTATTCTAGATGTCCTACAGGGGGCATGCCTTAGACAACTAGTATTGGAGCCCACTCGAGAGGGAGCAATATTAGACTTGATTCTCTCAAATGGAGATGGAGAGAGGATCACAGATGTAGAAGTGGGTAGCCATCTGGGAACTAGTGACCATCGAACAGTATGGTTCACAATAAACACAGCAATAGAGTCAAGCCATACAAAGATAAAAGTACTGGACTTTAGGAGGGCTGACTTTGCCAAAATGGGTGAGTGCCTAAGGAATGCACTAGCAAATGGGCAGGAAGGAGGGGTGGAAGAACAATGGGGAATAATAAAAACTGCCATCACAGAGGTAACGAGCCTTTGTGTGAAGCAAATAAACAAAACAAAATGAGTAAGAAACCACTATGGTTCTCAAAGGAAGTGGCAGTGAAGGTTCAAGAGAAAAAGAAAGCATTCAGGAAGTACAAGGAATCGCAGAAGGAGCAGGACAGGGAACTGTATCAGTTAAAGCAAAAGGAGGCTGGGAAGGCAGTCAGAACAGCAAAGGCCCAAACAGAGGAAAAGATAGCCAACTCAGTTAAGAAGGGGGATAAAACCTTTTATAGGTACATCTGGGAGCGAAGGAAGACCAAGGGAGGGATAGTGAGGCTTAATAAAGGGAGGAGGGTGGGCAGAGGAGACTGTGAAAAGGCAGAGATACTAAACAAATATTTTTGCTCAGTATTTACAAATGAAGAGGGGGAGGTACATAAAACAAACAGCAGAAACACTCTGGATACAGAAGTTGTTACCAGCCCATTTACAGAAGAAAGGGTTCTGAAAGAACTCTTAAAACTGAAGGTGGACAAAGCAATGGGGCCTGATGGGATTCATCCCAGAATTCTAAAAGAACTAAGGGTAGAACTAGCGACACCACTGACTACCCTTTTTAACAAATCATGGAAGGATGGGGTGGTAACTGAGGACTGGAGGAGGGCAAATGTGATTCCCCTTCACAAAAGTGGGAGCAAGGCAGAAGCAGGAAACTACAGACCTGTTAGTTTAGCCTCAGTGATAGGGAAAATGATGTACTCACTTCTGAAGGAAAGAATTGTGGAGTATCTAGAAGCCAGAGGCGCACAGGACTCTAGGCAGCATGGATTCACAGTGGGAAGGTCATGCCAGACAAATCTGATAGATTTCTTTGACTGGGTGACCAAAGTAGTAGATCAGGGAGGGCTGTGGACATGGCCTACCTAGACTTTATAAAGGCATTTGACACAGTCCCACACAAAAGATTAATATACAAGTTAGCCAGCCTGGGAGTGGGTCCCAAGATGACAGCTTGGGTAAAGAATTGGCTGGAGAATAGGACACAGAGAGTAATGGTAAATGGAGTCCACTCAGAAGAAAGGAGGGTTACTAGTGGGGTACCGCAGGGTTCAGTATTAGGACCGGTCCTCTTCAATGTCTTTATAAGCGACATTGCAGAAGGACTGGAAGGAAAAGTATGTCTCTTTGCAGATGACACAAAGATCTGCAACAGAGTTGATGCACAGGGTGGGGTGGAAAGGATGAGAAGGGACTTGCAAGGTTAGAGGAATGGTCAAATGTATGGCAGCTTAGATTCAATGCTAAGAAGTGAGGTAATGCACCTGGGAAACAAAACCCAGGGAAGAGTACACAATGGGGGTGAGATACTAACAACAACAAAAATGGAAAGAGACCTGGGGTAGTCATATCAGATGACCTAAAGGTGGGCAAGCAATGAGAGGGCAGCAAGGAGGGCTGGGGGATACTGGGATGCATAGGGAGAGGCATCACCAGTAGAAAACAGGAAGTTATTATCCTCTGTACAGACAGCTGGTGAGACCCCATCTGGAGTACTGTGTACAGTTCTGGAGACCCAATCTCCGCAAAGACATAGACAGGATGGAGGCTGTCCAGAGGAGGGACCTTAAAATGGTGCAGGGTCTGCACCGAAGACATATGAAGAGAGACGAAAGGAGCTTAATATGTATAGCCTCGAGGGAGAGGGGGGACATGATAGAAACGTTCAAGTACCTCAAGGGAATCAACAAAGTCCAAGAGGGTAGCATCTTTCAAAAAAAAAGGTGTGCAAGAACAAGAGGGCACAATTTGAAGATAGGGGGGGGTCAGAGGTAATTTAAGGAAGTATTTTTTCACAGAGAGGGTTGTGGATGCATGGAACGGCCTTCCAGAGGAGGTTGTGGAGTCAAAATCAGTGGTGGAATTCAAGCATGCATGGGACAGTCATAAGGCAATTCTAGGGGTTGGGGGTAGGAAGAAGTAGGCTGCTGGTTAACTAGGATCTGCAGCTTATCCAGTAGGTAGGGGAAATGAGCAGACTGGCTGGGCCAAGCGGTCCTTATCTGCTGTCAAATTCTATGTTTCTATGTTTCTATGAGAGAAAAGAAAAAAAAAAAGGAGGAGGCCTGGAGGATTTCATCCTTGGAAGTTTTCATTTGGATTCCTTAGACTGATTCTGTGCATTTGTGTTATACACTGACTCTGTGTTGAAATCTGCACTTATCAGGCTCATGGTCTCATTTTCTTGGGGGTCCTTGACAAGTTCTCAGTTAAAAGCATACTGGTGATAATTAGCTTCTCTGACGTAATCTTCTGTTATGTTTTAAACGTATATGTTAAACCAATGAGAATTATTTCTGTTTTTTCAACATAATCTGGTGTTAATAGCATGGGATTTTCAAAATAACTGCAATAAAGCTTCTGAAGAAGGACCTGGTTGGTTTGAAAGCTAGAGCACTTTGTTCTTTTCTGTAACATCCATGTTGGTCCAATAAAAGGTATCAAATCATTTGTTTCTGGATCTGTTCTTAAAAGGACCAATACGGCACCTACAACATTTTTTTGCATCATGGAAGATACTGGAATTCGCCACAGGATATGGCAGTTGCATAACATTAAGAAGAAACTAGCACAGCTAGACAGTGACATCTACTTTTTATCCCTGTGCAAAAGGAATAGCATTATCCCTAAAGGTCTAGCTATTCGGAATCCACTGAGAAACACAAATAATTCTACATATGCTGAACAACTTTGTTGTAGGACCTCTGAGAAATTGAGAAATCACAGAATCCACAGCTCGTATGCCAAGAAAGCAGTTTTGAAGAAACAGTTTAATGAAATAGCTACCACACTGGAGAGGATGTCTGGTGAGCCTATTCCAGACATCTTGCATGAACTACCAAAGAACCTTAAGAAAAGCCATGCTCATTAAAAACAGGAAGTTAGATGCCCTTCAACTTACCATACTTCCTAACAACCATGAAGAACAGAACAGAGTGACTGAACAACTAAGCCACACAGATGGGCACCTTTCAGTTGTTAATTTGTCCACCCACACACTGACTACTGGGGAATTAAATGTACTTTCTAAGGGCCTCAATTTCTGACCAACTAAACCACTGGACAGAATGCAGTTTTGTGGTGAAATGGAGGAATACTTCCACAGATTGAGACTCAGGGAATTTTTTCATGGCAGAGAAGAAATGACAGACAGTGAAGAAATCACAAACAGTAAAAATATTATGGATAAGAAAAAGAAACCATATGAGTTTACCCCATCAAGTGACCGTAACAAAAAACTGGACAAATACATTCATTGCTTTCGCCAGAGAGTTACTGGTGAGATTCTTAATAGGCAGAAACATGCCCGTTACAACCTCTCTCCATTGGAACAGAGGGCTATACAAACACTAAAATCATACCATAACATTGTCATAAAAATAGCTGATAAAGGCTCTGCAGTGGTGATATTGAATCGGGAAGATTACATTAAGGAAGTCAACAGGCAGCTAAGTGACCTTACTTACTACAAAGTACTGGGAAGTGACCCAACTACAGAATATAAAAGAGAACTACAGGAGTTAATTGGAACATTTCCAAACCATGTCCAAGACAAACTAAAGGCCCTCATCCCCAGTGAACCCAAGCCAGGGACATTCTACATGCTTCCTAAAATACATAAGCCTGGTAATCCTGGTAGACCCATAGTCTCTGGTAATGGTACCCCTGACAGAGGGATATCAGGGTTTGTAGAAGCTATTTTAAACGCTGGTTATACAAAGGGATAGTTACATCAAGGACACTACTCACTTCCTGCATAAACTTTCTGGTTTTAAGGACTTACCACCTGATACCCTTTTAGCCATGATGGATGTAAAATCCCTCTACACTAATATTCCACACACAGATGGCATTTCAGCCTGCCTCAAATACCTGCATGACAAAGAATTGGACCCCAACATTGACCCTGGAGTTGTGGGTAAACTCACTGAATTCATTCTGACACATAACAACTTCAGCTTCAATGGTAAACATTATGTTCAAACTATGGGAACAGCAATGGAAACCAGGATGGCTCCACAGTATGCTAATCTTTTTATGACAAATTTGGAGGAGGATTTTCTAAGGCACTGTACACATAAACCACTCACTTATTTCCGTTACATTGATGATTTGTTTATAATTTGGACAGAGTGCACTAACACACTTAAAGATTTTCATCGGGAACTTAATAACCTCCACCCAACTATAAAGCTTTCCCTGGAATATTCTGCCACCAGTGTACATTTTCTGGATACCACTGTCACTATTAAGGATGGAACCCTACATACCTGTCTTTACAGGAAACCAACAGACAAACAGAGATACTTACACAAGAAAAGTAATCACCCGAGCCACACAAAGAAACTGTCATATATAGTCAAGCACTTCGGTATCACCGTCTCTGTTCAAATGAGGAGCACAGAGACACACATTTGGCGATGTTGAAAAACACCTTTATTGAGCAGGGACACTCGTCCAGAGAAATTAACAGAGCAGTGGAACGTGCAACACAGGTCCTAAGAGAACAACTACTGCAATATACGGAACAGATGACTACCAACAGAAAACATCCTGATCTGGAACTTCTACGTGTAAGATTATTAAGGATCTCCATCCAATAATTAGTGAGGATGAAACCCTTAACTGTATTTTTCAAGAACTACCACTACTATCTTTTAAACAACCACCTAATTTAGCCAACCTGATTATTCGGAGTCAACGTGAACCGGAACAGAATACCATGACATCATATGTTACACGACCCTGTCATCAACGCCCATGTAAGACATGCAACCTCATTTCCACTTCAGACTGTGTGGTTACATCACAAAACAGACTATTCAGGATACAGGGGAATTATACATGTACATCAAGTAATGTGGTCTGTTTTATCCAATGCAAGAAATGTCCTCACACAGGTTATGTGGGGGGAGTCAAGCCAACAACTCTGCACTAGAATGAATTCACACAGACATTCTATTAATAACAAGAAGACTGAGAAACCAGTAGCCCAGCATTTCTCCCAGGATGGCCACTCAATCCCAGATATGTCTGTGATGGTCTTAAAAGGACATTTCAACAGAACACAACAGAGACGGGTTTCTGAAATTAGACTTATTTTACTTCTCAATATGGTGGCGGATGGAATGAACATTGATGTTGGATATATGACACATTATTCCACTTAAACTTACATAGACCTTTACTTTAAAAGATGAACATAAATACTTTAGTTCTTCAGCGGGCCTTTGATTTTGTAAGTTTATGGTTATCTACATGTTGACTTCTCACCTTAACACTGTGGTGAGTGTGTGTGTGTGTATTAATGTATGTATGTATGTGTGTGTTTGTGTGTGTTTTGCATGTGTTGTGTTTTTGTATGTTGTGGGTATGGTGCGTGTGTGTGTGTTTTGTTTGTGTGTACGTGGTGTGGTGTGGTGTGTGTGGGTTGTGTTTGTTATATTTGTTGTGTGTTGTGGTTGTGTGGGGTGTGCAGGGGTGTGTGTGTGGTGTGGTGTATGAACACACATCTGTGTGGCGGGACTGTGGCATGGGGCAATTGTTATGTGGCTAGGACACTTAGTTTTCACATATAGTGTACATTTACTTCCTTCTAGTTGTCAGTGGTTGGATTACACACTGTCACATTTTTAAATCTGCTCATATTAAGATGCATATCTCATTTACTTGGGGGTTCATAAAAGGTGTAATTCCTTTGGGTAAAGATTAATATTGGTGTGAATGATGCTGTAATATGACTCTTGTACATACAGTATATCTCATTCCTACTAGTTGCAGTATCTTTCCCCAAGGAGAGAGAGGGAGAGAAAAGAAAAAAAAGGAGGGGACCTGGAGGATTTCATCCTTGGAAGTTTTTATTTAGACTCCTTAGACTGATTCTGTGCATTTTTGTTATACACTGACTCTGTGTTGAAATCTGCACTTATCAGGCTCATGGTCTCATTTTCTTGGGGGTCCTTGACAAGTATTTTTATTTGGCACTTACTCTTACAAGTGACACTATCATGCATCATGTATATACTGTATGTGTATGTTTAGTTTGGGGCTTGTTTTTAACTTGCAGTTATACCTAATTTCAGGATTTGTCTCTCATCAACTGTTCTTTAATACACCAGGACACTTGGAATGTAAGTTGTAAGCTCATGTTACATGTATTAGAGAGAATGCTAACCCAAGGTTGTTTTTTTTTATCACTAGAATGCTTTCTTAGCATACTGAGACATTTTAAAATTTATGTGAGAAGAACTCTCTGGTTATTGAGAATTCTTGATAACCTTTGCCCTCCTGAGGCTTCTCAGTTAAAAGCATACTGGTGTTAATTAGCTTCTCTGACGTAATCTTCTGTTATGTTTGAAATGTATTTGTTAAACCAATGAGAATTATTTAAGTTTTTTCAACATAATCTGGTGTTAATAGGATGGGATTTTCAAAATAACTGCCATAAAGCTTCTGAAGAAGGACCTGATTGGTTCGAAAGCTACAGCACTTTGTTCTTTTCTGTAACATCCATGTTGGTCCAATAAAAGGTATCAAATCATTTGTTTCTGGATCCATATAACAGACAGTAATACAGAGTGTTATAAAATAAAGGTTATAAAGTAACTAACCATAAAGCTTTCAGTTACGGAACTCGAACTTGTAACGTAACTCAACCTAACATTTGTTTTTTTCCTCACCAAACAACTGTTATTAGTCATACTGTTATTGCCCCGTTCCCATCCCTGAAGCAGATATCATTGACACAGACCCGGAATACTTGCTTGCCTTGTCTCAGTATTTACCCATTTTTAATGTCCATATAGACCCACTTAACCTGGCACTTAAAACTCTTTTAGATGAAAGGATTCACACCTCATCTACATCAGCAACAACATCTCTAAAGCTGGAGATGATCTTAATACTCTCATACAAGACTGTGATTTAAACACTGCACTCTCCAACACCTGGATTGAACTTACGTTCAAAGGTTTTGTGATTATACAAGTTTTCTTTTTGTTTTTTTTATGATATTCACTCTCTGCTATCCAAGGTGTACACTCAAATCACACCGTGAACAATCTGAATTCCTTTACAAGGCTCTTGCAGCTGGTCTGTAATGATGCTATCACCCACAACTTACCCATTAGTTGTTGCCTTTTCAGTAAGGCAATGGGGGGGGGTGATGTTAGGCTTGGTCCTCTCACCCATATTGGAAACCCACTGTACTCTGCGGACAGCATCTACAATATTACCTAATTGCAGCTCCAATGAGCTATATAAGAGTAAGTACCAGGGACAATACACTGATAATTATTACTGATCTATTGGGGAACGCATAAGTATTTTTGCCAGGAATACATGCCTGTATTCTTTGTATTACATTGCTATGCGCTTCTGATATGTACATTGCCTTATTTTCCATACAACACTGCCACCATGTGGATTTATGTAACACCACATTTATGCCTGTTACTCTGTATGAGTTCTTTGTTCTCAGCTTAGCTGACCTTGCATCAAATGTATACCATTTAGTCACACTATGGAGCCACTTAACTTTTGGCCAACAGGGTGCATTTTCTGTATCTAACATACACAAGTAAGAACCATTGTTATGGTGATTATCTTAGTATATAAATTTATGTCCACCATTTTCTCCTCGAGGCCATCATCATGTCCTGGGGTATTGGGAAACTCTAGCTCCCAGTGTCTAACTTCTTGGTAAGACACTGATAGAGATTAGTCTAATTTATGTAATAAACCTGTTTATTACACCCTATTCATTTTGTCTGTGTTGTCTTCTGTTTACTAGTAGCCACCAAGAACCTGAGCTGTGATTCACCTTGACAACACCCTGGAGTGCATTATTGCTATTATAAACTGGCTGTTTTTTTTTGTCATTTAAAATAAATAAATAATTTTAAAAAGAAGTGTTTTTTTGTCATTTTTATGTTGGCTCATGCTTGTGCAGCCAACATATTGCACTAGTAGCAGATTTGGAGCTGCGGTCACTGTTGGGCGAATGCAGGGCATGCATCAGTAGGTGGGTCCCTCATTCCCCAATAAGCCAGCATGCAGGCACCACACCAGGAATACATAATGTGGTGAGCACATCTAAGGAAAGGTTTGCTGCAATGACAGCCAAGTTCGTCATGCAGCGGCACCAAAACATGCCCTCCCTACATGCCTTTCTTGGTGAAGCCCTTCCATTAAAATGGCAGCGCTGACTGCCGCTGTGCATAGAGCTGACTTCAGGGGTGCAGTCCCCCTGTCAGCATGCACCAGCCATTTTGCTGATGGGGCACCACTCCCCATCAGCATAATGCAACCCCTCCCATTAAAGTGTGTGCCAAGGGGTGCCCAATCCCCTCAGCATCATGTCCCCCCCTTCCCAGTTTCATTTGCCGATGGGTGAGTCCACTCCCCATCGGCATAATGTCACCCCCATTTGTTGTGAGTCGACGGGGGTTCCCAATCCCCGTCAGCTACAGAACCCCTCCAAAAAACAACACTCAGGTGGCACGTTGGGAGCCCACCCCAGTGTGCCAAATGACTCTGTAAAAGAAAAAATGTCCCACAGTGCTTTTTTTTTTTTAAAACCTGCAAAGCAGAAAACAGTCCCTCATCTACTCCAGTGGCCCTCACCAACCTGCGACCACCCTCTATGCACCCTGCCTCCCCACACCCCCCTCACCCCATACCTACCTCTGGAGCATGGTGCAACGATCATCGGTGGACCAGGAACATGTCTACACTCTTCAAAGCTGACCACAAACTGAAGAAATGCCGGTAAGCTGCATAATGGCATAAATATGTTTTTTTCAACTTTGGTGCATATCTCGGGCATTTTTGGGAATTTTGGTGCCAAATTTTCAACATGGGGTTATTAGGACCCTTCCTTATGTATTCACTCACTGTCATGACGTTATTCCATCCCGAAAGGTGATTTCACAGTCACTATCACCTTTCTGGACCAATTAATGAAACGACAGTGCCATTGTTCATGGGGTGAGCTCTCAAAAAGCCAATGTTGCAAATTTAGTGAAAAAATAAAAAAAAATGGCTGTTTTACAAGCGTGCATTGTGCAGTTTCCACACATGCTCATAACTTCATGAATTTGTAATATTTTCACTCTATATTTTTCAAAATTGGCATTTTCCACACCTCCTTATGAACAGTACAGCTGTCATTTTACATATCATAGCCAAAATATGTTTTCACACGTCTGGCGCGGAATAGCACGGTCACTGTGCAAAATCAGTTTTTGGGACAGTTTGAGAAAATGACAGTGACACTGTTCATGAACAGAGGTCCTAAAATGCCTATGTTGAAAATCTGGTGATGAACATCCATAAAATGACTGTGTTACAAGCGTGCATTGCGCAGTTTCCACACACACTTATACCTTCACAAATTTGCAATATTTTCATTCCAAACTTTCAATACTGGCAATTTTTCACAACTCCTTATGAACAGTACAGCTGTCATTTTTCACAGCCTTCCCAAAATGTGTTTCCGCACCTGTGGCACACAATGGCATGGTCGCTGTGGGAAATCAACTTTTGGGACAGATTAACAAAATCACAGCACCACTGTTCATGACAGGAGGTCCCAAAATGCCTATGTTGAAAATGTGGCTAAAAAAATCCCAAAAATATTTGGGTTATGGACATGTGTTGCGCAGTTTCTATGCATGCTCATGACTTCACCAATTTTTCATATTTTTACTCCAGATTTTCAACGTTGCCATTTTTTTACACCTCCTCATGAACAATACAGTTATCATTTTTCACATCCTGCCCAAAATGTGTTTTCATCCCTGTGTCGCCAAATGGCATGGCCACTGTGCAACACCACTTTTTGGGTAACAAACTGATTGTGCCACTTTTGATGAGCTGGGGTCACAAAAAGCCCATGTTGAAAATTTGGAGTGACAATACCAACAAACGCCTACGACGTTAGGGTTTCCAACTGTAGCACCCCACCCTCTAGAGACTGCCAGGCATCAGGGGTGTGACTTGGGATCATTGGCTGTAATGCTCATGCCATTCCACCCCTACCCCAACCCTTCAGCCAGTGACAGGCATCGAAGTGTGCCTTGGAGTGTTCGGCCCTAAAGTTCACCTCATTCACCTATACTGCACCCATCTCAGCATATTTCCTGATAGAATGGGGTAAGTATAAGGCCCAAAGACTCCAAAGCACACCACAACACTTGTCAGTGTCTACAGGGTAGGGTGAGCTAAAATGGCATGAGTGTCATAGCTGACGCCCCAAAGGCACACCCCAATGCCTGTCAGTCTCTGCAGGGTGAGGGTGGGGTTGGGGTTGGCGTCAGTTCAATACTTCACTGCCATTCCTATTATGCATCTCTAACTCCTGCACTACCAATGCCAATGCCAGCAAGACAACATTTGGCATTGAGAAATGCTAGTTTTATGTGGAATGGTACTAGGATACAAAATTGTTCTTGCTTTTTCTATGCTGGCCAGCAGGTGGTGTTTTTGTAGTGATGGGGGTCATCAGCAGGTCTTCAGTATCAGCCCCATCTGCCTCCCAGCTGACTGCACTTTCTAAGTTGTGAATGGGAGATTGATTTTACATTTGCAGCAGCTCTGCCACTGAATGTGCCACTTACATTTTTAAAAATGATGGTGTCAGCTCAGTTCCTTTTGAAACTTCTTGGCAAGCGAGCAACAGAGCTTGGTGTGTTGGGGCAGGTGACTAGTGTGGGCAAACTGGCGTGCTTGCCTGTATACACTGCAGTCAGGAAAACTGGTAAAGAGGAAGCAAATAAAAAGGAGAAGTAAATAGCAGGTGGGCTATTCTTCTAATGGACAGCTGTGGTAAATGAAGGAAAATATGAGACGGTGAATCTTGGAGCCAATTTGTACTGGCAGGCAGTAGACTCATGTAAATGATTAACACTGAGGTATGCTTTACAAGAGACTGAGATCGAGAAACCACACATAGCGGCGGTTATGTGCCGTTTGTATAGTTTGGTGGGAGGTGGCTTGTTGTGCTTGGTGATCGGGACAGAAGCATAGCGATGTGTGGTGCTACAAAGAAGGTGTTCCCAGGACTTTTTAAAAACCATGAGTATGTAGTTGGATATACACATGGTTGAAATGATCTCTCAGCCAATCAGGTTGCTGGATTTTTTGGCAACCAGTTCATAATATAACTTAATATACAGTAGGATCATTTTTATTTTGTATTCCTTATTTTTTATGAGCCAAGAAAACATAAACCATGAAATTAAACTCATGATTTGGGCTTGTTGCCCTTTGAAACCTTTCCCTCATGCAGTTTTCAAAAGCTGCTAATGACAATGGGGGATGGGTGAGTGGGGGAAATGTTGAGGAACTGGGCAACAAAAACAATTTTTTTTTTCTAAAACTAACTTTACATTTTTAGATTAATAACTTCTATACCAAGTAGGGGAACAGCAAACACTTGAAGAAGGAAGGATGAAACTGGTGTGCTTCTTTATTACTCAGGACGGTTGATCACCAGCAGTACTGGAAGATCATCAGAGAAGGCTGCTTGCAGTCCAGTGGGAGTGGTATAAATGGATTTCTGCGGACTAATGAAACATTCTTTTTTTTGGTAATACTGTCATGCACCCAGGCCCTGCAGTTATCCTCACAGTCCCATGACCATGACTTCCAGTCTCTTATTCACTATGACTAGCTCCTTCTCCACAACACCACTTGTAGAACTTGCTTGAATGGGCATGGTGGGATATTTGTCTGGTCCTTTTCACCCCTGCATCCTATTATCTTCCTGTTCTCCTTCTAATGTTTTCTACATGCATCGACAACATATGCATGAGAGATGACATGACACGGTCACTGCTTGACACCAGCAATGATGACTTATTATAGCTGTCAATGATTCTTCGATGACCATGTGACATGCACACCTGGTGAATGGACTATCTGTAATGTCATATGACTCAAGAGTTGAAAGGAAAGAGTAGTACCATCATGCCCCCCCCCCCACTGACGGACCTCACCACCCAACTGGGAGAACTTGTGTCTCACACACAGCAGTTGACTTTACTTTTCAGTCACTGAATGGCTGACAGGCTCACATATACAGGCACAAAATAAAAATATGGATTTCTGTGCCCTAGTGCAAAACCAGTAGTCTGTAAAAAAATATATATATATTTGCCAAATAAATCCTTCAATCACCCCTGTATCTTTCCAAGTCTGGTAAATTCAATCTACCCTGCTCCCTATCCTGCCCCCTGTGGGAGGGGAGAGAATAAAATAAAACATAAACAAACACATAATAAACAAATATGGATTTATGTGCCCTCTACACTATCAGCACTCAATAAAAAATATTTGTGAAATATATACAGTGTATATATATATATATATATATATATATATATATATATATATTTATATATATTTAATCTGCCCTGTACCTTTCTTAACTAAATCCACTTTGTCCTGCTTCTGCTGCAGGGTTTGCAGCTAGCAGTGCAGGCTCACACTGTTTACTGTCTCCTATTTTCAGCAGCATGATTTCCCTAGCCTGCCTGGCTTAAAGGGGAAGTAAACATTGCAAGGGTCAATCAAATTGTGAAAGTGCAAGACAAGACCATTCAAGTGAGTATTAGGCTTAGCTGTAAGTGTCAGGAGTCCTGAGATATGAATATCAAATTATCTATAAATCAAAACAAAGCAGCAGCCATTTCATGTAATCTTAAAACAGGAAGTGATGTCACTGAGGGGCCAGCTCTATGTTGTCCATTATAACTGGCCCCTCAGTGACATCACTTTCTGTCTCAGGAGCCCATGAAATGGCTGCTACCTTGTTTTAATTTACAGAGTATTTAGATATTCATATTTCAGGACTCTTGACACCTACAAGGAAGTTCCATACCTCGTTTGAAATATCTTTTTATGGGCTTTGACAATTTGAGAGACCCCTGCAATGTTCACTTCTCCTTTAAACTACAGTTAAATATAGTGAGAACTAGTGAAACAGAATGATACTGCATGATTCACTGATGCTTTCTAAAGTTTTCTGATTGAAAGTCACGTTTTTTTCACATTAAAGTAACTCCTTCAGTAGTCACTGCCACAGGCCCTTCCCCTGTGATAGTGAGCTGGAAAAGGCACTGAGATGTACAAAGCTACAGTATATAGAGTTCTTCATCTCTAGTATCACTGACTGGGTGCTGTAGTTTATGTGGCTCACCAATAACTTGGACCTGATTAATGTGTTTTCTCTGAAAAAAGGGAAAATTAATTCCTTTAGACTTGCTTCACTGGTGTCCAAAATGCCAGATCTGGACTTGTTCACCGAATGCAAATTTGGCTTTAGCTTATCCTCACTCTGGTGCAACACCTGAACAAGGCTGACTTTGGCCATGTTTGCATGTGGTTGCAGCAATGGGCCACCACTACCATCTGCTTTTAGCAGGAAGTAATGAAGGTGGAGCCATACATGTGTATGACATGGTCAACGAGTGTGGCCATGCTTTGGAGCCTGGCTTTGCCAGCAATTTGTATGGCGAACCTGCTCCTTTCTCTGCTCACAACTTTGTGGGCACTTGGTAAGGAGTTGTGACTAACAGCATCACTAAACAGTTGGACTGTGCAAAAGACTGATTTTTGATGTTAGTATTTGTATTTGTGCCGCTGATATTTGTATTTGTCAAGTTCTTGTATTATTTATAAAAACCTTTTTGGACATTTCAGACTTGTGTAATAATAACAGCACAGTATCAAGGGAATGTGAGTTGTTATCAGAAATAAAGTCTTCAGTATAGCCTAGAGGTTAGAGTAATGAGCTATGAATGAGCTTGTGTACATCCAGCAGATAGACCTGGGTTTGAGTCCCATAACCTCCACTTGCATACTGTGTGAATCTAAGCAAGTCACTTAACTACCCCAGTGCTCCCGGGTCACCCCTGAAAACAGGCACTCATGCCTAGTGGGCCTTACCCGGTTAGCAAAGATTTAAAAAAAAAAAAAATATATATATATATATATATATATATATATAGAACTTACTTCATTAATAGGTAGACTAGTAGGTTGCATTATTAGGTTATCATCAAGTTACAAAAAATGCAACATACAAGGTTAGTGGCAGGCAGGTTGTTTTTACCTTGTAGATCTTGCCCAGTGTAATGGCAACACTGGGAAAGATGAACAATGTAACTGACACTTTACACCACTGAGGTACATCCTACTTATTTTTTTTTAATGGCCACACTGGGCAAGATGCACAAGGTAACTTTGACCCTCTGAGTCTGCATCACTGCAGTACCTAATGGCCACACCAGGCAAAACCCACAAGGTAACGCAACCGTTGAACAGTAGTAAATGGTGATAAAATAATTCTGGGAAAAGTACAGTATGGGCCCTCAAATAAGCAGAGCAGCTTGTTAGAGTGGGACTTCATTTTTTTTTCTTCTGGGAAAATTCTTTTGTCTCTCTGACTCTAAGATCTTTAAGACCCACCACCACCATTTCCCAGGCTGACATCGTGGAAAGGTGATACCACCATGTCCACCATTGATATGTACTGAGACCTTTTACTGCCATGCCATGTACTAGGACTTGGACTATTATGTGGTGTGGCAGCATACCATACATAGATACATAGACACTGTTGGCAGATAAGGGCCTAAGGCCCACCCAGTCTGCCCATTTGAGCTTGTAAGTTCCCTTAACGTTTTTCTAGGGATCTGTTACCCCTTACCCCTGACCTCCAGAATTCTCTTATGTCTATCCCATGTATTCTTAAATCCCATGATTGTTTCAGCCCCCACCACTTCCTCTGGCAGGGTGTTCCACTTTTCCACCACCCTTTCTGTGAAGAAATTCTTCCTCATGTTTCCTCTGAATCACCCTCTTTCCAACTTCCTCCCATGCCCTCTAGTCCTGGAACATCTTTTTCGCTGGAAAATAGAGTATTCCAGCACCCTGTTCCTCCCTGTAAGGTGCTTGTATGTCCCTATCACAGTCCCTCTCTCCTCTCCTCCAGGGAGTACATATTCAAGTCCTTCAGCTTGTCCTCATAGGACTTGTCTGAACCTTCTCTACACTGTCTATGTCCTTACGTAGGTAAGGTCTCCAGACCTGTACACTGTACTCCAGGTGGGGCCTCACTAGTGTCTTGTATAGTGGAATTATGACCCCCTTTTCTTGCTGGTGATGCCCCTGCTTATGCATCCCTGCATACTATTTGCTTTACCTGCTGCCTTGTCACACTGTTTCCCCTACCTTGAGGTCATCAGAGATGATAACCCCAATGTCCCTTTCCTGCATGGTGCATGCTATATCCTCAACCCCCAACTGATATGTAGTTCCAGAGTTTTTGTGCCCCATATGCATTATCTTGCACTTCTTTGCATTGAATTTCAACTGCCAAACCCTTGACCATTCTTCAAGCTTCTGCAGGTTTCTCCTTATTCTGTCTACACCCTCTGACATGTCTACTCTGTTACAGAGCTTTGTGTCATCAGCGAACAGGGAAATTCTGCCTTCTAGGTCCTGCGCAATGTCACTGATGAAGACATTGAATAGGTCTGGTCCCAACACTGGTCCCTGTGGTACCCCACTGGTGACTCTTCCCTCTGTGGAGTGGCAGCCATTTACCACCACCCTCTGTGTCCTGCCGCCCAGCCATAGCCATCAAGGTCTGAATGAACATCACTGTAAGTGAAAATGAAATGTGAGATTGTAATTTTGACTGTCCCACAGAAATGCACAGTACTTTGTAACTTGTCTTGATTTTAGGGGTGAAACAGTAAAAACATGCCAAAAGAGAGAAACTCAGCCAAAAGCAACACTTTTTCAAAGCTGTAGAAACCCACCAGAGTTCAACTTAGCAGCTCCGCTATATTAGAGATCAATCATGGCAGTGCCCTTACCCGTGTGTTTCCCTTGACGACCTCCTGCCACCATCCCCCTAGAAGCTGCAGTCCTAGCAGCAGCTGCAGCAGGTTATAGGAATTGTGGTACAGTTGTGCTCTAAGCAAGCAGCTCACACACACTAATCTTGGTCTGACTCCATGACTGAGATGTGCCAGTCATCTGTCACCCCCCCATTCCAATCCAAACTCCAACCCTGCAGCCTTCATTGTGCAGAGTCACTTGTTTTCTGCCTGGGTCTTGGCACTCTGTTTCCTTTGGAACTTCTAATCTAGACAATTTTTTTTTTTAAAGTTCCTTCTTACAGCTGCAGCCCACCAGGCCCAAGTTGACTGACAGACACAGTTCACGCAGCACGCAGCCACTCACTCTTTGCTTCCATGCTCCCACCACCTCACAAGTCAGAAAATGAGTCAACAATGCACACATTGAGATTCCCCAGGCTTCCCGCTTTCAACTGACATCCCCGATGTTCCTGACATGGGTAACGCTAGTTGAGAGGGCTGCCAGCTGCTTGGAACAGTGGGAAACTGAGTTTTTTAGCCCTACAAAGGAAATACAGGAGTTTCCAACCCAGTGCACAAATACCACCCAAAAATATGCCGGTATTTGGGTTTCGGCTCAGCGACCTAGATACCCGGCATATTCTGAAGTATTTGTGCCGAATAATATTTGGACTTGCATAGCCGTACTAAACGTTGTTGCAATGTCCATGCTAGCACTAAGTAGTGCAAAGAACAATTAGTGCCAGACATAGCAACTTAAAATTGGGCCCAAAATGTTTTACAGTAAGGGGCAAATACTTTATTGCTGTTTCACTGATTCCTGTACCATTTCTCTAGCAGGTCTTTTAACAGTTGGTAGATGCATATTGTGTAGCTTGGCTGATTCCACTAACTGCACTGTGATACTGTATAATGAATTCATATGACCTTTACAGTTAAAAATATAGTGAAGTATTTTCCATGATTTCTTCATTCGTTTGAAACATGATAGATTTATGCCATTAGTACTCTCACGTTTACTAGCTTTACGTGCATCAGCAAATTAAGATGCCACTCTCTGTACCTGGCATAGTATTTACTGGTTTCTTTTCAAACATGCCTATTGCCTGAACAGTCAATAAGACAAACTTTCAATAGATGTGATAAATACTTTTTCTTCATGCATATGCTGTTGCGTTGAAACTCTCCCCTCCCCAATAAGTGCAAGAGCAACAGATAAGGGGGCATGCATTATTTCCAGTTTAAAGGGTAGAATTATATCATATTGTCATGTGAATCTTGCATGTGTAGTAAAGGGTAAAATGTTTGGTCATGGTGTTAGCCCTGTTTGATTTTTCCTTCTAATATTGTCAAGCATTGCAACGCAGTGAGGAAATTCATTTCTGTCTTTAGTGCCAACAAGCACAAGCTCTTTGTTACCAGACAGTACTGGACCAGTGTCTGATTTTCAAGGCTGGATAGCTCCAGTCTTCAAGCTTCTAACTGCAGCTATAAAAGAACGGCAGTGTTGTGAGTCATGTGTTTGTGTATACAACTTGGCATAGAGAAATATTTGCTGGAGAATCCAAACTGTTTTGCAAAATTTATTTGGTCAGATTTTACAGCAAAACATTTGCAGCAGCTGAAGTTCGTCTAAGCTGAGCCATACTGAAATTGGAAGCAGTGGGGTCTGCCTGGAAGCCTGAGTGCTCATACTTGAACTTCCTAGGTGTAGTAGTAGTAATAAATTACTTTATTCTTTATTTCCAGAAACGGATAGCCCAGTTGAGCTGAGGCTCATTTACAATGGGGTCACTTTACAAATGAAGCTGTTTTCCAGTCTTTATGTACTAAGTACAGACATACAGAATAGATAAAAATGTACAATAAAATACATCATGCAAACTGTCCATTTCATACAGCTATTCACAACAATGCTTTTGGCAACATGTTTTTGGCAATAAGGCATTGTTTACAAACCAGGTTTTTAAAGAACTCCAGGATACGGTTCCCTTTTGAAGTCTTCTTAATTGGCTTGGTAGATTATTCCATAGTTTAGATTGGTATAGGATACGAAAGACATCTTCAAAAGGGCAAATAGCCAATGTAATTACATTACTGCAGAAATGTGATAACCACAGGTTACTGCCACATCTCAAAAGATTCACAGTCGCAGTATATGGACAGAAACTGGGGTGTGCAAATAGATTATTCTGAATAGTCAGCTGAGTATTCTTATTGGGGGCACAAAATATTTAGGTATTCATTATTGGTGTTGGGGTACTGTGCCAGAAAAAAGAAGAAGAAAAAAAGGAAACTGCCTCACATTCCTTCCCAGCCCAAATCCCTGAGTGCAAGCCCCTGTTCCCCACCCTCTGTTAGAAACTCAATCCCCACTCCCCCCGAGCACCTACAATTTTATAAATATGAACTGAAACCTGCCCACCTCCATGGCCAGTTGCCAGCTAAGCACTCATTTGGACTAATAAGTAATCCCCCCACGCGCCACACTTGCAGCACTTTCTGACCACTGTTCTTCCCCAGCACCCAGTTATTGAAATAATTGGCCAACTGGCCATCTACTGATGCCATTATGTGACCAGCACAAACCCACCCTCCTCCATGGCTGGCTGTCTTCTGCAGAACAAAAGCACTCGTGTACTTGCCCGCTCTGTATAGTGGATCCAGGTGATTACGTGAACATTTTATGGATTATTGTATTTTTGCAAAAATAGTATCATAGCACAAATTTATCAGCAATTGTTAAATTTAGAAAACTCACAATATTCACCCAGAATGTGGTACACTAAAGAAATATGGGAGAGAGAAAAAGGAGAAAAAAAAAAATAATCACAACTGGAAAATTTAAGAATTAATGCTAATAAATTATAAACTTACACTAAAAATAAAAGCATACAGTATACTATTATAGAGCCTATATCACCCTTGCTACTATTGCTCGTTTTCATTTTAATAAAAGGAAGAAATGTTGGCATCAGAGTGGGCAGATAGGTGATTATTTGGATATGTTTTGGAAATGTGAAAAGATCACTGCCTGGTGGAGAGTAAGCCATACTGAATTAGAAGGCATATTAAAAAAGAAAATGGAAATTACGTACTTACCGTAATTATTGATCTTCTTGGACAGTCTCCATCACTCATTCACGCTAGTGGGATAGCGCCGGAGGTGCTAGGACCAAGCGGGAGCCAAAAATTTTCTGAAGGGCAGTGAGGTAGGACCCTTTCCACTGGCACCTTGAGACTGACTCGAGCCTGTGTAGGCTCTTGGCATCGACCCTCCAACCGCCTCAGTACCTTTCACCAAGGAGGCAGCGTAACTAATGAGAATAACTCATTCTGAGTGTCTGGGCCTGAGAGGGCCCAGATGGCCTTTGTAAGAAAGGTCAAAGAACAATGTCTTCACAGTCTGAACCCTAGGCCATGAAGACCAGGAAAGAAAAACGAGTGAACCCAGGGGATGGTGGGTGGGCGTGTGACTGAGTGATGGAGACTGTCCAAGAAGATCATTAATTACGGTAAGTACGTAATTTCCATATCTTCCTGGACTAAGTCTCCATCACTCATTCACACTAGTGGGAGAGTACCAAGCTAAAATCAACAACCCTGACTAGGGTGGTAGGAGATAGGGTTCACTCGGAAAGGATGGCCAAGGACTGTCCTGTTAATAAAAAGAGCTGTCTTGTAAGAACATCTATAACATAGTGCCTACAAGATAAACGCTCAAGTTGTAACTCGTCACCTTGCCGACAACTACAATGGGCAAAAAATTAAAGTCTGCCAGGCAGCCTCAACTACTGTAGGAGGCGGCAAGAACCAGCCTCACGATTTGATCTAGGACCAAAATTAATAGTGTCAAAGACATGCAGTAAACTAATGTAAAGGACCTCAGGAGCTGCAAGAGCCGGAGGTAAAGTGTACAGGTTCAGGGTAGTATGACTGTATGTGAATATTTGCGAAGCTACCTTAGAAAGAACCTACTTGACCAATGGTCAAGAAAGAAGCATGTCATCTGTTAAGTTGAAGCAAACATGGAAGTAAGAATCTAAGTTCCGACTTGCTGAAGAGTCACTTCTGTTGCTGCAAGGCTCTGATCAGGAGAAGAAAGCCTGATTAAAAAAAAAAAAGGGGCTAACAGACTGGTTAGATGCCTAGGTTTTGGAAACATCTCGGAATAAGAGAAATTCTCTAGAGAAAAGAGGTGAGCTATACCACTGCTGGATCGGACTTCCCCCTAGGGGTAGAAGAAAACAGGTACTCTTTACTGAGGTTTAGAGACGACCGCCTCAGGGTTGAGGCGGAACCTGATCAGATCCAAGTGTGGTATCAGGAAATTCCAACTAGGCCCTGTGCTGTGATAATTCTGACCCCCTTTTTTTAATATCATTAGTCCGAGCCTGACAAGGTTGCTGGCTGCTATTTGGCAAGGATTGCCTGATACAGAAATGACAAGGATGTCATTCCTCTGAGGAGCAGGAGGAGCCTGAAGATTCATAACTGAACCCCTGACTGGACTAATAATAGCTAGACAGATGTTAACTACCTGTGGCGAAGCAGCCACCAGAGGGGCAGCATCAAAAATGGGCTGTATACCCCTATCAAAGGAGCAGGACAGTCTGTGCAGCTCCCGACCATTGAATTAAAATGTTCCAAAGAGTGTAATTGTCTTGACCATTGAAAAAGTCTAGACGCAGAGGTATATAGTCCACAGATCCAGTCTGAACACTATGGTGGACCCCATAAATGAGGAACAACTAAAAGAGCTTGCATCACAGACTCTGATGATAGAGAGGGCGTGTCTTTCAGTATATAAAATGAGTCATCCGCTGTATCACTGACCAGAAGGACAGGGAGAGACTCATCCAGTTGCCTTTCTACCACAGAAGGACCCCAAAAAGAGGTCTCGGTTAGAGCCACTAGAGACTCGGCCACCAGGAAGGGTGTCGAGGAGCTTGGCACCACGTAAGGGGCTGAGAAAGTGCTGAGCGGAATGAGAGATTCCGCTGACAGAAACAGAACAGAAGAGTCCCATCAGCGGAAAATCGCTGGATGAGGAGATCCGATGCAGACCGACACCCGCTAAAATGTGTGGAAATAATCCACAGAATAGGAATTCATTCCATGGAAATATCCCAATACAAGTCCTGCAGAAGAGAGGTCTGCAAACACAGATATTTCCCTAGTTTTGTCAGACAGCACCAACTGGCACCCCTGCGGCACTAGCATCACTCGTGGCACAGAAGGGCACCAAGCAGTAACCATGCCAACCTGAGAGACACCAGAGGGCACCCACGGTAGAACCCACAGGTATCCTTGGTACCAACAGCAGCAATGGCATGCAAGGACACCCCCGACACCCATGGCACCCATGGTACCATGGCACCCAAGAAACTCATGGCACCCATGGCACCTGCGGGTGCCCAGCACCACCTGCAGCACCCATGGGTGCCAGGTACCACCTGCAGGTGCCCGGTGCCACCTGCAGGTGCCCGGTGCCACCTGCAGTGGCCGCGGGTGCTCAGCACCATCCACGGCACCACCCGTGGGTGCACAGCATTGCCCGTGGCACCTGTGGGTGCACAGCATTGCCCATGGTACCTGCGGGTGCACGGTGTCACCCGTGGCACCTGTGGGTGAATGGCGCTTCCCAAGGCACCACCCGCAGGTGCATGGCACTGCCCACAGCACCACCCGCGGGTGCCCGGCACTGCCCGCAGCACCCGCGGGTGCCCGCGGGCATCAGTGACACCGTGAGACACCCACAGCACCACTAGCAGCACTGACAATGAAGCACCCATGGCGCCAAGCACAGCGCTGAGCACAGCGTGAGCCACAGTGCCGACCCACAGCACCGAGCAGGGTGCCGAGCCATGGCGCTGACTGCAGCACAGAGCATGGTGCCGACCACGGCACTGAGCACGACGCCAAGCGCAGCGCTGAGCCATGGTTCCGACTGCAGCACAGAGTATGGAGCCGACCACAGCACCAAGCACAGCGCTGAGCAAGCCACGGCGCCGACTGTGGCACCCAGTACTGTGTTGACCACGGCACCGAGCACGGAGCTGAGCGCAGCACCGAGCCATGGCACCAACTGCAGCACCCAGTATGGTGCCAAGCATGGCACCGAGCCATGGCGCTGAGTCCTGGTGCCAACCCAAACACCAGCGGTGCCGCCTATGGCACCCATGCCAAACCAGAGGCAAGGCACCGGATCTGCGGCGCCACCAAGGTGTCGGGCACAATGCCAGGAAAAACACCATGGAAAGCCAATGGAAAAGAAGAGAAAGGTGGTGCCTGTGCCAGCCCCTGCATGGAAAAGGAAGAGGGGGGTAGGCACGAGGGGCTGACAGGATGGCGAAGGCACCAAGAGGGCACCGCGCGCTCATTCAGATCCAATTGACCCGGCTCCAGTCCAACGGCTCCAAGGCCCGGAGGCCCCGAAACCAGGAACACAACCAGGGAAAAAAGGAGTCAAGCCCCCTGCTCCACAGGAGCGGCCCAGAGATGAAACTGCACACTGGAACTCCAACGAGGACAGAGATGGAGTCCAGAGTCAAGAATGCAGCCGTTAGGAGTGGGGCCAAGGGGGAACCCACGAAAGTCAGTTCAGGCCTATCGCCCCTACCAATGAACAATCCTCGTGCAGACATACCAACGGGTAACCTCGAGCGGCACCGATTCTTCTTCCCCAAACGAAGAAGAAGAGCTCAAGGCTAAGCGGAGCCGGATCCCCGGCACCGCCAGATTCCTGCTTCGGTGGACTGTCCTCCCCGCCGAGCACAGGACTGTCCGTAGTCAGACCCCTCCTTACTTAAGGGTGGCAGAATGGGCACAGCCCCTCTGCCATAACAACTTTCAAACGAAGTCTTCCTACTGTCACCGCTACCGTCTAAGGACGACTCCGTGGATGGCAGGAAAGAATTTCTTCATAATCTTCTTATTCGTAAAATAAAAAATTACTACTAAATAGTTAAATTAAAACATTTAAATTAAACACTAAAAGCTGCTGTCGTATAGATGAAAACTTTGACTCCGGCAGATGAGAGACGTCGACATCCAAGCGCACTCGACGGCGGGAGAAAAGGAACTGAGGCGGTTGGAGGGTCGACGCCGAGATACCCTACACAGGCGCGAGTCAGTCTCGTGGTGCTAATGCTGCATGCGTGGTCCTACCCCTCGCGCCGCCCTTCAGAAAATTTTGGCTCCTGCTAGGTCCTAGCGCCCCCGGCGCTATCCCACTAGTGTGAATGAGTGATGGAGACTTAGTCAAGGAAGATCTTCCTTTCAAAGTGAATTTTTATGTTCTGGATGACTTTGAAAACATGGATTTAAATCAAACGGAAAAGAAGATCTGCGCCCTGGCTTCCACGGCCACTAAGAGATTAACATTATAAAAATGAAATTGCCCAGTTTGGGTGTTTTGATGTCACTGTTTAGGGAAACTTTAAGTTTAAGGAAAATGATAGATTATGTGGACCTATGCAATAATTTGACACTTTCCTAACATATAGACTGGAGAACCATTATGGCTAGTTTGCCACCCATTTTGAAATTAGACTAAGCCTAGGTAATGAAATGTAAAATTAATGGTGCTCCATATTGTAGATTGAAAGGTAAATGATTATGTATGCGAGAGTTTTTCATTTGTTGCTTATCAAGCCCAAGTATGTACTGGAGTACTGTGTGCAGTTCTGGAGACCCCATCTCCTCAAAGACATAGACAGAGAGGAAGCTGTCCAGAGGAGGGCAACCAAAATGGTGCAGAGTCTGCACCAGAAGACATATGAAGAAAGACTAAAGGAGCTTAATATGTATACCTTTGAGGAAAGAAGGGAGAGAGGGGACATGATAGAAACTTTCAAGTACCTCAAGGGAATCAACAAAGTCCAAGAGGGTAGCATCTTTCAGAAAAAGAGATGTGCAAGAACAAGTGGGCACAATTTGAAGATAGAGGGGGGATGGCTCAGAGGTAATGTGAGGAAGTATTTTTTCACAGAGAGGGTTGTGGATGTATGGAACAGCCTCCCTGAGGAGGTTGTTGAGTCAAGAACAGTGGGGGAATTCAAAAATGCATGGGACAGATATAAGACAAGCCTAGTCGGGGGTAGGAGGAAGTAAGCTGTTGGTTAACTAGGATCTGCAGCTTATCTGTTAGGTAGGAAAATGAGCAGACTAGGTGGGCCAAGCGGTCCTTATCTGCCATCAAATTCTATGTTTCTATGTTTCTATGGCGTTTTTCCACAAGGTGACCTTAAAAGTGGGTAATATGTTACCATTCTTATCATAGTACAATAGGAAGGCAATATGTACCCTATGTAAATGCATCCATTATTTAAAATATTTACCGTGGAAAATTACTTCTTGACCCAAGATAGGTGATGCTTTAAAATAGTAGAGGCATTTCATTACTGTCATTGTAGGCATATGTAATAGCAACATAAAAAAGTGCAAACTTTCTAAACTGCATTTGAGAAACATGTAAAATAGGTACTATACATATAACTATTTACAGAAATTATTTTAATCATTACAATTACTCCAATTTGTCAACATCAACATTACACAGACTCTGTTGTCTATATATATTACAATATGTGATTTTATTACTAATTTGTATTTAGTGCCATATTTTGAAAGTTAATGAAAGAACATGGAATATAAGTTGATTTTTCTTATTGTCCTAATATTCAGCCTTAGACTTCATAATTATTTGAGACTTTTTTCTCATATCCTTTTTCTTTCTATTTTTTTACTGAATTAAAAAAATACAAGCATTGATTATACTGTATATACTCTTATTACTTATCTAAAAGTTCAGTAAACTCTGTGGGAAAGAGAAGAATATTGCTTGACAACTGAAATACAGTTACTCAGATTGCACTTTCTTTTGAGTTAAATCATCTGAGTTAAAAATATTTGTTTCTTTTTCTATGTCCCTGTCTCTCCCTCACTTTCCAAATAATTGGGCATCACTGTAGCTATGCTCATTGTCTCTGACATAAAATCATAGTGGTGCAGTAGTGCCACTATAGTTAGGGTTGAGTTGACTGCTTAATGTTAAACTCTTAACTTTACACTTTAGTAGCTTTGCCACTGTTCAATAGATTTTCATGCAGTTTTGCATGCATGGTCTTAGTGCCAACGTCTCTTGACTTGTCAAGTTTTGTTCTGGTTGGAGGTGTGGATTCTGAGACCTGGAAAGTCAAAAAAGTGAAAATAAATCAGAGTTTTTTTGCTGTTTTTTTTGTCATCGCCTAGCACCCAGATGGTTTAAAATTGTGCACCTACATTTTCAGGGTAGAAGGGGCTTGGGCCATAGTGATGCCTTTTGCTAGTTTGGTGAAGAAATAATAATCCATTCCGAAGTTATAAGGATTTGACATTTTGGTTCTGAGCAGGGTCTGTATGGTCTTTTGAATAGCTGTTTCATATGAAAAAAGAATTTGGCCCATATTAAAAAAAAAATCTGTTTCATGTGGCGGGAGGGTAATCACTTTTCATGAAAAACCATAAATATGATATCCTGCAGAGACACCAACAGATGTATCTTGCTAATTGGAACCCCCTTAGAAGGCTTCTGCATTTAGTTTTTGTAAAACTGACCCAGATATGTGTTTTTAACATATTTTAAAATCTTTTTTGGTGACCTCAATTTCCTTTTTCTTATGGCCATATGAAAAAAGGATAGGGTGATACAAAAAAAAAAAAAAGAAAAAAGATTCCCTTGATGCAAAAAAAAAGAATTTGGACTTAATTTTGTTCACATTCTTTTTTCATACATACAGTATGTGGGAATCTTTCTTTGCATAAATGACACAACCTCACGAAAAAGATCCCTTCATACAAAAAAAGAATTTGGACTTACAGTAGTTTTCTTTACATTCTTTTTTCGTATGATACAATCTTTTTTCATATGAACTACACAATCTCACAAAAAGATCCATTCATATGAAAAAATAATTTGGACTTAGTTTTTTTAACATTCCTCTTTTGAATGAATGACACAACCTCTCAAAAAATGATCCCTTCATATGAAAATAGAATTTGACTTAGTTTTTTCCCCCACATTTCAACTTGAACAAGTCAAGCTTCTGTCAATATATGCAATTATGGGACAATCTGTATATCAAAATAAAGGTCTTAATGAGTACTATAACACTAACACATAACACCCCTTAAAAATGTATGAGCCACATAAAAAATGTAAAAAAAATACAATTTTCATGGGATAACATTGCAAGTTTAACAAGCTGTAACTATGTTAATCTTTGGAATTAACAGACAATTTATATATCAATAAAAAGGTCTTTATGACTAGTGCAGCTCTAAGCCCCTAAGAAATAAGAACAGAAAATGGTCTGTCCCTACAAAAAATGACAAGGAAACATATAAATTGCTTTTCTAGAGGAACATAAGTGCAGGGCCCTCTGTACTTCCACACCCACATACCATGTGGATAAATGGAGGCACAGAAGCACTGGGCCCAGAGGTCCCTGTGCTTCCATAATCACATAGATGTGTTCTTGCAGTTCCCAAAGAGACCTGTGTGAATGACAAAATGATTGTACTATCTCAAAAAGTAAGGAAATGAATTGCAAAAAATGTCCTTAATGCACCAGTTAGGGTTAAACCAACAAAAGTAGGGAAATGTGGTGTTAGGGTTTCCAACCCTAACACTCCACCCCCAGCCTGCAAGCAGCAAAAGGAAAAAAAAAAACTTTACAGTGTTGGCTGTCCTGAGTCTTAGCAAATTAGGTCTGTGGTCTTCCTTGGGGTTATCAACCCTAATGCTCCCCCCATTCTCATATAGTCTGCACATCTGAGCTTAGTATTTAAATTATTGTGTATACTGTGATAACATCAGTGGTATGCTTATATTTAACATGACTGTTCAGGTCCCCTTGCACGGCACACATACTACCAAATCAAACCCCGACTTACTCCCACACAACCCTAGCAGTTGGCGAGGCACTGCAGCACCCCCTCCGCCGATCACTGTTCCTAAATAGTAGTCTTAACCCTGGTAGTCTAGTGGTCCCTCCCCCCCTTCCCATTCTCTGATTGCCATTCAATTCATGTGAAAATTATTCCTTGGTAGTCTAGTGGTCCCTCCCCTCTCCTCCATTCTCCAATCTCTGTCCTGATATTAAAATAAATTATTTCCTGGTTGTCTACTGGTCCCTCCCTCTCCCTGTTCTCTGATCTCCATTTCCGATAATAAAAAATGTATTCCCTGGTAGTCAAGTGGTCCATCCCCAGTCACCAATCACTGTACCGAGTAAAAGAAAATAGTCCCTCCCCCACCCAAACACCCACCCAATAAATACATGTCATTTTCATTTGTGTCTCGTGTACCTCTCCCACAAACCCCACCTCTCCCCTTTGGAAAAAATGAAAGTGTCCAATTTCCCTGGTGGTCTAGTGAACTCCCTGCCCTCCTACCCTGGCAGGCAGTGATCTACCACCCCACTCCCCTCCATCCCGAAACCATGCTCCAACTTGGGCTTAAATGGAAAGCCAAGTCCTTAACTTATTTAGGGATAACAATTCCTAGGCATGTTTCTAACTTCAGTACTCTAAGTCTCCACCCACTGGTTAAACAAATTGATCAAGACCTTTCTCACTGGTCATCCCTTCCCTTGTTCCTTCTCGGTTGCATTAATATAATTAAAATGCATGTACTACCTCATGTGCTTTATCCCTTTCGTATGCTTAATTTAGTTCTCCTGCTTCAGTGGTTTGCCATGTGCTACAGCAGAATAGATAAATTTCTTTGGCAGGATAAGGGGTCCAGATGTTCCTATCAAAGATTGGCAGCTCCTAAACTTATGGGGGGGGGGTACATTTACCTAATTTCACACTTCATGACTTTCCCTCTCATGGATGCAAGTATTTTCACTGGTATGCCCCTCAAAACCCGTACTCTACTACATTTTATAAATCACATTGGTTATATATTGAGGAACAGCTTGCACAGCATTTTGGTGTACTGCTTTTCTCTCTTCTATATGCCCCTATGTTCAGAATCCCTCTTTCACTTTGCAGTACCCCAATTAATGTATGCACTCTGTTAAAGCCCATGCCCAAGTATGTGAGTGGATGGGCCTTCACTTGCTCAAAGACAATACACAACCCTTTTTCTTTAATCTCAATTTTAAGATTGGGGGCAGAATCCTGGATCCTAAACACTGGCATAATATTGATATTCCTGCAATATATATATATATATATCTTTTAACTAATGGTTCTTTTATTACATATCAGTCTTTCTTGGACTGTTCGAGAGTACCGGTACCCTTTGCATTTAAATTTTCAGAGCTATAACATTGTTTGATACGATTTTTTGGCCTGCCCCCATGGTCTAATGTGGGAGGTTCAGTACTTCAAAGCCTGGCAAATGATTGTAACCAGTCCCACTCTATCTCTCGGGTACATACGTCTCTCTAGGTCATTGATCCCTCTCAGCCTTCAGCCGGATGTAATTACTGGTCACAAGAGCTGGCATTAACTTTAGATGAGGGGAGTGGCAGCAGCTCTGGAAAAATCTGTACAAGTATAGTATGCAAAGTCATTTCAGAATACAGCAATTGAAAATTTTACACATCCTGTACCATACGCCACAGTGGTTATATCGGATACATAAGCTAGAAACAGATACCTGTCATAAATGTAAAAGTGAGGTTGGCATGCTCTAACACATTCTGTGAACATGTACCAAAGCACAACCACTTTGGAGAGAGAGAGATTCTGAATAAATGAGGCCCTTACTTGGTTTACAAGAGGCATTTACACCTAAGGTTTGTCTTCTGGATCTTTACAGTGATATCGTGTTTGGTCCCCAGAGACACCACATAGCCCTTATATCATCAGCTGCTAAACTAATTATTATACAATGGCAAGAAAAAATCCTGGACTCTGATTGGTCAGTCTTGGGCTAGACCTGTGATGTTATCCCAGCACAACATCATGGGTCTAGTCTCAGCCTCACTGTGAACCTGTAAATGATCATTTGCTTGAGCACCTCCTTGAGTGTTTCGTCTTCTCTTAAAAAACAAAAGTATTTTTCCACACAAAAACATCTTTAAAATGATTTGTTTTATTCTGTATAACAACGAGCCATTGTATAATAGCATTAATGCCCTCCAGGGTGTGTGTCTTTTGGAATAATGCCATGCCTCAGTTATTGGAGGCACTCAACCTGTGGCCTCCTGCCCAACCACCTGAGGCATGACATTATCCCAGCATGACACACACCCTATCAGGCATTATTGCTTAATTCTCAGGCATTGACTAGATGATGATACCCCAGTCTGTGCAGAGTGGCACTGGGAAATGTTATTTGCTCTTAACGCTGAGCATACAATCACCATTATTTGCCAAAGATACCTCTTTTTTTGTAAAAGGTACCAAAATTAGTCTTCCACATTCCACAGTGCCATGCTGATGTAGAGGAGGCGTGGGATGGAGGAGCAGTAACAGATTTTTAATTGGAGTGACTGCCAGGCACTTTACTACAGAATGACATGGAAGGCACCATTATGTCATGGGTAAGGAGGCATTACTGCTTTTAGATAATCAAGGTATAGATACTAATCACACCGACGCATAAACTGACAGCTGTCTCGGCTGACAGCAACTCATTCTTCTCTCACTCCCCATGGTTTGTTACAGGGGCAGAAGTAAGTCAGTTTTACAAAAAAACATACTGAGAAGGTATATGGATTTTGGCATAATGTATTGATAGCAGGGTGTCTTGGTTAATAGGGACCACAGTATGTACACCTACAGTAGTAATGTAGTTTTCCCTTGCAAAACTACTGCAACTTCACTGTACTGCAGTGAGAGTCACTCCTCTGTTATATAGTGATGTTAGGAGTACAGCCCTGGGTTCACAGCAACACCAGGCTTGCCATAGAAGCTCTGGTATACTCTGCAGTTTTTAGCAACTCAGAATGCAAAAACTAACTGCAGAGGATAGTAATGAAATACAGTTCCAGAATCCATGCAAGAAGGAGTCATTTATGCATGAAAGTGAAAAGGACTGGGAAAGGTGCTGAGAGCAACTCGATCTTCTCTTGCTCTCCATGATTTGCTACAGAGGCAGAAGTCAGTTTTACAAAAAAAACATACTAACAAGGTATTTAGATTTTGGCATAATGCACTGCTAACAGGGTCTCTTGGGGAAGGGGGACCACAGTATGTACACCTAGTACTGGTAGCTTTTCCTTGCAGAACAGCTACAACTGCACTGTACTGCACAGTGTGAGTCACTCCCCTGCCATATAGTGATGTCAGCAGGAGCCAGCAGCCCAGCAGCTAAATAGCAAAGGTAAGTGCAGCAGGGCTAAAGCAAGGCTTGAAAATAAATGCACAATATGGAATGCCGAGTAAACCCTGGCCAAAAATAACAAATGCACACACCATTTCAGGTTTAGTACTGCATATAATGACTACAAGCTGTAACTTTTTGGACCATCATGAAAGGTGCTCTTTAAGATGATCATAGGTCTCTATATGGGTTACTTTCTTAGCTGATTTGTTTTTCTCAGGGGTGCAGGTCCCAGGGAGGTTGATAAGGGATTCTGATTTTGAGTTTTCCTTTTTTCCTATTTTTGGAGCTTTTTCTTCTCATCTTTTTTTTATGCAGTTTGGGGTTTGCTCTTCTTCTGTGTTGTCTGCTTGTTTGGTTCTTTGTTTAAACCTTGTCGTGATAAATTTCTTGTTATTCGCTGTTTTCAATTGATTAAACCTTTAAAGAATTTAATAAAAAACAAAAGAATTGTAAACTGCTACTACAGATGGAGTGGTTGACAGCTAAACTGACATTAAGCATAGAAAGAATCAAGTAACACTGGCTGCCTTTCTTTAGTTATTTAGGAATACAGGAAGGCACACCAGTACTTTAAAAGATTGTCAACTTAGCTTAAAAGATCTCTTTATGGAGTAACAGGAGAATAAAACACCAGACATCAGGACAGTACAGTGAAATTAATGTACTCCGGTAAGACTGTTTATCTTTGTTATTCTTATTTCCTTTTGGTCATATGATTTAAGTAATTGTCTGTATTTTTATTTTAGTCTGTATGCCTTAGAAGTGTAGATCTGTTACTATTTTGTGCAGCTGTTGTATGTAAAGGTGATGTTGACTGTATGTGTTGTCATTCCCATTTAAAAAGACAAAGTTCAATGAACTCTAATTTTTTTTAAATCTCTGATTATTGAAAATTTTAAAATTGATAACACAGAACAACATCAGTCTCACGACACACAGATATAATTTGCTGCAGGACTCCACGATAAAGCAGCATGAATATTAACAGTAGCTTACCTATATACACCAAATAAGAGTAAGCTTATACAGTAAACAAGAATATAAGTATAGCAACCATGTATAAATCCTAACACACAATCAGATAATAAGAATGTCACATTCAAATACATCTAATAACAGTATAGCATGAGTGGGACTACTGGCAATTAATATCAGTGACCTTAATATTGCCGTTAAGTTCTGTTGGGGATGGGAGAAACTAAAACAAAAAATAAAAGAAGGAAAGAATTCCCTTACGAACATACGAACATATGAAATTTGCCAGCAGATAAAGGCCTAGAGGTCTATCAAGTCTGCTCGAATGTGCAGCTAGCACCCCTTATTCTGCAGCTGCCCCTCCCTTCCACCCTTCCCCTTCATTAACCCTCCCCCTTGTCCTGTCCCATCCTCATTTGAAGCAGTCCACTGTTCTACTGCATACCACTTCTGCAGGTAACGCATTCCACCCAGCCACCACCCTCTCTGTAAAAAGTCTCTCCTCTTCCTCCTGAACCTTCCTCTCTCCAGTCTCATATCACTTGGCCCCTGATGGCCCTCCCTCCCTTACTTTGAACAGCCCCCTCTGTACCTGTCTTGTTTATTCCTTTCATGTATTTAAAGGTTTCAATCATGTCCCCCTGTCTCTCCTCTCCTCCAGTGAGTACATGTTCCAACTCCTTCAACCTCCTCTCCTATGATAAGTCCCCAGACCCTTGATCATCTTTGTCACCCTGCGCTGCACTCCCTTCAGTAACTTAATGTCCCTCTTCAGATACGGACGCCAGAACTGCACGCAGTACTCCAGGTGTGGTCTAACTAATGACCTATACAGTGGCAGAATCACCTCCTCCCTCCTCGAGGATATACCCCTTGCAATATAACCCAGTATTTTGTTGGCCTTTGCAGCTGCCTTTCTACACTGTGCCGAGTTGTTCATTGACCCTGTGATGAGCACACCCAGATCCTTCTCCTCCTCTGTCTGGGCTAGCTGCACTCCCCCTAGCTGGTAAGTCCTCCTTGGGTTCTTCATCCCAAAATGCATCACCTTGCACTTTTGGCATTAAAGCCCAGTTGCCAGGTGTCTGACCAGGTTTCAAGCTTTGCCAGATCATCCTGCAACCCCTGCCATCCCCTAGGTCATCCACCACCGCCAACCTTGGTATCATCAGCAAACAGACTGATCTTGCTCTTGATGTCCCATGATATGTCTGCAATGAATATCCCAAACAACACTGGTCCCAACACCGAGCCCTGTGGGACACCGCTCGTCACTGCCCTTGGGTGTGAGAGCTCCCCACCCACCACCACCCTCTGTTGCCTTCCCTGCAGCCAGTTTCCTACCCATCTCACCAGCATTGCACCTGCCCTTGTGCCTACTAATTTCCTTCCCAGCCTTCCATGTGGCACTGAGTCGAATGCCTTACTGAAGTCCAGATACAGGACATCCACTGCATGTCCCCTGTCCAGTTGCCTAGTTACCCAGTCATAGAACCCAACCAGGTTGGTTTGGCAGGATCGGCCACGATGAAGCCATGCTGTCTGCTGTCCTGTAGTCCTTGGCCTCTAAGAGGGCCACCAGCCCTCCTTCAGGATAGTTTCCATTAGCTTACCCACGATGGATGTGAGGCTCACTGGTCTGTAGTTCCGGTTCATCCTTGGGGCCACTCTTGTGGAGGGCACCCATGAGCCATCCTCCAGTCCTGAGGTACACACCCAGATGTAGTGAGGGCATTAAATAGGTTTTGCCAAGGTCATGCAAGGACCTCTGCCATCCTTCAGTACCCTGGGGTGGATGCCATCTGGGCCTGGTGCCTTGTCCACCCTCAGTGCCTTCAAACCCTCTCGAACTCTGCCCTCCATGATTTCCCCATCTGTCACCACTTCCCCCGTCTGCCATTTCACCCATCTTGGTGTCACCCCCTCTTCTCTTTAGTAAATACTGAGCAGAAGTATTCATTTAGTGCTTCCGCCTTATCGCACCCTGCTTCCACCCAACCCCTCCTTCCTAATCCTTACTATGTGGTCCTTACAGCTCCTTTTCTCCCTGATGTACTTAAAGAAGTCCTTCTCCCCTTCTTAATGCCTTGTGCCAGCCTGAGTTCCGTAGATGCTTTGCTCCCTTACTGCCCTTGTCACCTCCTTGATTCTGTCAAGTACTCCTCTGTCCTCCCCTCCCTGTTTTCTTGTATTTCCTAAAGCAGCTCTTTCCTCCTTACCTTTTCCATGACCTCCTTGCTCAACCAGCTCGGTTTCTTAGCCCTAGCCTTCTTGCTCTGGGCTTTGCAGCAGGTTTTAGTTGCCTCCACTATCCCCAACTTTGAGCTCCCATCTCTGGTTAGTATCCATACTAGATTGAATTCTTGCCAGGTACCCTTTTACCACTTCCCCATCCTCCCAAAGTCAGCCCTCCTGAAGTCCAGCACTCTTGTGCCAGATTCCACTCCTTCCTTGCCCATATCCAATGAGCCATACTGAGTGGTGGTCACTCCCCTGACAGCGGTTCCTCCACTGTAAGTTCTCTCACAAGTCCCCATTTGCCAGCACAAGGTCAAGGGTATTCCTAACCTGGTTGGTTCACTGACCATTTGCAGCAGGAAGCTGTCCTGAAGGCATCCAGCAGTACCTGCTCCCTTTGTTCCTGGTTGTTGGGGTGCTCCAGTCCACTCCTGGCATGTTGAAGTCCCGCACAATCACCACACTACCCTTCTCGCATGTCCTCCTGATCTGTCCCGCTAGTTCCCTGTCTAACTCCTCCATCTGAGATGGTGGCCTGTACACCACTCCCATTCTAAGACTCCTATTCTTGGAATCCTGAATTTGCACCCAAAGTGACTCTGTACTACCCTCCTCCCCTTCCTCCCTTACACCCTTGTGTGCCCAAGGCATACCATTAGGCCGAGTCACTCCTCTTACCCTAACCTCAGTGTAGCTTGCCTCTCAAATCTATCTGTTCACCCTCTGAGATCAAAAGTTAAACACTCAAGCTGCAGGATACTGAAGAGTAGAGGCCTGATTCTCAAAGCCCCCCTGAATAGCACAAGGGGCTTGCCCTACAAGGAATGGTGTAAGGTACAACTTGTGCCAAACAATGTGCCAGGAGCAATTCATGAAAGTACCCTTTAGCAAATGCAGGCTGTGTGCACCAAAGGGGGCTTGCACCATCCTTGTGGCACAAAATGGGCTGCGGCATGGCTCTACAGGGTTTGCAGCAGATGCAGGCTGTCATATCCCCTAATTTGGGATCCTCAAAGCCCAACCAGAAGGCAAATGTCCAAGTACCATTAGACCAGCCAGGGCTGGTCTAAGGGTACTTAGGAATGTGTCCTCTGGGAGGGTTAGACAATTGGTGCCAATGTGCCGCACCCCCACTCCCCAGCCCTGATCCCTCTTTATTAAAATAGTCATGTCCCTGGTGGTCTAGCAGACCCTGCCAGTCCTGAACCCCCTTTTATTAATATTACACATATACCTGGTGGTCTAGTGGATCGCCCCAGCCCAATCTGCCCGTATAATAGTATATCCATCCCTGGTGGTCTAGTGGACCCCCTCCCTATCCCTGATCTGCACATATAATATAAATATACATTTTCCTGCTGGTCTAGTGGACCGCAGTCCTAACAGGTAGTGCCCAACCAGCCCGCTCACCCCATCTCTGAACCAATGACTAGCACAGCCTTCTTCTCTCCACCACGGCTGGCCACTGACTGAGCTGTCAAGGAGCATGTACTGTACATAGTATGCACTCCTTTCCAGCTTAGTCAGTGGCCAGCTGTGTTGGAGAGAGGAGGACTGTGCCAGTTGCTGGCTTGGGAATTGAGGGTGAATGGGGTTGTGGGGCACTGCCTGTTGGTGTGGGGGGTGGGGGTCCACTCGACCACCAGGGAAATACATATTTATATTGTATGGGCAAATCAGGGATAGGAAGGGGGGGTCAGCTAGACCACCGGGGAAGGATATATTATTATACAGGAAGATCGGGGCTGAGGAGTCTGATAGACCACCAGGGATGTGTGTCATTTTAATACAATGTGGATTGGGGCAGGGGTAGGGTCTGCTAAACCACAAGAGATGTCCTAGAGTGGCACACTGCCACCCTGCGCCTTGCGGCAACACATCTAGATGCACCATCTGTTTGGTGCATGGCCACAGTTGCTGCAAGCTGTGGGACTTTGCTGCTGGGACCCTGCCCAATACAGAATTGGTCACAGGGTCCCTGGAGCACCAACAATCGGCACAAGTTGCCATTGGAATGGCATGCACCGAATTTTAAGAATCGAGTCCTAGGTCTCTCCACATCTGTAATGTGGGACATATATGTGACATCCTAGTGTTTTGGCTACATCTCCGTGCCATCACCAGCACAATTCTGATTGTCTGGGGATAAAACTCAGAGTCATCCTGTCCCCTGGATTCTATCCTGAACAGCATTGTCCATGGGCCTATCTCAATCCCAGCTTGCATTGCCGGTGAGATACATTGTGCTGTAGCAGTCCAGAAAAGGAAGAGGTCATGTCAATGCCAAAAGTAATGCAAATATGTACCCCTGTCTGTTCGTCGCTTCCTGCACAGGGTTAAGATAGTTGAGTTAAACTTTTTCACAATAGTATAGCCTGAATAAGAATTTATACTGGGCATCTTTGTACCAATTACAAATAGTGAGTCCCATGTGTGATTCGCATAGTTCTCTCCATGTTTTCGCTGGCATGGGGCTAGCCAGTTCTCTCCCCCATTGTGCCTTAACATTCAAGGAATAATCAAGTGTTTTTTCTGTTGAGGAAATATAGATCCTGGCAAAGGTGTCCCCCAGCTCAATGTGGGCTTGTAAAATGTGACCCTCTAACTCATGAAGTGTGGAGTCCTGAGGCTGATAGCGGTCCACTTGTCTTACCCAATTACTCACTTGGAAACAAATGAAGATGTGGGAATGCAGGATCCGCAACTCCCCAGCCACCTTTTGAAAGGACTTAAAGCCCTGGGAGCAGAACAGGTCTCCCACACATTACAACCATCCCTTTTACCATAGCTGGAACACATGCCATCCAGTCCCAGTAGGAATTCCAGATTGGAGTACACTGGAGCCAATAGAATTCCCCTCTTCTCCTCACCCACCAGCCAATGTATCTGTCCCTGGGCCTCAAGTTGCCTGTCAACCAGAGCATTTCTAGGGCCTACTAGTCTGTACGCCTTCTGACTCCCTACATTCAAATATACAGGAACCCACTGTTTGTACCCCAGTTGATCTAGCAGGGTCCAGTGGGCCCCCCTTGGGCCCTTCACCCCTCACCTAATTAAACTTTAATTAACAAAAAAGGTCCATACTCTCTCAACATGCATATTACTTCCGAGTTTCCGTGAAACCAATACTCCTCAGTATTGTGCACGTGAGTAAGGACAGACCCCATATTCACTTGTAGTGCCTCGTCTCCACTGTTTAATTTTTGTAAAAGTCCAGCAGCTGTCATTCCTTGTAAGTTTGTTGTTATCCGCAGAGTGTGGGCAATGCGAGCAGAAAGCATGCTGAGCTCACTTTGCCACAAGAAACGAACAAATGCTGAGAGAGTTACATCTAAATGTTCTTTTTTGCATTTTACATCCTAGAAGCCCTGTGTTCTGCTGCAGGAACACAATATTCACAGATATCAAGCTGACCTCCTGTACCCAAGGAAACCCCAATTGGGGAAACAATGAGCTTCCAGTGTTCCTTCCAAATACTAATCAGTGTATCTTCAGTTTTTCTCATTTGATGCAGTTTAACATTAGCAGCCATTGGATTTTTGCCATGTAAGTGGTGTACTGTATACTGCTCACACACAGTTCCAAAAGAGCCCTTTTTTTAGCGATTGCCTTTTCACTAGTTTCAGTGCTGGCCAATTGCAGATTTGTCATGCTGGTAATATTATCTTGATATAAAGCACTATTTGCCTTTAAATATTTAAGCACTGTTTTACTTTTTCTAAGTTTTCAACATCTTGCCAAATAGTATTATCTTTAGTTGGAACATTAACTAGTATGCGATGGTTATTATCTTGATTAAGTGTGTCAATGTTTTCCTGAAAAGGTAACAGCAAATACATAATGCATCCTTTAAGAGACTTTATGAGTTCAGTTTTAGGCATAGTTCTTCATTTTTGTATTTAGAAGTACAATTGTTCGGAATGGTTTTGTGGTCAGGACTAGTATTTTTCAAACAAATTAAAGATTTTTTTTAACTGTGGTGGTGCAGGAACTGCATACATGTGGTTCATGGCTGACCTAACTGGCATATTTATATTTGTTTTTGTTGACCGTGAAAGGAGGACTAGGCAATTCTGCCTATTTTCAGCCTTGTCCCAGGGAAGGGGGGGGGTATTCAGATGGATGCCATCTTACATTAAACCAGATTAAGCTGGTCGTTGTTTGACTTATTTTTGTAAACAGTACCTACACAGATGGACTGCCTCTACTACATCTCCCTCGAGCCTGCTCAAGTAGTAAACAATAAGTCTTGCCCACCTTGGAAAATTTTACTCCAAAATCTTTGTGTAGCAGTAACTGGTATACAAAATTAATTTTGTGTAGCAACAAGAAAGCTTTGAATAGTGTTTTAGGTCATTTAGGTAGCACATTTTGTTTAGCACTCCAGGGGCTAGATTCACAAAACTTTGCCCTGGTGCAAACCAGGTTTTCTACCAATGTTGTATTCACAAAAGCACAGTTTGCACTGGGGCAAAATGTGGAGGGCTCCCCAATGCAAATGAGGGGGATGGGACCTCCATATCGGTGCTGTCCCATTCACAAAGCATTTGCTCCACGCAAAGGCCTTTTGCAGGGTTTCTTTGTGTGAAGCAAATACCACAGTTGAGACCTTGCTTTAATCCTCTGAACACCAGTGGTTAGCAGAGGTACTGTGCTTCGCCCCCCCACCAATCGCTAGCCTGGTAATAAAAATAGAAGTGTCCCTGGTGTCTAGTGTCCCCTCCCACCTATTGCTGGCCCAAAAATGAAGAAATATTTTTCCCTGGTGTCTAGAGTTCCCTCCCCCCATCGCTGGCCCAATAATATAATAAAAGTTCCCTGGTTGCTAGTGGTCCCTTCCCCCACCCGATCACACACCTGAGATATAATAATGCCTTCCCTGGTAGCTAGCGGTCCCTCCCAACTCCTGATCACCCACTCGAGATATAAAAAAGTTTTCCCTGGTGGCTAGCTGTCCCTCCCTCCACCCGATGAATCGCCTGATATGTAATAAAGTTTTCCCGGTGGCTAGTGGTCCTAGTGATTGGGTGGAGGGAAGGGACTGCTAGCCACCAGGGACAACTTTCATATATCTCAGGCCAGGGCTCAGGTGGAGGGTGGGGACCCTATCTCTCAGGAAAAACTTTATTATATTTTGGTGGAGTTTTGGGTGGGGGAGGAACCACTAGTCACCAGGGAACCATTATTATATCATCGGGCTGGCGATCAGGGGAGGGGGAACTACTAGAAACCAGGGAAAACTGTTTCTTCATTCTCCAGCTAGTGATCAGTGGTGGTGGACCATTAGACACCAGGAAAAACTATTTCTTCATTCTGGGGCCAGTGATTGGTGGAAGGGGGGACACTAGATACCAGGAACACAGGGCTGCCTATGGGTCAGGGTCTAAGGGTGAGGCACACTAAACTCTGGCTGCAGCCTATGTAAATGGGCCTATAATGGGCATGCAAATGGCCACATAGTGCCTTGCATGCCCAATGATCTCATTTACATGACAGCATTTGTGAATTTCAAAAAGTGCACCTGCACTATTCATTGCAGGGCCATTCTCCTGGCTGCATGTTGGGGCAGTGCTAGTGGGGTTAGCGGTGGCTGTACTGGGTTACCACTAACTCGTCCTGGTCCTATTCACAGTGGGATAATGTGGTGCACTATATGACTGTGAATAGCAAGATTTAACATCTCCACAACTGCAAAGCGCAGTTCAAACTCTCAATGTGCTTTCCGATTTTTCGTGAATCCAGCCCCAGGTCTCTCCCCATCACAAGCACACGCACAAGCACACACACACTGACTTCCAATCTACTTTTTGTGGCATACTGATTTTAGGTCAAAAGAGACTCCAGGTCCATTATGCACCACCCTTGGTCTTGGTTTGCTGGCCAAGGCACCTAGCTTCACCTGAGCTCTTTCCTTCTAAGACTGCTTGAAAGGCAGAGTAGAGAAACTTACCAGAGCAAGGGAAAAGGATTAAGACTTAGTTTGGCTAAGCAGATTTACTGTGTGGTGGTGTTTTTATTTTTCACTCACAGGGATTGCTACTGTTTGTTGCTAACATTTCATTGCTTTATTTTTCTCTGATTCAAATTGTTGTTGTTGCTGGTATACCTTCTTCTGCATTATTACAAAAGTGTGCCTACAGGTGTGTGCTAACAGATTACTGCTGTAATCTTCTGATTCAAATTGTCTTTGCAAGGTATATCTTCTGTTACTGCTTTATTTTCTCTGGAGCAAAGCGTTTCTACAGGGTATATCTTCTCTGAAATTACTGTATTACAGGTGGAGCTTACATTTTTGTGACTTTTTATCATTGGGCTAAGCAAAATTACTGTTTGACACTGTGTTTTATTTTATTCTTGTTTGTTGAAAAGGTTTGTTGTCTCAGAGGTGTTTCAGTCTCCTTCTCACATTGAAGGAGCTAATTGCTTTCCTCCACAACTCTTCCAAAGGATTAGGTGTGTATGTGAGGGTGGAGCTGGCAAACTGTCAGTAATTTCCAACAGAAAGAAGGGTTAAAAGTCAGGTTAGTTGATATCTTGGAGGTAGAAGACTTGGTTTGCTGGCCAAGGCACCTAGCTTCACCTGAGCTCTTTCCTTCCAAGACTGCTTGAAAGGCAGAGTAGAGAAACTTACCAAAGCAAGGAAAAGGATTAAGACTTAGTTTGGCTAAGCAGATTTACTGTGTGGTGGTGTTTTATTTTTTACTCACAGGGATTGCTACTGTTTGTTGCTAACATTTCATTGCTTTATTTTCTCGATTCAAATTGTTGTTGCTGGTATACCTTCTTCTGCATTATTACAAGGTGTGCCTACAGGTGTGTGCTAACAGATTACTCCTGTAATCTTCTGATTCAAATTGTCTTTTGCAAGGTATATCTTCTGTTACTGTTTTATTTTTCTCTGGAGCAAAGTGTTTCTTACAGCGTATATCTTCTCTGAAATTATTACAGGTGGTGCTTTACAGGTTTTACAGTTTTATCTAACATTAGGATAATCTTTCAGAGTTACTGCATTTGTTGTTGACTGATTGTTTCTGCTCTTACCTCCTTGTTCTTTTCGTCCGTGGTTCTTCTTTTAGGCAGGAAGGCCCAGCCACCACCCCATCCCCAACCACCCCACTACACTCCTTTTATAAGGTACCACAGTTGTGACATTTCCTGTGGCAGAGCAGGAAGGGGTGGATCAGTGGGGCCTCCACAAGGTGATCTCATTTACAGGGCACTAGTAATTTAACTTGTTATAACAAGTTAAACAAAGCACAATTAAACCATTACTTGCATTTTTTTCCTTTTTTTCCTTCTAATTACTCTGACTAGGTTACAAACCCAGCAACTTATTTGGAATGGATTTCATTAACTGCAGGTACTGTGGAACAATTTTCAGAAGGACAGTCTTACAGGATTTAGGACACTGTCCTACATGCTGGGCCTTTGGAGATCTTAGGGCTCAGCTCCGGGCAGCATGTGCAGAGATTGCATGCCTCAAATTTCATATTGAAGAGGAAATACATTATAAGAACCACCCGCCATTTCCCCAGCATCCAACAGAAAAACCTCGACCACAGAGGGTAGTTGGTCCAGGAGGTTGGTAGGTGGTTAGGAGGATCAAATCAGGTGCCCCATCACTCTCTGCTCTCCAACACATTACCTCCAAAAACCATATAAACACTACAAACAGGTATCTGCCTCTATCTCTGAAATCAAATAAAGAGGCAGAAGACACTGCAGAGCAGGACACTGCACAGGAGCTAGCACAACAAAAACTCACCCAAATCAGGAACCAAAACAAACAAGCACAAAGGAAATCCAAAAAACTTCTGATCATAGGAGACTCCATGATTCGGGGAGTTGATACCCATCTCCAGCCAGGGTGATGGTCAGATGTCTCCCAAGTACATCAGTATGGAGACACTGACCGCATTGCAAGATTGTTCTACAAAGCAGGAGAAAACATTGATGTCCTAGTACACATAGGACTAATGATCTCACCAGCCAGTCAGTTGTGGAGACCAAGGAACACCTGACTAGGCTGGGTGACAAACTATCATCTATTTCATCCGGCATCTCCTTCTCTGAGATCCTGCCAGTCTGGGAGAGGGAGCAGATGGACGGAAGGTCAGAGAAGGGAGATAGGGGCTAAACACGTGGCTCAAGGACTGGTGCCAGGAAAAGGACTACAGATTTGTAGGAACTGGCAACAGTTCTGGGGCGAAAGTTCTTTAAATTTTATGGACTGCATCTGACTAAAGGAGTCAGTGCATTGGGGCAGAAGTTTGACATCTTTGCAGAATATTTAAACTAGCAAATGGGAGAGGGTGCAGCACCCCATACGTTGAATGGGAAGAACACCCATCCCCTCAGCTAATGGTCAAACAGGAATTCAGCATGTTTGCGTTCATTTGCATCACCAGGTAAGAAAAAAGGTTTGTCTCCCCATCCGGCGCTTTAGGGGTAATGCCAAACTTCACCCAACAACTAACACACCAAAATCTGGCCAATGGAAAATCATGTACACAAATGCTCACAGCCTGGAAATAAGATCCCAGACCTGCAGGCAATAATGTCAGAGGCTAAACTGGACATAGTAGCAATTAGTGAGACGTGGCTTACCAGTAACCACACTTGGGAGACTTCAGTACCTGGCTATGTATTGTTCAGAAGAAGAGACCGAGGTGCAAAAGGGGGAGGAGTGGCCCTGTATGTAGTAAAATATCAAAGCTACAGAAATTCAGAATACACATAAGGAGCCAGAAGAACTGTGGGTCACCCTGGAAACAGGAAATGGGACAGCCATAAGAACTGGGATTGTCTACAGGCCCCAGACCAGAGGGAGGACATAGACACATTACTGTTAGAAGATATACAAAACATGACAGCTAAAGGGGAGGTTCTGATAATGGGAGACTTCAACATGCCGGATACAGATTGGTCAATACCAGCAGGAACATCTGCCAGAACTAGACTCATAGTGGATTCCCTGCAGGGGGAGGGCCTCAAACAACTGGTACAGCAACCCACAAGAGACAGGGCTATCCTAGATCTAGTACTGACTAACAAGAAGGGATCACAGATCTCCAGGTAGAAGGTCACCTGGGGCCAGTGACCATCACATGACATGGTTCAATTTGGCTACTACATCTAAATCCATCCCATTCCAAGGCAAAATATGGGACTTCAGAGGAGCTGACTTTGATAAGATGGCCAACAGAGTTAAGCTAGCCCTGGCAAAAAGAAACACAGGTGAGGGTACAGGCAAAGTGGGCAAGCATTAAGGATGCAATACTTGAAGCAACATCCCATTGTGTTAGACAGAAAAGGAAGTGCAAAGAAGAAGAGACCACTTTGGTTCTCAAATACAGTAGCAGAAAGGTCAGAGCCAAAAGGCTGGCCTTCAGGAAATATAAGGGAACACAGCGGGATGAAGATAGGAGGCATACCAAACTGCCCTAAGGAAGCAGGTAAGGCAGTAAGGCAGGCAAAGTCCCAAACTGAGGAAACACTAGCACGAACAGTAAAGAAGGTGACAAGACTTTCTATAGATACATTAGTGAAGTAGAAAGTCCAGAGTGATTGCTAAGCAATGGAGAAAAGGAGCATGTGAGGAGGAGGACCCTGTAAAGGCATCTATCCTAAATAGATACTTTTGCTCAGTATTTACTGAAGAAGGTAGGGCAGGGCCACAGCTCAGCATCATGGACACAGGGTGGAGGAGGTGAGCACTACTCCCTTCACAAAGAAAGGGTCCTACAAGAGCTTGCTAAGCTCAGGGTGGATAAGGCAATGGGACCTGATGGCATACATCCCAGGTACTTAAGGAGCTAAGGAGGAACTAGCAGAGCCATTAGAATTGTTTAGTGAGTCTCTGAGCACAGGAGAGGTCCCAGAAGACTGGAGAAGGGCTCATGTGATCCTGCTCCACAAGAGTGGTAGCAGGGAGGAGGCGGGGAACTACAGACCGGTCAGTCTTACCTCAGTAGTGGGCAAGATTATGGAGGCACTCCTTAAGGAAAGGATAGTGCAACACCTGGAATCCATAGGGGCACGGGATCCAAGACAGCATGGGTTTACAAAAGGAAGGTCCTGTCAAACTAATCTCATAGATTTCTTTGACTGGGTAACCAGAGTGGTGGCCCAAGGGGGATCAGTTGATGTCGCCTACCTTGACTTCAGCAAAGCTTTTGACACTGTTCCACATAGAAGATTGATAAATAAGTTGGGTAGGCTCGGGTGGGTCAGAAGTTGGTCAACTGGGTGGCAAACTGGTTGTGGGCAGAAAACAGAGAGTGGTAAATGGTATACAGTCAGAAGAGATGCAAGTCACAAGTGGGGTACCTCAGGGATCAGTCCTGGGGCCAGTCCTTCAACATCTTCATTAGTGACCTTGCAGATGGACTAGAGGGTAAGGCTTGTCTGTTTGCAGATGACACCAAGATCTGCAACAGAGTAGATGATCCAGATGGGGTGGGCAGAATGAGAAGAGATCGGATAAACTAGCAGAATGGTCAGAAGAGTGGCAACTGGATTTAATGCAAAGAAGTGCAAAATCATGCACATAGGAAGAGAAACCCTGAAGCCACCTATAGGCTGGGAGGGAGTTGCTAGCAGTCACAAAGGAAGAAAGAGACTTGGGCATCATCATCACTGATGACCTAAAATCATCAAGCAGACCTCTAAAGCAGTAGGTAAGGCTGGGGGTGTTAGGGTGTATTAGTAGAGTTATCACAAGTCGTAGAGGAGGTAATAATCCCTCTGTACAAGACACTGGTTAGGCCCCATCTGGGTACTGCGTGCAGTATTGGAGGCCACACCTTCACAAGGACATTAACCAAATTGAGGCAGTCCAGAGAAGGGCAGCCAAAATGGTGCAGGGACTGCATCAGAAGACATATGAGACAGATTAAAGGAGCTCAATATGTATACCCTTGAGCAAAGGAGGAGAGAGGTGATATGATCGAGGCATTCAAACACCTATGGGCATAAACAAGGTGAAAGAGCCTAACATGTTTAAATATAAGAAAAATAGCAGGACAAGAGGACACAGCATGAGATTAGAGGGAGGCCGATTAAGGGGAATGTGAAATTCTTTTCACAGAAAGTGTGGTGGATGCATGGAATGGCTTACCACAAGAAGTGGTGGCTATGAATACAGTGCAGGGCTTCAAACAGGCATGGGATAGGCATAAGGGAGCAATACAAATGACTATGAATAGATAGGCCACTGACAGAGCAAAGGCCGATGGCACATTTATAAGGTAGAAAAGGAAATGGGCAGACTGGATGGGCCTTGCGGTCCTTATCTGCCGTCATCTTCTATGTTTCTATATGTTTCTATGTTTCATGTTTGTTTTCTTAATTCTGAATGTCATCTTTTCTTTGTTCTGTTTTACAGTCCACCTTTTTATAGTTCTTTCCTTGTTTTTTATGATTTACTTTCTATACTCTCTGGCTTCCCTTGTTGACCTAGTGGTTTGAAGAGAAAGCTGTGAACCTGCATATCCCAGTTTGAAACCCCAAAGAAACACTTGCTTTTTGCAAGTCACTTAACCTCCCTGTTTTTAACCTTTCTCTTAAATTTTTTTTTCTGTTGTTGAATCTCCCTACATGCTGAAAACTGGGGCAAAATTCTCTCTCCTTTCTCTTAAATTCTTTAGTGTAAGTGTCCGCCCCAGCAGTTCCCCTCACCACAGTGTTGCCACTCATTAAATACTGTAAAGCCCGTGCCCCACTCATCTGAGCCCCACCACCAGGGAATATTTTCAGAAATGTTTGTATAGCAAGTAGGAACTGCTGTGGTACAAAAATAAAATCTGGAGTACTACGAAAATTATGTACATTTTGCATGTAGCTTGTGTGAAGCAGCTGTACAGCCACCTTTGTGTGAAACTGGATGTGTAGCAAGTGACTGCTATACATAAACAATTTTGTATAGCACTTGTTGAAAATTGTGTACTTTTTGCAACGCAATACCAGGTAACATAGTCCATGTTGTCACATGTTATTCCACAAGATTACATGTGCAATGTCATCTTCTATAGTTTGTGATTTATAACACAACTGCTCACAAGAAATACAGGTGATATCAAACGTGTCATATTTTTGTATTTTAAGTTAGGCAATTTCTCTTTGATAATGTCACCTTAATGTGCATTTGCAGAACTGCAGAAATCAACCTGTATGCTTGCATTCTGTAAATAATGATCAGCATCTTACTTTTTCATTGGTTGTTTCACCAACAAGTGGGCACTATTCATGTCTCCATCTCCCAGGAAAGTATTACATTTTGCCACACTATTTTGTCATGCCTTCATGTCATAAATACTACGCACAAAGGGTCTTATTCAACTGTGATGCTCTGCAAAAATACTCATGTGATGAAAGTAGCTTTCACATGCCCCTGCCTGTAGACATGCCGGTGAATGACCAATTAGTGTAGTAAGTGGCCTAACTGGACAGTTATTGATGTTTTTGAGTCAGTTCAATCTTTTGGCGCTATTTGCAACATGGGCCAGTAATATCAGATGATGGTCTAAAGACCGTCATGTTTCTGAACCTCAGTTTTGCCACACAGTCATGCTGCAAGGCATCTGACTCCATTCAAGCCACAGTAAGGGAATCAGGATGATCACACGGCCTGCAATTCCCTGCAAAACTGAAAATTATTTATTCAGACGAGACTTACATTTTTAGCATTCTGAAGGAGTCAGCGAACTTACCCGCCACAATGAAAAAAGACTTTGGGTTTGATTACCAATGCCCATAGTCTGGGTAACAAGCTTCCTGAATTAGTGGCCTTGATGAAAGAGGAACATCTGGATATTGTGGCAGTCACAGAAACATGGTACACACAGAACCATTACTGGGACGTAAACATACCAGGATACACTATCTACAGGAGTGACAGGGAGGGTAAAAGAGGAGGAGGAGTAGTTCTCTACATAAGGGAAGGAATCAAAGCAACAGAACAAAAGAGTAAACAGGGAGGAGAAGAAACACTGTGGGTCAATTTGGAGACAGGAATGGCACCACAATCCGCACTGAGGATTGCACCTGACCCACTCTCAGGGGAGGAAATGGACAAGGAAATGATAGAAGTATACTTAGAATGACAGAAAAGGGAGATATTGCTGATGGGTGATCTGAATATGCCAGATGTTAACTGGAGTACAGTTGCAGCAGCCACTTTGAAGAGTGGGGTTATTCTAGATGCTCTACAGGGGCATGCCTTAGACAACTAGTATTGGAGCCCACTCGAGAGAGACAATCTTAGACCTGGTTCTCTCAAATGGAGATGGAGAGAGGATCACAGATGTAGAAGTGGGTAGCCATCTGGGAACTAGCGACCATCGAACAGTATAGTTCTAATAAACACAGCAATAGAGTCAAACCATACAAAGGCAAAAGTACTGGACTTCAGGAGGGCTGACTTTGTCAAAATGGGTGAGTGCCTAAGGAATGCACTAGCAAATGGGCAGGAAGGAGGGGTGGAAGAACAATGGGGAATAATAAAAACTGCCATCACAGAGGTAACAAGCCTTTGTGTGAAGCAAATAAACAAAACAAAACGATGTAAGAAACCACTATGGTTCTCAAAGGAGGTGGCAGTGAAGGTTCAAGAGAAAAAGAAAGCATTCAGAAAGTACAAGGAATCACAGAAGGAGCAGGACAGAGAATTGTGTCAGTTAAAGCAAAAGGAAGCTGGGAAGGCAGTCAGAACAGAAAAGGCCCAAACTGAGGAAAAGATAGCCAACTCAGTTAAGAAGGGGATAAAACATTTTTTAGGAACATCAGGTAGCGAAGGAAGACCAAGGGAGGGACAGTGAGGCTTAATAAAGGGAAGGGGGTGGGCAGAGGATGACTGTGAAAAGGCAGAGATACTAAACAAATATTTTTGCTCAGTATTTACAAATGAAGAGGGGGAGGTACCTAAAACTAACAATAGAAACACTCTGGATACAGAAGTTGATACCAGCCCATTTACAGAAGAAAGGGTTCTGAAGAACTCTTAAAACTGAAGGTGGACAAAGCAATGGGGCCTGATGGGTTCATCTCAGAATTCTAAAAGAACTAAGGTAGAACTAAGTGACACCACTGACTACCCTCTTTAACAAATCATGGGAGGATGGGGTGGTACCTGAGGACTGGAGGAGGCAGATGTGATTCCCTTCACAAAGAGTGGGAGCAAAGGCAGAAGCGAAAACTACAGACCTGTTAGTTTAACCTCAGTGATAGGGAAAATGATGGACTCACTTCTGAAGGAAAGAACTGTCGAGTACCTAGAGGCTAGAGGGGCACAGGACTCAAGGCAACATGGATTCACAGTGGGAAGGTCATGCCAGATGAATCTAATAGATTTGTTTGAGTGAGTGACCAAAGTAGTAGATCAGGGAGGGGCTGTGGACATGGCCTACCTAGACTTTAGCAAGGCATTTGACACAGTCCCACACAAAAGAATAATATACAAGTTAGCCAGCCTGGAGGTGGGTCCCAAGATGATAGCCTGGGTAAAGAATTGGCTGGAGAATAGGACACAGAGGTAATACTAAATGGAGTCCTCTGAAGAAAAGGGTTACTAGTAGGGTAATACAGGGTTCAGTATTAGGACCGGTCCTCTTCAATGTCTTTATAAGCGGCATTGCAGAGGGACTGGAAGGAAAAGTATGTCTCTTTGCAGGTGACACAAAGATCTGCAACAGAGTTGATGCACAAAGTAGGGTGGAAAGGATGAGAAGGGACTTGGCAAGGTTAGAGGAATGATCAAATGTATGGTAGCTTAGATTCAATGCTAAGAAGTGCAAGGTAATGCACCTGGGAAACAAAAACCAAGGGGAAGAGTACACAATGGGGGGTGAGATACTAACAACAACAAAACATAGAAACATAGAATTTGACGGCAGATACGGACCGCTTGGCCCACCTAGTCTGCCCATTTTCCTACCTAACAGATAAGCTGCAGATCCTAGTTAACCAACAGCTTACTTCCTCCTACCCCCCACTAGGACTGCCTTATGCCTGTCCCATGCATTCTTGAAGTCCCCACTGTTCTTGACTCACGACCTCCTCAGGGAGGCTGTTCCATGCATCCACAACCTCTCTGTGAAAAAATACTTCCTCACATTACCTCTGAGGCCGTCCCTCCTCTATCTTCAAATTGTGCCCCTTGTTCTTGCACATCTCTTTTCTGGAAGATGCTACCCTCTTGGACTTTGTTAATTCCCTTGAGATACTTGAAAGTTTCTATCATGTCCCTCTCTCCCTTCTTTCCTCAAGGGTATACATATTAAGCTCCTTTAGTCTTTCTTCGTATGTCTTCTGGTGCAGACCCTGCACCATTTGGGTTGCCCTCCTCTGGACAGCCTCCACTCTGTCTATGTCTTTATGGAGATGGGGTCTCCAGAACTGCACACAGTACTCAGATGGGGTCTCACCAACTGTCTGTACAGAGGGATAACAACTTCCTGTTTTCTACTATTGATGCCTCTTCCTATGCATCCCAGTATCCCCAGCCTTCCTTACTGCCTTCTCACATTGCTTTCCACCTTTAGGTCATCTGATATAATTACCCCCAGGTCCCTTTCTATTTTTACTGTTGTCAGTATCTCACCCCCCATTGTGTACGCTTCCCCTGGGTTTTTGTTTCCCATGTGCATTACCTTGCACTTCTTTGCATTGAATCTGAGCTGCCATACATTTGAACATTCCTCCAACCTTGCCAAGTCCCTTCTCATCCTTTCCACTCCACCTTGTGTATCAACCCTGTTGCAGATCTTTGTGTCATCTGCAAAGAGACATACTTTTCCTTCCAGTTCCTCTGCAATGTCACTTATAAAGACATTAAAAATGACCGGTCCCAGTACTGAACCCTGCGGTGCCCCGCTAGTAACCCTCCTTTCTTCACTGTGTACTCCATTTTCTACTCTTTAGGCCCTGTTGTCTAGCCAATTTTTTATCCAGGCTACCACCTTGGGACCCACTCCAAGGCTGGCTATCTTGTGTATTAATCTTTTGTGTGGGACTGTATCAAATGCCTTGCTAAAATCTAGGTAGGCCATGTCCACAGCCCCTCCCTGGTCTACTACTTTGGTCACCCAGTCAAAGAAATCTATTAGATTCATCTGACACGACCTTCCCATCGTGAATCCATGCTGCCTTGGGTCCTGTGTCCTACTGGCCTCTAGGTACTTAACAATTATTTCCTTCAGAAGTGATTCCATCATTTTCCCTACCACTGAGGTCAAACTAACTGGTCTGTAGTTTCCTGCCTCTGTCCTGCTCCCACTTTTGTGAAGCGGAATCACATCTGCCCTCCTCCAGTCCTTGGGTACCACCCCATCCTCCCATGATTTGTTAAAGGGAGTAGTCAGCGGTGTCACTAGTTCTACCCTTAGTTCTTTTAGAATTGTTGGGTAAATCCCATCAGGCCCCATTGCTTTGTCCACCTTCAATTTTATTAGTTCTTTCAGAACCCTTTCTTATGTAAATGGACTGGTATCGACCCCTGTCTTCAGAGTGTTTCTCTTGTTTGGTTTAGGTAACTCCCTCTCCTTTTCCTTTGTAAATACTGAGCAGAAATATTCGTTCAGTATCCCTGCTTTCACTGTCACCCTCTACCCATTCCCTTCCCTTTATTAAGCTTCAGTATCCCTCCTTTGGTCTTTCTTCACTCCCTAATGTACCTATAAAGGTCTTATCCCCTTCTTAACAGAATTGGCTACCCTTTCCTGTTTGGGCCTTTGCTATTCTGACTGCCTTCAGCCTCTTTTCTGCTTTAACTGATAAAGTTCTCTGTCCTGCTTCTTCTGTGTTTTCTTATATTTCCTGAATGCTGTCCTTTTCTCCTTAACCTTCCCTGCCACCTCTTTTGAGAACCATAGCGGTTTTTTCCTTCGTTGTGTTTTATTGATTTGCTTTACACAAAGGCTTATTGCCTCTGTGATGGCTGTTTTGATCACTCCCCATTGTTCCTCCACCCCTCCTTCTTGCCTGTTTGCTAGTGCTTTTCTGAGGCACTCTCTCATTTTCCCAAAGTCAGCCCTCCTAAAGTCCAGTACTCTTGCTTTTGTATGGCTTGATTGTATGGCTCTGTTTATCGTGAACCACACTGTTTGGTGGTTGTTTGTTCCCAGAAGGCTACCCACTTCTAAATCTGAGATTCTTTCTCCATCCCCATTTGAGAGTACCAGGTCTATGACTGCTCCCTCCCGAGTGGGTTCCAATACTAGCTGTCTGAGGCATGCCCCCCTGTAGGGCATCAAGAATGACCCTGCCCTTGGATGTGCCTGCAGCAAAGGTGCTCCAGTTAACATTTGGCAAATTCAGGTCCCCCATCAACAATATCTCCCCTTTTTCTGCCATTCTAAGAAAGCCTTCTATCATTTCCTTGTCCATTCCCTCCCCCTGAGATGGGGGTCTGTATACAACCACCATGCAGAGTGTGGTGCCATTTCCTGTCTCCAGGGTGACCCAAAGTGCCTCATCTGCTCCCTGTTTACTCTTTAGTTCTGTTGCTTTGATCCTTCCTTTACATGAGAGCTACTCCTCCTCCTCTTTTACCCTCCCTGTCCCTCCTGTAGATTGTGTATCCTGGTATGTTGACATCCCAGTCATGGTTCTCTGTGTACCATGTTTCTGTGACTGCCACAATATCCAGGCAACCTCTTCCATCAAGGCCACTTAGTTCAGGGAGCTTGTTACACAGACTATGGGCATTGGTACTCATCACTCTCCACTTTTTGATAGCCTTACCCCTTTTAGCCCCATTTCTGTCTTTACTGCCTTTGCCTTTTTTTACATTTAAATCTGTTCTGCTCCCTAATAACTTCTGTACCTTGGTGTTTACCTCACTAATCGCCATGTTTTGTGGGTGGAGGCTTGGATTTCCCTGCTCCTTTTCAGTGCCTCCCCACAAGCCATGGCGCCAGGAAGGCGACTTACCTCCCTCTCCCCTTCCTCCCCCATTTCTACCCCTAATGATTGAGTCCCCTACCAGGAGTTGTTTCCTTCTCCTGTGGGGTCCCATGCCACCCTCCTGTGGGTCTCCTCTGTGAAGGTTCTCAGCATCCTCCTTGGTCTCCACTGCAGGTGCCTCCATAGAGGAACCACTATCCACCAGAAGAGTGAATGCATTGTGGAGAGGTACAGCTGGAGGGATGCAACTCTGTTCCACCACCCTCTCCCTCCTTGAGCCCACCCTGGTCCAGCCTCTCCTCTTTCTTGGCAACCTCTGAGGTAGTGGCATTGGCCCTGGTGGTCCCTGGGTGGGGAGGAGGTTTCATGAATCCTAGCCAGGTCAGCCTGGAGATGGGCAACCTCCTCTCTTAGACCAGAGAGGTGCCTGCAAATAGGGCAGCATCGCAGCCTCCAGAATGTCTCCCAGAACACTACCACCCCACAGCCATTGCACTGCACCACTCCTATCATGTCTTATTTTGTGTCCTCTCTACTGCTTCTCTGGATGCTTATTCTCTCCTCTCCTTACAACTCTCACCCTTCCTGTTCTGGGACAGCAACTTTCTATCTTCTTCAGTAGCCTCCTTCTTCTTTGCTCAATATCAGACCACCAGCAGCTGGGGGGGAGAGTGAGCTACTTTTTTCCTTTAGGGTTGACAAAACCAGTGTTTCTCTATGATCCTTTCATTCCTACTGCCAAACAGGAAGTTCCTGTTGACAGTCAAATCCAGTGGCTATAAAAGTAGAACTGGCTTTGGGTGGGTGGGTGGAGGGGTAGGATGGAGGGCAATTAGTAAGAAAAAAGGCTAGCAACAGGAAGTTGTAATTTGACTCACCTGCTTTTATAGTGTCTAAACCACACACCCCAGGTAAGCTCTCTTTCCTCCTACTGGTTTAGCAAAGTCAGCTGGTACAGTACCCTTCCCTGCACAGAACACACACTGACTTTCTTTCTTTTCTTTCTTTTTAACCCTAAATAAGACCCCTTCTACTTCTAATAAAGTTATCTGTCTACTTAATCTTAACAGACACTGACTCCTGCTGAGATATAAGTTTTAAATTAATAAGAAAATGTAGCTTCTTTTAGTTAGCTGCTTTCTGCTCTACAAGCAAGGCTAGCAACAGGAAGTTGTAATTTGACTCACCTGCTTTTATAGTGTCTAAACCACACCCCAGGTAAGCTCTCTTTCCTCCTACTGGTTTAGCAAAGTCAGCTGATACAGTACCCTTCCCTGCACAGAACACACACTGACTTTCTTTCTTTTCTTTCTTTTTAACCTAAATAAGACCCTTCTACTTCTAATAAAGTTATCTGTCTACTTAATCTTAACAGACACTGACTCCTGCTGAGATATAAGTTTTAAATTAATAAGAAAATGTAGCTTCTTTTAGTTAGCTGCTTTCTGCTTTACAAGCAAGGCTAGCAACAGGAAGTTGTAATTTGACTCACCTGCTTAATAGTGTCTAAACCACACCCCCAGGTAAGCTCTCTTTCCTCCTACTGGTTTAGCAAAGTCAGCTGATACAGTACCCTTCCCTGCACAGAACACACACTGACTTTCTTTCTTTTCTTTCTTTTTTTAACCCTAAATAAGTCCCTTTCTACTTCTAATAAAGTTATCTGTCTACTTAATCTTAACAGACACTGACTCCTGCTAAATGGAAAGAGACCTCGGGGTAGTCATATCAGATGACTTAAAGTTGGGCAAGCAATGTGAGAGGGCAATAAGGAGGGCTGGGGATACTGGGATGCATAGGGAGAGGCATCACCAGTAGAAAACAGGAAGTTATTATCCCTCTGTACAGACAGCTGGTCAGACCCCATCTGGAGTACTGCGTGCAGTTCTGTAGACCAATCTCCAAGGACATAGACAGGATGGAAGCTGTCCAGAGGAGAGCAACTAAAATGGTGCAGGGTCTGCACTGGAAGACATATAAGAGAAACTAAAGGAGCTTAATATATATCACCTTGAGGAAAGGAGGGAGAGGGGACATGATAGAAACTTTCAAGTACACCTCAAGGGAATCAACAAAGTCCAAGAGGGTAGCATCTTTCAAAGAGAATTATTACAAGAACAAGGGGCTGAAGTTGAAGATGGGGGTGGTGGCTTAGAGGTAATGTCACGAAGTATTTTTTCACAGAGAGGGTTGTGGATGCATGGAACGGCCTTCTGGAGGAGGTTGTGGAGTCAAAAACAGTGGTTGAATTCAAGCATGCATGGGACAGTCATAAGGCAATTCTAGGGAGTGGGGGTAGAAAGAAGTAGGCTGCTGATTAACTAGGATCTGCAGCTTATTCATTAGGTAGGGAAATGGGCAGACTAGGTGGTCCAAGCAGTCCTTATCTGCCATCAAATTATATATTTCTATGTTTCTATGATCAGAAAGCTCATCACAAGCTACAGGAAATGGAAGCTTGTGCCTATCACTGGTGCACTAGGGACTCTGCACCTGATTCACTATTGGGTAGGGTCCCAGAACCAAAGTCCCACAGCTTGCAGCAAATGTGGCAATGAGGCATACAGATGACGCAATTGAGAGGCTTGCCTCAAGCTGTGGGGTGGTCTGGCAGAACTTGCCCTGCTTGGGTATTGTTTAATACAGTGCCTATATTGGTCCTAATGTTAGTTGCCTTTCCCTGTGACTAACCTGTCAGTCCATCATGCATGCATGGGGAGTTTAGCAAACTGTATGTCACACGTGCAACTCATCATTAGTCTGTACATCTGGATATCATTTTACCCTCTGCAAGGACATAGACATGATGGAGGCAGTCCAGAGGAGGGCAACTAAAATTGTGCAGGGTCTGCAGAAGAAGCCATATGAGGAGAGACTAAAGGAGCTTAATATGTATACCCTTGAGGAAAGGAGGGAGAGTGGGGACATGATAGAAACTTTTAAGTACTTCAGTGGAATCAATAAAGTCCAAGAGGGTAGCATCTTTCAGAAAAAGAGATGTGTAAGAACAAGGGGACACAATTTGAAGATAGAGGGGTGATGGCTCAGGGGCAATGTGAGGAAGTATTTTTTCCAGAGAGGGTGGTGGATGCATGGAACCATCTTCCTGAGGAGGTTGTGCAGTCTAAAACTGTGGGAGAATTCAAGAATGTATGGGACAGACATAAGGCAATTCTTGTGGGGGGCAGGAAGACATAGTCTGTTGGTTAACTAGGATCTGCTGCTTATCCAGTAGGTAGAGAAACGGGCAGACTAGGTGGGCCAAGCGGTCCTTATCTGCTGTCAAAGTCTATGTTTCTATTACGCTAGTATTATATGTTTTATATATGTGATTCAACACTAGCCACACAAAACAACATGCAAGGCAATGCACATCGGTACAATCCAATCCACCGGAGCATATTTTCCTTTCTGTCCAGGAAGGTCTCTGGGGTTGGCACAAGGAGCATTAGATCAGCACCTGGCTGGTCTAACTGTCCCTGACTGTGTGTCCTCTGGGAGGGTTTCCTGAATCCTCCTATGGGGGATATAGCACCTTGTGTCTGCCGCCAGCCCCTTTGTGCCCTTGCACAACCATATGCCTGGCATAGACTTGGCACAGGCCAGTCTGTTGTGCAGGGTCCCTGGTGTGGTGCAGGGAGCATTCTTGAATCTGCAGGTCTGCAAGTTGTGGCACAAGGTGTGACTTGCATTAAGTTCTGTTTGATGCAGACACCTTGTGCCAACTGCAGAGCTTTCTGAATCGAGCCCTTTAGCTCCAGAGCAAATCCGTCAGAAGAAGAAGAAGACTGAACACCATTTCAGCTGTTCTCAGATGTGGACTGAACTGATTCTGTAAGATGTAGCTATGGGGTTGGGGGTACTAGTCTGAGGTCAGGGCCAAGTTAAGTGTTAGTGTTTTAACCACTGAGTACCCCTTTCTAACTGCAGATGTTTACCTTTAACATGTTTCCTTTACAGAGTTGGGACATTTTGGACAATAGGAGCACTAGTTAGAACATCCTAAGATGGTGCTGACCTCATTGTTGTCTTTGTTGATCTCCTCCCTCCCTCCTGCCCTTCCTCCTTGCACATCTTATTTTCTGTCCAGCAAGGGTTTCTCTTGTATCCTGAAGCACTGTTCGTAACAGGGTAGGTCTGTTTTGCAAGTGGAGGTAAAGCACAAGCTATATCAATCATTGTCTAGCTTGATTGCAAATGGTATAAAATCTTTAATGTTAACACGTAATGGGAGATAAAAGGGTGATGGGGCTATCAGGCAGACTCGATGGGCCGTAAGGTCCTTTTCTGCTGGTACGATTCTATGATTCTATGATAAAGGGATTGTTCAGCAGTCTTTGTAATAGTCAGATACTCCTGCAAATGGTAATGCAGGGTACCTATCAGTATAGTGTTGGAAAGTTAACCCTGGTTTTACCAGTGCAAAGTTTAAAGTTTGTGACTGTAGTATTCATTATTTGGAAGAAGAGTGTCTTCACAAAAGATAAGACTGAGGCTTTAATACAATGCTATTTGTGAGCTGTTAGTAGCTATATGGCTTGTTCACAGATATTTTATTTATTAAAATTTCACACGCGGTCCATAGCTTGTTGGTAATTGTCTGGTCTCCTGTATCACTCTGTTTAAAACTCTTAATAGGATTTTGACTTTTTTTTAAAATTAAGCTACTGGCCCTCAATGATGTAACAACATGGGCTGAATGTACCATAATCCTACTGTGATGTATTTTATACTTAATATATATGCATTTACACTGTGGATCAAATGTACAAGTTATACTTACAAAACTGATTAACTAATAAGTAAAAAAGTAAACATTTATGAAATGGCAAGGAAAGACAAATTTTATTTTTCTGGCACCCAGTCCCAGAGGCGCTGGGCACCATACAAACATATAAAAAAGTTTAAAAAATATCATCTCACAATATAATAAATAATTACACGTAAAAATAGGCGATATTCTGCAAATAAATAATAACCCTATTTAATTTAAAAGGGCTGATAGTCTGTGTTCTCACCCAGTGTCCAAGAATGCCTGGCTGAACAGATGGTACTTAAGGTGGGCTTTGAATGCCTCCACAGAAGGTGCCTCCCTCACTGATGGCAGAAGCAAATTCCACAGGATGGGGCCGGCGATACTAAAAGTTGTATCGCCTGCTGTTTTCAACCTAATCCTAGGAATTGCCAGGAGGCCCCTTGAGGAGGATCGAAGGGAGCAGACCGAGGCAGCGGGTGTAAGGAGGTCTACCAGGTAGCAAGGGCCCAGTCCATATAGGGCCTTAAAGGTGAGCAAGCCCACCTTGAAGAGCACCCTTCATCGAAGCGGCAGCCAGTACAGAAATCCTTAATGCAGTTGAATGACAGAGTTCTCAGGTCATACGTGGTAGGGCATGACAATTTCTTTATTGGTGTTTTCTTTGGTTCTGCAACTCCTTGGTCTGTTTCATGATCTGTCTCAGTGTTTTTAACTGGAAAAATTCTCATCACCATTTGTTTGTGCCCTTATCATCTGGGTCAGTGGAAAACTACAGGAAAAGTTACCCAAAATTGTGGTGATTTTTTTTGCAGAAATTGCAAGGAAACTGTGAGAGTTTTACTATTCATTACCAGTGTTACACAATACAGTTTTTAATATGTTCTGCAGCATATATTGACACATTTGAAAATAAATAAATAAAAATAAAATATTAGTCTGCATACTTTTTTAAAGAAATACATTACCACTTGAATATTTTTAAAATATGCAGGGAAGCTTGTGCTCCTGAAAAGAATACTAAATTGATCAATTGTATGCCAAAATCTAAAAACAGCTGACTTATACAGTGTTAACAAAATACTATTTAGGGATCCACAGGCAATCAATATTAAATAACTTTAGAACCATGTTTGTTTCTCAATATAGAATAATGAAGCCTTTAATTAGTTATTTACAGTGCTTTGCTAATTATTCACCCACTTTGTTTCAAGAAAGAATAAGCAGATATAGTGACAAATAATTAAATTCTAGTGAAAAAAATGTTGTTAAAAGGGTTACTGTTTGTAATATGCTTTGTAGGTGCTGTACAATATTTTAAAATCACATATGAAATCATTTAATAATACCAACATATTTCACTACATCAAGAGTAAAGACAGATAGTACACTATCTGACGGACTAGAGATATGGAGTGTGGCAAAGCAGGGTTGCCTACTGGTCCTGCGCTTTTTTAATATTTATCTGGAGAGCCTCACTCAGAATCTGTCCAAGGTGGCTACATTTGCCCCCAACATTGGTTCCACTCTGATTTAATCTCTGCTTTACACAGACAATATTGTTTTGTGTTCTTTAACCCCTGGGGTGAAAAAGAGGTATGAATTGTACAATAAAACATCTAGGAACTCTTTTTCTTAACCATAAATTAAAATAAATATAAACTCATGGTGGTTGGTGAAGGCACCACTAGTTTAAAAACATGGAACTGCAGTGGCTATGACATTGAGGTAGTCTGTGATTAGAAATATTTAGGAATTAACCTAAACTGTAAAAATGTGTGGAAATTGGTAGTATGACAAATGCACGTGTCACAGTGCTGTAAAAACCATGCAGTAAAAACAGTGCAAGTGAAAAGAGCTCCAGGGAATTATAGCATGATCATTACAGCACTATAGAGGGAGCTCTTTTCACTCAGGCCCAGCTCTTTGAGAATCAGGTTGTGTGAGGAGTGAACCAGCTGCCTCTGTGGTGTGGTGGTAAGAGACAGACCATGAGTCTGTGGGACAGCCACCGGATCAGGTTTGAGTCTTCCCCCTTATGGCATTTTTTTTCATTTGCCTGTGGTGCATCTCAGAGGATGTATATTTATTGTATGGGTGGTGTGGGGGAGAAGCCCCTCTTGTGGGGGTGGGGGTGGGATGAAGCCCCTCATGTAACATTGTGTAAATTACATTTGTTGTTGGGATGGGGAGAGATTTGGGTGGATGAGTGGGAATATGCCAACCCCGCCATCCAAGTCCGTGTTCCATGGTTAGGTGATATAGTTGCCCATACCCTTTACTGAGCACTGTGTTCTTCACAGGGGGGTTTCCTAAATTTTTACAATGACGAATTGACATGGAGCTGTGGAAATCACTTTTGATAAAAACAAAACAAAACGTATATCAGACCTCTAAAGGACTGTTAAGTTTTGAACATTCATTCAGAGGGAACTTGTATAAGGCATCAAAAATCAGTGTTTAATGCAAAGGTGTAAAATTTAATTTTAAGTGGGTTTAAAATGTGGCTAGTTACAAGCAATTTCAAGGACTGGAGGCAAACAAGAATGTGTTCCACAGACAAATCATGAAGCTGCTTAAAGATTACAGGGCTACATTTTACCTGGAATATACTATTTTGTCACTACTAGCGCTTATTAGAGTGCTAAATAAGACACAAAATAACATTTGAAACTTCAACCATTTTGCATAACCATTGGGTAGGTGCAGAAAAGAATGAATTGAACCTTTCATGGTTCTCTTTCTTAAATGATGTCTTCAGAAGGGTAGGATTAGTGGATATTTTGAATGTGCACTGCACTTTAAACATTGATGTATAGTGTCATGAAGCAGAGCAATGTTTAATAGACAATTGTTTTTTTTTTCAAAAGGAAGCAGGGAAACTGGTGGATATCCCCAATGTTAGATTATATAAGGAAAGGAAAATAATTGGGGTGGAGGAAAAGTATTCACCTTTCTGCCAACATGCCAAACACAGAGTGATTTTCTATAAGCTCAGGTTTGCATTCTTTGCAAAACTATGGATAATATAAAATTTTGGAGACTGCAAAGAAATGTTAAAATCTGTGATTGTAAAGATGTTCATGCTCTGTCAGTGGAACACACCAGATTTGAGTGTTCAAAATAAAAGAGGAACACAAAAAAATGGCTAAACCCCCATGGCCAAGACTGACCATGGCAGATAAATCATTTAGGAAAAAATAATTGAATGTATGCTAATTTGTGATTATGATGTACATATTTATGAAATGGCAAATTCTGCCACTAAGGTAGTACATAAATTTGAGCAGCTGTTTGTACTTTCTCTACTTCTATAAATTATGATGTATTATAGATTGTAACTATGCAGATTTTTTATCTTGTACTTATGACTGTACACTTAATCTCAAGATGTGTCTTTGTGTATGTCATAACATGTGTTTTTACATGCATTTAAGATAAAGAGCCTTTGAACCAGTAGTCAGGGTGCCCCACAATTTACCTTTGTTTTACTCAGGATGCAGCGATTTTTTTAAAATTTAAAGATAAAAGTTCGAATACATTTTAACTGTTTTATAAACTTATTTTCAGATTGTTTAGTAAAGTTTTTATTGTAGTCTTTGCTTGTGAGCATCTAGTTTGTAGACTGTTAAGAGAGAGACCACTGTCACTAACTCCCATAGAAGTATAATCAAGTTTATAACCAGCAGGGCCATCTGAAATCTTCAGATGTTTGAATCAAACTAATTTGAATGAAAGTACGTTCATAGGGAAAAATCTACCCTACCACTTACAAAAAGACTTCATATTTATCACCCCATTTAGATGAATGGGATAGTGTGCACCTTTTCGTCTACCCACTGTTTTGGTCTCTGTGGCAACAAAAAAGATTTCTGATAGACTGCTTCAACACAAATCATATGTAAAGTGCTTAAGTGTACCTATGCTTGGCCAGTGGAGTTTGAATCCAAACCAGACAAGAATTCAAATAAAATCAATGTTACATAAAACCCCTCCCACCTTGCACTGCATTGTTTTGGCAAAAACCCAAGTCTGAATAACAAATTGGCAATGTGTTTTAGTGTCTTTTATTGAAAATGTTAATTTTTTTTTACATAATTTGAGACAAAAACTCAATCAATTGCAAGAAATTGCGGAGCATGTCAGTTTTTGCAAGGAATGGTAAAAATTGTGGATTCAGCAATAAAATTGTGGCTGCAGTTTTATAGTGCCCCTCATTATCATCCTTAATATACTGTTGTGGAGAACATGCAGCATAAGGTTTTCCCAGAATAAAGCTTATGCAAGGTAACACCCAGCAGGGCTACCTAGAGAACCCTGCCTCCATTCCAACCTAGCCAAGGGCTTAAGTAAGCTATCAGTCCCTCTAAGCATACTTGGTACTGCCTCCCACCCCCACACACACACCATACTCTACAAAGCCCTCTGGAGCTGCTCCCCCATCACAACCCCCGTTTCACTATCCCCCACCTCTTGCTCTCAGCAGTTGGTTCAAACCCAGTCCCCCTTGTTTCACTGTCACCCAGCATCTCACCATCTGGGATAACATTAAACCCTATGCAGTTACTCTGCCATAATCTATCAACGGATTTGGAGGTTTCCAGGGGTGTGCTACCTAGGGCAACTGATTAGAAATAACTTAGTATTCAATTACAACTGCTCAGTTTTTTTCTCCTATTTGTCTAATTGTCATGCAATTGCTCTTTAATGCCTAATGATCAGGCTTCTGTAACCACTGAATATGTGTGCTGTCTTATTGTCCACCCTGACGTGGAACCTTTGTAAAAGAGCTCACACTCAAAGGTCTTTCCAAAATACTAATTAAATAAAAACTTTAATACATTTAAATAAATAATTAAATAGTGTCACTCTCTCCTTGATGCGTCTGAATTGATTTATATTTCAGTTTTACAGTGTTCATAATTTCTTCGGCATCAGATGTTTTTTTGAATCCCTCAGTACCAGCAGACTGGCTTTCTTTGAAATTCCGTACAGAAGACAGCTAAGAGGGCCCCATGATATGACTGAAGACATGTGAGAGGAAGACATGGACCAGAAAGATAGTGTGATCTTCTGTTGTTAAAATGAAGAGAGAAAAACCATTCAAATATAGTGAAATAGCTCCTAACAACAACTGAGAGACACAATACAAATATTCTAATCAGTGTCATCAGTGTGTGGGAGAGAAATTGTTTGAAAGTGGGGATCTAGTATTGCTACCTCTGCCAGCCTCAGAAAACAAATTCCTTATCAAATGGCAATGTTCCTGTAAAGTTCTGTGCTGTAGAGACTCAGTTATTTACAAAATTCCAACACCCAATAAATGAAATCCTACTGAGGTGTGCCACATCACTCTCATAAATGCCTACAGTAGGTAGAGTAAAAACAACATTTTCCTAAAGGAACTTCTTAGAAGGAAGTCAGGAAATTGGGAACTAACATATCAGACATTAGATAAAGAAATGTTGTATGGCTGTGAAAGTTAACACTTGAATAGCAAAAAAAAAAAAAAAAAAAAATATAGAAAACTGGAATCCAGAACCCAGTGAAATAATTTAGTAAAATGTTTACAACTGTGCAAGAGTGTGTGAGTAAATGTCCATGCCTTGAAAGGCAGTACCATAGTTGGGTCAATGAAAACACATAGTTGCACATGGAAAAGGGTGCTACCGGCTAAACACATGAACTCTGAAACAGAAAAAAATGCCGGACACTCACCACAGCTGCAAGAATGCTCAACCTCCAGAATTATTTCAGTACAATTCCATTGAGGTGAGAAAGTCCAAAGTAAAAACCAGACCCATATGAGAAGGGTGCTTTGACTGATGGATGCTTTTTCAAAGACTCATCCTAGTCCTGATTCTTTTGATGCAAAACCTGTCAGGTGACACACCCTTCTCTTGTGGGTCTGGTATGGTCTGAAATAATTCTGGAGGTGGAGAATTCTTACAGTGGTGGTCGAGTGCGCTTAGCTTTGTCTCCATGCCACAGTAAGGGTAATGCAATTACAAGGGAAGTCACAGAGTTTGGAACTGTTTGATTTTGAAAGCAGCACAAGGGAAGTCACAGAGTTTGGAACTGTCTAATTTTGAAAGCAGCACAAGGGAAATCACAGAGTTTGGAACTGTCTGATTTTGAAAGCAGCACAAGGGAAATTACAGAGTTTGGAACTGTCTGATTTTGAAAGCAGCACAAGGGAAATCACAGAGTTTGGAACTGTCTGATTTTGAAAGCAGCACAAGGGAAATCACAGAGTTTGGAACTGTTTGATTTTGAAAGCAGCACATGGGAAGTCAAAGAGTTTGGAACTGTCTGATTTTGAAAGCAGCACAAGGGAAATCACAGAGTTTGGAACTGTCTGATTTTGAAAGCAGCACAAGGGAAATCACAGAGTTTGGAACTCAATGCTTTAGCTTCTCAGAAGGAACTAGAAGGGGGACAAGATCAGATCTACAATACAGTAGCTTCTTGTTGTTTTACATTGTTTCTTGTGGATTCTACTTGGGAGATGGTTATTTCTTTTCTTTCTTACTACTAAGGGGCTAGCAGGGTATTGTTTGGGGCTGTTGGAATTTTGAAACCTGTTTTGGTAGCTATAAGTGGGCTCATTTGTTTGATTCACTGTGTGGCAGGCTTCATTTGTAGAGACCAATTTCTTCTGTTTTAAAACATAATTGGTGTGATTTAACTGGGTCTGTTTCTTTGAATTGAAGACGTACTGTATATCTTCTAATTCCAAGCCTATTTTGATGTGTTGTTGGTGAAGCTGTTTGAATTGGAGTCCTGTTTCTTTGGGTAGCAAACTTATTTTGGGGGCTTTGAGTAGAATTGTGATTCATTGTTGCTGGCTTCACTAGCTGCAAAGTTTGAGTGCAGAGTGGGGGAAGGGTGCTAATGGTCTGACCAGAGGCCTCAGCTACCTGATTGTTTCTGGAAGACTTGGGCTGGTCCCACCCTTGGTCCATTATTTCCTTTATACCAGGGGTTCTGACATCACTTCCTCAAACAGGCAAAGGATATGCACCTGTCATAGCAAAAGCAGACATCCAGGAAAGGAACAGCAGCAAGTGAAGAGGTGACTGCTCTCTCAGTGGAAGGAAGTAAATGCAAATCTAGGAGCTTTCATTATTACTTCTTCGCATTGATATTGCATTGAGGAAAGGAGGAGTAGGAGTTTGAAGAAGGTTGTGCAATGGCTACTTAAGTCTGTTTTGAGTGTGGATAGGAAGGATAGGAATATAAAAGCAGTTGCTCAATATATCTAAGCGTGTGCAACAAAGGAGGTAAGGAAATAAAGAAAATGTTTTGCACTGATAGAGGAGGAAGAGGAGACTTGGGGGTGTTTGGTATCCTGCATCTGGAAGGGTGGGGGTTGCTGGTGAGCAACGACAGCAATGGGTAGGGTGGTAGGCTGCACAACTGTGGTGCACCAATCTTTCTAAAATTGCCTGGAGGTGGGAGGATGTTTAGTGTGCAACACATAGAAAAACTTAGAAAGGAGATTGGGGGTCTGCAGGAGGAACTAAGACAGGCAAGGCAGATTGGGGTGGGTTTAGCCCAATACTGGAGGGTGGAAGAAGGGAGATGAGGGAGGCGATTTAAGCCAACAGTGGTGAGAGAGGGTCAGAAGAAGGGAAGCAGAGACAAAGGGGCCCAGGCCAGGAAGAACAATTGCCGGGGAAACCAGGTCAGGAGACAAAAGACAAATGGAAGGAGGAGATAGGGACTTGTGAGGGAAGGCGAAGAAGTGGCAAAAGTCATGGAGTGGAAAGGAGATAACAGGTTACTATGAAGAGAGAGGCGGGCATTTGTGAAGGGCCCTCAGAAAATAGTTGTGCACTGCTAGAGAGGAAGAAGGTGGAGGAGGGAAATGATTAAATTAGAGGATAATTGATAAATGCCTGGACCAAACTGGAGTGGGGGAAGTTCTGCTGGGAGAATTGCAACAGGGGTAAAAGGGGAAACAATGTGCAGGAGAGGGGAAGAGGGAGCTGGAAATGAGAGAGGAGATGAATGGAAGCAAGCAGGAGTAAGAGGGGTGGAATCTTAGTGCTGGGGACTCAATACTAAGAGGAGTTAGGTGGGAGTAACAGGGAGAGGCATAGTCGCATTTGGGTGGAGGCCATGCCAGGAATGACAGCGGAAAGGGTGGGACAGTCTGTTCTGAAATATGCTAGAAGGGGTAGGACAAGCCTCATTTAATTATACATCTTGGGACAAACAACCTGGCTGACAAGACAGTAGATACAGTCCAGAGGAGGTTTGAGGAACTAGCACAATTATGTGAGGAGGCAGGAAGATCAGTAACTTTTTCAGAGATACTCATGTAGCAAAGGCAAGCACAACAAGAAAGCTGAGAATAGAGGAATTTAATGGATGGCTAAGAACCTGGTGTTGTGCTAAAGGGTATGGGCTGTTGGGGGTGGGGAGGGACCTGGGAGGACAGTAGTCTCTATGCCAAGGACAGATTACACTTGAGTGAGGAGGGAAAGAAAGAGTAGAAACAGAGGATGGAGGAGTACATAGAGGAAGTTGGGAATTTAAACTAGGAGTGGGGGGTGGCAGTTGGGGAAGAGATATGCAGAGACCGCAGGTTAGGAAACCATATGAGCTAACCCCCCATAACAGTGACAAAGGACAAATGGCAAGTACTGTTGGTGATGCTAGGAAAGGAGGGCAGGATGGGAGGGGGGGAAAAGGGTGAAAGGTGGTTACCATTAATGCTAGGAGCCTTGGGAGGAAAACTGCAGAGTTACAGGTTCTCATGGCAGAGGGAGAGATGGACATTGCAGTCAATACGGAAACATGGGCCACCCAATACAATGATTGGGACCTGTCTGTACCAGGGTACAGATTATTTCGAGGGACAGAATGATTGGGCAAGGAGGGGTGGCACTATGTGAAGGAAGGACTGAAGTGTGTAAGGGAGGAGGAGGAGGGTAGTGTGGAGTCACTTTGGATGCAAATCCAGGATCCCAAGAATAGGATTCTTAGAATGGGAGTGGACAGGCCACCATCTCAGATGGAGGAGTTAGACAGGGAACTAGTGGAACAGATCAGGAGGACCCTGAGAAGGGTAGTGGTGATTGTGGGGACTCCAACATGCCAGGAGTGGACTAGAGCACCCCAACAACCAGGAACAGAAGGGAGCAGGTACTGCTGGATGCCTTCCAGGCCAGCTTCCTGCTGCAAGTGGTCAGTGAACCAACCAGGTTAGGAAATACCCTTGACCTTGTGCTGGCAAATGGGGACTTTGTGAGAGAACTTACAGTGGAGGAACCTCTGTCAGGGAGTGACCACCACTCAGTATGGCTCACATTGGATATGGGCAAGGAAGGAGTGGAATCTGGCACAATAGTGCTGGACTTCAGGAGGGCTGACTTTGGGAAGATGGGGGAAGTGGTAAAAGGGTACCTGGACAGAATTCAGTCTAGTATGGACACTAACCAGAGGTGGGAGCTCATAAAGCTGGGGATAGTGGAGGCAACCAAAACCTGCTGCAAAGCCCAGAGCAAGAAGGCTAGGGCTAAAAAACTGATCTGGTTGAGCAAGGAGGTCATGGAAAAGGTAAGGAGAAAAAGAGCTGCCTTTAGGAAGTACAAGAAACAGGGAGGGGGGGAGGACAGGGAGGAGTACTTGACAGAATCGAAGGAGATGACAAGGGCAGTAAGGGGAGCCAAAGCATCTATGGAACTCAGGCTGGCACAAGGCATTAAGAAGGGGGAGAAGGACTTCTTTAAGTACATCAGGGAGAAAAGGAGCTGTAAGGACCACATAGTAAGGATTAGGAAGGAGGGGGGTTGGGTGGAAGCAGGGTGCGATAAGGTGGAAACACTAAATGAGAACTTCTGCTCAGTATTTACTAAAGAGAAGAGGGGGTGACACCCAAGATGGGAGAAATGGCAGAAGCAGGGGGGAAGTGGTGACAGATGGGGAAACTATGGAGAGCAGAGTTTCGAGAGGGTTTAAGGCACTGAGGGTGACAAGGCGCCAGGCCCAGATGGCATCCACCCCAGGGTACTGAAGGAGCTGGCAGAGGTCCTTGCAGGACCTTTGGAAGACCTATTAATGCCTCACTACATTTCCAGAATGTGTACCTCAGGACTGGAGGATGGCTCATGGTGCCCCACAAAGAGTGGCCCCAAGATGAACCGGGAAACTACAGACCAGTGAGCCTCACATCCATCGGAGGAGCTTAATGAGACTATCCTGAAGGAGAGCTGGTGGCCCTCTAGAGGCCAAAGGACTACAGGACAGCAGACAGCATGGCTTCATACGTGGCAGATCCTGCCAAACCAACCTGGTCGAGTTCTATGACTGGGTAACTAGGCAACTGGACAGGGGCCATGCAGTGGATGTCCTGTATCTGGACTTCAGTAAGGCATTCGACCAGTAGCCATGGGAAGGCTGGGAAGGAAGTTAGTAGGCACAGGGGCGGGTGCAAAGCTGGTGAGATGGGTGGAACTGGCTGCAGGGAAGGCAACAGAGGGTGGTGGTGGGTGGGGAGCTCTCACACCCAAGGACAGTGACGAGCGGTGTTCCACAGGGCTCAGTGTTGGGACCAATGTTGTTTGGGATATTCATTGCAGACATATCATGGGACATCAACATAGATACATAGACAGTGTCGGCAGATAAGGGCCTATGGCCCACCCAGTCTGCCCATATGAGCTTGTAAGTTCAGTTTGTTTTCCTAGAAGTCTATTTCCCTTTACCCCTGACCTCTAGAATTCCTTTATGTCTATCCCATGCATTCTTAAATCCCGTGATTGTTTCAGCCCCCACCACTTCCTCTGGCAGGGTGTTCCACTTGTCCACCACCCGTTCTGTGAAGAAATTCTTTCTCATGTTTCCTCTGAATCATCCTCCTCCAACTTCATCCCATGCCCTCAGTCCTGAAACATCTTTTCACTTAAAAATAGTGTTTTCCTGCACCTGTTCCTCCCTTAAGATACTTGTATGTCTCCCAGCATATCCCCTCTCCCTCCTCTCTTCAGGAGTACATGTTCAGTTCCTTCAACCTGTCTTCATAGGACTTGTGATGCAATCCATGCACCATCTTTGTTGCCCTCCTCTGAACCTTCTCTACCCTGTCTATGTCCTTACATGGTATGGTCTCCAGAACTGTACACTGTACTCCAGGTGGGGAGCCTCATTAGTGTCTTGTATAGCGGAATTATGACCTCCTTTTTTGCTGCTGGTGATGCCCCTGCCTATACATCCAGCATCCTCATTTGCTTTACCTGATGCCTTGTCACACTGTTTCCCTACCTTGAGGTCATCAGAGATGACAACCCCAAGATCCCTTTCCTGCTTGGTGCATGCCATATCCTCACCCCCCTACTGATATATTGTGCCAGGGTTTTTGTGCCCCATATGCATTATCTTGCACTTCTTTGCATTGAATTTCAACTGCCAAACCCTTGACTATTCTTCAAGTTTCTGCAGGTCCCTTCTCATTCTGTCTACACCCTCTGGTGTGTCTACTCTGTTACAGAGCTTTGTGTCATCAGCGAACAGTGAAATTCTGCCTTCTAGATCCTGTGCAATGTCACTGATGAAGATGTTGGATAGGACCGGTCCCAGCACTGATCCCTGTGGTACCCACTGGTCACTTTTCCCTCTGTGGGTGACAGCCATTTACCACCACTCTGTGTCCCTGCACCCAGCCGTTACCTACCCACCACACTACTGTCCTGCCACACCCATATTCCCCAGTTTGTGTAATAGTCTTCTATGTGGCACAGTGTCAAAGGCCTTGCTGAAGTCCAGATAGGCCATGTCCACTGCCTCCCCTGATCCACCTCCTAGCCACCCAGTCAAAAATTCAAAGAGGTTGGTCTGACGTGACCTCCCTGGTGAAACCATGCTGCCTTGGGTCCTGTAGTCCATTGACAACCAGATGTTCCACCAATCTCCTTCCAGTAGTGCTTCCATGATCTTTCCCACTACCGAGGTGAGGCTGACTGGTCTGTAGTTCCCTGCTTCCTCTTTGTTCCCACTTTGTATAAGGGACTACATCTGCTGTCCTCCAGTCTTTGGGTACCTCCCCTGTTTCCAGTGATTGGCTAAACAGGATAGCCAGAGGTTCAGCCACCACCTCTCTTAGTTCTTTAAGGACCCTGGGTGCACCCATCTGGCCCCATTGCTTTATCAACTCTGTATTTCCAGTTCCTTCAGGACCCTTTCTCGTGTAAAGGGACTTCGTGTCCATTTCTGCAACTATTATCACCCCTGTACTCCCTTCAGACCCATTACCCCTCTTCCTTAGTAAAGACTGAGCAGAAATACCTGTTCAATATGTCAGCTTTACTGTTGTCATCCTCCATGCGGCTCCCATCCTCCCCTTCAGTCTCACTATCCCTCCCTTTGTCTTTCTTTTTCACTTATGTACCTGTAAAGGTTTTGTCCCCTTTACCCACTGATTTTGCAATGTGTTCTTCTGTCTGAGCTTTGGCTTCCCTTACTGACTTCCCTGCCTCCCTTTGTTTCTCCTGGTACTTCTCCCTATCCCCTTCTGCCTGTGTCTTTTTATTGCCTGAATGCAATCTTTTTGGCTTTCACTTTCTTTGCTACCTCTTTGGAAAACCATAATGGTCTCCTCTTCCTTTTCCTCTTGCTAACCTGCTTAATGCATAATTCTGTTGTTCTTATAATCCCCATTTTAAATACTGCCCACTGTTCCTCAACCCCTGATTCCTGTCCCATTCCCCTTAATGCCTCTTTCAAGTATCTCCCCATTTTCCCAAAGTCTGCCCCCCTAAAATCCAGAATACGTGTTTTGGTGTGGTTTGGTTCTGCTCTTTCTGTGATTTCAAACCACAATGACTGGTGGTCACTGTTACCCAGGTGCTCCCCACTGTTACCCCCATCACACTGTCCCTGTTTGTGAGCACAAGGTCCAGTATTGCCTTCTGCCGAGTTGGTTCCATGACCAGTTGCTTGAGGAAGGCACCCTGAAGGGAGTCCAGGATAAATCTGCTCCTAGTTGATGCTGCTGCTGGGATGCTCCAGTCCACATCTGGAATATTGAAGTCTCCAACCAGTACTACCTCACCCTTGTCTGCCATCCTTTGTATGGCTAGCATCAGCTCCCTATCTGTTCCTTCCTCCTGGGCTGGTGGTCTATAGACCACACCTGTGCAGATGGCTGGCCCCATTTTCCTTTCCAGCTTAACTCACAGTATCTCTCCCCAATTTTGTTCCTCCTGGATCTGTGTGGCCCTTATGTCATTTTTCACATACAGTGCCACTCCTCCTCCCTTCCTGCCTGCTCTGTCTCTTCTGAATATGTTGTAGCCAGGCATGGCCATCTCCCAGTCATGGTTATCATTACACCAGGTTTCAGTGATGGCCACAATGTCCAGGTCTGACTGTACCATGACAGCCTCCAGATCTTCCATCTTGTTGCTAAGGCTCCTGGCATTTGCACACATGGCTTTCCATGATTTGACCTCCTAGACTGCTTCACTGTTCTACTCCAGCCCCTTCCTTGGTTGTCATTTATCCTGGTTCTCCTTACTGTCTGCCCTTCTGCTGAATTTTGCCCTTCTGCTTATCCACCTTTTGGACACTAATCTCCATCTTTGCACACTGCTTTGCAGAGATAGCCACCTCTGGTTCACTGGTTCCACTGCTAGCTGTGGGGGGTGAGCAGGGTACTTCCTTGCTGGCCTGCCACCCCTTTGCTAGTTTAAATGCTTGTCAATGTAGCATTTAAACTTATCATTGAGTGCTTGGATTCCTCCAGGATGGATGCAGGCCGTCAGGCTTGAACAAACCTCCATCCCTCCAGGTGGGTCCCCAGTCACCAATGAATCCAAACCCTTCCTCACAGCACCAGTTCTTCAACCATGAGTTAAAGTTCCTGGTGCATGCACTCCTATGCTCTCCCTTGCCTCTCACAGGTAGTACTTCAGAGAAGTGACAGAAGTAGCTACTTGCTTGAGACCCTCCCCAGTTTCCTAAACTCTTCTGAACTTCCTTTGGCTCCTCATTTGCCAAGTCATTAGTACCTAGGTGGATATTGACATCCAGCTCACCCTCCGTCTTGCCTTCCCAGTGATCCCAGTATCTTCCTTCCATCCCTCCATGCCGTGGCACCTGGTAGGCACCTCACCTCCCTGTCCTCCCCTCCTGTGTTCCTAGCTGTATCCCTCTTTACGATGGAGTCCCCAAGAGCAGATCAGTCTGTTTGCTGATGATACCAAGGTAGGCATGGTGGTGGATGACCTAGGGGATGGCAGGGGTTGCAGGATGATCTGGCAAAGCTTGAAACCTGGTCAGACACCTGGCAACTGGGCTTTAATGCCAAAAAGTGCAAGGTGCTGCATTTTTGGATGAAGAACCCAAGGAGGAGTTACCAGCTAGGAGGAGTGCAGCTAGCCCAGACAGAGGAGGAGATGGATCTGGGTGTGCTCATTACAGGGTCAATGAACAACTTGGCACAATGTAGGAAGGCAGCTGCAAAGGCCAACAAAATTCTGGGTTGTATTGCAAGGGGTATATCCTCGAGGAGGGAGGAGGTGATTCTGCCACTGTATAGGTCATTAGTTAGACCACACCTGGAGTACTGCATGCAGTACTGGCGTCCGTATCTGAAGAGGGACATTAAGTTACTGGAGGGGGTGCAGCGCAGAGCGACAAAGATGATCAAGGGGCTGGGGGACTTATCATACAAGAGGAGGTTGAAGGAGTTGAACAAGTACTCACTGGAGGAGAGGAGAGACAGGGGTGACATGATTGAAACCTTTAAATACATGAAAGGAATAAACAAGATGGGTACAGAGGGGCTGTTCAAAGTAAGGGAGTGGAGGGCCATCAGGGACCATGACATGAGACTGGAGCGAGGAAGGTTCAGGAGGGAGATGAGGAGACACTTTTTTACAGAGAGGGTGGTGGCTGGGTGGAATGCGTTACCTGCTGAAGTGGTATGCAGTAGAACAGTGGACTGCTTCAAACGGGGATGGGACAGGACAAGGGGGAGGGTTAATGAAGGGGAAGGGTGGAAGGGAGGGGCAGCTGCAGAATAAGGGGTGCTAGCTGCACATTCGAGCAGACTTGATAGACCTCTAGGCCTTTATCTGCTGGCAAATTTCATATGTTCATATGTACTTTGAGCAATTGTTCAAATAATGGAGTTGTAGCAGTAAGAAAACAAATTGTGCAAGTAGTTCAAATAAAAACATTTTTTTCCAGAATGTTCCTCCTTGCATGATTGAAGGCAGTATAATGACAAATAGTTCAGTCCTTACTGGTAACCAAGCAGTAGCTATCAAACTAAGAAACTAGTAATTCTAAATCAAACTGGGAGGATGACATATAGCATGCATACAACAACAGTTCCAAATTGATGGCGCTGCTGCTGTGGTGGAAACAAAGTGCGTGGCAGGTGGTTCACCACATAACAATGCCATCAACCTCATGAGTACTACTGATTTGAAAGAGAAATATATTGTACTATTAATGGGGCTGGGACTGGTGAAAGTGAAGACAGGAATGACACTGATATGGAACTTACACTCCACCACCATCACGCATTCAAATAATTTTGCAGAGTGAAAGTAAGGAGGAAAGTAACTTACTGTAATCACATTCACAGCTTTAAAACTGAGTTTAGGTTTGGGGCAGGTGTGGGGAGATTACATATGTCATCAACATCAGTTTGTCACTGATATAATTAGCTCCGTATGGGAGAGGGCAATCAGCATATATTACTCTCATGCTTCATGGTACTCACTCACCCAACAAACACAGCTGCCCACAGCAAGCAAAGAAAACTAGCATTCAGAGGATACTTGGAACATGTGCTCTTTTGTATTGCTCAGTGACAAGACACTGCATTATACGTAAATTGTTTGTAAACTTGTTTTCCTAGTTGGTAAGCTCTCTTGCTCTAAACAATGCCAAAACAACCAATATTCTTTAAATAAATGAGAATCAGATACATTAAGCAAAGAAGAAAAAAACTTGATGGTGTCTGTCTCTAACCTTGTATTTCCAGCTGATTTTGGAGAAGGTAACATTTCTGAAGGCAAGACTTATGATAATGTATCATATTATGCTGAAAGAATAAGTACTTTAATCTTTCAGCTATATGGAGAACTCTGAGTTTGGTTGCTAAATGTATGCTGATGTTAACACACTGCAAGTAATTTTAAACATTTATAAGCACGTTGGATCCTCATTTTGCAGAGCTGATATTACATCACTTATTAATCAACGCTGACCAAACTAGTTTTGAAAACAGTTACTATGTGTACATACACACACGCACATCAAACACAGGCTGTTTACATGATATCATTCAAATATGGTTTCTTACCTACTGTATTGTGCAAAACAATGTATTGTGCAAAATGTCAACAATTTGAACTATTGCACAGATGACCTGCTTTAAATCTGCCATGGAAACAGGTTTTTACGTTGGCAACTGCCCTAGGCTGACACCAAAACAAGAAAACAAACATTTATTTATTTATTTTATTTTAGTCTTTGGTAACTGGGTAAGGCATATTTTTTAATTGAATGTGTGAAAAAATAGCAAGATGTTTAGTTTCATTAAACTGCATGTGTGGTGACTGCAAGAACTGTTTCCATGGACCAGTCACTTGCTGAAGGTTAATGCTATACTGCACTCTTGACATATAACCATCCCTGATTTCAGTGCATTAAATGTAAAGCAGCCTGTGACTTTTAAAACATATTTAAAAAATGAGGTTTTCCTAAAAATGATCATGGTATGGATCCATGGAAGGTCAACACAGCACAAGGGTCAGATTTGGCATAATGATAAATGATAGTTGCTCTTAAATAAGGATTTTTTTATAATTACCCTTGTCTTGGAAGTTAATAATTATAGCATAGTTGCTATCATGTCTTAAGGTAGCATTATAAAATGGATCTGGATTTTTCTGTATCCTGATTGGCTGAGAGGTACCGGTGGTTGTGTCCTTTTCAGGGCATATTGTGCCAACTGGCACCTCTTCAGTCAGTCAGGACTCACCACAAGAGAGCTATCATTGTGCCAATATTGTGGAATTGCCAACCTCTGTGTTGTAGTGGCCAAGCTGCAACCTCCCACCCACCCTGTAACTGTACCAAAATGCAGAGAAGTACCCGATCGGGTAAAGTAAAATGTTTATAAAACTCTGACCTCTGCTGACTACAGCTCAGAAACAGCTGCCAATGATCTTCCATTCAAAAACACCTGCCTGCGATCCACCAAGCCTCGTCTCACATGCTGGCAAGAAATGGCTTTCATACCAAAGCCAACACCAGTGCCTGCATCAGCTCTTTTAAACTGCTTTGAAATGAAAGTCGACACTGATGCCTCCACCAGGTCCTAGAAACAGTGTTCTAAAAAATAATTGTAAAATGCTGTAAGCTACTATCCAGTCACGAAAGTGCTCAGAGAAAAGTGCTTACTATGGTGGCTAGTGAAGGACATGTTCACTACAAGAAACAGTTAAAACAAATGGAAAAAGCATACAAAATAAAACAAAACACCTTATAACGGCTTTCAAATGAAAGCCAACACGTGCGCCTCCACCAGCTCCTTGAAACAGTATTTTAAAAAAATAGCTGTAAAATCTTTTAACCTGACAACCATTCAGCATCAGAAGTGCTTGGAGAAAAGTGCTTACTAAGGTGGCTAGTAAAGGACATGCTCATTGCCAGAAAGAGCTGAAAGAAAGTGAAAAAGCATACTAAAAAATAACACACCTTGTAAACTGTGCTTCTATGTGTGGGGATGGGATCATAACAAAATACATTTGAAGATCTTCGTCTCTGTATGGGAGAGCGTGAGGGAAGGCAGACATATATTAACACCCACAACAAGGCCTACTTTTCTACTAAGACTTCTTTTACTATTTATTGTGACTTTTTTTAAATTTGGATTTATCAGTTGTTTAATGTATCTTTTTATTGGGGGACCCATTTTATAAGCAAAATAAGACACTCCGAGGTGTGATTTATGGGTTGATAGTGGCTCTTTCCAAGTGAGGTGCTAAAGGTGCTCGGCGCAAGCGACTAATGCCTCATTATGCACCTGGGGCATGCTGTTATATAGAGAATAATGGATGGGGAAGGGTTTGATATGAGAATTTAATGCACACCCGAGTTGTGGGATGCTACGCCCTCGGGGTTTATCAAAGCATCCCACAATGAGGGTGTGCATTAAATTCTCATGTGAAACACCCTCCCCATCTTTTATTTTTTATAATAACAGGCCAGCAATTTTTCTCCAGCAGTTTGTGAGACTGTTTGGCCCCGCCCACATACAGAATGTTGGCCAATGAGGCAGCAGCATAGTTTGACTGGCATGGCTCATGAATGTCATAACAACCAGCCGGTTGTTATGGAAAATATTAACCTGGTCAGTACATTGAGAGAAATTGCTGACCAGTTATTATAAGCCCATAAACCACACCTCGTCGTTGTCTTATTCCTTACTTATTTGCTGTTACCATCTGTTTTTTTTAGTAAATAATGTATTCATGGCAAAAACATCAGTATTCCCATTTTTTCCTTTCATTTTTTTTCATTCTTCAACTGAAATCTGGAAAGTTTTTAGAAGTTCTGGCTCCCTTGCCATGCCCACTAAGAAAACATTATTATCTTGGTGTTGTGCCATATTATTTACTGTCAGAAACAAGTGGTAGCCCCATGCTAATAGTAATATATCCATAGTATATGTCCAGGGTGTACATTCAACTGGTAACCTGAACAGAAGAGATTTTTAAAAACTATGGGTAGCAGCCATCTCTAATAACTTGACTCATTAATTAACCAAAAAAAAAAGTTATAAAAGCTTTTTTTATATCCCCGAGGAAATTGATAAGATATCGATTATGAATTTAAGAATGTCAGAAACACATTTTTGTTAAAAAACTATATCATGAACCTTTTTTGCAGACTACAGTATTGCTGCTAAGAACTGTGAGGCCAGGGTGTTTGCAGTGGTAGTCCCTGTCCTATGGAAGTCCCCACGAAATCACCTCTGCCGTTGTTGTTTGGTGGAAATCTTAAAAAGAAACTCAAAGCTCACCTTTTCATAAAAGCTTTCTCGGACTGAGTCCCATTATGTTTTTAAAATGCTACACATGTGGTTCAATGAGTGAGCAATCAGCCACGCCCACTTTCTGAGCTATATAAGCAGTTCCTGGCAGCTCCTCTCTGAAACACTTTTCTCTTTGCCATTCGGAGGCTCTGTTGGCCCCCCAAAAAAAACATACACCCCTTGTTGCTGTTCTTTGGGCTGTGCTTGGTGTTTGCTGCACTTCTATTTCATGTTCTCTTGCTTTTGGTTTGTTTTGCTTGTCTCCAGCTGCTAGTGCTTCCTTGTGTTCTTGTTTCCTCCTGCTCCTGTACTTGTGTTTGCTTTGTCTGTTTCTTTGGGGCTTTTAGTTTTCTAGTGCCCTATGTATACATTGTTTGTTCGAACTGCTGGGTGCTTATTGTTGTTTTCTTACCTTATGCAGCACTGTACCTGTTTGGCCCCATTTACTCACTGGATTTTGCAAGCCCTCAGTTCACTGCATTGTTCTTTGTATGCTCTGCTCAGCCTACTGCTTCCTGCCTAACATTCTACCCTCAGTTTTCCTGCTGTTGTTGTTTGTTTCAGCTCCCATTCCAACTTCTGTGCTGCAGTTGCTTCTGTTGATTCACTGCACCTGGCCTGGGCTCCTTGCTCCCAGCTGCTGCTCCTCCCTGTTTCAGCTTGCTCTGTTCTCCATGTTGTCTCCACACTGATTCTGCCTGCAGCCTTGCTTTCCACAGTGGTTCTTTCCATCTTATTTACCTCAGCATTTCATTTCTTTGCTTCTCTATTCTTTCTGTCCTCCCTCAGTTTTACCAAGCCCTTCTATGGATTTAAATCTGCTCAACATGTTTATATGCACTCAGTGGGAATCAAACCTGTCTACTACATTTCTATATTGCTTTCCCTATGTGATTCAAACCTGTTTAAATGCAGTTGTACCAAGCAATTATTATTGTTGTGTACCCCCCCACCATGCCCCCATCTAGGGGCATAAACTTCTTCGTAGATGGTCCAGGACAATGGAGAAGGGGTACCCTCAAGCGTTAACATCGAGACCAATGCACTTTAAAAATAAGGCCTGAAAGTGGTATCCTACCTTTCTGGCATCTTCAATACTCATGCATCTCACCTTTACCCTCGGTATCTGGTTTTCACCCTGAAGGCCGCACATCAGACCAGGAACTCCACACTGTACCTCTACTGTCTCCGGAGTCCCTCCTGAGCCCCTCAGACCTGCCCCAGGCGGAATAAAACTGCATCTGGAAGGCAACTCATGAGAAATTAAATCGACTGAACATAAAGGGGGAAAGAAGGATTTAATTTCATTTGCTTCCCCCTCTCAGTTTAAATAATGCACATCACTACTATTTCCTCCCAAACTGACTTCTTTTATTTTGCTCCTGCACTGCAAATGATTTCCAGCAATACAGGGGTCACATCTTCATTTTATAAATGGATAAAGCAACTCCATGGGGCTAATTCAACTTTTTACACACTGGCTGAACATTTTAAAGCAGAAGCACAATGACTCTTAATAATAATAATAATAATTTAAATTTTATTTAGTATAGTGCCTTTCGAAACATCAAGACGCTTCACAAATACAAACGTACATAATCAAGCAATAAATAAGAATAAAATCATTGAAAATTAGGAAATGCTTTAACCCAAAGGAAGGTCTTCAGTGCCTGCTTAAAACTCCTCCACAGTCCTGCACTCCGTAGCTGACGATGTAGAGAATTCCAGAGGGAACGGGCAGTGAACATAAAAGCCCGAGCCCCAGATGACTTCAATCTAACCCTCAGAGTCTCTAGCAACCCCTCATCTGCCGAGCGGAGTTCTCACACAGGGGTGTAAGGATTCAGAAGTTCTTTCAAGTAGTCAGGATCCAGACTGTGTAGGGCCTTGTAGGTTAACAAGCCTACTTTAAAGGTGATATGCCACTGAACTGGCAGCCAGTGTAGATCGTGCAGCACAGGGGTTATTATGAGATCTTCTTGATGCCCCAGTCAATAGATGTGCAGCCGCGTTCTGCACTAGCTGCAAGTGATGGATATCAACCCCAGGAAGCCCTAGGTACAGGGAGTTACAGTAGTCAAGGTGTGAGGTCACAAAGGCGTGGACCAAAACTGGCAAGTCACTGGACAGAACGAGGTGTTTGATCCTGGCAATGTTCCTAAGATGGTAAAAGGCTAACATGACGACAGCAGACACCTGATGATGGAGGGTCAAACCATCATCAAGGATCACTCCCAGGTCATGCACCCATTCAGAGGTAGGGATCTGCTGGCCCCCCAGAAATAAAACAGAGGGCAAATCCATCCCCAGACCCTCTATCCTGTGACCAGGGTCCACCACCAAAACCTCAGTCTTTCCCGCGTTCAACTTTAACCCACTGGAACTCATCCAGTCTTGGACTTCAACGAGGCAGCTATTAAATACTGAGAGGGCAGACATCTGGTCAGGTGCAAAATACAGGTAGAGCTGGGTGTCATCAGCATAGCAATGAAACCTCAGCCCATACCATCTTACAATGTCTCAAGGGGGCAGCATATACACTGCAAACAACATGGGGGACAGCACCGAGCCCTGGGGTACCCCACAGGCAGAGAGAAGGACTAGGAAGTAAATATTCCCAAGACAACTCTCTGAGTTCAACCGGTGAGGAAAGATGAAAACCATCTGAGGGCTATACCCATCAGCCCACAGATGCACCTCAGGTGCTCAAGCAGAATCCCATGGTTGACAGTGTCGAAAGCTGAGGAGAGATCAAGGAGTACCAAGATAGAATGGTTCCTCTGATCTCTTGCCATCAAGAGATCATTGAGCACCCAAACCAGAGCCATCTCAGTACTATGCCACTTACGAAAACCTGACTGGAGAGGTTCGTATAAATTATGGATGGTTAGATGGTCCTCCAGTTGAATTGCCACCACTTTCTCGATAACCTTTCCCATGAAAGGAAGGTTCGAGATAGGTCTGTAGTTTGCCAGATACTCTGGGTCCAAAGAAGCTTTCTTCAGAAGGGGTGTCACCACTGCCTCCTTCAGGGAGCCAGGAAACTCACCCGATTCCAGGGAGCACCGGACAATCTGAGCTAAGACCGGGCCAATAACATCACTACAACCCAAAATTAGGGAAGTAGGGCCCGGGTCTAAACTTCAGCATGTGGGGTGCATCCTCTGGACAATCTTCATAATATGAATGAAATCCGGTAGGTCAAAGGTACTCCAGGAAACACCGGACATAGTGACCAAACACCGACCATCCATATCTCCTGTAGAATGAGAAAGGTGGATGTCCTGCATGATATCAGCCACCTTATTTACAAAGAATCGAGCGATCTCATCACACTCAATTTGTGAAAAAGCTCAACGGAGCTGCAGACAGGTTGGGTTGCACAGACTGTCCACAGTTCAGATGAGTTGAGCTGGTCGGTTCCTAGCAACAGCGATTTCCCTGGACAGGAATTCTGCCTTCTTACAGGAAATCACTGATTGATAGAGCTAGTAATGCTCTAACAAAATAAGATGGTCGGTATCCAAGGTGGATTTATGCCAATGACGATCTAATCTGCATCCCAAATTCCGCATCTCCCTCAGTGACCCATCAAACCATGGGGTCCGAGAGCAAAGTGGAAGGGGGCAAACAGGGATCGGAACAATCTGATCCAGAGCTAAAGTAATAGCCTTATTACAGGCCACCACTAAATGCTCTGGATTGGTGCTGGGCTCACCAAGCGCCGAGAGGTCAATCACCACCACCAGGTCTTCAGGGACCACATCCCGCAAAGTGCGGTAACTGACCATCTCCACAGGGGCAGATCTACTTAGGGGGGCAGAGAAATTGAACCTCACGGTGTAGTGATCAGACCAACCGACAGGTTCCACCCCATGTCGGAGGTCTCGATCCCCAGGAGGAAGCCCAAATCAAGAGAGTGACCACCATTATGGGTAGCTGAGGAAACAACCTGTGTGAAGCCCAGAGATGTCATCAGCTGATGTCATCTTAAAGCAGTACAAGCAGGGATCTCTCTCTCTCTCTCTCTCTCTCCTCTCTCATCTCTCTTCTCTCCTCTTCATATGCTTTACCCAAGACCTACTTGAAACTCAGATCCCTGCAATCTCCTGGCTCATCTGGATCTGCTAGGCCAACCTTTTTTTTCCTTTCCTTACTCTTGGGTTACTCACTCACTGGCACTTTTCGCTCCCCAAACACTGGCGTGGGAAAGTGGCCTGCTTCTCCCACCTGGACCACTGGGCACTGGCCCAAGTCACAAGGGAATACCAGGACTTTTCCATGTGACACAGGCCCCATAACCTACAGATTGGCACTGTACCTGTGCAGCTTCAGCACCTGCTACCTTCACTCAGCTGCTACAGGCTGTACTGCCTCTTACTGATGGCCCCAACGCCCCTGTTTCTGCTCTTCAAACTCCTACGGGGTTCCCAACCAGACCCACATCCCCTTCACATTGCCAGGGCTTGCATTAAGCTCCAGCATGAGGGCTACCCACCAAGGCCTGCCATAACATCCTGTGACCTGCTGGACCTCAATATTCGGTGCCCCAGGACCTGCCCCTCCAAAGCAGGCCCACATCTTGGGTGAAACGCCCCCCAGCTCCCTCTATCCCCAGGCTGTCCTGGAACACCAGATATGAGGGGAGCTACTGCCATTGGCTTCCCTCCTGTGGGGGCCCTTCCACAGCCCCCACAGCCCTAGTGACCTGGGAACACCTTACAGGGGTCTCTTCCTGGCCTACAAGCCACCTATATTCCCTGCCCCCAAATGATGCAGGACCTGGCTACACATTCTCCCCCCCGCCACAGAGCTCCATACCCCTACTCTTCATCAACCACAGCACTGCCCAAAGCCATTCTAACTGTACTTTTTGGAGGTGGTCCCCCACTGGCCCTCCTGGACCACCACACTCCCTCACTTGCCCACCTAATCTCTGCTTCTTACTCTGCATTTACAGCCACCCCCCTCCAGCCCCAGGCCTAATGCCCGGGCTGGAAAGACCCTGATACTTCCTGTCTGCTCCCTTATACACTTCCTAAAAACCTACTGTCTGCTGCCACCTTGAGGCATCCAGCAGCAATATCCCCCAGAGCACTAACACATTCTCTAGCTCTGGGGGTGGTAGGAGGGGAAAAGGAATGCCTAAGATGGGAATATAAGCCCCTCTTTTAAGGGGACTTACAGTTGTTTCAGTGCATTGCAGCAATTCTATATTACTTTCTCCATGTGATTCAAACATTGGAATTCAGTGTGCTCTGCTCTGTTTATTCCGCATTTGCTTTGCCGGGCCCAACTGCTGCATTGCTATTCTGAAACTTTAAGCTATTCTCATGGCTCCCTAGTCCCAACTCCAGCTTCAGGCCTTTTAGCATTCTGTTTCTGAATTCACCTATTTTGGCCTTTGAGTCATTTTTTTACTTCCCCATCAACTTTGTTTTGGTCTCATGGAGCACAGTTAGCATATGGCTCTTCTGAGGTTATTAATCTGCTCAAACATGTTTATTTACTCAGTGGGACTCAAACCAGAGTCTAATGCAGTTCTGTATTCCTTTCACCATACAACTCAGACCTGCTTAAATACATCTGTACCAAGCAATATCTTGTTGTTTCAGTGTATTACTGCCCATACCTATAAGGTCCTCTGCTTCTTAAGCTCAGCTCCTGGTGGACACTATTTGCTGTTTGTACACTGCTTCATTATGCTCTGGAGGTCAACTCACCTACAGCTGTCACTGTAAACTAGTTTTAAAATCTGCATGTGGGTCATGCTGCATTACCGTGGCTTCTTTGCTTTTCTTATGGCAGAGGACTGAGTGGTTTATAGTGGAGAGTCGTGGCCCCATGTGGTTCAGTTACCTCATGTTCATATACTGCCTTTACCACCAAAAATCCTCTGGGTATTTCTGTCACCTTTAATTGGCACTTATTGATGGACTGGTTGCCTAGCCTTGCACTAACTAAAGGATCACATGTGGCATGGCCTGATCACCTGATTGGGGGCCACATGTGCCACATTTCTCTCTGCTATCTGGCCTGGCCTGATCACTTAATTGGGGGCCGCATGTGCCACTATTCTCTCTGCTGTAAGTGGTCTGGCCTGATCACCTGATTGGGGGCCACATGTGCCACATTTCTCTCTGCTGTAAGTGGTCAGGTCCAATCACCTGATTGGGGGCCACATGTGCCACATTGCCATATGTGGTCTGTACCAATCACTTGATTGGGGGCCGCATGTGCCACTTTTCTCTCTGCTATATGTGGTCTGGCCTGATCACCTGATTGGGGGCTGCATGTGCCACATATCTCTCTGCTGTATGTGGTTTGGCCCAGTCACCTGATTGGGGGCAGTGTGTGCCACATTTCTTTCTGTCATCACTAATTAATAATAGCCCAAGCCTGGAGGGAAGGCAATCTTGGCATTGGAGCCCCAGAGATTTCCTCCTCAAAGGGTTTTTTTTCTCTCCTCCACGCCACAGATCACAATACTTAGTTTTAGTACTACTTTTAGCCAACTTAGGTAGGTTCCGCTGTTGGATGGAGACGGACAGTGGCCCTACTGGTTATGCCCTCTCTCCTTAGGAAGCCACTTGCTATTATCATTGCAAGCTTATCTTGGAGCTATCCTGCTTACTTGTGAGCTTCATTTCATTTCATTAAGATGACTGCTGCTGTCAGTTTGCATTTCTGTCTCCTAGTCATTGATCACTACTGCAACTCTTTTGGGGTTCCTCCTTTAGCTAAGGGACCCTTGCAGTGGCACCTCTAGGGGTGGAACCCTCTTACAGGGTTCCTTTCCTTCAGTACCCCTACAGGGTGGTAATTCCTGATGGAATAGAGTGTGAACAGCCACAAATGTTGTAATACAGTTGCACAAGCATAATATTATCCTGGTTGTGTGAGCCATCGAATTAAAAGGCTACGCCTGTGGTTCAGTGGGTGAGCAACCAACAATGCCCACTTCCTGAGTTATATAAGCAGTTCCTGTCAGCTTCCCTCTGAGCAGACTCAGTGCAAAACAGTGCAGTGACTAAATCATACAGGTAAGCACCTGCTTTGCACTGTATCTGTCTCAAATAAATCAATGTTTTTGGCAAATACATTAGATGTCTCTGACAGAGTTTACGCTGGTGCCTTTTAATTTATTTTTGGCCTGTTCTTGCTGTTGCAAATTAATCCAATAATTAGATAGCCTATGCCTAGCCATTACTCCCTTATGTGTTTTAGTATAAAAGAAATGCAAATTTCCACATACACCCCACCCCCATGAGGCAAAGCACTATGAACATTTAAGCTGATTCTGCTTCAAGCAGGAATGCATGGTGTCAAAGGGCATCTTACACGGTCTGAAAGGCTGGTAATAGAAGGCACAGTCACATGTTTCATTCTACTCAGGACTAATCAGTGTGCCTTGTCTGTATCTCACCCCAGGGAAGAAATGAACCAACCCATATGTGGTCTTCAGGTTTGGATGATAGTTGGCCCAAAATAAGAAAACAAGCTAAAAAGACAAAGAACCTCAGCAGAAAAGCACTGAAGCAAGGGTTACCCAAAAAGGGCATTGGCAACAAAGCCAGGTTTAAGCAAATACAAAATCACACATACCCCCATAATGCAAAGCATTATGGGCTGTATATACAAATCAGTGTGAAAACTGGCAAGACCTTATAAGGGCTGGTTTGTTTTTCCACTGGAGTGAGATAATTAGGACGGTGCCTGGCCAGTCGTGAGATATGAAGCACTTAGACCTAGCCCAGGCCATTTACAGCACACTGACAGTGTCCCTTAAAGGGACAGGTGTGGAGACACATCATGGCACTCTCATGCAGATCAACAGGAGGACACCAACCATTATTAATTTACCATCTCTGCAGGATGTCTGCCTGGCAGTGGGCATTACTAGAGCCCAGGGAATTACTTAAGGTAAGCCCCCAATTTGAGGGGGGGGGGTTACAGATGCATACTTCCATATCCCTGTGAGACACTCCCATAGAAAATATCCGAGATTCAGATTAGGAAAAAAAAATTGGCATCAGTTTGCTACACTGCTTTTTGGCCTATCTCAGCTACAAGGGTGTTCACAAAGTGTATAGCAGCAGTAGCTGCATTCCTGAGAAGAATGTGATAGTGTATCCCTACTAACTTGGATGACTGACTAGTCACAGGAAGGATAAAAACAAGAGGTACTAAGCTCCATTAGAGTGCTGAGAAACACCCTAAAAGTCTGGGATTTCTACAGAATACAGAAAAGTCCCAAATGGGCCCCAGCCAAGAGCTGGTTTTCAAAGGAGCAGAATTCAACACTACTCAGGGGAAAGCATTCTTGCCACAGGCAAGAGTGGAAAGCCTGTTGTCCTGTACAAGAGTTTACAAGCCAAGCAAGCCAAGGCCAGCAAGAGACTTCCTGCAGCTACTAGACCACATGTCAGCAGCAAAAGCTATGGTGCCCAGGGCCCGCTTGCAGATGAGATGTTCAGTACCACTTAAGCAGGCACTGGCATCTAAGGTCAAATCCACTGAGCCCACTAGAGCCAGGGAAGGCATCTCATTGCAAAACACTTCCACAACACTCACTCTGACATCAGATGCTTCCTTACTAGGATGGAGAGGACATCTGGATGATCACACAGTAAGTGGAATTTGGTCTCCACAAGAGCATTAGGAGCACATAAACCTGCTGGTACTCAGGGTTGTACTCCTGTTTCTACAGCACTCCTAAAACTTGGTCCAAGACCAGTCAGTTCTGGTCAGAACAGACAATACCACCACAATGTAGTATATAAACAAGTAAGGTGGCACCAGATCCACAAAACTATGCACAGAGTCAATGAAGATCTGGAACCCAGCATACTCCCTAAACACAGAAATCAATAATATACATCTGCCAGGAAAGGACAATATTCTGGCAGAATTACTAAGAAGAATAAGTCAGAGAAACCACATGTGGTCACTAGACCACCAAGTGGCTCAAACCTTATTCAGGAGACAAGATGTACCAGATGTGGACTTGTTTGCCTCATGGGACAATCACAAGTTACCACTGTTCTGCTATAGGCCACCCCATAGGGGACTCTGAATCTCAATTGGGAGGGGAAAGTTCCTCTATACATTCCCTCATTCTCTCTAATTAACAGAGTGTTCTGGAACCTGAGGAAAGAATCAGCATCAATGATTATGGTGGTACCAGACTGGGCAAGACAGCCATGGTTCACCCTCCTACTGTCCCTGTCAGATAGGAATCCCATCTATCTCCCCATGACACATGACCTTCTGTCTGTCTCAGGGCAGGGTAAAATGTCCAAACCTCAGAATACTGAGGCCGAAGGCTTGGTTCTTGAAGAGCTAGAGCACGCTAGGCTGCACCTATAAAGCAGCGTACTAAATACAGCAGAAGCCATTTAACTGGGACTCCTCAGTAGATGCCCTTTTGTCCCGATTAAGTGGCCATCCTGATAAACAGAAGTCTATGTAGCTTCATGGGAAGGCATTGTATTCATAGATGCAAAAACTCTTGTCAGCAGAACTGGGAGCTAAAGCTGAAGAGAGGGGCAGCAATAACATTTGAGCAGCATTTCAGGCTGCAGAAACAGCTGAGTGTGATGCCATCATTACAGATGCCGACACTACTAGCAAGCACATCCTTTGCAGGCAGGTCATCGTGACCAAGAATAACCTGTAATTGGGTGCATTATTGCGATAAGGAAGAAACCAGCAATTACAATTTTTTTTTAAAGCAACAGATGTAATTAAGTATCCAGTACAACTGAGTATCCAATTTACAATCTCTGCCTCCCTACTGATGGAACTAGGGCATTCACGGTGTTTAAATATCCATCCAAGTGAAAATCCAAGCACTGCTTAGCTGCCTTCAGTTTTGTCTCCACGTCTTCTCTTGGCGCTCCTGTCACAAATGTCTGACGAGTTGATGGCAGTTCAGTTGGCAGGTATTTATCATCTCTTTACTGGCGGTTACAACAGTTAACACTATTGTCTGTTGGCAAGAATCTGACCCAAATTGTCCCAATAATCTGTCAGGCTCTGGCAGACCCATCCCGTTTAACAGGGTGGAGCCTACATCAGATTATATAGCCACTTAATCGGTTCTTGTTGGGACGTCACAATAAAGAGGACATCCCTTTTAAGCCCATCCTGATTAAATGGCTTGGACTATATTCTGAAAGTTTCAAGGAAACAGTCCATGAGAAAATCCTATTCCACAAAATGAAAAAGATTTTCAATTTGATGCTTAGGTAAGGGAGTTTCTTCCCTGGAAGCTGATTTAACAGAGGTTCTGGATTATTTAGAACATCTGCACACAAGTGTCTTAAGGATTTCATCACTGAAAGTCCACTTGGCAGCAGAATCAGCCTTCCTATCTGCAGGGAAGTCAAAATCTATAGCTTCCCACCCTGTGTTCAAGACATTCTTTAAAGGCCTCCTTTACCTACAACCCCCAGTTAGGGAACCTGTTCCCCTCCGGGACCTAAATATATGCTTATCACAAGTGGTGAATGTCTCCTTCAAGCCCTTGGCCTTTGTGGACCTGAAATTCTTGTCATGGAAAGCACTCTCTCTTATAGCCATGACCTCTGCTAGGAGAGTCAGAGATCTCCAAACCCTATGCACAGAGCCTAACTATATTATCTTACAGAGGGACAAAGCTGTCCTGAGGACAAATAGAAAATTTCTCCCCAAAGTGGTGCCAGAATTTCATCTTTATCAAACAGTCACTCTACCTGTGCTTTTCCCATCATAAACAAAAACTGCACTGTCTGGATGTCAAGAAAGCATTCAGCTACTATCTTGACAGAGCAAAAGTATAATATCTGACAACAACCAACTGTTTGTCACCTATGGGGAGGCTGGCAAAGGCAAACCTGCTGCAAAAAATACCATTTCAAGGTGTCTGGTCTCTCGCATCCAAATCCTTTATGAAAAAGCAGGTACGCAGCCCTCCTTAGGGCTTATTGCATATTCTCTAAGGGGTATTGCAGCCTCAGTGGCAACCTCAAGAGGCATCCCTCTGTCCGATATCTACAAAGCAGCTACCTGGAAAACTGTACACACTTTCACAAACCACCAGTGTCTGAACAGTTTCTCCAGAAAAGATGCTAGGTTTGGGACAACAGTCTTTCAGAACCCTTTTTCCTAAATAGGTTCCAGACTTTCCAGCCTCCCGAGCTACTGCTGTGTAGTCTGTAGTTTTTGTATAGCATCACTATTGGACTCATATTGTTAGAGGAAAGAATTACCATAATAATGATGTTTATTTAATGGGTCCAGTAGTGACTCAATACAATCCCATCCCTACCTCCCCTTCTAGAACCTAATCAGAAAGGTTTCCTAAATACAGTATGGGTTTACATACTTTTTTTCTGCCTGGGCATTTGAATAGGTTTACACACTTTATATTTTAAATACATCTTTTGAAATAGTCTTGGTATGGTGCTTAAAGGTGGTAGCAGTGATTGTACAGGTACTGGTTCCATGATACATGGCGAAAGTGCCTCAGATGAGACTCCATATACCCCTAGACACAGGGGTGTGGCCAGCACTTTTATAAGATATGTTCTGCCTCCACCATTGACAAAAAAGAGGGATTATGATGGAGAATATGTCATTTTGTTGTTCTGAGTTGAAATTACTTGTAGTGCTTGAACTACTGTAATGAACATTGACTTTAACATTCTGCACATGCTTGTGTTTCAATAGGACATAAATCTACAGTACAGTCATAAAATACAACAATGTTCACTCCCAACTGATAAAGTACCTGTTGTCCAGTGGTACCCTCTCCCTTACCAGATCCCCTTTATAAAGTCCCTGATTTCCAGTGGTACCCCTACCCAACCCTATCTTTATTGATAAAGTCCCCTGTTTACAGTGGTACCACTTTCCTCACATGATCCCTGTCACTAAGTCCCTTCCACACTAGTAGCATTTTTTAAGCAGCTCCCTCTATTGAGAGGGACAAAGAGCTGTTTAGTGCCTCACTCTGATGAGAGGGACCAAAGCTGTCCTGCCACACTGGCAGTTTTCTTAAAGGGGAACTGTCATCAACAGGGTTTCTTAATTTCTGAAAGACCATAAATAGCTAATTTGAGTGAGCCGTTGTATTTATCTCTGAGTATTTGCAGTCCAGAGTTATTCATATGTAAATCAGTCTGTAATTAAGGGCTGGGGGTAGCCATATATTTTAGGCTCCTGGCAGGAAATGATGTTACCGAGGATCTTGGCTCTCTACTGACTGTAGGTTAAATTGGAAATTGTCTGTTTTATTAAGTGTGTTTTAAGGTGTTAATTACAACACTTTCTACATTTAAAATACTTACAATGTATGTTAGAATGTAGTTCTCGTTTGATTTCTGTTTCAAGGAAAATGTGGTTCTGCTGCAGTAGTGATGTCCGTACTTCAGCAGGACGATTTTTCGTTCTGCTTCAGTACGGACGACATACTATCTCCCCTACATACACCTGCATTGCCCTGGTAACCAATCATGCCCATTGCTCCCACCCGCAAAAGCAGCAGTTTCAAAAATGAAAAAAAATTCACCAGCGCAGTGTCAAAGTCACGCCACCATCAACCTATTGTAATTAGAGTAATTGATTGGTAGCCAATGTCCGAGAGTCCGCAGTGGATGTGAGGGGTAATGGGTGACATGTGAAGGTTGAAGTGTGCTCCGGTGGTGGTCAAGGGGGAATATTCTACGAGAGTAGCTAGTGAGTGCATATCTATCATCGATTCTCCGAATCACCCTGCAGTAGCTGCTATTGAAACAAATTATTTGGTAAGTTCACTGATTTTTCCCCCCCTTTTCACTCTCTCTCTCTTTTGTCCTGTTATTGGCCATAACATACACTATATAGAAAAGTGTATGGCTTAAAGTTAACAACAAGGCACATTCTTACACTTGTGGTTGCTATGACAATATTGTGACCTCTGGAGCTGCACTCTTGAGGTCAACAATCATCATAGCAACCATTCATGTAAGAACTGCCTTGTTGTTAATGTTAAGCCATACACTATCCTATATGTTTTGTATGTGCATTGAAACTAGTGAGTTATCACCTTTACATTTCAAACTGTTAGTAAAAATAATCCATCTTCAGGGTTGCTTTAACCTCTAGGCTATACTACCAGCTGATCATCAAAAAATACACATCTCAAGGCTGGCTCTGTGGTGCCAACAGGTATTTGGGCCCATATCAGGATTTCGAAACCCTGTCTGTGTTCAAGTTAGTACAGATTTCTGGGGCTGCCACAGCACCAACATCTGTCTTTTTCCATTCTTACAATTTTGGGTGGGAACTCAGGTCTACCAAATACAAATGTGGCTATGTACCTACTGGCCTGGCATCATGGGGCCAGCCTTGAAATGAGAGGTTTTTGATTATCAGCTGGCATTACAGCCTAGAGGTCAAAGCAAAGAGCTGTGAACAAGCTTCGTTCATCCAGCAAAATGAGCTTTGCTTCCGTCATGCTCTACTTGTATACTGTGTTACCAGAGCAAGTCACTTAACCTTCCTGTGCTCCCAAAACACACCCAGGAACAAGTTGTAACTGTGTGCCTTTCCTGGACAAAGACAATAAAAACAATCTGAGCATGTGTTATGATTCTGAAAATATTATGCTCTTTCTATCCAGATTTAACTTGAAAAGAAAAAATAGGACAGCATTACTTGTTTATTAATTGCAAAAACACATAGATGGACAACAGAGTTAAAACATGCATAACCTGAAATGCATTATTAAGAGTATTTTACTTCTTTTGATGAAGTTAAAAACATAACAGTTTCTTACTGAGATACTTTGGATGGAATGGGATTTTCTACCATAAAGGAAAAAAATCAATCTGATCGATCCTGCCGTCCATATCCTTCAAGTGTGTCTTACACTTTGCAGTTATGTCAACGGACCACAAGTTTCCAGAATGCCATTCCCACGTAATGCAAAAAAAGAAAGAAAAAATTACAAAAAAAACAGAGGGATGGACAGGCTGTGTGCTTGTGTGTGTGTGTGTGTGTGTGTGTGCGAAGTATGTGCATGTGTATCTCTGATAGAAGTGCTGCAGCATCTGAACTGTGCTGAAAGGGAAAATAATTATCACCATTAATTAAATAAAATAATATATGAGTGGGTGGGTGTAAAAAACAGAATTTTGCACACACCCTCAGTGTGGGATGCTTTTATAAACCATTTGGACTTTGCCATTGATGTAGCATCCCACACCTCAGGTGTGTGTACAGTTTTGGTTACACATACACACCCATATATTATTCTACATTTTAATAATGAAGTTCAGATTATGCTTTTTTTAAACTATGTTGTTCATCCATATGTTTTTGCAATTCATAAACAATTAATGGTTCTCAAAAACAGCAGCAGAAAAGATCAGAGCCAAAAGGTTGGACTTCAGGAAATATAAGGGAACACAGCAGGATGAAGATAGGAAGGCATACCAAACTTCCCTAAGGGAAGCAAGGAAGGCAGTAAGGCAGGCAAAGGCCCAAACTGAGGGCACACTAGCACGAGCAGTAAAAGAAGGGGACAAGACTTTCTATAGATGCATTAGTGAAAGAAGAAAGTCCAGAGGGCGTATTGCCAAGACCAAGGGGGGATAAGGAGGAGTGTGCGAAGGAGGCCCAAGGAAAAGTATCTATCCTAAATAGATACTTCTGCTCAGTATTTACTGATGAGAATGTAGGGCAGGCCCACAGCTCAGCACCGTGGACACGGGGGTGTGTGTGTGTGTGCACAGGTCCCTTCACAAAAGAAAGGGTCCTACAAGAGCTCGCTAAGCTCATTGTGGACAAGGCAATGGGACCTGATGGCATACATCCCAGGGTACTAAAGGAGCTAAGGGTGGAGCTAGCACAGCCATTATCAGAACTGTTTAGTGAGTCTCTGAGCACAGGAGAGGTCCCAGAAGACTGGAGAAGGGCTCATGTGATCCTGCTCCACAAAAGTGGCAGCAGGGAGGCGGCAGGGAACTACAGACTAGTCGGTCTTACCTCAGTAGTGGGTAAGATTATGGAGGCATTCCTTAAGGAAAGGATAGTGCAACACCTGGAATCCATAGAAGCACAGAATCCAAGACAGCATGGGTTTACAACAGGAAGGTCCTGTCAAACTAATCTCATAGATTTCTTTGACTGGGTAACCAGAGTGATGGACCAAGGGGGTGCAGTTGATGTTGCCTACCATGACTTCAGCAAAGCTTTTGATACTGTTCCACATAGAAAATTGATTAATAAGCTGGGTAGGCTCGGGGTGGGTCAGAGGTTGGTCAACTGGGTGGCAAACTGGTTGGAGGGCAGAAAACAGAGAGTGGTGGTAAATGGCATATAGTCAGAAGAGATACAAGTCACAAATAGGGTACCTCAGGGATCAGTCCTGGGGCCAGTCCTCTTCAATATCTTCATCAGTGACATTGCAGATGGACTGGAGGGTAAGATTTGTCTGTTTGCAGATGACACCAATATCTACAACAGAGTAGATGATACAGACGGGGTGGGCAGAATGAGAAGAGTTCTGGATAAACTGGCAAAATAGTTGGAAGTGTGGCAACTGGGGTTTAATGCAAAGAAGTGCAAGATCATGCACATAAGGAAGAGAAACCCTGAAGCTACCTATAGGTTGGGAGGGGAGTTGCTGACAATCACAAGAAAGGAAAGAGACTTGGGCATCATCATCACAGATGACCTGAAATCACCCAAACAGACCACTATAGCAGTAGGTAAGGCTAGAGGGATTTTGGGGTGTATTAGTAGGGGTATCACAAGTCGTAAGAGGGAGGTAATAATCCCTCTTTACAAGACACTGTTTAGGCCCCGTCTGGAGTACTGTGTACAGTACTGGAGACTGCACCTGCACAAGGACATTAACAAAATGGAGATAGTCCAAAGAAGAGCAACCAAAATGGTGCAGGGACTGCATCAGAAAACATATGAGGGCAGATTAACAGAGCTCAATATGTATACCCTAGAGCAAAGGAGGGAGAGTAGTGATATGACTGAAACAGTCAAACATCTTAAGGTCAATAACAAGGTGAAAGAGACTAACCAATTTCAATATAAGAAAAATAACAGGACAAGAGGACACAGCATGAGAATAGAGGGAGTCTGATTAAGGAGTAATGTGAGGAAGTTCTTTTTCACAGAAAGGGTGGTGGATGCATGGAACGGTCTACCTCAGGAAGTTGTGGATATGAGTACAGTGCAGGGCTTCAAACAGGCATGGGATAGACATAAGGGAGCAATACAGATGAGTATGAATAGATAGGCCATTGACAGAATAAAGGCCTATGGCACATTCATAAGGTTGAAAAATGAGCAGACTGGATGGGCCTAGTGGTCCTTATCTGCCATCAACTTCTATGTTTCTATATTTCTATTTTTTTTCTTTTCAAGTACAATCTGGATAGAAAGAGCATAATATTTTAAGAATCATAACACCTGCTCAGATTATTTTTACTGTTTCATAGTTTCATAGTTTAGTATGAGTTCTAGAGGCCTTTGCCTTTTGTGAACTCCCCACCTAGTACTATCGTTGGAAGAAGTATTTGATATCACCCATGGGGTCATCTAAGTTTTTTTTAAATGAATTCATATTTTTGCTTTCCACTATATGATTTGGTAGTGTGGTCCATGTGGTAATTATTCTTTGGGTGTACCAATTACTTCTCTTATGTGTTCTAGTAGTTTCATAGGAACTATCTTTGTCTAGGAAAGGCACACAGCTACAGCTTGTTTCTGGGTCTGTTTTGGGAGCACAGGGAGGTTAAGTGACTTCCTCTGGTCACACAATATACAAGTAGAGCATGTTGGAATCAAACCCCATTCTTCTGGATGAATAAAGCTTGTTCACAGCTCTTTGCTTTAACCTCTAGGTTGTACTGCCAGCTGTTAGTCAGAAACAACACATTTCAAGGCTGGCCCCATGATGCAAGGCCAGTAGGTATGTAACCACATTTGCATCTTGTAAACCTGAGTTCACACTCAAAATTGTAAGAGAAAAGGCTGTAAGAGAGGGAACAGAATAAGACAGAAGTTAGTGCTGTGGCAGCCCCATAAATCTGCATTGACATGAACATAGCCAGGGTTTAAAAATCCTGATACTGTATGGAGCCCCAATACCTGTCAACACCACAGAGCCAGCCTTGAGATGTGTAGTTTTTATTGATCAGCTGGCAGTATAGCCTAGAGGTTAAAGCAACCCTAAAGATTGATTATTTTTACTAACAGTTTGAAATGTAAGGGTGATAACTCACTAGTTTCAATGCACATAAAAGACGATTATTATAAATGTAGAAAGTGTTGCAATAACACCTTAAAACACATTTAGTAAAACAGATGATTTCCTATTTAACCTACAGTCAATGAAGGGCCAAGATCCCCGGTGCCATCATTTCCTGTCAGGAGCCTAAAATATATAGCTGCCCCCAGCACTTAATTACAGACTGATTTACATATGAATAACTCCGGACTGCAAAGACTCACAGATAAACACAATGGCTCACTCAAATTAGCTGTTTATGGTCTTTCAGACATTAAGAAACCCTGTTGATGACAGTTCCCCTTTAAAAGTGTCCCCCTCTGCTGAGGATCCATGAGCTGCCTTGCCAAGCCAGTGGTATTCTTAAATGTGCCCTTTGAGGGACCAGGAACTGCCATGCCGCAACAATAGCATTCTTAAACATGTTCTCCTGGGGGACTTGGTGCTACCTCAGAATGCTGGCAACCTTCCAAAAAGTGTTCCCTCTGATGAGGGGAACCAGATCTGTCCCACTATACTAGCAGTTTTCTTAAAATTGTCCTTCTCTGATGAAGAGGACCAGAACTGTTCCACTGCACTAGTGGTATTCTTAAAAGTGTCCACCCCTGATAAGGGAGGCCAGAGCTGTCCTGCCATTCTGGTGAATTTCTTAAAAGGGTATCCCCTTTGTCTGGGGGACCAGAAGCTGTCCCACCATGCCAACTTAATTCTTAAAGGAGTCCACCTCTGCTGAGGGAGACTGGAGCCACTCTGCCAAGCTGGCAGCATTCTTGAGTCCTTCTCTGCAGCATGGCTGGGTAGCTTCAGTCCCCTTCAATAGAGGTGTATTCTTTAAAGAATGATATGTTAATATGTTCAGTATGTTCATTAGGGACATAGGAGAAAGAATACAAGCCAAGTTGTGTCTCTTCACAGTTAACACTAAGCTCTGTGGCAAGGTACACAGTGAAGAAGGGGTTAGACAGCTGCAGAGGGACCTGCAAAGATTAGGGAGAGGGGTCCAAAATGCAATGCCAAAAAGGTGATGCACATAGAAATATAGACAATGAAAGCTGAAAAATACCAATGGTCCATCAAGTTTGCCTGCAGTTTCCTATTAAACCCTAGGACCTGTTGACCATACAGTGTACCAGCTCCTTACTATCCATCCCTCTGTTCCCCTCCCTACTACTACCACCATGAGTAACCACAATACCCATCACTCTATCCCAGCTGTGCTTGAAACCATTTATGGTTTTAGCATCCACCACCCCAGCTGGCAGACTGTTCCACTGTATTATTGCTCTTTCTGTAAAATAAAACTTTCAGATAGCCCTCTTGAACCTCACTCTTGTCAATGTCCATTCATGCTGGAACTGTAACTCATGCTAAATAGTTCCTCATAGTTTACCGTGTGTATTCCTTCCAGGAACTTGAAGGTCTCCATTATATAACCCCTCTCTTGTATGGTCTCAGTGAGTACATGTTCCGTGCCATTAGTTGATCCTTGTAAAGTCTGTCCAGCTGGCCCTGAGTCATTCTGGTCACCCTTCATTGCACTGTCTCCAGCCTGTCCTTATCTGTCCTGAGGTGAGGACTTCAAAACTGGGCACAGTACTCCAGGTGTCTCACCAAAGAACTATAAAGAGGTAGTAATACCTCTTTTCTTCTACTGTCAGTACCTCTTCCTATACATCCCAGCATCCTATTTGCCGTACTGTAGCCATTGTTGGACTGGCTTGATTGTTTAAGGAATTCTCTAATGATAACTCCTAGGTCCCTTTCCTCAGCCATAGTGCTTAGCTTTACCCTTGTACTCTGTCCTGGGGTTCTTGTTCCCTAGGTACATAATCTTGCACTTTTTGTCACTGAATTTTAACTGAGGAAGAAGGGAGACCCCTCTTGGTCACCCTCAGAAGTAAGAACATTCAATTGTCCACCGAGATTTATCCAAAAGGAGCCAGTCAGTTGCAAAGGAGGGATGAATAAATGTGCAACCAGTGAACACAATGTTCTGTACCTAGTTTATTTTTCAAGAGTTTTCAATGCCTGGCTACTGTTCAAATTCCTGATGGCATTTTGCTAGCACACGGGAAAGTGCTCCTAAAATGTAAAACATTCAAAAAAGATGCATTTAAGTAGCTGTATATTTGCACTGAAGTAGGGGAGCTGTTTAACCAGGAGAGGCACACTAAGCCAAAGCTTGTTTCCAGGTGTGACCTGGGAGCACAAAGAAGTTAAGTGCCTTGCTCAGGGTCACACAGTATGCAAGTGGAGGCTGTGGGATTCAAACCCAGGTCTCCAGGTTTGCAGCTCAGAGCCTTAAACCACTGCGCTATACTGCCTCCTAATCAAAGTAAATCAGCTACAACAATAATGTACATATATGAAGTGTTTCTTAGTAATGTTTATGCTCACCATTTCATCCAGAAGTGATAGTTTTGCATCAGAAATTTAAACTGTACAGCTTGTGCATGCTTCACAGCATCACCATCAGTCAGTGCTAAGTGGACAGGGCTATGCCTTGATGTTTCTGCGGTTGCCACCACCACAACATTGTGACATCAGAACGTGCCTTAGGGAGTCTGACATCAGCATATTACATGACACAGCACTCGTGTGGAGTGCATACCAACTGGGTGAATGCTTTCATGAAGGAAAGTGCCACACACCTCCCAATCCAAACCAGAGATACCCTATAATTAGAGTATCTAAATTTTGAAAAGTTAAAGATCTACATATTTAGTTTCTGTAAACTCCACAATTGAAAAATACTTCAAATCATTCTGATCCTTAGGGTGTCATAAGGCTGTCTGGTTGGGCAAGAAGTCAGCATTCAAATGCTCAATGTCACAAATAAGTGTTCAGAATGAACTCTTTGGGTCCTTGGGTTCCGCCATGCATCTCCATGGTCACTTCCACTCCCAATTATTAAACATAGAAACAGAAGCATAGACTCTGATGGTAGATAAGGACTGCTTGGCCCACACATTATGCCCATTTCCCTACCTATTGGATTATCTGCAGAGCCTAGTTAACCAACAGCTTACTTCCTCCTACCCCCCACTATAATTGCCTTATGTCTCTCCCATGCATTCTTGAAATCCCCCACTGTTTTTTGACTCTACGACCTCCTCAGGAAGGTCATTCCATGCAGCTGCAACCTGCTCTATGAAGAAATACTTCCTCACATTGCCCCTGAGCCGTCCCCCTCTGTCTTCAAACTGTGCCCCTTGTTCTTGCACATCTCTTTTTCTGAAAGATGCTACCCTATTGGACTTTGTTGATTCTCTTGAGGTACTTAAAAGTTTGTATCATATCTCCCTTCCCTCCTTTCCTCGAGGGTATACATATTAAGTTTCTTTAGTCTCTCTTCATATGGTTTCTGGTGCAGACCCTGCACCATTTTAGTTGCCCTCCACTGGACTGTCCCCATCCTGTCTATGTCCTTGCAGAAATGGGATCTCCAGAACTGTATGCAGTACTCCAGATGGGGTCTCACCAACTGTCTGTACAGACGGATGACAACTTCCTGTTTTCTACTAGTGATGCCTCTCCCTATGCATCCCAGTATCCCCCCCCATCCCTCATACTGCCTTCTCACATTGCCTGCCTACCTTTAGGTAATCTGATATGACTACTCCCAGGTCCCTTTCCATTTTTGTTGTTGTTAGCACCTCCCCCCATTCTGTATTTTTCCCCTGGGTTTTTGTTTCCGAGGTGCATTACACTTTGCACTTCTTTGCATTGAATCTAAGCTGCCATACTTTTGATCATTCCTCCAACCTTGCCATATCCCTTCTCATCCTTTCCACCCCCCTTGTGTAGCAACCTTGTTGCAGATCTTTGTGTCATCTGCAAAGGGGCATACTTTCCCTTCCAGTCCCTCTTCAATGTTACTTATAAAGACATTAAAGAGGACCGGCCCCAGTACTGAACCCTGCGGTACCCCGCTAGAAACCCCCCTTTCTTTGGAGTGGACTTCATTTACTATTACCCTCTGCGTCCTGTTGTCCAGCCAATTCTTTACCCAGGCTACCACCATGGGACCCACTCCCAGGCTGGCTAACTTGTTTATTAATCTTTTGTGTGGGACTGTGTCAAATGCCTTGCTAAAGTCTGGGTAACATAGAAACATACATAGAAACATAGAAGTTGACGACAGATAAGGACCGCAAGGCCCATCCAGTCTGCCCATTTCTTTTTCTACCTTATAAATGTGCCATCGGCCTTTGCTATGTCAGTGACCTATCTATTCATAGTCATTTGTATTGCTCCCTTATGCCTATCCCATGCCTGTTTGAAGCCCTGCACTGTATTCATAGCCACCACTTCTTGTGGTAAGCCATTCCATGCATCTACCACCCTTTCTGTGAAAAGAATTTCCTCACATTCCCCTTAATCGGCCTCCTCTAATCTCATGCTGTGTCCTCTTGTCCTGCTATTTTTCTTATATTTAAACATGTTAGACTCTTTCACCTTGTTTATGCCCTTAAGGTGTTTAAATGTCTCGATCATATCACCTCTCTCCCTCCTTTGCTCAAGGGTATACATATTGAGCTCCGTTAATCTGTCCTCATATGTCTTCTGATGCAGTCCCTGCACCATTTGGTTGCCTTCTCTGGACTGCCTCAATTTGGTTAATGTCCTTGTGAAGTGTGGCCTCCAATACTGCACACAGTACTCAGATGGGGCCTAACCAATGTCTTGTACAGAGGGATTATTACCTCCCTCTTACGACTTGTGATACCCCTACTAATACCTAACACCCCTAGCCTTACCTACTGCTTTGAGGTCTGCTTGGATGATTTCAGGTCATCAGTGATGATGATGCCCAAGTCTCTTTCTTCCTTTGTGACTGCTAGCAACTCCCTCCCAGCCTATAAGTGGCTTCAGGGTTTCTCTTCCCTATGTGCATGATTTTGCACTTCTTTGCATTAAATCCAGTTGCCACTCTTCTGACCATTCTGCTAGTTTATCCAGATCTCTTCTCATTCTGCCTACCCCATCTGGATCATCTACTCTGTTGCAGATCTTGGTGTCATCTGCAAACAGACAAGCCTTACCCTCTAGTCCATCTGCGGGGTCACTAATGAAGATGTTGAATAGGACTGGCCCCAGGACTGATCCCTGAGGTACCCCACTTGTGACTTGCATCTCTTCTGACTGTATACCATTTACCACCACTCTCTGTTTTCTGCCAGTCAACCAGTTTGCCACCCAGTTGACCAACTTCTGACCCACCCGAGCCTACCTAGCTTATTTATCAATCTTCTATGTGGAACAGTGTCAAAGCTTTGCTGAAGTCAAGGTAGGCGACATCAACTGCTCCCCATGGTCCACCACTCTGGTTACCCAGTCAAAGAAATCATGAGATTAGTTTGACAGGACCTTCCTTTGTAAACCCATGCTGTCTTGGATCCTGTGCCCTATGGTTCAGGTGTTGCACTATCCTTCCTTAAGGGTGCTTCCATAATCTTGCCCACTACTGAGGGTAAGACTGACCGGTCTGTAGTTCCCCCCTCCTCCCTGCTACCACTCTTGTGGAGTGGGATCACATGAACCCTTCTCCGGTCTTCTGGGACCTCTCTGTGCTCAGAGACTCACTAAACAATTCTGCTAATGGCTCTGCTAGTTCCTCCTTTAGCTCCTTAAGTACCCTGGTGTATGCCATCAGGTCCCATTGCCTTATCCACCCTGAGCTTAGCAAGCTCTTGTAGGACCCTTTCTTTTGTGAAGGGTAGTGCTCACCTCCCTCCCCTGTGTCCATGATGCTGAGCTGTGGGCCCTGCCCTACCTTCTCTTCAGTAAATACTGAGCAAAAGTATCTATTTAGGATAGATGCCTTTACAGGGTCCTCCTCCTCACATGCTCCCTTTTCTCCATTAGCTTAGCAATACCCCTCTGGACTTTCTCCTTTCACTAATGTATCTATAGAAAGTCTTGTCACCTTCTTTACTGTTCGTGCTAGTGTTTCCTCAGTTTGGGACTTTGCCTGCCTTACTGCCTTATAGCTTCCCTTGGGCAGTTTGGTATGCCCCCTATCTTCATCCGCTGTGTTCCCTTATATTTTCTGAGGGCCAGCCTTTTGGCTCTGACCTTTTCTGCTACTGTATTTGAGAACCAAATTGGTTTCCTTCTTCTTTGCACTTCCTTTTCTGTCTAACACAATGGGATGTTGCTTCAAGTATTATCCTTAATGCTTGCCACTTTGCCTGTACCTCCTCACCTGTGTTTCTTTTTGCCAGGGCTAGCTTAACTCTGTTGGCCATCTTATCAAAGTCAGCTCCTCTGAAGTCCCATATTTTGCCTTGGAATGGGATGATTTAGATGTGTAGCCAAATTGAACCATACCATGTGATGGTCACTCGCTAGGTGACCTTCTACCTGGAGATCTGTGATCCCTTCTTTGTTAGTCAGTACTAGATCTAGGATAGCCCTGTCTCTTGTGGGTTGCTGTACCAGTTGTTTGAGGCCCTCCCCTGCAGGGAATCCACTATGAGTCTAGTTCTGGCAGATGTTCCTGCTGGTATTGACCAATCTGTATCTGGCATGTTGAAGTCTCCATTATCGAACCTCCTTTAGCTGTCATGTTTTGTATATCTTCTAACAGTAATGTGTCTATGTCCTCCTTCTGGTCTGGGGCCTGTAGACAACCCCAGTTCTTATGGCTGTCCCATTTCCTGTTTCCAGGGTGACCCACAGTTCTTCTGGCTCCTTATGTGTATTCTGAATTTCTGTAGCTTTGATATTTTCATTAACATACAGGGCCCTCCTCCCCCTTACACTCTCGGTCTCTTCTGAACAATACATAGCCAGGTACTGAAGTCTCCCAAGTGTGGTTACTGGTAAACCACGTCTCACTAATTGCTACTATGTCCAGTTTAGCCTCTGACATTGTTGCCTGCAGGTCTGGGATCTTATTCCCAGGCTGTGAGCATTGTGTACATGATTTTCCATTGGCCAGATTTTGGTGTGTTAGTTGTTGGGTGAGGTTTGGCATTACCCTGTGCATCGTATGGGAGACAAACCTTTTTCTTACCTGGTGATGCAAATGAGCAGCAAACACGCTGAATTCCAGTTTGACCACTAGCTGAGGGGAGGGTGTTCTTCCCATTCAGCGTGGGGTGCTGCACCCTCTCCCCATTTCTAGTTTAAATATTCTGCAAAGGCGTCAAACTTCTGCCCCAATGCACTGACCCCTCTTTAGTCAGATGCAGTCCATCAAATTAAAGAACTTTCGCTCCCAGAACTGTTGCCAGTTCCTACAAATCTGTGTCCTTTTCCTGGCACCAGTCCTTGAGCCACGTGTTTAGCTCCCCTATCTCCCTTCTCTGACCTTCCGTCCATCTGCTCCCTTCTCCCAGACTGGCAGGATCTCAGAGAGGAGATGCCGGACGAAATAGATGATGGTTTGTCACCCAGCCTAGTCAGGTGTTCCTTGGTCTCCACAACTGACCGGCTGGTGAGATCATTAGTCCCTATGTGACTAGGACATCAATGTTTTCTCCTGCTTTGTGAACAATTTAGCAATGCGGTCAGTGTCTCTCCATGCTGATGTACCTGGGAGACATCTGACCATCACCCCTGGAGATGGGTATCAGCTCCCGAATCATGGAGTCTCCTATGATCAGAGTTTTTGGATTTCCTTTGTGCTTGTTTAGTTTTGGTTCCTGATTTGGGTGAGTATTGTTGTGCTAGCTCCTGTGCGCAGATGTCCTGCTCTGCAGTGTCTTCTGCCTCTTTATTTGATTTCAGAGATAGAGGCAGATACCTGTTTATAGTGTTTATATGGTTTTGGACGTAATGTGTTGGAGAGCAGAGAGTGATGGGGCACCTGATTTGCTCCTCCTAACCACCTGCCAACCTCCTGGACCAACTACCCTCACGGTTGAGGGTTTTCTGTTGGATGCTGGGGAAATGGCGGTGGTTCTTATAATTCTTCCTTCAATATGAAATTTGAGGCGTGCAATCTCTGCCCATGCTGCCGGAGCTGAGACCTAAGATCTCCAAAGGCCCAGCATGTAGGACAGTGTCCTAAATCCTGTAGAATGTCCTTCTGAAAATTGTTCCACAGTACCTGCAGTTAATGAAATCCATTCCAAATAAGTTGCTGGGTTTGTAACCTAGTCAGAGTAATTAGAAGGAAAAAAAAAAATGCAAGTAATGGTTTAATTGTGCTTTGTTTAACTTGTTATAACAAGTTAAATTACTAGTGCCCTATAAATGAGATCACCTTGTGGAGGCCCCACTGATCCGCCCCTTCCTGCTCTGCCACAGGAAATGTCACAACTGTGGTACCCTATAAAAGGAGTGTAGCGTGGGGTGGTTGGGGATGGGGGTGGGTGGCTGGGCCCTTCCTGCCTAAAAGAACAACCACGGACGAAAGAACAAGGAGGTAGAGCAGAAACAATCAGTCAACAACAAATGCAGTAACCTGAAAGCTTATCCTAATGTTAAATAAAACTGTAAAACCTGTAAAGCACCACCTGTAATAATTTCAGAGAAGATATACCCTGTAAGAAACACTTTGCTCCAGAGAGAACAATAAAGCAGTAACAGAAGATATACCTAAAAGACAATTTGAATCAGAAGATTACAGCAGTAATCTGTTAGCACACACCTGTAAGCACACCTTGTAATAATGCAGAAAAAGGTATACCAGCAACAACAATTTGAATCAGAGAAAAAATAAAGCAATGAAATGTTAGCAACAAACAGTAGCAATCCCTGTGAGTAAAAAATAAAAACACCACCACACAGTAAATCTGCTTAGCCAACTAAGTCTTAATCCTTCTCCCTTGCTCTGTAATTTCTCTACTCTGCCTTTCAAGCAGTCTTAGAAGGAAAGAGCTCAGGTGAAGCTAGGTGCCTTAGCCAGCAAACCAAATCTTCTACCTCCAAGATATCAACTAATCTGACTTTTTAACCCTTCTTTCTGTTGAAATTACTGACAGTTTGCCAGCTCCACCCCACATACACACTAATCCTTTGGAAAAGCTGTGGGAGGAAAAGCAATTAGCTCCTTCAATGTGAGAAGGAGACTGAAACACCTCTGAGACAACAAACCTTTTCAACAAACAAGAATAAAATAAAACACAGTGTCAAACAGTAATTTTGCTTAGCCCAATGATAAAAAGTCACAAAATGTAAGCTCCACCTGTAATACAGTAATTTCAGAGAGATATACCCTGTAAGAAACACTTTGCTCAGAGAACAATAAAGCAGTAACAGAAGATATACCTTGCAAAAGACAATTTGAATCAGAAGATTACAGCAGTAATCTGTTAGCACAACCTGTAGGCACACCTTGTAATAATGCAGAAGAAGGTATACCAGCAACAACAATTTGAATCAGAGAAAAAATAAAGCAATGAAATGTTAGCAACAAACAGTAGCAATCCCTGTCAGTAAAAAATAAAAACACCACCACACAGTAAATCTGCTTAGCCAAACTAAGTCTTAATCCTTCTCCCTTGCTCTGGTAAGTTTCTCTACTCTGCCTTTCAAGCAGTCTTAGAAGGAAAGAGCTCAGGTGAAGCTAGGTGCCTTGGCCAGCAAACCAAATCTTCTATGTCCACAGCCCTTCCCCGGTCTACTACTTTAGTCACCCAGTCAAAGAAATCAATTAGATTCATCTGACATGACCTTCCTGCTGTGAATTCATGTTGTTTTGGGTCCTGTGCCCCGCTGGCCTCCAGGTACTCAACAATTCTTTCTTTCAGAAGTGATTCCATCATTTTCCCTACTGCATTATATTGCAAAAAAATCATGAAAAGTAATAAAAAAATACCAAAAAGAACAGTATTTAGAAACACAGTACCACATTGTTAGTTCTTTTGGTCATTTTTCATTACTTTTCATGATTTTTTGAAATACAGCGCAGTAATAAGTGTGACTGTAAGTGACCATGGAGATGCACAGTGGAACATGAGGATCAAGAGAGGTCGTTCTCAACTCTCATTTGAGACCTCGAGAATTTGAATGTTGATCTCCTGACCAACCTGATAGCCTTATGATATTATAAGGATCAGAATGACGAAGTATTTTCTGATTGTGGGGTTTACACATTCACACATTGCTATGCACTTTATACGAGCGCTGCGCCATGTCATATGCTGATGCCAGATGCCCTGAGGCACATTCTGACATCGCAACAGGAGAGCAGTGGCAGCTGTTCGAAGACCAAGGCACAGCACTGCCCAGTTAGCACTGACTGATGGTGATGCTGTGAAACATGCACACGCGCGGTTTCAATTTCTGATACAAAGCTATCCCTTTTGGATGAAATGGTGAGCAAAACATTACTAAGAAAAACTTTATATATGTATACCATTGTAGCTGATTTACTTCTGTGCAACTATAGAGCTACTTAAATGCATCTTTTATGAATGTTTCACATTTTAAGACCACTTTCTCTTCATAAAGCTGGAGTGTGCCAATAAAATGCTGTTGAGAATTTCAGCAGTGGTCAAGGATTGAACATTCTTGAAAAATAAACTGAGTATGGAACTCCTTCTGCACTGGTTGTATTTGTACATTCTTTCATTGAATTTTAACTGCCAAACCTTAGAGCACCTCTCTAGTCTTTGCCAGTCTCTCTGCCTCTCCCTAATTTCTTCATCACTATCTACCCTCCCACAGAGCTTAGTGTCAGCTGCAAAGAGACACCTTTTCCTGGATTCCTTCTCCAGTGTTGCTGATGAACATACTGAAGAGGACAGTACCAGGACAGAACCCTGTGGCACTGTACTCATGACTGCCATCTCTTCTGATTTGACACCATTAATCACAACACTTTGCTGCCTCTCCTTCAACCAATTCCCTTCTCATCTTACTGTGTTTCTTGCCACACCCAGATCCTCCATCTTCTTCAGCAATCTTCTGTGAGGCACCAAGTTGAAAGCCTGGCTGAAGTTGATGTAGAGTACATACAAGGCATAGCCCCCTATCCATTACCTTCATCACCCAGTCAAAAAACTATCAGGCTGGCCTGACAAGAACTCCCTGCCACAAACCCATGCTGTTTCCTATCCTGGAGACAACTGCTCTCCAGGTAGTCCATGAGGTCATCTTCGACCAATGACTCCATCAGTTTACCATAGACAGAGATAAGACTGACAGTCCTGTAGTTACTGACTTGATCTTTGTCCTCCCATTATGGAGGGAAACTTTGCCCGCTACCTTACAGTCTTTCAGAACTACACCCTGCCTGTATTGAGTTATTGAATAGTCCTTTAGGAGTTCAGCCAGTCCTGCTGCCAGTTCCTTTTGTACCCTCAAATATACCCCATCAGACCCCAGGGCCTTATCTATCTTTAGGGCTGCTAGCCCTTTTCTGGACCCTTTTGCTGGTAAATACTGGCTGCCTCATCTCCGTAATCCCATTTATTGCACCTTAATGCCACTCTCTGGCAGGGGCCCACTGTCTTCCCTTGTGAAGACAGAGCAAAAGTAATCATTAAGGATGGTTATCTTTTGCGCATCCTCCACTATTACCCTACCTCCCTCAGCCAGCCTAAAAACATTCCCTCCTTGCTTTTTTTTCTTTAATATACTTAAAGAACTGCTTTTCCCTGCCCTTGACCTCCTACACAATATGCCATTCTGTGTCTGCTTTGGCCTTCCTAACTGCCCTCTTTGCTTCCTTGGTTCTCAGTTGGTATCATCCCAATTTTTCCTCCACCTGCATTTCCTTGTACCTGGTGAAAGCCTTTTTGTTTGTCCCTTGCTGCTTCTCTGACACTTTCTGAGAACCATATCAGTCCCTGTATCTGTTTCTTTTGGTTACAGCTCTCATGCATAACCTAGATACCTTATGAATTGCCCCCAATCTCTCCTTCACAACTCTGATTCTGCCTACTCCAAGTAACATCTCCCGGACCAACTCCCTCATCCTGTTGAAGTGTGCTTTTCTGAAATCAAGGACCTCATCCCTCACTTGGGGCTTACCAGTCCCTAGGGCCATCATGAATCACATAGAGTTATGGTCACTGGAACCTAGTGGCTCACCTACTTGCACACCTTATACCATCTCCGATTTGGTGAGCATCATATCGAGAATGGCAGTCTACCTGGTGGGTTCCTTAACCAGCTGCACCAGCAGATGGACCTGAAATATATCCAGAAGGGGCTGACTTCTGATGCTCTTGGCAACTGGAACATCCCAATCAATATCTGGCAGGTTCAGATCAACCACTACCACTACCTCCACTTTTGCCACTCCCCTTACTAATTCTACCCCAAGCTCACTATCTCTATTTGTCCTCTTGACCTGGCAGTCTACAGATCATCCCCAACTATAATTTCATGCCTGAGGCTGCTGTGAGCTGCACCCACAGCAACTGTATCTCCCCATTACTTCCTTTGATGTAGCCATCTTCCACAGTCTTGATGCATTCCTTGACCTATGGGGCTATGCTCCTGCTTTACCTTTTTCTCTATCCCTCCTAAACAGTGTGCAACCAGGGGCTATCAAGTCCGAGTCATCTTTTCTGAGGCCAACATTTCTGTGATAGAAACATAGAATTTGATGGTAGATAATGACCGCTTGCCCCACCTAGTCTGCCCATTTTCCTACCTAATGGATAAGCTGCAGATCCTAGTTAACCAACAGCCTACTTCCTCCTACCCCCCCACTAGGACTGCCTTATGTCTGTCCCATGAATTCTTGAATTCCCCAGCTGTTCTTGACTCCATGACCTCCTCAGAAAGGCTGTTCCAGCCATAACCCTCTCCGTGAAAAAATACTTCCTCACATTACTGCTGAGCCATCCCCCCTCTATCTTCAAATTGTGCCCCCTTGTTCTTGCACATCTCTTTTTCTGAAAGATACTACCCTCTTGGACTTTATTGATTCCCTTGAGGTACTTGAAAGTTTCTATAATGTCCCCCCCTTTCCCTTCTTTCCTCAAGGGTATACATATTACGCTCCTTTAGTCTCTCTTCATATGTCTTCTGGTACAGACCCTGCACCATTTTGGTTGCCGTCCTCTGGACAGCTTCCACTTTATGTCTTTGCGGGGATGGGGTCTCCAGAACTGCACACAGTACTCCAGATTGGGTCTCACCAACTGTCTGTACAAAGGGATAACAACTTCCTGTTTTCTACTGTTGATGCCTCTTCCTATGCATCCCAGTATCCCCCAGCCTTCCTTACTGCCTTCTCACATTGCTTGTCCACCTTCAGGTCATCTGATATAATTACCCCTGGTCCCTTTCCATTTTTATTGTTGTTAGTATCTTACCCCCCATTGTGTACTCTTCCCCTGGGTTTTTGTTCCCCAGGTGCATTACCTTGCTGATGGCTATAAGATCCATTTCATTGTATGCCATCACTGCATGGAGCTCACTGATATTATTACCCAGACTTCTGGCATTAAGACAGACCCTCTTCTGTCTAACTCCTGCTCCCCTTTTGCTTGTATTTGTCTTTCTCCCTTATTCTTCTCTCATCTCCTAAACTTCTTGTTTTTCATGTTAATTGCAGGCTTGTGAGCCCTCCCTCATTGGCCCCTTCACCTAGCCCAGTTGGAACCTCAACCTTATTTTTGCCCACTGTGCTGTTACAAGTCTCCAGATTAGGAGGAGTACTAGCTAGTTTCCCTTTTCTCTCTCCTGTCACCATGGTTCTCCTAGCCTCAGTTTCCCTTGCAGTCAGTTTAACTGTCCAAGTAAGATGTCAATCTTCTGCCCCAGGGCACTGGCCCCCTCTCTTGTCAGCTGAAGACCATCACCCTTGAAGAGCCTCCTGTCCCAGAAGTCCCCCTAATCCCATAAACTGGTACCCCATCTTCTAATATCATCATTTTAACCACCTGTTAAACCACTCAATCTCATCTCTCCTTATTCTATCTTCCCCTCCCTTCTCCACACAGGGAGAACCTTGGGAAAGCTCAGGGAGGCCAAGTGTGCCTTCAATCTTCCCCCAGTCTGTGAAAGTTCTGCCTCACTGTCTCTACAGGCTGGTTCACCAGATCATTGGTACCCAGTGTATTAGCACTTCCAGCTCCCTACTTACCTCTCCCCATTCTCACTATCCTGTACATATCCTGAATGTCGGATGCACAGTAAAGGCACCTGACAATCCTTCTCCCATTCAACCCCATCATGCCATCCACTCTACCCCCCCACTCATTAAGTCTCTGACCACAAAGGCTCACCTTGCTGACTTCCTCCTGCTTGTCCCCCCCAAGGGTGCCATTAAGTCACCATGCCCATTACTCCTGATTGACTCAGAGTCCCCCTCAGTGGAGTCAGGTACCTGAGTCTCCTCCAGGAGTGCAAAGCAATTTTCTATTTGGATGGCATGAGGCTGATCAAACTCCTACTGGCAACACCACCTCCCTCCCTTCCCCCTCCTCCTCCTCCCCACCACACTCCACCCCCTGGACCAATGGGTTTCTGAGAAAGTGGGGGTGTGGGGCATGGGCTCCAGCTGAGCCAGTGACACAGCTGAGGTATCTCTTCTCTTGCTGCTACCAGCTGAGAATGGTGCTCTGCAAAGGAACTGCAGATGGGGCAGTGCCCCCTCCTCCAAAGCATAACCCTAGAGAACAGTTTCCCCATTGTTACTGCAACTGACTAGCTCACTGCTGTACCTTATCTTCATACTGAACCTATGCTAATCCAAGACCACTGATAACAACCTGTATTCCCTTAAATGCCTAGTGAATTTCAACTCAAACCAGACTTGCTACTTCCTGACCTGGTTTGATACCTGGTTATCCTTCCTAGATTACTACCTTGTACCTCTATCCCATGTGGATAATTTAGGTAAGGAAGCTACCTACCACAAGCTTACGGTTTCTCAATACTATGCCCCTAGCACATCCCCAGTGCTCCTAGCCCATATACTGTAGGTATTTGGCCAGGGATTCTAATTTGTTTCAGCAGATACAATACAACCCCACAATCTTACTACATTTATTCCACTACAGTGTCCTATATTAGAGGTAACTTACCAGTTGCTGAGGATCAGTTGATACATAGGTGTACCACAGATAGGGAGTTGTTGGGTTCCAAAAAAGACCATACTAAGGCTGTCACAGTGACTGAAACCATGATACTGGTTGTCTGATTCAAGCACTTTTATTAAAAGCAAACAGCATTCCTTCCACCACCATGCCAAATATTTTTGAGCCCCATGTGCTCTTTCTCAAGGCATGTGAGTCTCGAAAATGTTTGGTGGTGTGGTGGAAGGAGGTCTACTTGCTTTTAAAAAAATTGTTTGAATCAGACAGCCAATATAGTGGTTTCAATCACTGTGACAGCCTTAGCATAGTCTTGTTTTGTATTTAGCTGATGGTGTTACGTCCGGTGCTTGGCTAATCTGTCTGGTGGCCCTTACTACTTGGGCAGTTGTTGGGCTCCCTTTTTTCTCCAGGACTAATGGCTACAGCACAGAGGCTTACCTGATCCCTTTGGGGGCAGAGTCTCCTGAGGACTGCAGATGCCTTGCAGATGCCACAGAGACATATAGGGAATATGAACCCAAGGAAGGAATATTGGATGGCAGGGGTTACGCTGGACACTACCACTGAGGAAAGGGACCTGGTTGTCATCATAAGTGACTCCCTACAGTAATTTACAAATACAACAAGGTCTACAAGGCAACCAAAATGTTGGGGTGTATTGGGAGGTAGTTTGACAGGACAAGGCGATACTTCCTCTTTGTAGATCAATGGTGAGGTCTCATCTGGAATACTGTGTCCAGTTCTGGAGCCTCCACCTAAGAAAAGACAAAGACAAGTTAGAGACAGTACAGTGTAGGGTAACCAAAATGATTCAGGGTCAGCATGACAGACCTTGTGAGGATCTGCTTTTGGCCTTGAACATGTACTGCACATGTACTCCCTGGAGACCAGAAGGGAGAGGGGAGATATGATACAGAATTTCAAGTACCTGGAAGTAAGAAATGAGGTAGATTGTTGGGAAATATTCAGCAGGACTGGTGAATCAAAAATGCGAGGGCATGTGTGGAAGCTGGAAGGAGAGAGATTCAGGATGGATGTGAGAAAGTTTTATTTTACAGAGAGAGTGGTTGAACTGTAAAACAGCCTACCAGCAGAGGTGGTGGATGCAAGGACCATTAATGGTTTTAAAAATGAACAGGACCAAGTAAAAAGTTTAATAGTTACACAGGGGTAAAGCAGTAAGGGAGGGAGCAAGGGAAGGTGAGGCCAACCACCCTGAGTAGACATTAAAAGGGAACTGTCATCAACAGGGTTCCTTAATGTCTGAAAGACCATAAACAGCTAATGTGAGTGAGCCATTGTGTTTATCTGTGAGTCTTTGCAGTCCAGAGTTATTCATATGTAAATCAATCTGTAATTAAGGGCTGGGGGCAGCCATATGTTTTAGGCTCCCAACAGAAAATGATGTCACTGAGGATCTTGACCCTCCATTGACTGTAGGTTAAATAGGAAATCAGCTGTTTTATTAAATGTGTTTTAAGGTGTTATTACAACACTTTCAACATTTGTAATAATTGTTTTGTATGTGCATTGAAACTAGTGAGTTATCACCATTACATTTCAAACTGTTAGTAAAAATAATCCATCTTTAGGGTTGTTTTAACCTCTAGGCTATACTGCCAGCTGACCATTAAAAACTACACATCTCAAGGCTGGCTCTGTGGTGCCAACAGGTATTGGGGCCCCATACTGTATCAGGATTTCTAAACCCTGGTTGTGTTCATGCTAGTGCAGATTTATGGGGCTGCCACAGCACTAACTTCTGTCTTATTCCATCCCTCTCTTACAGTCTTTTCTCTTACAATTTTGGGTGTGAACTCATGTTTACAAGATGCAAATGTGGTTACGCACCTACTGGCCTTGCGTCATGGGGCCAGCCTTGAAATGTGTCATTTTTGATTAACAGCTCGCAGTACAACCTAGAGGTTAAAGCAAAGAGCTGTGAACAAGCTTCATTCATCCAGCAGAATGGAGGTTGATTCCAACATGTTCTACTTGTATATTGTGTGACCAGAGGAAGTCACTTAACCTCTCTGTGTTCCCTAAAACACACCCAGAAACAAGCTGCAGCTGTGTGCCTTTCCTGGACAAAGACAATAAAAACAATCTGAGTATGTGTTATGATTCTGAAAATATTATGCTCTTTCTATTCAGATTTGACTTGAAAAGAAAAAAATAGGACATCATTAATTGTTTATTAATTGCAAAAACACATGGATGGAAAACATTGTTTATAAAAAAACATAATCTGAACTGCATTATTAAAATATAGAATATTATATGGGTGTGTGTGAGCAACCAAAATTTTACACACACCTGAGGTGTGGGATGCTACATTAACTCCGAGGTCAAAGTCCAAGTGGTTTATAAAAGCATCCCACACCGAGGGTGCATGCAAAATTCTGGTTTTTACACACACCCACAAATTATTTTATTTAATTAATGGTGATAATTTTTTTCCTTTTCAGCACAGTTTAGTTAGTGCAGCATATCTGTCAGACACACACACACACACACTTCACTTTTTCTACACACACCTCATGCACACACTTCATACACACACACTTCACACACCACACACACACCACACACACACACACAGAGCCTGTCTCTCCCTTTGTTTTTTCTTTTTTTACATTACATTGGGAATGGCATTCTGGAAAGTTGCAGTCCGATGGCATAGCTGAGGAGTGTAAGACAACCTCGAAGGATATCAGTGGCAGGATCAACCAGATTGATTTTTATCTTTACGGTAGAAAATCCCATTCCATACAAAGTATTTCAGTTAGACAATGTTATACTTTTAACTTAATTAAAAGAAGTAAAATACTCTTTTAATAATGCATTTCAGGTTATGCATGTTTTAACTGTGTTGTCCATCTATGCGTTTTTGCAATTAATAAACAAGTAATGGTGTTCTATTTTTTTCTTTTCAAGTCAAATCTGGATAGAAAGAGCATAATATTTTCAGAATCATAACACATGCTCAGATTGTTTTTATGGTCTTTGTCCAGGAAAGGCACACAACTACAACTTGTCCCAGGGTGTGTTTTGGGAGCACAGGGAGGTTAAATGGCTTGCTCTGGTCACACAATATATAAGTAGAACATGATGGAATCAAAACCCATTCTGCTGGGTGAACAAAGCTTGTTCATAGCTCTTTGCTTTAACCTCTAGGCTGTACTGCCAGCTGATAATCAAAAACTTCACATTTCAAGGCTGGCCCCATGATGCCAGGTCAGTAGGTTTGTAGCCACATTTGCATCTTGTAGACTTGAGTTCACACCCGAAATTTTAAGAGAAAAGGCTGTAAGAGAGGGAATGGAAAAAGACAGAAGTTGGTGCTGTGGCAGCCCCAGAAATCTGTACTGACATGAACACAGACAGGGTTTAGAAATCCTGATATGGGGCCCTAATACCTGTTGGCACTACAGCTGGCAGCATAGCCTAGAGATTAAGGCAACCCTAAAGATGGATTATTTTTACTAACAGTTTGAAATGTAATGGTGATAACTCACTAGTTTCAATGCACATACAAAACAAGTATTATAAATGTAGAAAATGTTGTAATAACACCTTAAAACACACTTAATAAAACAGACAATGTCCTATTTAACCTACAGTCAATGGAGGGCCACGATCCTCAGTGACATCATTTCCTGTCAGGAGCCTAAAACATATGGCTGCACCCAGCCCTTAATTACAGACTGATTTACATATGAATAACTCTGGACTGCAAACATTCACAGATAAACACAACGGCTCACTCAAATTAGCTGTTTATGGTCTTTCAGACATTAAGAAACCCTGTTGATGAGAGTTCTCCTTTAAGTCCTGAGATAGAATAAGGTAAAACAGGGCAGACTGGATGGACCAATGGTCTTTTTCTGCTGTCATTTACTATGTTTCTATGCTTCTGTGAGGAGGACCAGGAGCTGCCCCACTTGTGGCATTCTTACAAGAGTGTGAAACAGGAAAATTAAAAATTAGGATTCAAAGTCTCTAGAATCTGTTGTGTGCTGTTCCTTGAGGTTTAAACATTGATAAAACAGTTTTCAAAATTTGTCAATGCCTGGGTTGCTTGAAACGGGCCAGGCACTCTCTCTGTATTGCACATATTTATTCTTCCCATTTTGGACTATGGAAACACAATATATTGTCATGCCCTCAAGTCCTATCTTGCTCCTCTTAATGAGGTTTGCTATCAACTACTACATTTTATTCCAAAACTAAAATGGGACACATATATTTGCCTAATATCAAAAAAGCTAAATTAAACATGAACATGTTATCCAGGTGTAAAATCGGTTAGCTTGCTCCTATTTTTAAGGCAGTAGACAACCAAACCCTGCCTTATCTCTCTGAGAAGTTAGTTGTACTTGTTAATAATTACAGTTTGTGGGATATTCTTCATCGTAGTCTTTCTCTCGGTTCCATGTCATAACAGTGATCACGGAATAGTGATCACCATTACGGTGAGTAAACATCGCCAAAAATGAATTTCAGTGATGCACACTCACAGCTCAGACTAAAACAGCACCTGAGACCTATGGGTCTTATTTTGAATGCGGGGAACTGCACCCCCCCACACACCCCCATGGAGGGCTTCACCCCCCCACTCCCCACTTATGGATTCTCAGCTCCAGGAGGCTGCATGTTGGGGGGGGAAAACTTAAAAAAATGAAAGCTGCCTGCAAAAAAAAAAAAAAAGCACACCGCACTGGACCCGAACCCTGCACCTCCCAGCCAACCACCCTCCCCACCACACTAGCAGGCCAGCTCAGGAGCTGCCTGCCACATCCCTTCCCACATATCATCCTTCCCCTGCCTCCCCCCCCATGTGTGTATACCTCTGTACTTCCCATCATGGTATTTTGCCCACCCCAGTATCCAGTTGCTCCTCTGCTAGGTAGCTGTGAAAACAGGTGCCATAATTGAGTCACTGTTTTTGTAGGAGCCTAATTATGGTCACCTCGTTCACTAGATACCCTTTATCTCTCAAAATTTGTTACACGTTATGGCAAAGAAACTTTTCATTGTCTCTCCTGGTACAACTTAATCCCTGTAGGCCAGGAACTGTTCCTCAGTAGTATCTTTTAGAAACTATTTAAAGAAAAAAAATTTAATGGATCAGTCTGTCTGTAACTGCTTTTGTTATCTGACATTTATATATTTTTTCTCGTGTTATGTGTGATACCTATTGTATGTTACTTGTGTTATTTTACTAATATCTGATTTTGGACATTTTCTAAACTAGACTTGTTTCTCATTGAACCTGTACTGCATATTTGAACTTTTAGATAATCTAACAAAATGAATAAATAAAACAAATGATCATGCCATGAAGAGCTGGTGTTACCCTAATATCAGTACAGTCTTGTCTTACAAAGTAAAAGACACAGCAATGCTTATTTATTGAATGCTGATAGGGTAATGCCAGCCCTGTGTTGCAAGATCGTTCAGACCTTAAGGAACATCACACCACTGATTTGCCAAGGCTCGAGACTTTGAACGCTAATTTTTTTATTTCCTTACTTTGTGCTTTTGTGTTTCAACTCTAGTGATTGCATTATTGTAGTTTTTTTGCAATTAGTACTGTAGGACAGGTAATTCAAATGCACATTTAGTTTTGCAATCCTGCCTTTTTAAATGTCACCAGGTTTTCTCCGCCCGCCTGGGTGCACCTCAGACCCTCCAGGGCCCTTCTGGCATATCAGCCCAGTAATCCTGCTAGGCGGTCCTGTGCTTCAGGATACCGCCCGCCCACTGACCCACACAGCAAGGTTTTCTCCACCCGCCTGGGCATGCCTCTGACCCTCCACGGCCCCTCCGACATATCAGCCCAGTAACCCTGCTAGGCGGTTCTGTGCTTCAGGAGACTGACCGCCCACCCACTGGCCCACATGGCAAGGTTTCCTCCGCCCACCTGGGTGCACCTCGGACCCTCCGGAGCCCCTCTGGCATATCAGTCCAGTAACCCTGCTAGGCAGTCCTGTGCTTCAGGAGACCACCTGCCCGCTGACCCACATGACAAGGTTTTCTCCACCCACCTTGGCACACCTCGGACCCTCCACGGCCCCTCTGGCATATCAGCCCAGTAACCCTGCTAGGTGGTCCTGTGCTTCAGGAGACCACCTGCCCGCTGACCCACATGGCAAGGTTTTCTCTGCTCCCCTGGGTGCACCTTGGACCCTCTACAGCCCCTCCAGCATATCAGCCCAGTAACCCTGCTAGGCAGTCCTGTGCTTCAGGAGACCACCCGCCCGCTGACCCACATGGCAAGGCTTTCTCTGCCCACCTGGGTGTGCCTCGGACCCTCCACAGCCCCTCCGGCATATCAGCCCAGTAACCCTGCTAGGCGGTCCTGTGTTCAGGAGACCACCTACCCACTGACCCACATGGCAAGGTAATTTGCAGTCACCAGCATGGTCTTTTGTGTGACCACTCACAATGGTGAAATTTTGAACCTGGGCTTTTGGCGCCTAAAATCCTCAGGACAATACATTGCCAATTTCAGCCCCCTGGATGCCGCTGAGGTTGCTGCTACAGTTAGCCTGAATTACTCTGCACAGTAGCTCTTTCAAGCTGAAATTAATTTGTGCAGTAGCTGTTTTTTTATGAATCTACAGGCGAGTAAATGTGAGGACTTGGCGCTACTTACTGCAGTCTGTGCCTCTCAGCGCTACCCGCTGTCGCTGCGCTGGCTCCCCACCCACCCCCCACTCTATCTGGGCATTTGCTTTTATAGCTCATGTTTGTTAGTTTCAGTAAGAAACTAACAGGCCACTCTGCCATTTGCTCCTTATAAAAATCTACCACTAGGGGTGTCTGCTAAACTCTGTGTACTCTCTCCTTACTTAAAGGAACTGCTTCTGTTCTCTCCTTTAAAAGCCGCAGATCTTTTTTTCTCATAATCGATAATTTTTCTGAGGATAGACATCATGACTTGTAAAATTCTGTTTCTGCTTCTGACCTGCCTACTGCTCCACTCATTTGCTAAGCTTTCCCTCTTCCCATGCTCCCATAGCTATTCATGGCATCAGCACCCAGATGAAGATTTCCATTTTTCAAATCAGCTGATCAGACCTAATGGCTGCTTTGATCTCACTCCACTTTTAATCCCTAGATATCTCAATTATCTGGTAGCTGCCTACCTAAACAATACACTCAGCCCCAAAATCACCCATCACCCAGTGTTCCCATCGCAAGCTCTGGTATTTTCTGCTGCTCGCTATCCTGTTAGCAGGTGATGTGGAATTGAACCCCGGTCCTCCACATCATCAGACGTGTAATAATGTCTCCTGGGAAACTACTACAGGGCTTTGAATAGCCCACCTAAATGTTAGGAGCCTTATGTGTAATGTCACTGATCTAGAAGCATGGGTCTCCATACATAACCCAGACATACTGCGCCTATTGGAGACGTGACTCAGACCTTCCACCCCGACTCAGTCTGCTCGTTAAAAGACTACAGTCTTCTCAGGCACGACAGACTATCACCAAAGCGGGGGGGGGGGGTGTTGCACTGTTTTATAAGGCACATCTAAATGTTTCGCTAACATCTCACAATCCTCCACTTGTGAATCTCTTCACGCACTCCTACTTTTGGGCACTAAGAAACCACACATAATTGTTGCCTACAATCCGCCCTCTGGTGGTCTGTGTGCTTTTTCAAGTTTTCTTGAGGAAGCAGTAAAAATAGCAGGGAACAGTGAACTACTGATTCTTGGGGATATGAATCTAAATTGGCTTGGGCAAACTCATAACTCTACTATCTACAATCCAAAACTATCACCTACATCAAGTCATATATGTGCCAACAAGGATCTCCCATAAATCAACGACTGGTACGCTATTGGACTGGATACTAACAAATAGGGTTGACAGAACTGTTGATGCAGGCATCCTTCCCGACTCAATATCTGATCACTCCCACATTTTCTGCATATGGAAACACTCCCGCTCCCAATCTCTGCCACCACGTTACATCACCTTCAGGAACTACGCCAACCTAGATCAAGCTAAGTTCCTTTATGAAGTTTCGTCAATTGATTGGTCCTATCTTTCTCAGCTCTTGGATGCCCAAACAGCTCTAGACTATTTTCTAGAACAATTTCTTGCAGTTCAAAATAGACATACTCCCCTTGTAACCCGACGTGTTCGAGTAAAGCCTACTAGGTGGCTACACAAAAATCTCCTTGCTGCGTTGCATGCCAGGGATAAGAGCTAGAGACGCTTCTGGATATCTGGCCTCAGTACTGACTTCCAGACATACAGGGCACAGAGAAGTGTTTGTAAAAAGCAGATCAGGCTAGCAAAAAGCTCTTACTGCAAGGGACTACTGCTGGAAGCATCTGGTCACCCGAGAAAATTCTGGACACATGTGAAAACATTCCTAGGATCAAAGAAAACTCACCTGGAAGATGATATGGTTATAAACAGAGTCCACTGCAATGACCCTAGAACCATTGCTGGAGCGTTTAATAAGCAATTCTCTGACCTATCCAGTTTCACATAGGCGTTCCCCCCCATGCAGCCATCATCCATATCCACTCCACCCACCTGCTCTGCTTTTCCCCCTCCTTTTTACTTTAAGGCGTTAACTAAATCTGAAATTCTTGGTCTTTTGAACTCTATTTCTGATAACACCAGTGTGGGCTCTGATGGCATTGAGCCCAAACTTCTAAAACTGGTGGCGCCATTCATTGCCCAACCTTTGTCTAGAATTTTCACCCTCTCGCTTTGTACTAGATATGTCCCTGTGATCTGGAAAGTGGCCAAAGTCACCCCGGTCCCAAAGAAAGGTGATAAAAGAATCATGGTGAATTATCGACAGATAGCCATACTATCTGTATTATGCAAAATGTTGGAAAAATTAGTATCTATCCAAGTTACTGAATTCATGACCAAATATAACCTCCTCTCGCCAATTCAGCATGGTTTTCATAAAGGTCATAGTACCTCCACAGCCTTGCTTCATCTAACTAATGATGCTCTTACTGCAGTGGACAATGGTCATCTCACAGGGGCACTCTTTGTTGACCTCACAAAGGCATTTGACCTTGTAGACCATCCTCTTCTACTAGACGGCTTTCTAGTCCTCAGCTTCTCTTGTAACTCATTGGCCTGGTTTAAAAGCTATCTATCAAACAGAACCCAGCTGGTTAGATTCAATTCCTCTGAATCCAGCCCCCTGCCAATTAACCTTGGTGTCCCTCAGGGGTCAATATTAGGCTCCCTTCTTTTCTCTATTTTTATAAATAGCATCTCATCAGCTATCTCTGATTGCTCTGTGATCCTCTATGCAGACAACCTGGTCTTATACTGTAGTGATAAGAATATAGGCCACATAAACCAAACACTCTCATCTGCTTTCATGTTTATTCAGTCTCGGCTCTTTCACCGTAAGCTAACACTTAATGCTAGTAAAACGCAAGCCATGCTGTTTGAGACTACAATCAAACTAAAACACAGTCAAGACTCATTTAAAGTATCTGGACAGGGTGGGATGGTCCTTGAATAGGTATGCTCCTTCAGGTATCTTGGAGTCCTCCTTGATGAAAACCTCCATTTTGATAAACACATAACAGCCACCTGCAAAACGGTTAATGCTAAAATTGGGGTAGCCTACAAAACAAGCCATGTCCTTACACAGTCAGCTAGATTAGCCATTGCACATGGGATATTGCTCCTGTCACTATCCTATGGGGTAGCCTCATACCTCTATGCATCCCTCTCACTCCTTAGAAAGTGGGATACCACTTACAACAGCATCTGCAGATATGCCTCTGCCTCCCCCTGGTCAAAACACCACTGTCAGCTCTATGCTGATCTGAATCGGCTACCCCCCAGTTCAGTTCATGTTCTGGTCCTTGGCTCTCTAACTGACAATATTCTCAGAGCAGGTATCCCTGTCTCTCTTGCCTCCCTGCTTACTCCACTGCCCTCCTCGTATGGTCTTCGATCATCTGACAAGTGTCTGCTGCGTATGCCCAGATGTAAATCTAACAAAGGAACCCTAGCTTTCTCACATTCGGTGGCCAAACTCTGGAACTCCCTACCTCCTGAGGTCCATCTAGCTCCCAGTCATGGTCAATTCAAAAACAAATATCACTCCTTCCTGTTTAGCCAGGTCTCCTGTACCTGCTTCAAACCCCCCTGGACATTACATCCAGTTCTCTGCTGCTCTGCTGACACTCTCTCCCTGCTGTACAAAGATCTCCACTCCCCAGGCACTTAAGTTTCAAATGGCTATGCTTTATGCTCTGAAACCAATTTATTGTTTGCTGATGTGTTGTATTTCAGCATTTTGTTGACTGCATACTCTTAACTATCCTGTAATTTACCCATGTACCAGTGTACTCTTGTTTATCTTAGTTTCTCTCTCATTGCACAATGTGTACCTCCCTATTTCACCCCACCTGACTATAATTCTCTCTGGTTGTGCCTGGAAATAGCCATATTTTTGGCATGGCACTTATCTGGTAAACAAAACTATAAATGATTACACTAATAATGAAACCAATTATAATTACTACATCTCTATGAACCAATCTGTGCAAAACAATGTAACCTTGTTTCTGTAACCTATTCTAAACACAGTACCTTATTCTTGATGTAACCCTGATATAAGTTCCATTGTCTATTCTTGAACCATTTTCTGTATTTGCCACCGTCTGTTGTTTTTTCCCTGAAATTGCTCTGTAATTCTTCCGGGTTGTGCCTGAAAATAGTCATCTCTATGGCTAGTGCACGTACCCGGTAAATAAAAACTAAATAAATAAAATAAATAAATAAAACAAAGATCCCACTCTGGTCTAACAGCAATTAGCTGATTAACACAACTGATGGCATCTGTGAATCAGGCAGTGCTCCCAATTTTAGAAATGCATGCAAGCTGCTACATAAGGAGGCTTTTTTTTTACAGTTTACCAGCTTGGCTGAGTTTCTCACCTCTCAAGGACTGCAGATTGTAAGACGGTGTCCTTGATACAGGCGCTCCAGCAGGGTAAACCTATAAATAGAGATGGCTATATTCTAGAGGAATTTACAGCAGATTCTTTAAGTGACTGTGCTGGAGTTTTGTTTAAAACTGCAGACAGTGTGATAAAAAAGATTAAACATGCTACCCCACCACCAAAACATAGGTGAAGTGATTAAGTTACCTACTTACCTGAAGTTCATTTTGAGTTGAGGAAATAAGCGCCCAACATTGGGGTCGTGAATGCTGTACATTATTACCAAACAAAGTACAGTAGGCCCATAAATGAGAGCACTGTCCACAAATTTAAATGGGATTACCTTGAAAAACTGAAAACTGTTGCTGACCCCCTACAAAACTGCAGCACACACACACACACATTACTGGTTGAAAACACTAAGTAAATGAACCTAAACAAATAAACAAAAGTCTGAGAGCAGAAAGAGCAGTGGTAAAAGCATGGGTTGTAGCAGTAGTGGTAACTGGTGTCTTAAAGGCACTCAGCTTGAAACACCTGTCAGACTATGGTTGCAGTCTTTCATTTACATGGCCAAGGGCTTGGCAATATTTAAACATGTTAGGTTTTTGTAAGAGAAAGGGTACGAAGTCTGGGAGGAAAACACCTGTCAGTTTTCTGGAGTTGAAAGATATCTTTCTTAAGAAGATTAGTACTGCCACAATGTAAGAGCTCTTTCCTGCTGAACTTGGGCTGGCAGTATAGGTTAAAGGTTAACGGAACAAGGTGTGAATGAGCTCGGTACATCCAGCAGAACAGACCTGAGTTTGATTCTTACAACCTCCACTTGCATACTGTGTGACTCTGAGCAAGTCACTTAACCACCCAGTGCTCCCAGGTCACCCCTGAAAAGAGGCATTTGTGCCTAGTGGGCCTTACCCGGTTACCAAAAGACTAAAAAAAAAAAAATACTGATGAGACTGGCATAAATCTAGTGATCTGCTCCCAGTGGACCATGGCGGAGGCTGGGTCAAAGCAGGTTCCAGTCACTGGACTGGGAGATTAGTATCAATTCTCCCTAGTAATGGCTGTACTCTAGCTGGGTGAGTACCTGCCCCCAGGTCACCTATCAAGGGAAAACCACTAATGGTCACCTAACGTACAGGTTTCCTCCACAATGGCACATAACTCACTCCAAGAACCGCTGAGCTAATTAAGACACCATGCTTTAATACATCAGCCATGTGTTACTGCCCTATATTGCCTTTATATGTCATAAAAATGAACCACCAGCTGAGCAGCAGTCTCTACTGATACTAGACCTTTACACAGCCCACACCGCTCCCACTGTGCTGGAAAAATGAGAGACATCTGCCCTAATCCCTGTCTTTGTGCCTGCTTCATGTACTGACTTCTTTCAGCTGCTGGATGTATCCATTAATAAACTTCTAAAGAACAATCTGGAGGCTTGCTTTACAGAGTGGTGTGCCAGTCAAATAACAAGCAAGCTGTATTCTGGTGCCTTTTCTGCAGACATCAAAACTGATCTGTGCATTACCACTCTCGAGGCTCAGCATGCTCAATGGCTAATAAACGTTTTCGAACAGGTAAGTACCCACTGCAAGGTCTGTATCTGTGCATTACCACTCTCGAGGCTCAGCATGCTCAATGGCTAATAAACATTTTCGAACAGGTAAGTACCCACTGCAAAGACTGTATCTGTGCATTACCACTCTCAAGGCTCAGCATGCTCAATGGCTAATAAACATTTTCGAACAGGTAAGTACCCACTGCAAAGACTGTATCTGTGCATTACCACTCTCGAGGCTCAGCATGCTCAATGGCTAATAAACGTTTTCGAACAGGTAAGTACCCACTGCAAAGACTGTATCTGTGCATTACCACTCTCGAGGCTCAGCATGCTCAATGGCTAATAAACATTTTCGAACAGGTAAGTACCCACTGCAAAGATTGTATCTGTGCATTACCACTCTCGAGGCTCAGCATGCTCAATGGCTAATAAACGTTTTCGAACAGGTAAGTACCCACTGCAAAGACTGTATCTGTGAATTTCAGGAACAGGCATTTCCACAGCCCACTTGACCTGCTTAGACTACATAGTAAGTGCCAGAAAGTATCAGACCTTAAATGTCCTTTACTACATTTCAGGACAGTGGTAAACTGTATTTAATTGCAGGTCTCTGAGGTTGCTGGAGTATTGGAGCAAATGAGATATATGAAAAGCTAACCCCAAGCAACTTCTGTAAGTTGGATGCAACTAAGTTTCAGTAAAAGGCACGGCTTTGACACTGATTGTTTCTTCTTTTTTATTTGCAGGACTGACACCAGATACAAGAGACTTCACCACTACTACCACTGATACTACAGATACCGGCATAAAACAAAAGTGTGTACCCTTTTTATTTTGAATCTGTTTGAATAAAGATACCAATAAAATTAACAAAACTGAAAGATGTGTTTGCTGTCACTTTTAGTGTGTGTATCCAGGAGTCCTACAAATATAGCAAGATTATTTTTACACTTGTTAGGTGTTCTACAGTAATATATTATAGTGGTGCAGAAGCACCACCAAAGTTAGGGTTGAGTAGGCCTTTCTATATTAAAGCCAGCTCTAGACATACTGAGGTTGATGCACACAGTTTATTGAGTGCTCATGTACAAAACAAAATGTGCAGTTTGTTACATTGCTCAAAAAGGAGTAATCAGTGTGGCACACCCACATGAAGGGCCAACCAGTTTTGCTGATGCAGCTTCATCAGGAAAACCCGGATGCAGGCAGTCATACCACCTCCACAAATCAGATCCTAATCTTCATTTCTGGTGCAAGTCAACATCCAGGACAGATCTTTTCCGCAAAGCAATGGATAGAAACATCATTCTGTTATCAAACTGTCACCCCAGAAAAACAGCAGCAAATCATCCTAAACTCCATTTCCAACGTGAACAGAAATTGTACTGAGCAACCTGATTTTGAAATGAGAAGTGTGGAATTAGAAACTGTTTTGTTGAAAGAGGTTATAGCAGGACCAGCTTTGAGAAGGCCAGACAACATACTGTAGGTTGTGACTGGACATCTCTACTCACAGTGAGTGATAGGGAAAATCAGAATTCCCAACATGTTAATTTTGTGATCACCTATTGTAGGTAGGCAAATGAAGTTAAAGAGGTCATTAAAAAACACTGATCAAAACTGCAGATAGATACTACCCTAGGGAATGATACCTGAGATCAGATAAGGATTGTCTATAAAAGGGCACCAAATTTGGCAGACCTCTTGGTTCATGGACTCCAACCCCTAGAAGAACCCACTAATAGAACATGGCTAACAAATTCCCAGTGGGAAGCTTACAGGCACCTGAGGAACAAGTGCAAGTGCAAACTCAATCTAGCCAAGAGTTTGTACTTGAAAGCAAAGTGAGCAGCCAGCCTAAGTGACCCTAGAAAATGTGGTATCTGTAGCAACAACATATTTAACCTTAGATCCACTGAAGCCTCCATGACTGTTGAAGTCAAAGGCATTAAGTACATTAATCCAAAGATGATAGCAGACAAGTTTAATAACCACTTCCGCAATCTGGAAAGACGTAATAATCCAACCACAGATGGGGAGCAACAAAATGCTACATATAAACCAAACTTGGAAATGCCCTCTCCCCATTTCTGCCTGAAAAGGGTCACAGTGATGGAAGTCCAGAAACTGCTGGTCAACTTAAATACAGATACATCTCCTGGCAGCAATGGATAGTCTCTCAAATTTCTCAAGTTAGCTGCACTGCAGATTGCCCTACCAATCATCAACATTTTTATCTCTCATTAGAGAGTAAAACAGTTCCTAACATTTGGAAGTTAACCACAGTAGCACTCCTATTTCAAAAAAAGCAAAAGCCCTGCCCTGGAAAACCCAGGCCCATATCCATCCTCTCAGTCCTAGCGAAAGTACAAAACAGGGTCATTCATAACCAACTCACCTTATACCTAGACCAGCACAAGGTCCTCTACGAGAAGCAGCATGGTTTTAGGAAGGGTCATGGAACCTGCACCACACTGGTCAGCTTCATGTATGGTGTACACAAAGCTATGGATAAAGGGTTAATGACTGGTGCAGTAGTCATGGATCTGACCAAAGCTTTCAGTCACAGTTTGCTATTATAAAGCCTTGACAATCTGGGGTTAGCACCAGCAGCAACCCAGTGGTCCTTGAGCTACTTGCAAAATAGGTCCCAAGCAGTTCAGCTTGGCAAAGTAACCTCTGGTGTCAACACCATCACCCGTGGTATACCACATCACCTGTGGTATACCACAGGGTTCTATACTTGGCCCCTCTTGTTCATGATCTTCATCAACATCCTGCCCAGGACCTGTTTATCTACTAAATCATCGCTTTATGCAGACAATGCCATTGTCTGTGCATATGGGAGAGATATGGCCGAAATCAGCAAAGCCCTTAAGCACAAATTTTCACACACTGCAATGTTGGTCCTTACAGAAAAATTGGTTCTGAATGTTTCCAAGATGAAAACTATGCTCCTTGGCTCAGACCCCAAAATCAAATGCCACTTCCAAGACCTCAAAGTCTCTACCCTGGATGGTACCTTGCTTGAATCGGTTGTTGAACTCAAATACCTGAGCACAATCCTTGATCCTTTTCTCTCTTTTGACAACCATCTGAACAGCACTGTTAAGGTAATTTACGAGAAGCTGGGACAGCTTTACTGCATCCAAAGGCTCCTTACTGCGGACACTAAAGTAAGGATTGCACAAAGAAACTTTCTTCCACTACTAGATTATGGTGCCATCATAACAGACGTCATGACAAAGACTGTATAGGCAAATAAAAATTCCCTTTACCACAAACTGACCAAATCTGCCACCTCCCATGGCCCAAGATCCCATCAATATACTAGTCTTGAGTGGCTGGGCTGACTACAACTAGAGCACAGTACTCAACTTACTCTTGTCAACTTTGCATACAAGCCTCCGTGTGGAAACATGCCTCACAGTCTCAAAGAACTGGTAACACCTATTAACTTCCCACAGTCCCATTTCATAGCAAGCAATACATTAAAGACCCCACTGATGCAAACAGGGATGGGTCAGAAATCCTTCTGTTACTGAGCTTCCTCCCTCTGAAACACCATACCTACTGCTATCAGACTGTCCTCCTCTCCCAAAGCTTTCTCTCACAAAATGAAGGATCATCTGCTAAATCTTATTATAAGTCTAATTGATTATTCATGAGCTAAACTAGCTCACTGATTGGCTGCCATGCTGGTCTGAAATCTCTTAGAAATACCTGGCAGGGCAGTGACACTCAGACCATCGTGTGCTCTACACTAAAAGCAGCAGAGCCAAAACAAGAACTGTTTTCAGTGCTGCTGTCAACAAATAAAAACAAAAATGTGATTATTGCAATTAGACCTATAATTACAATAAAGACCTCATAGCCAGTCATTTTCTAGTGATAAATGACTGGCTTGGTGGGGTTGGCCCGAGGTGCCAACCTGTTGTTAATTACCAGGAAATGACTGGATGTTTGGACATTATTGCTTAAATACATGGGGCTCAATTCACAATGCAAGCTGCACTGAAGGCAGCTTGTGCCGACCGGTGGAGTGCCAGTGACCCTGTGCCCGATTCACTATTGGGTAGGGTCCCAGTGGCAAAGTGCATTTGGAAGGTGTGCCACAAGCCGTGGGATGGCTGTGCAGCAATAACACCATGGATAGCAGTCCCTGTTGGCTAGCGCTCCCCCCAGCCCTGATCCCCAGTACTATATTTATTTTTTTTGCAGTTACTGTTTTCTCCCCCGGAGTCCTCTGCCAGCATCTGATCCCCCCCCCATGTAGGCGCCGGGTATGAGACCCCCTCTGCATAACCCCACGACTTACCCTTCATGGCAGGGGGTGGGAGTGACTCAACCAACCGGTCTGGATCAGCGTTCAGTGAGGTGCCTTCCTGGGCCATCATGGAGGGGGATCATCGTCATTCACAGAGGACTCCACTTTTTCCTGTATTACTCTCCCACTTGAGGTGCGGCGTACAATGGTGCCAGTGGCAGCTCTGTGTACGCTCCCGTGCGCATCTTGCCAAGCACCTGCCGCACTCTCATCTACTTCCAGTGCTGACGTGCCACCTCCCAGCCTCCACTAGGTGGCAGGCAATCACCGAGCCCTGTAAATCCCCCTCCCCAGAGAAGAAGAGCAGTCCTGTGGACACTCGATCCTTCTCCTCCCTGCTAACCCCCAGCGCCCCATGTCCGTTCCCGAACATGGGTCACCAGCATGACATGAGGTAAGGCATCCAGCACATCAGCCCTCAGCTCCACCGGGCTGGCTAAGCCCAGTAATACATTTAAAGAAAAACAGCACATTCCAGGTGTAATGGCCCCCCACCCTAATTCCTGTTTGTGAATAAATAAAAGTCCCTGGTGGTCTAGCGGACTCCCTCAGCCCCAAACCCTGTGTATGACAACAGGCAATCCCCAACCAGCCCAAATCCCTGTGTACGACAATTAAATTCTGTCCCTGGCAGTCTAGTGGTCACCCTCACCCCAATGTCCCCACAACCCTTAAAGAAGACAGTTCATGGTGGTCTAGTGGTCCCCCCACCCCCCATCTGGCAAGCAGTGCCCCACCACCCCACTCCCCCATCCCATTCCAGAGCCGACACCCTGTACAGCCCTCCACTCACCACCACAGCCGGGTGCTGACTGAGCTGTCAGTGACCATACTGTATACAGTACACTGACTGACAGCTCAGTTGGTGTCCAGCCATGGCAGTGAGCAGAGGGATGTGCCAAGCACCAGATCTGGAATGGAATGGGGGGAGCAGGGTGGTGGGGTACTGCCAGCCAGGGTGGGGGGACCACTAGATCACCACAGGCTGTCATTTAAAGGGTAGTGGGGACATTGGGGATTGTGGCTAATGGGTGACCGCTAGACTACCAGGGACAGAATTTCATTGCCATACATGGGGATCAGGGCTGTGGGGAGGTGCTCATGTTCATACAAGGGGATCGGAGTGGGGGAACGCTTAATTTCATACACAGGGATAGGGCCTGGGGGGGTCCACCAGATCACCAGGAACTTTTATTTGTTCCTAAATGGGAAGCAGGGCTGGGGGGGTCCGCTGGACCACCAGGGATGTGGCTTTTTCTACCAAATGAATCAGGACTGGGGGGATGTGGCACATTGGCACAAGGTTCACAACCCTCCCAAAGGATTTCTAAGTACCCTTAGACCAGCCATGGCTGGTCTAACAGTACTTAGACCTTTGCCCACTGGGATGGTTTTGTAAATGCTGAATTGGGGATATGGCAGCCTGTGTCTGCTGCAAGCCTCCTTATGTCATGCCGAAGCCTATTTTGTGATGCAAGGCTGGCACAAGCCCCCCTTTGATGCATGCAGTCTGCATTTGCTGCAGGCTGCTTTTCTGAATAGCTCCCAGTGCATCTTCAGGAGCAAGGTGCCACTTGCGTCATTTATGTTTGACACAGACACCTTGCATCATTCTATGGGCTTTGTGAATCAGGCCCATGCTCTTGTTGTTTGTAGACTTCAACTCTTGCATTAAATTATGTCCAGTCTAATCACTATTGTATAACTTACTGTATGATCTACTGCACATAACGTTTGTGATCTACAGTCTGCATGCATATTAATGCACTTTGTAAAAATGCAAAACAGTGTCACTTTACTGTATCATATGTTATATTGTGTTTCTCCTTATTTCTTGCTACTGTACCATGTTCTTTAATATTATTTTGTTGTTTTATTTAATGCACCACAACTTCAAACTGAATTCAGTTGGACTGGCAGTATAGCCTAGAGGTAAGAGAAAGGAGCTGTGAAGGAGTATGGTACATTCAGCAGACCTGAATTTGATACCCATAACCTCCACCTGCATACTGTGTGACTCTGCACAAGTCACTTAACCCCCCCTTCCCCCCAGTGCTCCCACATTGCCCCTGAAAACAGGCCTTGTGCCTAATGGGTCTTATCGGTTACCAAATAAGTGAAAAAAAAACTATTTTGTGGAGTGGAAAAGGTTTAAGTTGGTGGTAAAGCATTTGTGATGTCCTGCTGCAAAAAAGGGTCAGCCTCTGGGTGGTACAATTAGGAACATTGTATCCACCAGGGCTTAATGACAGGTTTATATACATTCCACATGTACATAGTACGTAGTACTCTCAGTAGTAAGATGGTCATGACTTCCTTGTTCTCTCCTTTTTATTCCATAGACACATGGAAATGTTCTATGCCTGAGGAATTGCACTGTCTAATTTCCTTGAAATATTTATGAAGCAGAGCTAATGCTGCACATTATTTATTCAGTGCATTTATTAGCAAACTACATTAATTGATGGAGAGTTGTAATTGATCTGTGTCAACATGGGAGTAATAGTTCCCTGTTCTAAAAGCTGCTAAGCTTTTATCATGCATATTTTTAACTTGTTATTCACATTAATGTTATGTTTTTTGAGCCCTGTTAGCGTCACTTTAAGAGTGTCATATAAAAGTACTATGGCAGCCAGTATCTGGGTCTTCCTGATGAAGCTGCAACAGCGAAACTAGTCAGGCCTTTGTGTGGGTGCCCCACACCAATTACTTTCCTTTGGGCGATGTAACAAACTGTACATTTTGTTTTGCACATGAGCACTCAATAAACTGTATGTGCATCAACCTTGGTATGTCTAGTGTGGACTTCTTTTTGTTGTTTAATTGATGCTTCTTGCACAAGTGTTTTTTTTTTGTTAAAAAACAATTGTTTTCAAAACATTAATTATATTAAGCTGTTGCACCTCACAAAACAGGCCCTGGAACCTTGATTCATGAACCTGCTTTGTTGACTCACAAACCCATTTTTGTATCTGAAGAAGGATATCAGGCTGTTGCAGGGGGTGCAGTGTAGGGTGACAAAAATGATACAGGGTATGGGAGACAAACCCTAGGAGGAAAGATTGAGGCATCTGAGGTTGTACACCCTGGAGGAGAGAGGAGGGATTGAGGGGATGTGATTTAAATGTTCAAGTATCTGGAGGAGTTCAATAAATCTGGCACAGATTAACTATTTAGGCCAAGGAAGGGGACAGACACAAGTGGACATGGGTTAAGATTGGAGGAGGACAGATTTAGGAGAGAGATGAGGAGACATTATTTCATGGAATATTTCACGGAAAGGGTGGTGTTGAAATGGAATACCCTACCAGAGGAGGTGATATCATGCAGGACGGTGAGCGCTTTTAAAAGGGTATGGAAAGGGGGCAGTTTCTGGATAAGTAGTAATGAGGAATTGCCGGAGGGAAGAGAGAGGGAGGGGGGTGGGGCAGCTGCAATCTAGGAAAGCTAGCTGCGTACTCAAGCAGACTTGATAGACCATAAGGCCTGTTTCTGCTGGCAAATTTGTATGTATGTATGTATGTATGTATGTATGTATGTAAAAATTGTGCACATCAAAAACAAGAAAATCTGTTAGAATCTAGGTCTGAAACTTGTGTGGTCAACAGTCTAGGGTATAAGGTTGAGTCTGCAACTGTTTTATTGTGTTAAAACAAATAAATAGTTTTTAAAATATTAATAAAATTGTCAAATGCATGTCAAGAAAACAGACCCTGCTTTCATCACTTGTGAACCTGTTTTCACCACTTGCAAAACCACAGTTGTGAGTAGAGATGCAGCGAATTTAAATTTCACTGGCATGGGCACTTTGCAATGTCACTCCGCTACTCGGAGTGGCCAATGCAAAAGGCTCACTTCGCCTTGTAATTATTACTGCGTGTTGTCATTCTGCCTTAACGCGAAGTAAAGTGAAGTGACAATAATACTGGCAGCTCTTCACATACACAGTCACCGGAATTAATGTGCATCCCCAAAATGCTCATGTCTTGTGTCCAGAAAACTCCCCAGTGCTGATGGTGATGAAGTGAAATGAGAGCACAAGAAATGCAAAGTCTCCCAGAATTAATGATGCACTCAGACGTACAGTAGTCACACACAGTGACCAGAATTAATGTGCATCCCCAAAATGCTACTTTCTTGTGTCCATAAAATTCCCCAGTGCTGACAAAGTGAAATAACAGTGTAACAAGAAATGCGAAATCTCCAAGAATTAATGGGCGCACTCAGTCATGTGTGCAGTGGTCACACACAGTCACCAGAATTAATTTGCATCCCCAAAATGCTACTGTTTTGTGTCCAGAAAATTCCCCAGTGCTGATGAAGTGAAATGAGAGTGTAATAAGAAATGCAGTCTCCCAGAATTAATGGTGTACTGCAAATGCACAGACAGATTAAGATTGCACTGCGCACTCAAGAGATGTAGACACAAAGGCACAACAACATCTAACCAGAGCTTACAAGTCACAAATCCAAATCTGGAAAAGAATACTTTTTGCCAGTCTTGGGGGGAGGGTAGTGCACGGCAGTAACAGTCCATTACCAGTAAAGATACCACAAAGCAGTACACAAAAATCATGTAGGTGCAGTGGATAGCAGGTTCACACTGCTGCAATTACTCTGTGGCACAATAAAAGGTGTCTGATTTAATGGCACGCATCGCACACACTCACACACACTAAAAGTAATGTGTAGCAAATTGAAAACCTTTACTAATATAACCAAATGTTTTAAACAAACTGAAATGATACACTGCTGCACCACAATAATCAGCAAAAAAATGTCAAGAATTACTGAAAATATTACTGTGTGTACATTAACACAGTTATACAAGAAAAATATAACCAAAACAGAAAGACTGCCTTTTTTCTCCCAGTTAATCTACTACATCACAGATACACCCCTCCCCCAAAGCACACTTCACAGTACACAGACGGACTGTTCTAAATTAACATTCAAAATCCACACACAAACAATAAACACTCGATGATATGAGCACAGGAGGGTTTCCTGCAATTGATGTACTAAATTGTGAGCAAAAAAAATAGCTCAAAAAGGCTTTTTTAACAGCTTTTAGAGGATTTGAATCGCAGAGCTCTGCGAGAGGAAACTGTCTCCATCTTTCACTACTCACACATTACACAGAACTGAGGCTGTGCTGAACAATCTAGAGCCCATGTGACCAGCAATCCCATGAAGCACTGCAAAATTTGCCTTTGGAGCTCAAAAACAAGGTGAAGTGAGGCGAAGTACATTGATTTCAATGAACTTCACCTTAAAATTGGTGGAGAAGTGGTTTGGGGAAGGCAGAATAACGTGAAGTCATTGTTCTCAATGGACTTGTGTTTCCCATTATAATGCGAAGTACTCTGCTTCACATTGCAGAATACTTCAAGGATTCTGCATTACTCTGCGAATCACTTCACAGAGCAAATTTTGGCCATTTTGCCCACCACTAGTTGTGAGATACAACTTCACTTTTCTGATGGACATCTACAGTAATTGGCTTTGTATGACCATGTCTTTGAACAATGCAGTGGCTTCTCTGCACTGTTCATAGACATGGTTTGTGAACAACGCAGCAGAATGCCACAGGGCTCAGTATTGGGACCAGTCCTCTTCAATGTCTTTATAAGTGATACTGCAGAAGAACTGAAAGGGAAGGCTTTTTGCAGATGACACCAAAATCTGTAATAGGGTAGACACTGAGGAGGGGGTGGACAGAATGTGTATGGACCTTTGAAAACTCAAGGAGTAGTCAAGAGCATGGAAGTTGGGGTTCAGTACCAAAAAGTGCAAAATCGTGCATCTGAGGCATAGGAACCCTGAGATGAATACAGGACGGGGAAGGGGGAAGTACTGACAGTCACTAAGCAGGAAAGAGACCTTGGAGTTATATCTGAGTACCTTAAAGTGACAGGGCAGTGTGACAAAGCAGTGGGTAGGGTCAGTGGGATGCTGGAATGCATAGAGGGAGGTATCTCCAGCAGGAAGAAGGAGGTGGTGCTGGCCCTGTATGGCTCACTTGTGAGGCCCCACTTGAAGTACTGTGTCCAATTCTGGAGGCTCCATTTCAGAAAGAACACAAACAGGGTGGAGGCTGTCCAGAGAAAGGCAACTAAACTGGTGAAGGGGCTGCATTAAAAGCCCTACAAAGAGACAGAGAGATCTCAACATGTGTACAAAGAGAGGGGACATGATAGAGACCTACAAGTACCTCACAGGGGTGAACTGGGTGCAGGAGGGGAGACTCTTTCAAATGAGAAAGAGCACCAGGAGCAGAGGGTGTGCAGTTTAAAAGGGGGCAGTGTAAGAGGGATGTGAAGAAGTACTCTTTCACTGAACTGACTGCCAAAAGAATTGGTGGAGGCAGAAACAGAGGAGGGGAGGGCTTCAAGCATGCATGGAATAGAGAGTTGGCCAGACACCAGTTAGCATCTGCAGAGACTGACTAGGCAGGGACCATCTCGACAGACTGGGTGGGCCAAGCTGTCCTTTTCTGCCAACAAACTCTATGTTTCTGTTTCCCGAGTGTCCCGCAGTGCCGCTCATAAAGTGGGCAACAGGTTTGGCACGTTGTGCATCATGATGCAGCTGCTTTGTGAGTGGCCTGCAATGTCACTTTTGAAATCTGCGACAGATCTGGCACAAACTGTGCTGTGATGCACCTTCAACTGGTTTTGTATGGCCCACAGGACCACACACAAAGTAGGCTGCTTTGGCTATCCACCTGAAAAAGAAATAAAAGCAACTGCAAAAACTATGGTTATGTACACATTAGGGTTTCTGCTTAAAGTGACAAATGTAAGGAAATGTGATGTTAGGGTTTTTTGAACTGTCACTTCATCCACCCCCATGCACTATCCTTGTGAATGTGTCAGAAATAAATAACATACAGTGGCGTCCCCCAGGATGAAATCCACTTTTAAAGCACTCTGCAGTACACTGCAGCAGATCTACTGAATAAAGCAATGTAATTTTATTGCCAATTAGTCCCTTTTGCCATGCAGGAAACTGTGGCATTCACTTCATCCTGGCAGTGTCACAGTTTCCTGAATGACAAAAGGGACTAATTACCATTGAACATACATTGCTTTATACAGTAGGTCTGCTGCAGCATTCTGCAGAATGCTGCAAAATGCTGCAGAATTGAGTTTCATCACTGTAGAATGAGGAATACAGTTTCACTCTTTACTGAACACTGCACTCATTGGTGCTTCTTTGTGAGTGGCCCACAGGGCCCATATGAAGTTTGCTATAAGTTTGGTGCAATATGTGTGATGATGCATGTGCTTTGTTACTGGTATACACACGCACGCATGAGCACACACACACACATATTGATCCAGCATGGTGTCCTGTAGCCTTGTGTCTCACAACATACAAATGCTATTTTCATCATGGGGTGTAACTGGAATCTGGTTCCATGCTATTTATTTATGATGGTAAAACACACACTTGAAATATGTATTGTGCTTTGGCATTTAGTTCGATGGGGGCTCACAGCACGGTGCATGAGAAGTGGGAGAAGTTACAGTTCAAGAAACCCCAACATCCCATTTCCTTACTTTTGTTGTTAAGAAGAAACCCTAACTTGTACATTAACCTACAGTAGGAAAGCCTTTGCTCTTCCCTCCAGGACCCATGCATTTCCACTTGTTTTTACTGCCGAGTCTGGCCACACATCAGAAAAGTGTACCTACGATGAGCTTTCCCCAGGTGGGTGCATAAGTTCATTCTTGAGTCTCAGTCCAGTTTAGAACTGGAAGTAACATCTAAATATCAGCTTATAACAGCAGATGGCGCTGCTCCAATAGTTTTGATTTGATTTACTGTATGCCTGGGGAAAACTGAGGCAGTAACATTCAGATGTACAGGAGGATTGTGAACTGTTATTCCCAGTTTTTCTCAAGAATATAGAAAGAAAAAAATACAAGAGGCATTTTCAAAAGAAAGAGACACAATGTATGTCTCTGTCTGACCAATTGCATCTGTGCAGCCTTGCTGTTACTGTCAAAAAGTGTGTCCATTTGCAACAAAAAGTCATGATTTGTGGAAAAACACTGACACAGATGTGATTTGCATCATTTTCACTGGCAGTTGCATCTTTTTTGGACCTGGCATTCAGGCACAGTTAGACCCTCTAATAGAGGGTCTAATAGTTTGGAGAAAGGGCCATTTTAAAAATAGTGGTTGGCATCACCTTTAAAATAGGTTTATTGACCTGTAAGGCCCTACACAGGTTGGGTCCAGGATACTTGAAGGAACTCCTGCATCCCTACACCCCAAGTCGCTCTCTTAGATTGGCAGTGGAGGCCCTCCTGGAGGTCTCCAGAGCAAGACTGAAATCTTCCGGGGACCAGGCATTTGACGAGGCCACCTCCCGGTCCTTTTAACAGGTCTTTGGGGCCTGAGGAATATATCTCATTTAATACATAGCTTAGGATTTGATTCATTTTTAAGGGTTGTACCTTAATGAGTTTAATATTTACTGTGTTATTCGTGTTGTGTATTTTCCTGTGCTATTTGTCTTTTGTATTTTGTAAGGGTGCTTTGAGCCTACAGTGAAGGGCGCCTGAAATAAATAAACTCTACTGCTACTCTACTACAATTCATTGGCAGAGCCTTCTCATAATCCTGCCCATTAGCGGTATATGGAGCCTTTCATATGCACTGTATATTAAAGCATGTCACAAACCAGTGAGTTGGATAATCTGTCATGCACTCAGCAACATCCCACATATACATGCTATGCCTGTCAGGAATATTGGCCAGGAGATTACTTGTTCAAAAAGTGCCATAGATCTTTAAGGTAGGTTTTATGCTGTAGGGCTGGCTTGTGAAAAAGTAAAGGTTTAGCTGAAACTAATTTGTCATTCTCACATTTTACTGTCCATTATTGCTAACTATTGAAATACCAGTGTTTTAACAGGAAGCAGTATAGTGTAGTGGGTTAAGAGCACTGAGGTGCAAACCTGGAGACCTGGGTTTGAATCCCATCAGCCCCCACTTGCATACTGTGTGATCCTGAGCAAGTCATTTCACTTCCTTGTGCTCCCAGGTCATACCTGGAAACAAGCTCTGGCTTAGTGTGCCTTTCCTGGCCAAACAAATTCCCCTTTCCTTAACAAGCCATGTCTACCTCAAGTCTAGTGCTTTATTGCTAGGGCATGAAGTCAAGTCACAGTCCAGAATCTGTGACCACAGTTTGCTGCCATATTAATGATTGTTCTATAGCAAATGCAGTATCAGGCTGTCACTCCATGCCTGACTATTAGGAGCAGCTGGTGGAGAGGGAAACAGTGTGCGTTGAAAACACACGTAACTTCAGTGAGCTTTAGTGAGGATGCATTTATACAAAACAATACATTAAAGGCAACTGTACAGTTATTTAAATTTAGTGGGTCCTCTTCTCTGTCACAAGTGCTGGTGCAGTGTGATTCATGCAATCACTTACCACCAGCACTGCGCTTACTATAACGCCATCGAGCAGTGCTGAACTGCATCAGAGCAACCCCTTCTTGGGCACTTACAGAAATGATTGTGAGCAATTGAGGAAGAGGTCAGTGACCATCACAGTGTGAAGGTCCCCTTCACTTTGGCAGTAACCAGAGATAAGCTAACAAGACCTTAGTTTAGTGCCTAACCTGATGGACAGCCTCTTCAGCAGTGTAGCTTTCCCCTAGCACTGGGCTGCAGTGTCAGAGTTGTGGATGAGCCTTAAGTCCCTAGACCCATAACCTAATGTCCCAGGGGGAGGAATCACACTAGCAGTTATGTTCGTTCTGTGCTATTCACTTGCAGCTCTTTTGGCAATCCAAGAATTCAAAAAGTAACACATTTGAGGATATCAGTAATAATCCTATATCTCATTTGTCCTGTTTTTTTAAGGAGAAAGAACACTGTTTGAGACATCAAGTTGGTCTCGGCTTTGAGGACCAAGACAGCCCCAATATAAAACTTGCCTCCATCTACTTAGAGGGTCTATTTTACAAGCACCACTTTCAGCACTACCCCAAAGCCTTTAGAGCTGGCTTACCAGCAGTGAACTGCTGCAGCTCAGTTTCTAATATATGTAAATGGGATGTCAGAGATGTCTCTTGGCTAATCAAGAGTGCCATCTTGAGACATCTTTGAGTTCAGGAACTGCAAAGCGAAGCTGAGGAGTTCTGGAACTCAGAGATGTCTCGAGATGAGGCTGTTGATTAACCAAGAGGCATCTCAGACTAGCCATTCAATTTTTATCATGCATTTTTTTTTTTTACTACTCAATCACCATTTCTTCTGTTACAAAAAGTGTATGATTATTGGTTTTACTCACTCGAGATGTGGAACGGTTGGTGTGCTGTGACTTGCTAACAGTGTGAACTCTAACCCCAAGTGTGATTAACAGAAGCACGGCTCTCACAAGTGCATATGGCAGTGTAAAGCTGTATTTTGAGCTCAGAGTATTTTTATTTATTTTGTTGAATTACACATTCCCATTTGCCAAAAAACACAAGTTCCAAATATCACAGAGTGGCGTGATCAGCAGTATATGATTGGGAATGTCACTGTGCTCATGGACCAGCTCAGTACCACTTAAAATTTATAACATTTGTCTGATACTGTTTTTAAAGAGCGGATCTTCATTGGTAAATGCTGGCGACACTACCACTTCATTACTTGAGTGAATATTATTGCTGTTTAGGACTCAGACTTCAGGTGTGAAAATAATAAAAAAATCTAAAACATCGCTGTTGAAGTCTGATGGGGTAGTGCGCAAAGACCTCTTGGCAGTAAAAGAGATCTTCGCATGCTACCGCTGCTGCAAGTCATTCCCATGGGGAGAAAAAAAAAAGAAATGCTTTATAATAATTTTCACAGCAGCCATTTTTATGTTTGCCATGTGTACTTGTGCACAGCAAGCAAATATCTTCCTATGATAGTGGCTTTTGAGGGGTGTGATACTGTTCTTCCAATGCAGAGCAGTGTTTAATAGGCAAGTCTGTAGCAGACCAATTATCAGCCAGTCTAAATATGACAGAGTTTAAGTTTGGTGGGTGGAAACTGCATCTACTTCAAAACAAAAAGCTGACCCAATCATGAGTTTGGTGTCTCCTTTGATGTAGCTGCTCAGCATGCTGACCTCTCCTTATCAGACTGGCTTAGATATTCCAAGCATCCACAGACACCAGCTGCTAAAAGTAATGTGTGTATGTGTGGTGGTCTAGAGGTGCTCTGTGAAGTGCTCTACTCTAAAGGTGGTGAAAAGAGACGAGCGAGGCACCAAGATCCGAATTATGTGGATAGGATAACCGTTACCCAGACAAGGAGAGGCAGGAGTCAACCTAGTGCTTCAATGCCCGCAGGGCATTTATTTTGTACCAAGGGTAGATAGACATAGTCACAAGAGGGAGGAAGGGTTGCCCGAGAACAATAGGGCAATAAGCAGAGAAATACTTTATCTACAACTACTAAGATTATTACCACAAGAATAGACTACAGGCCTACTGCCACTCTTATTCTGAAATTATTCTACACTTCGATACTCTTAGATGAGGATCAGGTGACATAAGCCACTCAGAACTGTACTAGGGTAATTATCACCACACATTTCCATCAGAGTCTAGATATTACAAGAGTCCAGGGATCCAGCGTCTTCGTGTACACCGTCGTTCTTCGTTGGTAGCTACAAGGGAAACAAATCAGAACTGTAGAACCCTAATCACAATTCCCAGCAAAGACCTAGTTAAGGCCACTGGGGTGGTGAGAGGTTTGGTAAACAGACCATATGTTTCTTCGGCAAAAGCCCACTCTCTCCAAGGCTGCCGGAATGCAGAACCAGAGCAACTGGTTCCTGAGATAACACACTGAAAACAAAGGGTTCCTCGGCCAAAACCCACTTCCAGGGTTGCCAAGGATGAAGATAGATCAAGATCTGCGTGGCGATGAATCCGAAGGAGGACTACCACGACCTGACTGATGCTGCGGCACCCCAAGGGCCAGCTAAACTCAGAAGGAACTCTGACAGGACCAGGAACCATAAGAATCTGAAGAGATGATGGTTGACTCTGCAATCCTAGGATCAGGAACTAACACAAAAAACAAAGAAACGGCGGATGCGTCCCGTACTGGGCTTCGACGGACTCGACTTTCGGCAAACGACCAGGAGGGGCACAGACTAGGTTCTCCAGGATGAGCACACTCTTCTGTAGAGGGCAACCAACTTCGGGACGTCTGGAACAGGAACCATACAGAATGACACTGGCATGGCTGTCGTGATGCGTTTCAGCGGATGTACCTTCAAGCTTTGAAAACAAGAAACGGCGGGTACGACTTGTACGACTGGCGACAGACTCGACTTTGGAAGACGACACAGACAGACATGATGAGCTGATCTATGATCCCACAGGAGTGAAAAATGCTGAGAAGACGTCTTCTTCTGAGTAGAGACTGATTCTGAGTACGTGGTATTACAGACCACACTATGGGACTGCAGTGTGGTAGAAGATTGAGACTGTCTTCATACAGTATTAACCATATAACTGAAAATGCCCAGAGAACTGTGGAATGATACAATAATTTGCCAGAAGAGGGCAAATTATAACTTTAGGAGTAATTATTACTGATGAGGGCCAATATCCATTTGCTTAGAGCAATAGTTCAGGTACTTAGGGCAATAGTTCAGGTACTTAGGGCAATAGTTCAGGTACTTAGGGTAATAGTTATTGCATAAACAGTACAATTGTTACAGTAGCTTCACAGTATAGGCAAATTGAGCACTCTTAGATGAACCCCTGTTCCTAAATGTAGGGTCTTCCTGAATAGGATCTCTTCCTGGGCGTCATGGCTACGGAATCCTCCCTATAGTACCACTAGGCTGGCTTGCCCTATTACTCTAGGCTGGGACCTCCCTTTAGTACCACTAGGCTGGCTTGCCCTATTACGCTAGGCCAGGGCCTCCCCTTTAGTACCACTAGACTGGCTTGCCCTATTACGCTAGGCCGGGGCCTCCCTTTAGTACCACTAGGCTGGCTTGCCCTATTACGTTAGGCTGGGATCTCCCTTTAGTACCAAGCTTTACCTTGGGCCTAATGCCCTACGTTTACCTCGGGCCTGACGTCCTACCAAGACTTGAATTGGGCCTGGTGCCCCACTTCCTATTGGGCCTGGTGCCCCACTTTCTATTGGGCCTGGTACCCCACCTTAAATTGGGCCTGGTGCCCCACTTCCAATTGGGCCTGGTGCCCCACTTTCTATTGGGCCTGGTGCCCCACCTTAAATTGGGCCTGGTGCCCCTCCCTTGAATTGGGCCTGGTGCCCCACTCCCAATTGGGCCTGGTGCCCACCTTGAATTGGGCCTGGATTGCCCCTTTAAGTGCTCCGAGTGGCAGGCCCCCTTTAAATCTCCAGCTCTCTAAGAGCTGCTGCAATTCAGTACTTGAGACCCCGCCTGAGTCCCACCCCCGAAATGAATATTTAGCAGGCCGTTGTACAGGCCTAAATGGATGGCCCCTCCTACGGGTGTCGCATTGCCCCGCCTCCCCTCCGCCACTAAATTTTGGGTCCTAACGACCCGCTTCCCCTTACGGTGCTCAGCCGGTCTTGTCAGTGCCTTGGGTGCACTCCACAAAACAAAGTCTCCCTTTTGAACAGGCGGACAGCACGCTTCTAGTGCCGCCGCCGACTCACCACTCCGCCGTCCTCTGGATGGGTTGCTGAGCTGTAGGGAGGCGGAAGGGATGCTGGCAGTGGGAGGGAAATGTGTAGGCAGATGGGGGGACAAACAGGGGGCCTCAGATGGCCGACGGGCGAGCGGCGATGCGGCTGGCAAGGCTGCCGACAGGGGGACCGAAAATTAACTATAAAAACACAAGGGGGAGGGGTCAAAACAAGAAATCGACGGGGCTACACAGCCCAAACCGTGGCAAACGGCCGGTCGCTTTCTTCTGGTGCCCTGATGGCACCGTGGACCACAATGGGGCTACTGATGACTCTTCACTGGCTGGAGCCAGAGCAGGCACACAGACTGGCCCTCGGCGAACAGGTTCAACCACCAGGTAAGTTCTACAGGTTCCCCTTAACCATCTGCGTCCTCCCTGCTCCACAGCCTTCAGGAACTACCCAGATAAAAAAACTGTTAACTTTTCAAAAACAAACCCTCAGGTTCTGGAGTGTTTGGACTGGAATGCTGTGCATAAGCAGCTCAGCACAGCATTCCATCCAAGCCATTGTGACATATATTGCTATTAAATCTGCTTTTTTGACCATACTGTAAAGTGCACAGGGCACTTTTCTGCATTATTTTACAGTTTCCCATTATAAGGAGGCAAATCTTTATTTTCAGGGGCCCCTTATCGTAGTACCCTGCTGCCTACACCTACAGCAGGTACTCTGAGCACCTGTAAACCCCTAATTTATTTATTGATTTTAGGTTTTCTGGGATGCCCCAACTTTGGGGCATTACATATGTGTGTATGTTTGTCTTTCTTTTTCTCTTTATCCTCTCTCTCTCTCTCTCTCTTAATTTTGGCAAATGGTATTTACTCACTGGTAAAGGTGATTATCCCTGCAAACTTTGTTTTTACATGCCTCAGTAACATCCATGTTATATGTTTATATTTGTAACAGCATTTATGTACTTCAGGTTGTAGCTAGTAGCATGTAGCATCCCTTTATTTTATAGTTGCTGCAGTATAAACCAGAAACTGAGCTAGTTTTGTGTTTGCAATGGTCTCATATCTCTCTGTTCCAGCTCTGACTGGTGCTGGAATAAGTTAGTGTGTGTTTTTTTACACTGGAGGTTTAAAGTGGACTGTCCATTTGCACTTTTTCGTCTTTAAAACATATCATGCTGTTAGATTTTCTTTTGGGTGTAATTGTCCCACTTATGTGGGAGGCATAAAATATCTCTGGTTGCTACCTGACGTGGTACTCGTGTACCTATATTATGACTACTGTGATTTACCTATTACCAAGCGTGTACCACCAGTGAATGCCTGTAACACTAGTTGCTTTTTTAATCTAAGCATTATGTACTGTACTGTTTTGTTTGCTGTGATGTATTGCTCTCTTGACGAGGTGCCTTTGTAAATGAGTCTATGACTCAAAGGTCTGTAAACCGATGATCTAATAAATAAATAAATAAACATATAAAATGGACCTATTGGCTCCCTTATGTCATTAAAATCCTACATAGTAATAGTCAAAAATATTTTTAAGTAGCCCTGATGGCTTGTACCAGAAAAGGTAATATTTCAGTAAGTACATCAGCTGGCCAGCAGAAATGTCTGAGGGGCTAATGGATTTTCCAAGTCACTAGCCCTGCTGGCTAGTGGCTGCAAAACTTAAAGAGCTAGTGGAGCCAAAGCAGACAAACAAGAAAATGATACAACTTTTAAGAAGGAGTCAGTCATAACATTTCATTTCTGAATCCTTTTTCTTTTTCCTTTTGCTCATTAGAAAATCTTCTATGTGATAATATTTTGCTGGATGTGTGGAACAGCTCTTAGCCTGTCAGCTGATTTATCTATCTGTATCACCCCTCCCCGCTACGTTATCAGCATTTGACATCACAACTGAATGACCTGTCAGTCACTGAATGGCTGTTCCTAAGCAACAGTGATGTCACAGTCAGTGAGGTAACAATACTGATGATGTAGTAGGGGGCAGTAGAGATAGGTATGTCAGCTGCCAGGCTAAGAGCTGTTCCACATATCACACTTAACACCAGGTAAACAATCTTCTAATTAAACAAAGGGGAAATGAAAAGTACCTCAGGTATAAAAGGTAATGGCTGGTTACTTTTAAAATCTAATATTAGTTTTAGGCAGTACACTAACTCTTTAATTTCAACCCCTGCACGGATCAGCTTGAGATGGGATTTCTCTTTTTTATTCTATGTATTCTCCCCTGTCAGTTTCATTGCCACCTGGTCCCCAGATACATCAGTCCTCCACACCACTTGATGGGAGACAGCTGTAACCTGTACAGTGGGGCCCCTTATGGGGATCATGACAGGTAGCAGACAGAATATACATGTGTATACAGAGAACAGTGTACTCCAAATCCTTGTCATGTTGGCTGTGCTGTCCATTTCTGTGCCATCATCTTGGTGACCACATGTCATGATACAGGAATCAGTATGACAAGTTGATGTTTTGTTGTTAACCTGTTGTCGACAGGGTGCATAAGGTATGCACAATGATGTTGTATGTTTGTTGTTTTTTTTTGTTCCTGTTAATTTTTTTAATTCTCCCATACCAGACAGCCCTGACATACAATGGCACCTACCTGCCATTCAGTGTTCACCCAGGTTCCCCACCTCCATCGGGGCAGTCATGTTTCCCCAGCTCCCATCGGACTAAACAGAAGCTTGTGGAATTAGGGTGAGACTGTAGCAAAAAAAAAAAAAATTGTGAAAACAGCAATTTCATAAGGACATGATGATGGTTCTATGTCATAAGGGCGATTGCTGAAAGGCGATCATCCTTATGGTGAGTGTACATGCTCCTTCTCCCATTAATTCGTCTTGTGACTGTATGCACCGTCTTCGGATTCATGGCTTTTGGAGTATGATGGAGCAGCTATAAATTTTTTTTGGATTGTCAGTGTGACATTTGATCTCCGCTGGATCTTTTACCCCCACTCTGTGAGGGACAGTGTGTTTGGGCAGTGAGAGTGCCTTAACATTTTTGTTTGTTTGGAGCCTGCTTAATTTTAATTTCATTACTGCTGGCAGTGAGAGTACCAAATACTGGATAAAAGACCGTTTATATCTTTGCTTCTGAGTATTTTTTATAGTCCTGCTCGTAGTGAGAGGATCATCGGGACTTGGTCTATTTATTTTCTTTCATACATTTTTTTTTATTTTATTATTTTGTTTTTATTTTATAAATATTATGTTTATGTCTGTTTAGTATAATTTTCTCCTCCTCAGAGACGTCAGAGGGTTTTTGGGGTGGGGAAGTCTCTTATTTATGTTTGATGTTTGTTTATTTTTGGGTTAGGATTTTTGAATTATTTATGTAAGTGAGAAAGGTATGATTTGGGTGGGTTTTTGGCTTAAAGTCCTATTGAGTATATTGTAATTTATGGCAGTTACTTATAAGAAAATTAGGACCTTATTGTGGTGTTTGGTTCTAGCTGTAGTTTGCTTGTGGTATGTGCCTGTTAGTTTCCCCGGTTGTGCGTTATTCATCCTCCTCTCTCCGTGCCCTCCACCCATTCCCCCCCCCCGCTCATTTTCCAGCTACCAGTGTTGTTGGGTGCTTGGCATTGCACATAGGAGGGAAGGGGGCGCGGACATTGGAGGGAGAAGGAAAGGTCCTCTCATATAGGGTTGGTTAGGTCCAGAAGACACCCTGAGGTGAAATGGAGCCTGGAACGTGGTGATCCATGTCTAGTCCCCATACCCAAGGGCAACATCTCTTTTGATGGGCAAGTGGCCGGGATGGTCCAGGAACCCCAGCCAACATGGGCGGTGTTATGCAATGCCAGATCTGTTAAGAACAAGTCTGTTGTTATTGCCGACTTTGTTGGAACAACAGATCTGGCTAACATCACCAAGACCTGGCTGGATGAAAATATTGGCCCCATTTTAGAGGCAGCAATTCCAGTCGGGTACTCAATGATACACCGCCCAAGATTGGACTGCGGGGGTGTGTGTGTGGTCGTGGTCTGTTTTAAGACTGAGTTGGGCCTCATGGGTGTACCAGTAGAGGAAGCCGAATCCTTTGAGTGTACTGTGGTAGCTGGTGTGGGCTGCAGGATAGCTCTCGTCTATTGTCCATCTGGGGACAAAAAGCAATTCCTACAGGAAGTGACAGACTTTGCCACCGACATGGCATTCGAGTCACCCAGACTGATGGTTCTGGGTGACTTCAGTGCCTGGGTTGACAATGAACTCTCGCCTTTTGGTCAACACTTCCTCCAGCTGATGACATCGCTGGGCTTCACACAGATTGTTTCTTCAGCTACCCATAATCATGGTCACTCTCTGAATCTGGTTTTCCTCCTGGGGATTGAGGACTTTGATTTGGGGGTGGAACCTGTCAGTTGGTCTGATCACTACACCGTGAGGTTAAACTTTTGTTCCCCGCCTTTGTAGGTCTGCCCCTGTGGAGATGGTCAGTTACCACCCTTTACGGGATGTGTGCCCTGAAGACCTGGTGGCAGTGATTGACCCCTCAGAGTTTCCTGTTGCTAGCTCGAGTCCATAGTCGATGGTTCTGGCCTATAATCAGGTCATTTCCTCGGCTCTAGACTAACGAACATACGAACATGCAAAATTTGCCAGCAGATAAAGGCCTAGAGGTCTATCAAGTCTGCTTGAATGTGCAGCTAGCACCCCTTATTCTGCAGCTGCCCTTCCCTTCCACCCTTCCCCTTCATTAACCCTCCCCCTTGTGCTGTCCCATCCTCATTTGAAGCAGTCCACTGTTCTACTGCATACCACTTCAGCAGGTAACGCATTCCACCCAGCCACCACCCTCTCTGTAAAAAAGTGTCTCCTCATCTACCTCCTGAACCTTCCTTGCTTCAGTCTCATATCATGGCCCCTGGTGGCCCTCCCCTCCCTTACTTTGAACAGCCCCTCTGTACCCTTCTTATTTATTCCTTTCATGTATTTAAAGGTTTCAATCATGTCACCCCTGTCTCTCCTCTCCTCCAGTGAGTACATGTTCAGCTCCTTCAACCTCCTCTCGTATGATAAGTCCCCCAGCCCCTTGATCATCTTTGTCGCTCTGCGCTGCACCCCTTCCAGTAACTTAATGTCCCTCTTCAGACATGGACGCCAGTACTGCACGCAGTACTCCAGGTGTGGTCTAACTAATGATCTATACAGTGGCAGAATCACCTCCTCCCTCCTCGAGGATATACCCCTTGCAATACAACCCAGCATTTTGTTGGCCTTTGCAGCTGCCTTCCTACATTGTGCCGAGTTGTTCATTGGCCCTGTAATGAGCACACCTAGATCCTTCTCCTCCTCTGTCTGGGCTAGCAGCACTCCCCCTAGCTGGTAACTCCTCCTTGGGTTCTTCATCCCAAAATGCAGCACCTTGCACTTTTTGTCATTAAAGCCCAGTTGCCAGGTGTCTGACTAGGTTTCAAGCTTTGCCAGATCATCCTGCAACCCCTGTCATCCCCCTAGGTCATCCACCACTGCGCCTACCTTGGTATCATCAGCAAACAGACTGATTTTGCTCTTGATGTCCCATGATATGTCTGCAATGAATATCCCAAACAACATTGGTCCCAACACTGGAGCCCTGTGGACACTGCTCGTCACTGCCCTTGGGTGTGAGGCTCCCCACCCACCACCACCCTCTGTTGCCTTCCTGCAGCCAGTTTCCTACCCATCTCACCAGCTTTGCACCCGCCCCTGTGCCTACTAACTTCCTTCCCAGCCTTCCATGTGGCACTGAGTTGAATGCCTTACTGAAGTCCAGATACAGGACATCCACTGCATGGCCCCTGTCCAGTTGCCTAGTTACCCAGTCATAGAACTCGACCAGGTTGGTTTGGCAGGATCTGCCACGTATGAAGCCATGCTGTCTGCTGTCCTGTAGTCCTTTGGCCTCTAGGAGGGCCACCAGCCTCTCCTTCAGGATAGTTTCCATTAACTTACCCACGATGGATGTGAGGCTCACTGGTCTGTAGTTTCCCAGTTCATCCTTGGGGCCACTCTTGTGGAGGGGCACCACATGAGCCATCCTCCAGTCCTGAGGTACACACCCCGAATGTAGTGAGGCATTAAATAGGTCTGCCAAAGGTCCTGCAAGGACCTCTGCCAGCTCCTTCAGTACCCTGGGGTGGATGCCATCTGGGCCTGGCGCCTTGTCCACCCTCAGTGCCTTCAAACCCTCTCGAACTCTGCTCTCCATGATTTCCCCCATCTGTCACCACTTCCCCCCCTGCTTCTGCCATTTCTCCCACCTTGGGTGTCACCCCCCTCTTCTCTTTAGTAAATACTGAGCAGAAGTACTCATTTAGTGCTTCCGCCTTATCGAACCCTGCTTCCACCCAACCCCACTCCTTCCTAATCCTTACTATGTGGTCCTTACAGCTCCTTTTTTCCCTGATGTACTTAAAGAAGTCCTTCTCCCCCTTCTTAATGCCTTGTGCCAGTCTGAGTTCCGTAGATGCTTTGGCTCCCCTTACTGCCCTTGTCACCTCCTTTGATTCTGTCAAGTACTCCTCCCTGTCCTCCCCCCCCTCCCTGTTTTCTTGTACTTCCTAAAGGCAGCTCTTTTCCTCCTTACCTTTTCCCATGACCTCCTTGCTCAACTAGATCGGTTTCTTAGCCCTAGCCTTCTTGCTCTGGGCTTTGCAGCAGGTTTTGGTTGCCTCCACTATCCCCAGCTTTATGAGCTCCCACCTCTGGTTAGTGTCCATACTAGACTGAATTCTAGCCAGGTACCCTTTTACCACTTCCCCCTTGATAGCTTCTGTCCGTGTTCATCCCCTCCCACTCCGCCCTTGGGCCCCTTGGTTTGATGGGTCCTCGAGGGAGTTACGGCGTGTGGGATGAAAGTTAGAACATCACTGGCAGAAATCTGCTCTGGAGGTTGACCGCCTTAGTTTGGCAGAGCATTACCAACTCTACCAATCAGTGATCTCCCGTAAGAAGGCAGAGTTCATGTCCAGGGAGAATGCTGTCACTCAGAATCAACCAGTCCAGCTCTTCGGAACTGTGGACAGGTTGTGCAACCCAGCCTGTCTGCAGCTCTGTTGAGCTTTTTCACTAAAAGAGTGTGATGAGACTGCTCAATTCTTTGCGAATAAGGTGGCTGACATCAGATCAGAGATCTGCTTGACCAGCTCTATGGGGGATGCTGTTAGTCAGCGTTTGATCACGATACCTTGTTCTTCCTGGAGTACCTTTGACCTGCTGGAGTTCGAGGATATTATGCGGATTGTCCAGGGGATGTGCCCTATGTGCTGTAGTTTAGATCTGGGCCCAACTTCCCTGATTTTGGGTTGTTATGAGATCATTGGCCCATTTCTGGCTCAAATTATCTGGTGCTCCTTGGGATCGGGTAAGTTTCCAAGCACCCTGAAGGAGGCGGTGGTGACACCCCTTCTGAAGAAAGCTTAATTTGACCCAGATATTTTTGCTAACTACAGACTGATCTCAAACCTTCCCTTTATAGGAAAGGTTATAGAGAAAGTGGTGGCAACCCAGCTGGAGAACCATTTGACCATCCATAATATCTACGAACCTCTCCTGTTGGATTTTCATAAGCGGCACAGTACTGAGACTGCTCTGGTTCTGGTGCTCAATGATCTCCTGATGGCGAGAGATCGGAGAAACCATTACACTCTAGTACTCCTTGATCTCTATTCAGCGTTTGACACTGTAGACCATAGGATTTTGCTCGAGCCCCTGAGGTCCATCTGTGGCTTGTCAAGTACAGTGCTCAGATGGTTTATATCATTCCTATCTGGTAGAATGCAGGGAGTTGTATCGGGAATTTTTTCTTCTGACCCTTTCTCTCTGCCTTGTGGGGTTCCTCATGGCTCAATGCCATCCCCCTTGTTGTTTGCAGTGTATATGCTACCCCTTGGAGACATTGTAAGATGGTATGGGCTAAGGTTTCACTGCTATGCTGATGATACCCAGCTCTACCTGTCTTTTGCTCCCGACCAGGTTAGTGCTCTCTCAGTATTTAATAACTGCCTCGCTGAAATCCATGACTGGATGAATTTGAGCCGGTTAAAGTTGAACGCAGGAAAGATTGAGGTTATGATTGTGGACCCGGGCCACAGGGTAGAGGGGTTGAGGGCTGATCAGCCCTCTGGTTTATTTCTGGGGGGCGCTCAGATCCGTACCTCAGAACGGGTGCATAACCTGGGAGTGGTACTTGATGACGGGCTAACCTTTCATTGTCAGGTGTCAGCAGTCATCAAGTCAGCCTTTTACCATCTTAGGAACATTTCCAGGGTGAAACACCTCATTCCGTCTAGCGATTTGCCTGTGTTGGTCCATGTCTTTGTGACCTCCCACCTTGACTACTGCAACTCCCTTTACTTAGGGCTTCCTGGGGTTGATGTCCACCACTTGCAGCTAGTGCAGAACGCTGCAGCTCGATTGTTGGCTGGGGTGTCTAGAAGGTCACACATTACCCCTGTGTTGCGCGATCTGCACGACTGTCGATTCAGTGGCGGAGCACCTTTAAGGTAGGTCTATTGACCTACAAAGCCCTACATGGACTTGGTCCCGAATACTTGAAAGAGCTTCTGATTCCTTACAACGCTGTGCAACAGCTCCGTTCGGCTGGCGAGGGGTTGCTGGAGGTTCCGAGAGTTACCTTGAAATCTTCTGGGGCCCATGCTTTTATGTTTATGGCCCCAACCCTCTGGAATTCTCTGCCCTGTCAGCTTCGGGAATGTATGACTGTGAGGAGCTTTAAGCAGGAACTTAAGACCTACCTGTGGAGACAAGCATTTTATGAACTGATATTATGATTTTAATGGTTTATTTTAATTCTGTTTCTCTGGGATTGTATTGTTAAGATTGTACAGTGCCTTGATACCTGAAAGGCACTAATAAATAAAGTTTTATTATTATTATTTTATTATTACATCACTGAAATTCAATTTTGGTGATGTACAACTGCAGTGACTGAGAAAACGGCACAAGGAATAGTAATTTTACTTTTTACAGCCCCCTTACACCCCTACTATTAGATTCTCAACTCCAGGGGTGTTGGGGGAAATGCAACAGTGAAAAAAAAAATTCACCTACTCGGGCAGGGTGCAACAAAACATACCTGTGCCCAGACCTGAACCCAGCATCCCAGCCACCCCAGGCCAACACCCACCCCACCACGCCACTGAGCTAGCTCAGCAGATGACTGTGGCACCACCCCTCACAAACCCTCCCACCCCTTGCTCGGCATGCTCACCCCCCCACGTGTGTGTGTGTGTACATGTAGTGACTTCCCGTCGCCATTTGCAAACCCTCACCATCCGGTCGCCCTCCCTACTCCCTCGCCATCTGGGTATGCGCTGCAAGTGGGTTGCCATTTCAGTAGGTGCCCACTTGCAATGTGCCCAGATCACAGGATACCAGACATGACAGATGCATGTCACTTTTGGTGCATCACATGTTATATATACTCTTTGTGGCTGTTGGTTTTGCTTCTGAGTGTACTTTAACAGCATGCTTACTTCTTTTCCATTACCTCTTTTTAGTTTATATTGGGGATCCTGCAATCACTATGCTATCATGGACAGAGCACTAGAATGTTTATGCTGCCATAAGGTGAATACTGTATTAGCCAAATTTACATATGAACATTTGAAACCACCAGCAGAAAAAGGCTGTAATGGTCTATTGAGTCTGCTTGAGTGTGCAGCTCAGTTACTTCCTTGGAGCTGCCCCCCTCTTCAACTCCACCTGGAGTTATCTCTCACCTTCCGATTCCCATCTGCTAACCCCTTCCCAGAAGAGCTCCCTTCAGTCCTAATCCTCTTCATCACCCTATCCCACCCCCTCTTAAAACTGGCCACTGTCTTTGCTGCCACTACCTCCTCCTGTTGCTGATTCCACTGCTTCACCACCCTTTCAGTGAAAAAGTGCCTCATTTCCTTCTTCAATCTACCCTCCACCAATTTAAGGTTATATCCCCTTGTTGTACCTTCCTTTATTAAGTTAAAGATGCCCTCCATACCAACCCTGTTTATGCCCTTAAGATACCTGAAAGTTTCAATCATATTCCCCCTCACCCTTCTGTCCTCCAGGGTGTACATGTTCAGTTACCTCAGCCTCTCCTCATATGTTTGTTTTACATACAAATCACCCTGGGTCAAGGAAAGAAACTTACCATAGGCTGTGCCTAACTCCCCCCAATCCCCAATCCATCTCTCTCCCCTCCCTTATTTCGTCTTGGTCTAGCCTCCCCCCCCACATGACTGGGTGTTATGTGGTGATTTCAATATCAGCTGGTTGGGATCATGAGCTGGTTCCACTCACACCTCTGTATCTGAAGCACTCATATATCTCAATTAATAACTGAACCCACTAGGCTCAATATTAAATCTGGCAATCATTCCCTTTTAGATTGGGTCCTTACCACTAGCCGGCTGGGGGAGAATAAATAGAATTAAAAAAAATTCCATCTCAGGCTGATCTGTGCAGGGATCAGATTAAGTTTTGTAGCTAGTAGCCAGCAGGGTAGTGACTTGCAAAATCCACTAGCCTCACAAACTTTTCTACTGGCCCAGCTGATTAACTTATTGAAATATTACCTTTTCCAGTACAAGCCCTCCTGGCTACTAAGAAAGATTTTTGACTATCCCAAAAGAAAATCTAACAGCATTTGGCTAGTGGACTGGTGCCAGTTTTGACCCTGTCCATGAACATCCACATGTGGTCACACACAGTTGACAGTACAGGAACGGACAGCCAGGACCACCCTCTCAGTACATACACACAAACACACACACACCATGGCAAATATCCGGCATTGATAAATGCTTGTTATGGAGATGGGATTATAACTAGGCTCCAATGAGCTGACCACTTGATCCCTTCCCCTTCTTGGTGTGAGCGTCCCACCTGTGTGCTCCAATGTTTTGTGACAGAAGGTTTGGAGAGTGAGGAGGTACACTCTATAGAAGTCAGTAGGGGTTCTTTCTTATAGAAACATAGACTTTGACGGCAGATAAGGACCGCTTGGCCCATCTAGTCTGCCCATTTCCCTACCTACAGGATAGGCCGCAGATCCTAGTTAACCAACAGCCTATTTCTTCCTACCCCCCACAAGAATTGCCTTATGTCTGTCCCATGCATTCTTGAATTCTCCCACAGTTTTAGACCCCACAACCTCCTCAGGAAGGCTGTTCCATGCATCCACTACCCTCTCTGTGAAATAATACTTCCTCACATTGCCCTGAACCGCCCCATCTTTAAATTGTGTCCCTTGTTCTTGCACGTCTCTTTTCTGAAAGATGCTACCCTCTTGGACTTTGTTGATTCCACTGAGGTACTTAAAAGTTTCTATCATGTCCCCTCTCCTTTCTTTCCTCAAGGGTATACATATTAAGCTCCTTTAGTCTCTCCTCATACGGCTTCTCTTGCAGACCCTGCACCATTTTAGTTGCCCTCCTCTGGACTGCCTCTATCCTGTCTATGTCCTTGCGGAGATGGGGTCTCCAGAACTGGAAGCAGTACTCCAGATGGGGTCTCACCAACTGTCTGTACAGAGGGATAACAACTTCCTGTTTTCTGCTGCTGATGCCTCTCCCTATGCATCCCAGTATACCCCCAGCCCTCCCTACTGCCTTCTCACATTGCTTGCTAACCTTAAGGTCATCTGATATGATTACCCCCAGGTCCCTTTCCTTTTTTGTTGTTGTTACTACCTCCCTCCCATTGTGTATTCTTCCCCTGGGCTCTTGTTTCCCAGGTGCATTATTTTGCACTTCTTTGCAGTGAATCCTAGCTGCCATACTTCTGACCATTCCTCCAACCTTGCCAAGTCCCTTCTCATCCTTTCCACACCTCCTTGTGTATCAACCCTGTTGCAAATCTTTATGTCATCTGCAAAGAGGCATTCTTTTCCTTCCAGTCCCTCTGCAATGTCACTTATGAAGACATTAAAAAGGACTGGACCCAATACTGAACCCTACGGTACCCCACTAGTAACCCCTCCTTCTTCAGAGTGGACTCCATTTACAATTACCTTCTGTGTCCTATTGTCCAGCCAATGTTTTACCCAGGCTACCACCCTGGGACTCACTCCCAGGCTGGTTAATTTGACTATTAATCTTTTGTGTGGGACTGTGTCAGATGCCTTGCTAAAGTCTACATAGGCCATGTCCACAGCCCCTCCCTGGTCTACTACTTTGGTTACCCAGTCAAAGAAATCTATTAGATTTGTCTGACATGACCTTCCCACTGTGAACCCATGCTGCCTTGGGTCCTGTGCCCCACTGGCCTCTAGGTACTCAACTATTCTTTCCTTCCGAAGTGACTCCATCACTTTCCCTACCACAGAGGTCAAACTGACAGGTCTGAAGTTTCCTGCCTCTGTCTTGGTCCCACTTTTGTGAAGGGGAATCACATCCGCCTTCCTCCAGCCCTCGGGTACCACACCATCCTCCCATGATTTATTAAAAAGTGTAGCCAGTGGTTTCACTAGTCTCCCCTTAATTCTTTTAGAATTCTGGGTGAATTCCATCAGGCCCATTGCTTTGTCCATCTTCAGTTTTAGGAGTTCTTGCAGAACCCTTTCTTCTGTGAAAGGACTGGGATCGACCCCCTATCAAGAGTGCTTCTGTTAATTGATTAGGCACTTCCTCCTCTTTGTGAATACTGAGCAGAAATATTTGTTCAGTTTCCCTGCTTTTCACTGTCCCCTCTGCCCACCCAATTGCCATTCTATTCAGCCTCACTATCCCTCCCTTTGTCTTTTCTACGCTGCTGATGTACCTATAAAAGGTTTTATCCCCCTTCTTAACCGAGTTGGCTATCTTTTCCTCAGTTTGGGCCTTTGCTATTCTGACTTCCCTCCCTGCTTCCTTCTGCCTTAACTGGTACAGCTGTCTGTCCTGCTCCTTCTGAGTTTCCTTTTACTTCCGGAATGCTATCTTTTTCTTCCTGACTTTCACTGCCACCTCTTTCGAGAACCATAGTGGCTTTTCTTTCATTTTGATTTGTTTATTTGCTTCACACAAAGGCCTGTTGCCTCTTGATGAGTTTCTTTTTCATTTTAAAGGTCCATTATTGGTCAAATCAAAGTCACATTTTAACTAAAAAGAGCCTAAACAGACCTCTAAAATATAAAAACAATTATTATAAACACACTCCTATAGACTTCTGTGGAGCTCCCCTCTCCCCCACCGCATTCTACTAACTATACCATCACAAAATATTGGAGCATGGGGACAAGGTGCTCACACCATGAATGGACTGGGATTGGGACAGGATGGCCTCAGAGCTAAATTACAATCCCTTCTCTTTGTAAGTGGCTGCTGTGGAAAATGTTAGAAATTTGACTATTTTATTTATTTATTTTTTATTTATTTATTGAACTGTTTCACCAGGAAAGGCTCACGGAGCAACAAGATGCTCATCCCACGGTGTGACCTGGGTGGGTGGGGGGTGTTACAGAGGAGAGCAGGTGAATACATTGATACATGGAATTGAGTTACACCTTGGAACATGAAGTAAGAGTAACATTACATACATTGCAACATGGAATTTGAGTTACACATTGGTACATGGAGTGAGAGTAACATTGTACAAGGATTTACAATGACATAGGGTAAAGTGGGTTACATACAGGGGGGTAGCTACATCAAAAAAATGATACAACATGGATTAGGTTTACACAATACTATTTTGTCAGCCATGGTAGAACATGGAATTAGGTTACGACCTGGATTATGTTTACACAATATAATGTTGACAGCCACTAATCTACGGGTAACACGTTAGACAGAGAGACAAGTCTAGAAGTGCAGGAGGGGGTAAGTGTGGAAGTTGGTGGATATATGCCAGCATTTATAGCCATAGCTAAAGCCACTGGTCAGACCGCATGGGATCTGGGAGGGGCCAGTAGGAGGGTAAGAAGTAAGATGTGGGGGAAAGGGAGGTTGGGCAAGTGGAGTGGGGAGGAGGAGGTCAAATAAATGAACAATTTGCCACACAGAAGTTTGTCTAGGCAGAGGATAGGGAATACCTAGAGGAGGAGTGACAGATTTGGAGCTTCGGGAGATGGTAGGAGAAGGCCGATTGGTCTGCAGTGGTCTGACGGTGAGGGATTACCAACAGCCAGGAGTCTGTAGACCTAAGGGCATTAGAGGAGGTTGGAGAAGATGATAGAGAGGAGGCGAGGTAGGGTGGAAGGGACCCGAGCCAGAGGTTAGAAGCAAATTTAGCACTATGGAGTAGGCACTGGCTCACTGGCTGTCAAGGAAGGGGAAGGACAGCAAATGGTAAAGCTCACAGTGGTGGGAGCGAGGGGGGGCATCGAGGGCAAAATGACAGAAAGCATTGAAGAGGGGGTCCAGTCTGGATAGGGTAGACTTGGGAGTGGCACTCTAGACTACATCACACTAATCGAAGGTAGGTAATATCATTTTCTGTACAATTTCATGTCTCACAGGTAGTGGGAGACTACTGTGGTTCCTGCAGTGAGCGCTGAGCTTTGGGTGCAGTTTTTTCAGGATAGCATCCACATGGGCAGAGAAGGATAGGTGTCGGTCAAGCCAGACACCTTGGTACCTAAGTAGGCTCTGAACCAGTTGGTGGCAGTCACGGATAAACCAGCTTCAGAGAGGGAGGATAGCAACAGGGGTTGGGAGACAGTGTCATAAGCTTTGGCTAAGTCGACAAAGATGGCTGATGTAATAAGACCTTTGTCCATCCCCAAGAGGATGGTGTCAGAGAGTCTTAGGAGGGAAGTGGCAGTAGAGTGGTTCTTCTTAAATCCAGACTGGAAGGGAGTGAAGAAGTTGGATTCTGAGAGGAAGTTGGAGAGTTGTGAGAGCATGAGGTGCTCCTGAAGTTTCGCGAGGGTGGGGAGGAGGGAGATAGGGTGGTAATTAGCCACGGTGGTGGAGTGCCCTCCTTTTGGAAGTGGTAGGACTGTGGCATGCTTCCACTCCGTAGGAACTGATTCAGAGGCAAACAATAGGTTTAGAAGGGTGGCTAGTGGAGATGCAATGGCAGGAGCAGATAGGTAGAGGAGTTTGGTGTCCATCCTGTCAGGGGACTTTCCCTTGGAGGGGTTAAGGGTGAGTAGGGCATCTAGAGCGTCCGTAGGAGAGATGCTCTCGAAGTAGAAGGTGTTCAGTCGGGGTGGGGTGGGGTTGGTAGCTTCAGCATGGTGGGTGGGTGGAGTTACAGCTGAAAGGGAGGCAAGGAGAGTAGTAACACATGTGGTGAAGTACGAGTTGAACGCAGAGGCAACCGCGAGTGGGTCTGAGAGAAGAGTACCATTTGAGAACAGTAGGGATCTGGGATTTGTCGATGGGGGAAAAAAGGGAGTGGATAACTTTCCAAAATTTTGATGGCCTACATAGATTGGCATTGAAGGTGTAGTTAAAGTATTCAGCTTTGGCTAGTTGGATGGCCTTGGTGCACTTGTTATGGAGCATGCAGTAGGTGATGTTATCACCTGAGAGGAGCGTAGACTTGTAAATTTTCCATGCCTTGTCCAGGGCATTTTGGCACCCTATTAGTTAGGGGGAAATCCAGGGAAGGTGTGTCCCCCGGACCCTGATGCATCGCATGGGGGCATGATTATCCCAGATGCTGAGGAAGGTGTTCCGGAAATGTGTAAGGGCAGCATCCATGTTATAATTACTATGGTGATGACCCCAGTTTGCATGAACTAGTTCTTCCAGAAGGGGGGTAAGGTTTAGTGATTTATATGACCGTTGTACTAGAAATTTGGGAGGGGATTTAAGGCGATGGATTTTGCGGGCTATGTAAGTAATGTGATGGTTGCTTATAGAGTTTGGTAGTAGGCCAGCTTTGATGACATGGTGGGGGTAGGAGGTGAGAGCCCAGTCAATTAGTGAATGATTGCCAGTCTTGTGGTTTGTATGTGTTTGTTCTGAGATGACCTAGGTAAGATTGAGGGCTGTTATCTCTGAGCAGCTTTGTTAAATGAGGGAGATGGCCAGTTGTGATTAAAATCCCCCATAATATAAAGTTCATCAGACGGGGCTAGGGAGGCTAGGTGGCTTAGAAGGTTAGTGACAGTTGCGGCAGGGGTTCCAGGGAGGCAGTATGCACCAGCAACATAAATAAGGAGTGAGAAGGGGAGGTACAGTTGGAGCATGAGCAGTTCAAAGGCTTGAGGCTCTGTTTTAGCAAGTGTATCAGAGAAATGTAAGTCTGAGGCAGTGTAGATTGCAACTCCTCCACCTCTGGCGGTGCGGTCTTGACGACTGACATTGAATCCTGGGATAGTGATGAATGGGTCCTTGAAGTTAGGGTTTAGCCAGGTTTCTGATAAGATGACTACTGGGGTCCACTGCTGGTAAGCCAGCTCCAGGTGCTGTGTGTGTGTGTGTGTGTGTGTATGTGTGTGTGTGGTGTGTGTGTGTGGTGTGTGTGGTGTGTGTGTGTGTGTGTGTGTGTGTGGTGTGTGGTGTGTGTGTGTGTGTGTGTGTGTGTGTGTGTGTGTGGTGTGTGTGTGTGGTTCAAAGTGAGCACAACAGCTGCTCTTTAATAGACAACACTCTTTTAACATTTGATGTCAAATATTTCTTTTCTAATACAGTTTTGGATAATAGCAAGTGTCTAAGTGCTGTTTTTATTAAGCGTTTCGCCATTAGCACAAGGTTAAAAGCCCTTCTCAAGTTGAACTTCTGTTTGTCTGCATTTTGTACAGTACTTTCTTTTTTGCTCTCTGTGAGGTGATAATGAGAGGAACTGGTAGAGGAGAGATGAGGGAGCTGTCTGAGGAAGGTTAGAGGACAGCAGAGCAAAGCAGATACAGACCGAGTCCTATCAGCCTGAACGTACTCGTGAGTACTGCAAAAAATCCTTTTAGTTTAGATTAGGGACACAGAACTTGGGGCTACTGTCTGCATATGGAAATAGCCATCTGGCCAGGATTACAGTTTTGGGTTATTTGTAGTTTAAGCACACCAACACCGGACGGCCATGTGCACAGCTGGGCCACAGTTAGGGAGGTCATGAGGGTACAGAAGCTGCCCTGCCCCATGTTGCAACACTGAAGCTGGGCTGCAGTTAGGGAGGTCGTGAGGGTCCAGAAGCTGCCCTCCCCCATGCCACAACACTGAAGGTACAGACCGACTTGTGAAGCATCGGAGGAGCTGCTAGCATTGCGGCTTGCCCTTGCTCAAACGCAGCTGTATTATATTATGAATTTATTTAAAGGGGATTAAGTTTGTGTCCCCACACATGTACTGATATATTTTTTTTTACCTTCTTTTGAGCTCTAAACTCAGAAAGGCTGCATGGACTGTTGTTGAAAACCCTAAAGCCATTCTGCATTGTTTGGGAGTAGGCAGTTTGGCACCAAAACAAAGTTCAAATTGCTTTCTCTGTTGCTTTAATGTAATCCCAACTACGAGTCTCACTGTAGCCTGAAAATGCTGCCTGTTTAAAAAAAAAAAAAAAAAAAAAAATCGCTACGTATTTAAAGCTGAACTTGATTACTTTAAGCTCACAGAGTATTAGGCTGCCTGTTTTAAAAAAAATCAAAAATCAGTCTGGGAGTACAGCATGTTTTAAGCTAAGCTACATTTATTTCTGTAATCTCACTCTGATTTCAAGGCGGGTACTTCCACTGTAATTTAGTTGCTCAAGCTGGGGAGTACAACGCGGCATGTTTTTAAGCTAAGCTACATTTATTTTCTGTCGCTCTGAGTTCAAGGTGGGTGCCTCCCCTGTAATTTAGTTGCCCCCCAAGCCTCTTTTCTCTGGTATAAATCTGTACTCTCTCCTTGTCCATAGCTGGGCCGTAGTTAGGGAGGTCGTGAGGGTCCAGAAGCTGCCCTCCACCACGGCGCAACACTGAAGGTATGTACCGACTTGTGAAGCATTGGAGGAGCTGGTAACATTGCGGCTTGCCCTTGCTCAAACGCAGCTGTATTAGCCCCACCACCCCCACCACCACCCTTAGCAAACATAATAATATATAGCGAAGCTCACGTGATCAGCAAAAACCAATCAGCCCACTTTCCCACCTGCAGCCTATACTTTCTCACCACTAGTGGCCACCATCCCATCAAATTCCAAACCTCCCCCCAGAACAACATGCTTATCTACCAGAAGATGCTTGTCGCTACTGCCACACTGCTCCGTTTGCCTAAACTGCCATCCTCCTCTCTCCCAGTCGAAGAGCTGCATACATGGGACCCCACAGTCTGGCTTTCTGCTTGCCCACTTACTATGACCCTCTAAGCTCCGACTTCCATAAACTAATTTGCACCAACTATACCTCCAACCTACACGGCACTGTCTCCCTAACCCTCAGGGGATCTCACCCCCTCACACCCCCTGGTCACTCCATACTCACCACCCATTCCTCACTCCACCCAGCTCTACTAGCCCATCTCATAAGCACCCTCCATATACCTGTAGGACCCTCCAAAAACCGCATCTCTCCTCACTCCCATCGCCTTGCACCCAAGCTACTATGGAAAGCTTTTCTCCATCTCGCCCTCCTTCTCCTCCTACCGTCAGGCAATGTGCATCCTAACCCGGGGCCACCTACTACTGGGACTATGACAGAGGGCAAGCTAGGCAGCCTGCACCTAGCTTCCCTCAATATTTGTAGCCTCCTAAGTAAATTTACCCCTCTCCAAGGCTGGATCTCTCAACACGCCCCTGACATACTAGCGTTATCAGAGACATGGCTCTCAAAAAACATCCCAGATGCCTCTGTTACCCTCATTGGCTACACCATCTTTCGAACAGACAGACTGTGCAGACGGGGAGGTGGATGTGCCATCTACGCCAAAACCATACTGCAAGCCCTACCAGTCTCTCTTCCTCTGCCGACCCATGGTGCCCACTCTACTGCCATTAAGATCACACTTGGCAATCATTGAAAAACATTGTACATTGTGGCAGTTTACATCTCCCAACCAAACAAATGCCAGCATTTGACTCAATACTCTCCAGCCTCACCCATCTCCCTCCCAATTAGAAGCTAATTATAATGGGAGACTTGAACGTGAATTGGCTATCCTCCACGTCTGCTACCGACAAAGATGCTGTTCGAGCCTTTGACCTCACTCAGGTGGTCCTTTCCCCCACCAGACTTGACCCCAGAATGGGATCCTCCACTCTTATTGACCTCATATTCACCAACCACTCCAATAACTTCTCCCAGGTTAAAGTGCTTCCTGATGTGCTAAATGACCACTCCCCTGTCACCTGCTGGTGGTCAAATAAACTCCCACTTAGCCCCCCTAAAGTTACAGTTCAGAGGCACCTCAAATAGGTGCCCTATCCTGCCTTAAATCGTACCTTATCTCCTGTGACTGGTCACCCATCCATGACACTCACTGTTGATACTTCCCTCCTCTCCTTTGTCACCATCTTTAATGCTGCCTGTGACATCTTTGCCCCATTCACAAAGCATATTTTAAAAAAACAGGGATACCCCCTGGAACTCACAGTCCCTGCTTAATCTGATGCACCATAGAGACAACCTCTGGCACAGAACTCTGGACTCACAGCTACCCCAGGACAGACAACTCTACAGAGAGGCCGGAAACAAATGTACCTGGGCCATCCGGCTAGCCAAGGCCACTTATTACAAACACGCCTCACCACCACTTGGGGCTCAGGGAAAACATTCTGGAACAATATAAAACAGCTGTGCGGGAAAACCGTTTCCCCGGCACCCTCACAGATTCTAGTGGATGGTGCCCTCATCCAGGACCCCACTGCCATATCCAATGCCCTTAATACCAACTTCTCAGACCTCAGTCACATCCTCCCACATAACTTCTTCGACGCAATTCCTAATGGTCCTATAGACAGCTCTGCCACCGCAGCCCCTCCACCTTTCTGACTGAGAACCATCTCTTGTAATGAGGCTAAACGCCACCCCACCAAAGCCTTGATGAATTTGTGCTATAGCACTGACTCTATTGACTTCAAAATGCTCAGAATAACCCTGGATGAAACCCTGCCACACCTTACTAAAATTCTTAACTGGTTGCTATGCCTCAGCCAGTTCCCCACACCATGGAAAAAAGGTATAATTACCCCCATACTGAAAAGTGGTGATCCCACCTCCACCAGCAATTACTGACTCATCTCGATCCTCCCCCCCCAAAGGCACTTGAAAAAATTGTGTCGGACCAGCTACTTAACCAAATATTTGCAGCTCTGCCATGAACAACATGGATTCCGGAGGGGGCACAGCACCACCACCACTGCCCTCCTGGAATTGACCTCTTACATTAAAGAGGCACTGGACCATGGGTCCATAGCAGGAGCAATCTATGTCGACTTGACCAAAGCCTTCGATACTGTCAGTCACGCACTTCTGCTCCATGCCCTTCCCTCCCAACATTTCTCCCCTGAGGCCACCTCCTGGTTTAAGGACTATCTCTCTGGCTGGACACAGCAGGTAAAAATTAATGCCACCCTTTCCTCCAAAAGACCAGTCAAATCGGGTGTCCCCCAAGGGTCCATTCTTGGTCCCTTACTCTGTACCCTATTTCTAAACTCCTTCCCTCAATCATGCAATGGGAAGCTCTTGCTCTATGCAGACAATGCATTACTGCTTTGGAAACACCCCCATCCTAACTCCCTACAATCAGCCCTACAAGACTTTTTTAGTGAAATTGAATCCTGGTTTCAGGAGCACCGCCTAGTACTTAACTACAACAAGACGAAGTCTATGATCTTTGCCCACCGCCAAAGCCCACTCAGCAATGCCCCACTACTCATCTCAAACTCCCGGGGTCTCCTTCTTGAACAGGTCTCCAGCTTCAAATACCTGGGTATCACACTGGACACCTCCCTTACCTACCACACACACATCCGACACCTCTTCTCCGCTGTAAACACCAGATTGGGGATCCTATACAAACATGAGCATTGACTACCCCCGCAGGCCCTACACCTCACTGTAACTTCATCAGTCCTATCCTTGGTCGACTATGGCATTATTATTTATGGTTCTGCCTACCAAACAGCCCTTCGCTGCATCAACATTACTCTTAATAAAGCCTGCAGACTGGTCACTGGGAGTGACAGAGACACCCACACATGTGAACTTTACAAACGTGCTAACTGGCTCACCTTCGAAGATAGGCTTAAATACCACACCACCTTCCAAACAAAAAAAATTTTTCCTGAATCTAACACCTGAAGGCCTGCACTCCTTCATCCAGACTGTCTCCCACAGAAGGGCCCCTAGATGCACCACTGGCACCTCTCTCCTAGTCCCCCACTCTAGGACTGCCTTAGGACAGAGATCTTTCCGATACTGGGCTCTCCTATGGCTAAACAGCATACCAGCCTCTATCTCCCTTGCCCCTAGTCTTGGCCAATTTAAAACTGGCCTCAAGGACCTCCTCCTTGTATCAGCCACCTGTGACTGCAACAGATATGCCTCCACCATCTCCAGAACACAAAAGGAAGCTCATTGCTAGTAGTCTATCTAGCGCCTACGAATGTAGAAAACCAGTAATGACAGGCAAAAAAATGCCCAACCTTACCCCTGACAGCATCCTCAGATCCTGCAGTCACACTGTATATAAAATCTGACTCAGGGTTCAATTAGGACCCCCTGAATCTGTAAACTACCTTTGGTCACAGCTAAGACCAAAAATCCACATTAGGCTCCTTGACGCAATGTATATACTGTACCTATGTATAATACCTGTAAATGTGATGTTTGTTCTTTCTGTACTGATGCGGAGCCTTTGCAAAGGAGTCTACGACTCAAAGGATTGTAATTCCGATTCTCTTCAATAAATAAATGTGTAATGCAGCCATCAGGCCTGCCATAATCCAACACCTGGGACCCAGGATTCTCTGGTAGCTCAAAGTTATAATTATATTTCTTATAGATTAACTCATTTTAATGGGATGCCTCTGCTGTGTGGCCAATTCAAGCAAACTAAACAAATTCCATTGCTGCCCCCCCACACCTTGCTGCTCAAACTGCCTGAAGTTCTTAATATGTATTATATACCTTACTTACTGTGTGCATAAGTCTTGTTTTTTGTATAGGCTGTTTTCCTCCTGTGCAGCCAAGACAGGCTGGGTTCCCTTCCATCCTGTTCCATCAACCCCTACCATCCTCAACTTCCCCAGAACTTACCATCAGGCCCATGTTCTCCTATGGCTTTCCCCCCTCATGGCGGGGTCAGGAGAGGGAGGGCCATCCCCTCCCCGAAAACAATTATCTGGTTCTGGCCATCGGTGTCCTGGTGATGAGACACATGAGGAATCAGGGGCAAGGCTTCATGTATGCCTTTCCCGCTGCCATTTTCCTCCATTTTTCTCCCTGACCCACACTGCTGGGGTACACACATTGGCATGCACATGTGGAGGTACGTGCATGTGGCAGAGTCCCGCAACACATCCCACTTGCTGCTTCTCCTGTCCTGCACTACCACAGGCCTCCATGTGGTGGCAGTCATTCAGCGGAACCAGCAGTCCTCCCTCCCTCCCTGGAAAAGGAGAGCAGTCCCTGGGATGCTCGATCCTCTCCCTCCCTGGCTGACCTCCGGTGTCCTGTGCTCATTTCCAAACATGGGTCGCCAGCGTGGAGCGAGGTGTGGCATCCAGCATCTCATCCTTTAGCACCACTAGACAGGCCTGTGTGCTTAATTTTTTATATTCAAATGGGATTTCTTTGCTGACCTTTTCAGCTGCATTTGGCCAAACCGAGCTACAAATGCCACAGTGAGCCTCTTGGCTGGGTCCTACACTAGCATTTCATTTTTATCTTACTTTGCTGAGTTGAAATCTCAATGCTTCTCTCTATTTCTGAGCTGAGATTTATTATTTATTTAGGTTTTATCAGGTAAGTGTGCTAGCCAAATAAATGCCTATTTTCAGGCATGACCCTGGAGAGTTACAATAGTGTACAACAACAAACAAAACTATATATATGATCAGTGGAATGTACAGAAGGTACAAAAGTTTCTAAACAGCTGCCAAAAAGATTAGGCAGTAGCAAGGTACAAACTAAATACATACAAAAGGGCAATATCTATGAGCAGACTATAGCAAAAGTAATCGAACAATTAGTGGTTGTAAAAATAAATGGGGGGATTTGGGACACAGTAAATACAACATGAAACAGCAGTCAGTAGGGGGAGCGCATCAAATACTGTATGTGATAGCAACAACATCCAGAGTAAGACCAAACCAAAAGGAGGGGAAGAGCTAGAAGAGAACATAGGGGAACAAGAAGATACTCAACAATTAGAGAATTTAGCATGGAGAGGTGAGATTGTAGAGGTTAGGAGATGTCAGGAGCAGAAGTATACATCAGAAGAGCTGAGGTAACAGAATAGTTCTCTTTTGAAGGCAAGGTGAGCCTGGAAAGCCCTGAGAGAAGAGGTTAGGGAGTTCCAGGTTCTAGAGGCAAAATGAGCAAATGCCTCATTTTGGAAGAGCATTTAGGAACAGTCAGGAGGGCTTGGTCTTTGGAGCACAAGGGGCAGGCAGAGTCAGCGGGAGTGAACATAGAGGTCAGTGAGGCAGGTTTAGAGAGCCTAATGATATTGTCAATTGAGCAGCAAAGAATGTACAAGTGCCAGGAAGGAGGGGGGAGAGCCAGTTTAGATTAGAATAGAGCACGCAATGATGGGTGAGTCTAGGGGCAGACAAAGCAAATCTACACACAGTATTATAAGAGACATTCCATTTAAGGAAGCAGCTGGCTTTGGATTGGCAAAAGGAGATGATCACATTGCACTGGCTGGGAAGTAAAACTCCCCAGGCAATAGTGACTCTAGCCGCAGGAGTGAGGGCATACTGGATCCTTTATGCAAGTCCAAGTTTGGTATTGATGAACTTGCAGCTGTTAGAGATACGCTGCAAGAAATTCAAAGCAGGGCCAAGTATAACACCTAGGTATTTGAAATGGCTGATTACAGAGATGTGGGAGCCATCAAGGCACCAGATGTCAAGACCAGAGGCGTTGGCATGAACCTTTTGAGGGGACCCAAAAAGCAGGGCCTGGGTCTTGTCAACATTCAGTACAAGTCAATTTTTGGTGAGCCAAGTTTGGACTTTGTGGAAGTCAGAGGTAAGCCACAAATTGATATTGGTCAGGGACTTAGAGCCAGAGTACAACACCAAGTTGTCAACATATAGAAACGGGAAGGGGAGTTGGGAATATCATTGATAAAGACAGAGAAAAGCAGCGGGCCAAGGTTGGAACATTGGGAAATGCCAGTGTTAATGGAGACAGGGAAGGAGAGGGCCTTATTGAATGAGACCAATTGATGATGATTACTGAAGTAGACAGAGAACCACTTTGAGGTGAGGTGGAGACTCCAAGAGTCTCAAGTTTGTATAGTAGGAGGGGTGATTAACCAGGTTGAAAGCCTTAGCAAGGTTGATGAAAATGACCCTGGTAATCTTACCTTTTTCCATGTTGGATTTTATATCACTAGTAAACTGGGCAAGGGCAGTGGAGGTGCTGTGAGCAGGCCTAAAGCCATGCTGGGTGGAAAATAACAAGTTACAATTTAGTAGGTGGTCTGAGACCTGAGAAGAAACAAGTTTTTCAGAATGTTTACTAAGGGTGGGTAGAATAACTATAGGGTGGTAGTTAATAGATTTGTGATCACCCTTCTTAAATACAGGTATGATCTTGGCCATCTTCCATTTACTGGGACATTAGAAGTAGTAAGAGAGAGGTTAAAAAGTTTGGTGTCAGGAAAGGTGAGGAGAGGAGCAGGCAGCTTAAGTAATTTAGGTTCAAGTCTATCTGGGCCAACACTATCAAAGGGCGAGATGAAATTGAGGAAATGCAAGACCTCATGGTGCGAGATTATACCAAGGTACAATGAGGGAATAGAAGGGCAGGTAGAGCAAGCAGGGGGAGTTGCGAAGGGCAAGACCTAAAACACTTGAAATGAGAGAGATTGGAGAAGAACAAACTGAATGCTTTGGCAATAGTGGAAGAATCATTGCAGCTGACATTGCCAATGAACCATATCTGAAGTGGCCTTTACAATTACCAAGGCATCCCTTGATTTGTGTCCAGAAGCTCTTGGAGTCTCTGGTCGTAGCAAGGAGAAGATCCCGGCAGTACTTGCTTTTGGCTGCCTGATTTGTTTTACAAGCATTTCTCATAGCATGATAAGTGAGCCGGTCAGTGTGTAAGGAAGTAGATTTATATTTGGCCCAGCATTTGTTTCTAGCTTTTAGTATAGCGAGTAGGGGGCTGTGCAGCCATCTAGTAGGTGTCACTCTAACCTGGCATCTAGTGACTGGTATGTGTTTATGTCGGATGACCCTCAAGCTTACAGTTTTAACTTTTATATGGAGATATCTGGTTAGGAATATTCTGCATAAAGATGAACACTGGAAACTTGAGACTTTGCACATAAGAACAAGCATTTGTCAATGCCGAATGTTGGCTTGCTGGCACTGGAAGCTGGCTGCTGCTGAGAGACTCATATTGGGTCTTCCCTTCCTCATAAGGAGGAGTAGGATATACTGTACTCTTGTATAGGGGTGCAAGTGATCTGTGTACTCTAGCAACACAGAAACATGGAATCTAATGGGAGAAAAAAGAACCCGTAGGCCTAAGCCCATCAAGCGTGCCCTATGTCCCTGCTGGCTGCTACTCTCCCTGAATTGAAGAATGCATGGGACAGACATAAGGCAATTCTAGTTGGGGGTAGGGGGAAGTAGGCTGCTGGTTAACTAGAGTCTGCAGCTTATCCATCAGGTAGGAAAATGGGCAGACTAGGTGGGCCAAGCGGTCCTTATCTGCTGTCAAAATCTATGTTTCTTTTCAGCCTCAGGTGTCATTACCTCCCGTCTTTCCTCTATGTATCATGTCCACGTCTTTATCCCATGCATGTTTGAAGACCCCCGCTGTCTTTGCCCCCACCACCTCTTGTGGCATGCTGTTACAGGCATCCATTATGCCTTTCTGAGAAGTATGATTTCCTCACATCACTTCTAAACTCCCCCTGTTCAAGCTTCTTTGCATGTGCCCTATTGTGGTGCTCCTCCTTCTCTGAAAAAGATTCCCCTCCTGTTCCTTGTGTACTTATGTGACATACGAATGGCTCAATCATGTCCAGTCAAGCTGTTCCCCAGGGGGTAAATGCTGAGTTCCTACAGTCCCTCCTTGTATGGTTTCTCATGCAATTCCATGCATCATTTGGCAGCCCTCCTCTGGATCACATCCACCTTGTCAATGTCCTTGAGGAGTTGTGGCCTTCAGAACTGACAGTGTACACAGTACTCTAGGTGTGGTCCCACTACCGCGTGATACAGGTGCAATACCCTCTACCTTCTCCTGTTTAAACAGCCTCTGTATATGCACCCCAGCAATGCAATAACTTTATCAGCTACCCTGTTGCACTGCCCTGATCATCAGATATGATTTGCCCAATGTCCCCCTCTTACTTAATGATCATAAGCACCCCATCATATACTCAGTGCCTATGTAAAAGGGACCTTTGGGGCTCAGTGGGCCTACCTGGTTACCAAAATTTAATAAATAAATAAATGTTTCCCTGTACCATGTGCATAACTTTGCTCTTTTCAGCCCTGAAACAAAGCTGTCACCCCTAGACCATTCCTTCAGTTTCCCCATACCCCTTTGTATTCTCTACAACACCTCCTGAGTACCCACCCTGTCACAGATTATTACTGTATGTTACTGCAAAGAGACACACCTTCCCCGGCAGTTTCTCAGCAATGATGACACTTATGAATACACTGAAGAGGACATGACCTAATACCAATCCTTGTCATTCTATTGGTCACTCTCCCATTCCCCAGAGATAAATCCATTTACCACCAGGTGTCAGCTTGGCTCACTTGGTAGCACATCCACCTCTGGGACAGAAGGTTATTGGTTCTAGTCCCACACTGGGATTGGGCTCATACCACACTTGCTGACACCTGAGTGCAGTACTAGGGGGGTGCTGTACTGTCAGGATGTGCCATTCTTTGGATCAAATGCTAAACTGAGGTCCCTTCTACCCAACTCTGGTGCTGTCCTGATGGGAGTTATGGTGACAGTGAGATAACCCAAGGTACTTTACAGAAAGAGTAGGGAACTTTTTCTGGTGTCCTGACCAACATTCCCCTTCCCTTCCCTTCAAACTGGTTCATCCAATTGTCCAAGGCTGTGTGTGAGTGTTGATGTGCAAAATGACTGCTACTACACATTCAGTCACTTCAGTTTAGTCTAGCAGTGCTTGCAAAGTGCTTTGGGATACAATGTGTATGAAAAGTGCTATATAAATTCTGATTCTTCTCTGTCTCCTATTCTGCAACCTGTTTGATACCCACCATACTGCCTTATCCTCAAACCCAGGTTGCTAAGTTTCTATTTTAGCCTTCTGTGTGGCACAGTGGCAAAGGCATTACTGAAGTCCAGATAGGCATAACTGAAGTCCAGATAGGCATAACTGAAGTCCAGATAGGCAACATCCAGTACCTTCACCTAATACACCTCCCTAGTCACCCAGTCAAAGAAATCTGTGAGATCTGCTTCACATGAGCTCCCATACGTTAAACCATGATTCTGGTCATACAGCCCATTTGCCTCCACATACTCCATCAGCCTCTCCTTTAGTACAGTCACCATTAATTTCCCCATCAGTAATAGGAGAGTGACTGGCATGTAATTTCTAGCCTCCATAAGCATCAAGGGAGGTGACAGACAGCACTATATTAAACTGAATGGAGGAAGAGAGGTAGATGGCGATAACGCCACCTTTCATGGTGTGGTCTTGGCAGGTGAGGGTGTAACCAGGGATGGAAATAGTGGAGTCGGGAATATTGGGGGAAAGCCAAGATTCCAAAACTAGCAGGACATCAAGGAGGAGGGAATCCATGGGGGTTGTAGCTGATCAGTTTTGAGCAGGAAACTATGGATGGTGTTGTGGGTCACCTGGAGTCCTTTGGGGAGATCGGAGGGAAGGGAATGGGCAGCCCCGGGGTTAGGCACAAAATCACCGGCTGTGGGGAGTAGTAGAGGTACGATAAGTTAAATGGGGGCGGGGGGTCAACGGCAATGCAGTGGAGATGAAGGAGGGGATCAGGAGGGTGGAGGGAGATGGTGGTTCTGATGGACACCCGGTGAAGCCAGGAGAAGACTGATGGGAGGAGGGAACAGCCTGGGAATGGGAAAGGGGAGGAGGCAGGAGGGGGAAGGGGGAGAGGAAGAGCAGGGGCTAGGAGAGGGGGCATAAGAGAAGGCTGGATCAGGGAAGCTTGCAGGAGGGAGAGAGGTTGAAGACAACAGAAATGGTAGGAAGGAAAGGGCAATGGGAAGTATACTAGAGAGCTGCATGGTCTGGAGAGAGGGGTTGTTACTATGAGGAGGCAAGGGAAGGAAGTTATGAGGAGCCACAAGAGTGAGCAAGAACCTGGAGGGACAAGAATGGGAAAAGGGGAAGGTTCTCTGTGTATCTCAGTGTCCTTTATGCCTTCTGTAACATATAAACACCCCTTCCCTGTCCTGTCATAATATGGTGTATCCTGAAATGGCCAAATCTGAGCTATTGTTATCGGTGTACCGTGAGATTCTGTTATGGCCACCAAATCCAGGCCTGCCACACACATGCATACACACACACACACACACACACACACAGACACCACACAGCCAAATTTTGGCATTCTCACATATACCCTCAGCACTCAATCACTCTCCACCCTCAAACTCTCAGCTATCAACAAACTGCTGTGTAGGTGTGTGAGAGGGATTAGTAGTATTTACCAAATACTACAAATAATGGAAAATGCACTATTCGTTATTGAGATATGAATAAAGAACAGTGGCACTACTATTCATATTCATGAAATACTTTAAAATAAAGCTAAAAGTGGCACCCATAGCCAAACTATTTAAAAATCTACAACCCCCCCATTCCCCACCCTTTCACCCTGGCAGCACCCAAAATTTATTGTTTTAACAATTATCCCACGATGGATGACTGGCACAACCTGCCCGCCTCCATAGATGTCTGACTCCTCTTGTAGTACCCATTTTTTCTTACTGTGAAGAAGATACCCACAGGCACAGAAAGGCAATTGCCGCAACCTGCTCTCCTGCATGGCTGGTCACCTTCTTGTGAACGAAAGTGCTACCATGCATGCTCGTATAGTAAAATATCTGATCACATGATCAGCTGGTTTACTATGCCAACAAGCATGGAAGCACTTTCATTCACAAAAAGGCAACCAGCTATGGAGGTGGGCAGGTTGAGTCAGATACTTTTCCATGCCTGGAGGCTTCCATACAGTAAGAAAATGCTGGTGTTGATGAGGTTAGAAACTGGGTGCTGCTGCTGGGGTGGAAAGGTGGGCTATTATTTAGCTCTTTACAAGAGACAGCGTTCAGCCATGGAGGTGGGTGGGTTGTGCTAGTCACCTATTGTGGTAGGGTTGAATAAACTGTAGGTTTTGGTGATAGGAGGGGAGGGTTAGGCGACTGAGGTTGTACTCTTTAGATAGTTTTGCTCTGGAGGAGGGTGGGGGCCTGTTTTTATCTGTTTTCCCCCACAGGAATGTGAACAACGACTATTGAACGCTGAACATTTTGGGACTCAAATGCAAATACTCAGCCAAATATTCCAAATAAGCTATTCACCCACCTTTACTACTGTGAACACACACACACACACACACACACACACACCCCTTCCATGGCTGGTACTGAAAACAGTTCTACCCCCAACCTCACAGTTACATAACTATTGGCTAGTTACAAAGCATTGCAGAATGTGCATCCTGCACACCATACCATCTGTGGCAACAAGTATAGGTAATATGTTGATGATCTCTTACCTGTGTACTGGGGGAGAGGGCCGAAGATGTAGGAGTCTTGTAGAGCCAACATCCATCAGACCTGTATAATAAAATATGGGAAAGGGGTCACAAAGGATGCTTAGTTCTTAGGGAGTAAACAGGAAGGATAAAATCAGCTAGATGTAAAGTAATACTTATCTGATGGGGAAGGAATTACCATCCTTTCAGACCTATTAAAATGAATAAGAAAAATAGGTAAATATGGAGAAAATACAGTACCGAGAGGTGAGCAAGGGCAGAGACTGAAGACATATGAATGTGTATATGAGAGCACAGGAGTAAAGATAAAAGCAGCTTTAGATAAGTTACAGACAGGACAAAGTAGGAAGACAGAAATACAGAGAATGAAAATAATTAATGAAGAGTGGGGAAAGGAAAGAAAAAATGTGGTGCTTTTGGGGGATGGGGAGCAACAAAAACACCACCAGTACTGGAATTGCATTTCATGAGAGCTGTGAAGCTAGGGGACCTATAAGGTGCTATCTCTAAATGTAATCCCTGCCTTCCCATTATACATCCTCAGCAGCAATGCCTGTGCTACCAGGGCTCATTTCAGAGCTAGGTCAGCTGAGCCCTACCCCCACCACCACCACCTGGTTTATGTCTCAAGTGCCATGGTGGAGAGGAAACTGTATGGCTGTCAGGAATACTGTTGGGGATGGGAATACCACCAGAGCTGTGTTCCTAAAAGGTAAGGGTGTTAAAGAGGAGAGGCAGAGTGTGGCTCCACACCCCTTCCCCTGTAGCACTGGGAGGCAGCGGGTGCTGCCAGATAAAGCCACAGTGCATTCAACTAGCTATCCACTGATATATACAGTGCACCAACAGCAATGGAGCCTCTTCACACTGTAGATATCCAATGGAGGACTGGGACTAGGGACTGAGTTATTTATTTCTTTAATAACTATGAAAAATAAATGTATAACACATAAAGAAAATGCTGCTCCAAACCTATATTAATAACCTCCAAACAAAACTCTCAGTGCCACAGTTATATTTCGGGGGAGGGAACAGGATGATTTGTGTTGAGGGATTGAAGGGGTGCTGGTGGCACAGTGCACAGTGGGCAGTTGCAGGAGGGTTTACTTACACTCTAAATCTGCTTGCCTGCATGATTTGGGAAGACAGGGCTGGAGCAGTACAGCACACAGTGGGCAGTTGTTGGAGTGTTTCTTTAGGAAGGAATGTGGAGTCCCTTTATAAAGACATAGTAGTTGATCAGGGGCACCGGGGAGGGGGTGGACTGCTGATGGATGGAGAGAATCCTTTTTTTTTTTATTTAAATAGGGAAAAAATGCAGAGTCCTCACTGGGAATCTTCTAGATCTTATCCATAAAAATCAATGTGCTACTACACAGAACTGAACCAGGTAGCTTAAAAATTTTCTGGCAGCACATTTGTAAATAGTCACAAATGTCCCTGAGAGTCCCCATACAATAAGATTGTACATTGTGGCCCCATGGCAGTCTAAAAAAACAAAAGTCTTGCCTGTGATACTGTAAAATTAAGGAGCACTTACCGTCAGCAACCATAAAGTTAAGATAGCCAGCATATTAACCAAAAAGTCTTACAACTGGTAGCAATAGTATTCAAAACTCGTCGCAGCACATCGAGTTGGTTACTGTCGACAGATTTTTAAACACATCTGGTTCTTGCTGCTCCCGAGGAAATCGGCTTGTTTTGCTCTGGGAAACAGTTTAATATAAAGTCATTACTGACTATGCATTATATGGCAATGCGGCACACCCGTTTCTTCAGTTTAGGGTTGGGCTTTGAAGAGTGAAGACGTGTCAGTGGTCCAACCCCTGATGGGGAAACAAGGGCTGCGGGTGCTCAGAGGAAGGGTCTGGTGGCCCAAAAGACATCGATGGACAGTTTACTTGTCACAGTTTTAAAATAAATTAAAAAAAGAATGCTGATGCCGATTGTGAACCGGGTGATTTGTGAAGGGCTGAGGGGGGGTTCAGAGGGAGGGTTTGGTAGTGCAAAAGACATCGATGGAAAGCTTTCTTGTTACAGTTTTAAAATAAATAATAAAAAAGGAGGCCGATCATGAACTGGATGATTTGTGAGGGCTGTGGGAGTGCTCAGAGTTAGGGTCTAGTGGCGCAAAAGACATCGATGGACAGTTTTCTTGTTACAGTTTAACAATAAAAAAAGGATGCCGATGCCGATCGTGAACCGGGTGATTGGTGCTAAGGGATTGGAGGGGTGGGGGGTGGTACAATGCACAGTGGGTTGCAGGAGGGTTTACTTACACTCTGCTTACCTGCATGAATTGAGAAGATGGGGCTGGGGTGGTACAGCGCACAGTGGGCGGTTGCAGGAGGGTTTTGGAGAGGATATGAGGTTCTCTTAATTAGGGACATTGAAATAGCCAGCAATGGAGTGAAAACAGGAACTTAAATCCACTAGCACTTTAAATGATTCACCAGGAAACGCTTGTTGGGAGGAGTGTCATTGGTGCTGCTGCATCAGGAGTATGCCTCTGATTGCAGCGGCACTTTTCTTAGAAGTTTTGTCCACTTTACACAATGATGGTATCAGTGCATGTCAGCGATAGCATGCTACCTTATTCAGGAATGCCAGACCCACCTACTAATGCGTGCCCTGCATTTGCCCACACTGACACACCTCCAAAATCAGCCACTACCACAAGATGTTGACTTGTGTGCAGGCGTGGCAAGCCAACATAAAAAATGGCAAGGATTTACTTTCCCCAGCATAAGGTGTCTAATAATGCAAGTGGTTCCCCTAGTCTCAGTATCCCCCAGTGTTAGTGTAACTGTCTAGTGCAGGCATCAAACTTCTGCCCCAGCACAGCGGTCCCCTCTGATTGGGTGAATGCAGTCACCTTTTAAGAGCCTCCTGTCCCAGAAGTCCCCCACAAAGTGGTAACCTTTCTCCTAACACCAATCATTTAACCACCCACTTCATTCCTCTCTCTTTTCCAACGAATCCAAATGCAGGGCCATGAACAGCAATAAGGCAGTGGTGCAAGTAAAGGGTAGCCAGACCCAAAATAAACAGGTGACACCCCCTAACAAAAGCTAACCACCGAAGTGCTGGGGCAGTGGCACAAACAAAGTGCTGTGAACCAATAAATATCTACTTTTATTTGAATCAGCCTTGGTTCTTTATCTTAGCAAGAGTGCAGTTCTCTGGGACTTTTCTCTGTTTTGCATCCTTACTCTACCCCCCCCCACAAAATGCCACACAGTGAGGACCTCAGAAAAGGCCAGGGAGACAGGTATGCTGCACGTCTGTCCCCCAGCCTCTAGATGTTCCACCTCACTTGTTCCACAGTCTGGTTAGCTAGTTCATTGGTACTCTAGCGTACCAGCAATCCTATCCACCCCCTACTATCCTCATTCTGTCCCGGATGGGTGATGCCCCAAGATGGGCCCCTGATCATTCCTCGCCCCATTCTCTACTCTCCTGATCTCAGAATCCCCACTCATCAAGACTCTCCTACCTGCCTTCTTCTTACTCTTAACCACTGAGTGTTATAAAGTCACATTGCCATTTCTCCCAAATGATCCATCAGGTACCAGAGTCCCCTCCAGGGCTGCAAAGCAACTTGCTGTTGGTATGGTACGGTGCAGGGTTGGTTGACCTCCTTGTGGCTGCCTCTGCCACATTTCCCCTTCTCTTCACTCTCCAACCCCTGGACCAATGTGCCTGTGGAGGAGTGGGGGTATGAGATCCAGTGGAACCAGTGTCACAGGAGATTTCTTTTCCCTTGCTGCTACCAGCTGAGCATACAGTTCTGCAAAGATCCTGCAAGCACAGTTAACCCTTCGCCAGAGTGTAACCCTGAAAAAGCACATCACACACCCTGCAACTGACTTGCTCCCTGCTGAATGCCTCAAGCTTTAACTGGCTCTAGTCTTCTGCTCTGCCTAGTGCACAGTGAAATCAGAAACAAAATAGTTAGTGCAGCACCAACCATGAATAACAACAGCGTTCCAGATGGGCTGTATTTAGAGGCCCCCACAGCACCTCAATAACCCGGCGTTGTTATTGTGCAAAATATAATGCTGTGCCTATGCAAATAAGGAATCCTTAATGCATTAGGGGCACAGCAGTATATTGACAGGTCTCACATGTCCTGAACAGCTGCCAGCGCGTCACTGGTTACTGCCACCAAAACCATGACGTTAAGCAGGAGCTATGGGTAGTCTAGTGGTCCCCCCCCATCACCCATGTTTCTACAGAATAACTTTTTTACTGGTAGTCTAGTGGACCCCCCTCCTCCCAATCACCCATGTTTACATGCAATTATTTTTCTGTTAGTTTGCAGCCCACCCTACCCCCCCACCCCAAGCATGCCAGCCTATGCTCACCTCCTCAGTGGCTGCAGTCTGACATGAGTGCGGCTCTTTCTTGTAATCAAGGTCTGCGACTGTCTGACAGTGGTCATCCAAGAAGGCAAGCAGAGAGCTATGATGGTTGCCACCGTTCGGAGAAGAACCTATGAGACAGGGTACTACGTGGGTGGGAGGTGGGAGTAGCTGGCATTCAATAGAGAATCCTGTAACAGGGAAAAATTATTCCATACAAACATAAGCAATCTGTGGCAGGGAACAAAACTACCAGGGACATATATGGAATGGTACAACTGGGGCATTCTGGTAAGGGGTGAAATCACTAGACACTAGAGATGTACTTTTGAGCCAAGTCAGTGTGGGAGCTAAAGGGCATGCAAATGGCCCCTTAGCACCCTGCACACGCGAAAGATTCATTTGGGTGGTAGGGCTGAATATGGCCCATGAGAGACCTGACACTATACCACTTTAGGCAGCCCCACCACCAGTGGGCTTTCAAGGGCCATATTCAGCTATGGACCACATCAGCACAGTGCAGTTACTCTGCGCTACACTGGCATTACCCCTTATTCAGACACTTGGTGTGAGCTCCAAGAAAGTGTGCTGTCTGAATATAGCTCAGGACCAGTAGTGCACTATGTGCTGCACAACACTGAATGCAGGGCAATACTGGTAGCCTCTGAATATACCTGCCCTGTCTGGCCCTACCAGAAGAAATGAATGCAACCCAGATTATCACTGAGGCAAGTGTGGCTTTTTTTCTCATGCAGCTCCAGATTTTATCCCCATCCTACATGTGGTAAAACATAGAAACAGACAACTCAGCAGGAATCGGCAAAATTTGCATGTTCAAACCATTTCATGTTTTATCCGTTCTGGCAGGTGTGGCATTCACCTAAACCAAACATGAAGGTGTCATCCCACACTCTGTTGAGACTTTGTGATTGCCACAGTTTTATTATTTGCATCATTTTACATGGTGCCACGAGTTGAATGTCTTTGTCTATGGCTTACATTAACCCCCCCCCCCGAATTCCTGAATGGGATTTCTAAGGATTTTGAAGCACAAATATAAAGCCAATGCTAGTGCACTATGGACAAAAGTGTTTGTAAGAGTATGAATAGACAAAAAAGTGTCAAATGATGCACTACAATGATGCCACCGGCAAATTTCAGACACCAAGATTTTCTGAGCTGGTCAACTTTTGAAGCAGAGTCAAACTGATCCCCACTTTTACCAGCGCTAATGCCAACCCCATTATCACACATTTAACTCTCTATTGCGAGTTTGAATCATCCAGGAAGAATGAGGTAAGTGTGAAACTGCCTTCCAAAAAATGTAAGTGTTTTAAAGGAAACATTACACACTGCTCCTGACGGTACGGCACCGTGACCACAAACCTTAGGTCCCTAGTTAGACAGCCTCCCTCGGTTGCTCACTGCCCGCGGTGTTTCCCGATGCTAGCCCCGGTGTTCCCTCTCAACCCTGCCTCCCAACATTCCACTTCTATTTCTTCCTTTGGCACCTTCATATCACAGCATTAACCCCCTTCTCAACCGGCCCAGGTGTTCCCTCTCCCAGTGACTCAACTGTGCTACTGGTTCTTGCCTTCTTACCTGTCTTTCTCGGTGCCGAAAATCGAGGCCAAGTACTCTGCCATCGCGAGCCCGTCCACCTATTTGCGCACTACGTCACTGGTTGTGGGCACGTGACCTTTCCAGAACCCTCCACGAAGGAGCCAAGTCTGTGTATTACACCATCCAAACACGGATCTGCTGGGATTTGCAGTTAACCACAAGAAGTATGACTTTTTTTATTATTTTATTGTATCCTACACATATCCTCCTGGTCCTGGTAATTAAGGCACACCACGCACCTGTTGAAAATACTAGTGTCTCTTCTGCAGTTGTTTTGGGGATTATGGAACATACAACAACTCACAGTACCGGTCTAGTGGTCTGGAACTACACCCGTAAATACCAACCACGTACTTGGAAACTACAGCTCCCGTCATGTGGAAATCGGCATCAGTGCGCATGCTCCCTGAGCCCTGCTTATGAATGGCCAGCTCAAATGCAAAACCTACAACACTTTTACTAATAGTAGTAAGTAACACGGTAGGGGATCTGGTAGTAAGGAGTGATTTTGTCCCCTGAAACTAACCGATCGCGGCGGGGTAGAGACATAGCCTACAATATGTTTAGCCGATCATGTCATCGCCTGAAATTTCATCTACCATTTTTCCTGTCTGGCGGAATTGGACCAGCGCCTGTGTTTCTGCCCAATAACAAAGTTTTGCGGCCACAGTAAGCAGGTAGGGGGATTGGACACCCCTGAAGTTGGCAGTTGGCTGCCCGCTCGCCATGCTGCCAATGTGGCGAGCACGCAGGAAGGGTCCACTGCGTTTGACGAGCTTTGCTCAGATTGCAGTGGACCTTTCCTTAGATGTGCTCGCCACATTAGTATGCATGGTGTGGCACTGGCATGCAGGCTGATTGGGGAATGAGGGAAGGGATGCACCTACTGATGCATGCCCTGCATTAGCCCAACAGCGACCGTGCCTCCAAATCTGCACTACCGCAAGATGTTGACTTGCGTGCAAGCGCGGCAAGCCAACATAAAAAGAAGCAATGAGATTTCAACTCAGATAAGTGAAATAAAAATGAAATGCCGTGTAGGAGCCAGCCAAGGGGTTCACTGTGGTATTTGATGGCTGGGCTACATTTCAGCTGAAAGTTCAACAAAGAAATCCAATTTGAATGTCAAGAATTCAGCACACAGTAAGTAAGACAGAGTATATAATTTAAGAATTGCAGGCAGTTTGAGTACCGGGGGACTGAAATGGATTCTGTTTACTTTCCCTGAGAACTCCCCTGAAGAAGTAAAGGTATATTGATGAATCATGTACCAGTGGGTTTTGGCATAGCAGCCTGACGGTACAGTTGGGCCAACCACTGTGTTGTTTTGGGGCAGAGCAGTGCCAGGGCCAAAGGGGACCTATCAGATAACCACTGTGTTATTATTATTGATTTTTTCTTGTAACACTTGACGTACCTTAAGACCTCTTTCCTGATCCCCCAATAAACTCCCTTTGTATTTGTTTGCCAGTCTTGACTCAGAGAAACACAGAAACATAGAAGTTGTCACCAGATGGGGACCATATGATCCATCAAGTCTTCCCTTGGTTGCCTACCCTCCTCCCTACTTAGCTGCCTGCTTGAGTATCCTGCAATGCCTGTCCCATGCCCGCTTGAATTCCCCCACCGTCTTTGCTCCCACCAGCCCCTCCAGCAGGCTATTCCAAGGTTCAACAATGCACTCTGTGAATAAGAATTTCCTCATATTGTGCCTGAACTTTCCTTCCTTAAGGTGTAGATCATGCCCTCCAGTCCTGTTGTAGTCCTTTACCTGAAAGAGGTTCTGCACCTATACCTTGTTGTTTCCTTTAAGGTATTTAAATGTCTCTATCATGTCCCCCTGATTCCTGCGCTGCTCTAGGGAGTATAACTTGAGTTCATCAAGCCTTGCCTCATACAGTTTCTGATGCAAGCCCTACACCATCTTTGTTGCTCTTCTCTCTACCGTCTCTAGCCTATCTATGTCCCTCCTGAGGTGTGGCCTCCAGAACTGGATGCGGTATTCCAGGTGGGGCCTTACCAGGGACTGATACAGAGGCATGATCACTTCATGCCTCCTGCTTGTGAAGCCCCTTCCTATGCATCTTAGGATGTCACTGACTTTTAGTGCTGCCTTCTCACATTGTTTGCTGACCCTGAGGTCATCTGATGTGATCATCCCCAGGTCTTGCTCTTGCCTAGTAACCACCAGCTGCTCTCATCCCATGGAATACAATTTCCCTGGGTTACGTTTTCCCAGGTGCATGACTTTACATTTTTTGGCATTGTATTTCAATTGCCAGATCCTTGACCACTCTTCTAGCTTTTGGAGATCAGCTTCTATGCTTTGCTGCCCCTCTGGTATGTCAACCCTGTTGCTGATTTTGGTGTAATCTGCAAACAGGTACACTTTTCTCTTCAGTCCATCAGTTATGTCATTGATGAATATGTTGAAGAGGATTGGCCCCAGAACTGAGCTCTGTGGAACCCCACTAGTCACCCTCCCCTCCTCTGACAGAGTGCCATTCATGAATACCCTCTGTGTTCTCCCATTTAACCAGTTACTGACCCAGCTTGCTTACCTTAAACCCAATGCCCATATTCTCCAGTTTATTGACTAGTTTCCTGTGCGGAACCGAGTCAAAAGCTTTACTGAAGTCCAGGAAAACCAAATCCACTGCCCCACCCTGATCCACTGTTCTGGTGACCCAATTGAAGAAATCTACCAGGATTGTCTGGCAGGACCTCCCTGCCATGAAACTGTGTTGTGTAGTGTCGAGCTGACCACTTTTCTCCAAAAAAGCTATGATTCTTTCATTCAGCAGGTACTCCATCAGTTTTCCCATGACTGAAGTTAGACTAACTGGACAGTAGTTTGTGGCTCTTCCCTGCTACCACTCCTGTGGAGTGGCACTACTGTTGCTCTCCTCCAGTCCTCAGGAACTTCCCCGCTGTTCAAGGATTTGTTGAAGAGCACTGCTAAGGGGGCTGCCAGTTCTCTCCCAAGTTCTTTAAGCATTCTTGGGTGTATCCCATCTGGCCCCATAGCTTTATCTACCTTTAATTTGTAGATTTCCTCTAGGACCCTTTCCTCTGTGAAGGGACCCATGTCTAGCCATCCAAGTGGACAATTCTTCTTGCCTATTGTTGATCTGCCTCCCTCTGGTTCTTGTGTGAAGACTGAGCAGAAGTACTCACTGAGTGCCTCTGCTGTCTCTCCATTCTGCTCAGTGAGCTGCCTGTCCTTCTTTGTGATTCTGTCAGTGCCCCCCTTAGTCTTTCTTTTTTCCTGTATGCACCTGTAGAATGTTTTCTTACCCTTTTTCACTTTCTGAGCTATCCTCACCTCTGTCTGTGCCTGTGCATTTCTCATTACTTTCCCTGTCTCTTTCAGGTTTTCTTTGTATTCTGTTCTGTCAGCTTCATTCCCTGGCTGCTGGTACTGCCTAAAGGCTTTGTGCTTTTCCCTTACAGTGATTGTGACGTCATTGGAAAACCATAGTGAGTTTTCCTTTTTTTATTTTTACTAACTTGACAGGCACACTGTGATGTTACCATGGTTATTGCATCCTTCAACCTTGTCCAACACTCCTCGATGCTCCCTTCTGTTGTGTGACTAAGGTTGTCCTTCCGGCAGACCCTCATTTTTGTGAAGTCTTCCCTCCTGAAGTCAAGGTCCTTCAATTTAGAGTGTGTGGAGTCCTCTGTCCTGTTTACCTTGAACCATACCATGAGATGGTCACTGTTGCCCAGGCGGTTCCCTTCTTAGATGCCCAGAACCCTGTTTCTATGTGTGAATACCAGGTCTAAAATTGTGTTTCCCCTTGTGGGGGTTGTCACTAGTTGATCTAGGTCTGCTTCCTGTAGATTGACTACCAGCACCATGTCCCCTTTATCTGACATCCAAAGGATGGTCTCCAGGATTTCCTTATCCCTGGCTTCCTCCTGATTTGGGGGTCTGTAGATTACTCCTAACAGGATGGGTGTCCGGCTTCTGACCCTTTTGTAATCCGTAGGTCCTTGGTTTCCACTTGTGCTCGCTGCATTTCTGTAGCGTAGATGGTATCCTTTACATAGATAGCTACCACCCCCTTTTTTCCACCCATCCTATCTTTCCTGATTAAGTTATACTCTGGGATAGCCACCTCCCAATCATGATTGTTCGTGAACCATGTTTTGGTCATGGTAACCAAGTCCAGTCCTGCCTCGGCTATTGTGGCAGTGAGGTCAGTCATTTTGTTAGCCAGAATGCGTGCATTGAGACATAATGCTGTCCATTTCCAATGTGCTCCCCTGTTTGTTATACCTCCCTTATTGTTTTTGTTCCTCCCTTTACCTTTTTTATGATGTTTTTTCCCCCCATTACCTTTTTTTCAGGTCATTTGCAGATTGGACAGGGTTTCATGCTTTCTGCCCTCTGCATCCATTTTTCTGGAGTGTCCTGTAGGTATTGTGCTAGCTGGAGGGTGAGAGATGGCAGGCTGTATGTGTGCATACCTCTCAACTGTCCCTGATTTTCAGGGATGTCCCTTATTTTGCCTCAAAATTTTACTCTGTCCCTCCTAAAAATTGTGTTTCCATGACCAAATAGTGAGGGTTATAAGCACAAAATAATGTCAAACATTAAAGTTACAGACTTGTTCTTCCTTTGAAAATGCATTTTACACTAAGCCCTTTATTCTACCAGCTTTCTGGGTGGATATCTCTAATTTTGAAGAAGTGTCCCTGATTTTGGTCCTTTGTCCCTGATTTTTTTAAGCCTTGTCCCTGATTTATGAGGCAGGAGGTTGAGAGGTATGTATGTGTGATTCTCTTAGAGCTACTGTCATCTCCCCACCAGCTAGTTTAAATGTCCCGTGTGGACATCAAATGTTTGGCCCAGTGCCCTAACTCCCTCCTTGGTTACATGGGGGCCGTCGAATTTGAAGAACTCCCTTTCCCAGAAATTGTCCCAGTTTCTGATGAAGTGATGTCCCTTGGTGTGGCACCAGTCCTTGAGCCATGTGTTGAGCTCACTTATCTCTTTCTCTCTGATTTTCTGCCTGTTCTTCCCCTTTTCCCAAACAGGCTGAATCTTTGAGAATGCAATGCTGGATAAAATGGAAACCAACTCCCTGAGCTGGGCAGTGTGCTCTTTAACCTCCTCCACTGCCTGGTTAGCAAGGTCATTGGTCCCTAGGTGGATCAGGATGTTTGAGCCCATTCCTTCTCCCTGTATTACATTGACTATTCGGTCAGTGTCCCTCCAAGTGGACACACTTGGGAAACATCTGACCTGCACATCCGTCTGTTCATTTTGGCTTAGGTGAGGTTCCACATTGCATATCATGGAGTCCCCTACAATTATGAATTTTTTCTTGTTGTTTTTGAAATTTGGTTTGTAATAGCATTTTATTATCCTGTTGTGTTTGGTTTTGTGCTGACCTGAGACCTCCTCTGGCAATTCAGCTGGTATGTTTGCAAGAGGTGTGTACCTGTTTCCTGTGTTTAGAGTGTTTTGTTTGTTTGGAAGATTTGTCTGAGTGTTGCCCTTTTTCTTTGACCAGCTGCCACCCCCAGACTTAGTTGTTCTCTGGGGAGAGGTGAGCTTGGTTTAGTGCCAACGATGTGGAGGTGCACTCCCATAGGTATGTTTCCTCAGAGATGTTACGGCGAGGTTTATCTCACGCCATGCCGCATGGAGCTGGGCTTTGAGGTGACATACCTCCTAGCGTATGGGACAGTGGCCCTGCCTCAGGGCGACATGTCCATTTAAGAGTGTCCCACAGTGCTGGAAGCCAATGATATCCATGTGTTCTGCCAGTGGATGGAACACAAATAGTTTAAAATAAACAAATTAGATAAAGAAGTTAATCTTCCGTCCTCAGCCTGAGTGGACGAGAAGAGAACCAGTAGAATTTAGAAAAATAAACTTGTTTTTGTTATTTAGTGTTTGCTGGGCTATAGAACCCCTAACCTTCCTGTCCCTAGGCAGGAAACAGGGGGTAAGGTACAGGCCTATATAAGACAATGACCATGGGGTGGGTGGAGATGGGGGAGGGTAGGTTGGGCAAGTCCTCCTGCTGCCAAAGAAATAAAATGAGAGAAGAGATACAGAGAGAAAAATATATCAGTCACAAGGTAGGCTGTGAATATTACTGTTGACCCACTGACTGTTTTACCTGTCTGGCTGCCAATAATACAACATGCTGTTGCCCCCTAGTTATATATAGTCCCCTTACTTCTGTACTGGGATCTGAGACTTGGAAGGAGTGGTGGCAATTTCCCCAGGTGTCCCCAGCACCTTTCCCACCATGCTTGTACAGCTGCTGGGAACAATGCCATACAGGATGGAAAAGAAGCCCATCGTGTGCCCCTCCCTTAGTTCTGACTCTTGTTCTGAGTCAGAATCCCCGTGGATGTACTGGAGCATGAGCAGAGAGCCTTTGTCTGAGCATCGTCCTAGCCACAGCAGACCGTGACTGAGGGGGGAACTGTTCCATCAGTACAGCTCTGGTGCCTCTCTCACCCTGAAAGTCTGCTTCACCGTTCCTGAGAGTGCAGTATTTAAGGACAACAGTCCCTTTGTTTGTATTTAGCGCTCGTTTCTTCGCGCACCTATTGGGCAAGCCGAACTGACGTCACTGTTAGAGCAATCCCCTTGCTGGAAAAACAATCAGTGAGTTCCCTTATCAGCATATTATTGCATGAGTGTATTATTTGTTATTTACAAAAATATTTACTTTTGCTGAACAGTTGATTGCATTGTGTGTGAGTCAGGTGGGCTGTGCCACTTGAGGCCACAGTGGGTTGGTATTATTTCCACAGGTGGCAGTAGAAGCTCGTTATCTAACCCACTTAATCTTTCCCTTGGTGGAGGCACCACACAATCTCTTTTCATGTATGACATGCTTTGGTAACAAATCCCAACAGGAGTTATTGGGCCCAATTCTCAAAGTTCCCAGAATGGCACAAGGGACTTACACCACAAAGAATGGTGCAAAGTGCCCCTTGTGGAAAAAGATGCACCAAGAGTGATTCTTAAATGCAGCCTGCATCAACCACAGGCTGCATGCACTAAAGGTGGCTAATGCCATTCATGCATCACAAAATGGGCTGCGGCATGGCTTTAGGGGGCTTGTGGCAGATGGAGGCTGCCAAATCCCCTAAATCGGGATTCTCAAAACTCGCTCAGAGGGCAAATTCCTAAGTACCATTAGACCAGCCAGGGCTGATCTAAGGATACTTAGAAATGTGCCCTCTGGGAAAGTTGAGTGACTTGTGTCTAAGTGCTGCAGTCCCCACTCCCCAGCCCCAACCGTCCCTTTGAGTAAATTAATCAAGTCCCAGGTGGTCTAGTGGCCTCATCAGCCCTGATCCCCTTACCAGTAAATTAATCAGGTCCCTGGTGACCTAGTGCCTCCCCTCAATCTGCCTGAATATTAAAAAGGGGGGTCTGCTAGACCACCAGGGAAAGAACATGTTATTATTCAGGCAGATTGGGGTGGGGGTGTTAGCCACCAGGGACAGTGTAGAGTGGTGCATGGCCACTCTGTAGCATGTGGCAACCCATCCAGATGTGCCATTTGATTGGCGTATGGCCACAGTTGTTGCAAACTGTGGGACTTTGCCACAGGGACACTACCTGATAGAGAATCAGGTGTAGTTTCCCTGGCGCACAGGCAATCGGTGCAAGTCACCTTTGGCATGGCTGGTGCTGAGTTTTGAGAACTGGGCCCATTACGTCTGTCCTCTCAACCTTTTTTGAGTTCATAAGGCAGGGGCAAGAGTACTGTAATCTATGATGACCTACTGTAGTACATATATCAGTGACATTGGGGTGGTGTCACATGGTAAAGTAAGTCTGATGACACAAACCTCTGTGATAGTGTAGACAACAATAAGTAAGATGAACACTATGAAAAGTGGAGCACAGGACCAGAGTACTGCAGGTAAAATTCAATGCCAAAACATGTGTAGTGTTAAACACTGGCTACAACATAGAAACATTGAATTTGACGGCAGATAAGGACCGCTTGGCCCACCTAGTTTGCCCATTTCCCTACCTGAAGGATAAGCTGCAGATTCTAGTTAATCAACAGCTTACTTCCTCCTACCCCCCACTAGAATTGCCTTATGCCTGTCCCATGCATTCTTGAATTCTCCCACTGTTCCTGACTCCACAACTTGCTCAGGAAGGCTGTTCCATGCAGCCACAACCCCCTCTGTGAAAAAATACTTTCTAACATTACCTCTGAGCAGTCCCACCTCTATCTTCAAATTGTGCCCCTTGTTCTTGCACATCTCTTCTTCTGAAAGATACTACCCTCTTGTACTTTGTTAATTCCCTTGAGATATTTGAAAGTTTCTATCATGTTCCCCCTCTCCCTCCTTTCCGCAAGGGTATACATATTAAGCTGCTTTAGTCTCTCTCCTTGTATGTCTTCTGGTGCAGACCCTGCACCATTTTGGTTGCCCTCCACTAAACAGCCTCCACTCTGTCTATGTCTTTGCGGAGATGGGGTCTCCAGAATTGCACACAGTACTCCAGATGGGGTCTCACTAACTGTCTGCACAGAGGGATAGCAACTTCCTGTTTTCTACTGTTGATGCCTCACCCTATGCATCCCAGTATCCCCCCAGCCCTCCTTACTGCCTTCTCACATTGTTTGCCCACCTTTAGGTCATCTGATATAATTACTCCTAGGTCTCTTTCAATTTTTGTTGTTGTTTTTAACTCACCCCCAATTATGTACTCTTCCCTTGGGTTTTTGTTTCCCAGGTGCATTATCTTGCACTTCTTTGCATTGAATCTGAGCTGCCACATATTTTACCATTCCTCCAACCTTGCCAAGTCCCTTTTCGTTCTTTCCACCCCACCTTGCGTATCAACCCTATTGCAGATCTTTGTGTCATTTGCAAAGAGATGTACCTTTCCTTCCAGGTGCTCTCCAATGTCACTTATAAAGACATTAAAGAGGACTGGTCCTAGTACCGAACCCTGTGGTACCTCACTAGTTACCATCCTTTATTCATTGTGGACTCTGTTTACTATTACCTTTTACGTCCTGTTGTCCGGCCAGTTTTTTATCCAGGCTACTACCTTGGGACCCACTCCCTGGCTGGCTAACTTGTACATTAATCTTTTGTATGAGACAGTGTCAAGTGCCTTGCTAAAATCTAGGTAGACCATATCCACAGCCCCTCCCTGGTCTACTACTTTGGTCACCCAGTCAAAGAAATCTATTAGGTTCATCTGACATGACCTTTCTGCTGTGAAACCATGCTGCCTTGGGTCCTGTACCCCACTGGCCTCTATGTACTCAACAATTCTTTCCTTCAGAAGTGATTCCATCATTTTCCCTACCACTGAAGTAAAACTAACTGGTCTGTAGTTTTCTGCCTCTGTCCTGCTCCCACGTTTGTGAAGTGGAATCACATTTGCCCAGTTCCAGTCCTCAGGCACCACCCCATCCTCCCATGATTTGTTAATGAGAGTAGTCAGTGGTGTTACTAGTTCTACCCTTAGTTCTTTTAGAATTCTTGAGTGAATCCCATCAGGCCTCATTGCATTGTCCACCCTCAGTTTCAAGAGTTCTTTCAAAACCCTTTCTTCTGTGAATGGACTGGTATCAACCCCTCTATTCAGAGTTTCTCTCTTGTTTGGTTTAGGTATCTCCCCCTCCTCTTCCGTTGTGACTACTGAGCAGAAATATTCGTTCAGTATCCCTGCTTTTTCACTGTCACCCTCTGCCCACATTCCCTCCCCTTTATTAAGTCTCTGTATCCCTCCCTTGGTCTTTCTTCGCTCCCCAATGGTTTTATCCCCCTTCTTAACAGAGTTGGCTATCTTTTCCTCAGTTTGTGCCTTTGCTATTCTGACTGCCTTCCTTCTGCTTTAACTGATAAAGTTCTCTGTCTTGCTCCTTCTGTGTTTCCTTGTATTTCCTGAATGCTATCCTTTTCTCCTTAACCGTCGCTGCCACCTCTTTTGAGAACCATAGTGGTTTTTTCCTTCATTTTGTTTTGTTGATTTGCTTCACACAAAGGCTTGTTGCCTATGTGATGGCTGTTTTGATTATTCCCCATTGTTCCTCCACCCCTCCTTCTTGCACGTTAGCTAGTGCTTTTCTGAGGCACTCTCTCATTTTCCCAAAGTCAGCCTTCCTAAAGTCCAATACTCTTGTTTTTGTATGGCTTGACTGTATGGCTGTGTTTATTGTGAATCACACTGTTTGGTGGTCACTAGTTCCCAGATGGCTATCCACTTCTAAATCTGAGATCCTTTCTCCTTCCCCATCTGAGAGTACCAGGTCTAAGATTGCTCCCTCCCGAGTGGGTTCCAACACTAGCTGTCTGAGGCATACCCCCTGTAGGGCATCAAGAATGACCCTGCTCTTGGATGTGCCTGCAGCAAAGGTACTCCAGTTAACGTCTGGCATATTCAGGTCCCCCATCAACAATATCTTCCCTTTTTCTGCCATTTTAAAAATGCCTTCTATCATTTCCTTTGCCATTTCCTCCTCCTGAGATGGGGGTCTGTACACAACCCCCATGCAGATTGTGGTGCCATTTCCTGTTTACTCTTTAGTTCTGTTGCTTTAATCCCTTCCCTTACATAGAGAGCTACTCCCCCTCCTCTTTTATCCACCCTGTCCCTCCTGTAGACTGTGTATCCTGGTATTATTATCTATTATTTAGCTTTTGTTAACCAGGTAAGTACACTAGACAAACACATGCCTATTTTCAGGTACGACCTGGGAGAGTAAAGGAAATCAAAGAACATACAGAGTACAATTTGAAGCAAGTAGGGCAGATACACAGATGTCAGGAGAAGCATAACAAACATAGTAAGATATCTCATAGTTGACATCCCAGTCATGGTTCTCTGTCTACCATGTTTCAGTGATTGCCACAATATCCAGGCATCCCTCTTCCATCAAGGCCACTAGTTCAGGGAGCTTGTTGCACTGACTGCAGGCATTGGTACTCATCACCTTCCATTTATTTTTATGGCCTTACCCCTTTTAGCCCCATCCCTGTCCTTACTGCCTTTTTCCTGCATTTATCCCTGTCCTGCTCCCTACTGACTTCTTTACCTTGGTGTTTACCTCTCTAACTACTATGTTTTGTGGGGGGAGGTTGGGATTTCCCTGCTTCTTTTCAGTGCCTCCCCCCTTGGCTAGTTTAAATGCTTGCCAATGAAGCATTTAAACCTGTCACCTAGGATCCTGGTCCCCCAGACGGATGCAGACCATCAAGCCAGTATACACCTGCATCCCTCCAGGTGGCTCCCCAGTCCCCAATGAAGCCAAAACCCTGAGCTCCACACCAATTTTTCAACCATTAATTGAATCCCATGGTGTGGAGTACACTAGCATCATCCTTGCCATAGACAGGCAGCACCTCTGAGAAGGTTACCATACATGCTACTTATCTAAGACTCCTCCCAACTCCACAAACTCCTCTTGTACTGCTCTGATCCCAGTCACAGCCAGAGCATTTGTCCCTAGGTGGACAATGACATCCAGCTCCCTCCCTCGTACAGCTGCTCCCATGATCCTGAGGATTCACTTCCCTCTGAACTGTGGTGCCAGGCAGGCACCTTACCTCCCTATCCCCTTCCTCCTTCACTTCTATCCCCCTAATGATCGAGTCCCCCACCAGGAGTTGTTTCCTTCCCCTGTGGGGTCTCGTGCCACCCTCCTGTGGTTCTCCTTTGTGGAGGTTCCCAGCATCCTCCTTGGTCTTCACTGCAGGTGCCTCCATAGAGGAACCACTCTTTTCCAGAATAGCATATGAATTGTGGAGAGGTACAGCTTGAAGGATGCACCTGTGTTCCACCACCCACTCCCTCCCTGAGCCCACCTCGGTCCAACAGCTCCTCTTTCTTGGCAACCTCTGAGGTAATGGTGGTGGCCCTGGAGGTCCCTGGGTGGGAGAAGAGGTTTCATGAATCCTAGCCAGGTCAGTCTGGATACAGGCAACCTCCTCCCTCAGACCAGAGAGGTGCCTGCAAACAGGGCAGCATCGCAGCCTCCAGAATGTCTCCTGGAACACTGCTGCCCCATAGCCATTGCACTGCACCACTTTCATCATGTCTTATTTTGTGTCCCCTCTCCTGTTGCTTTGTATGCTTACTGTCTCCTCCCTCTATGTATTTTTATACTTACTTTCCTACTGCTTATGTGCCCTTACAACTCTCACCCTTCCTGTTCTGGGACAGGAGCTTCCTGTAGTCTTCAGTAGTCTCCTTCTTCCATGCTTGGATTCAGACCTCCAACAGCTGGGCAGGGGGGAAGAGTTATTTTTTAGGTTCCTTCAAGGTTGAGGAAACTAACGTGTCTCAGTGATCCTTCCCTTCCTACTGCCAAACAGAAAGTTTCTGTTGTCAGTCAAGTCCAGTGGCTATAAAACTAGAACTGGCTTTGGGTGGGAGGGTGGAGAGGTGGGAGGGAGGGCAATTAGTAAAAAATCTGTAGTTCTAGACTGCTTTTTTCTTGCTCTGAAACCAAAGTTCTCCTCTGTGAAAAACAACAGGAAGCTTTAATTGGAGACACCTGCTTTTGTACTCCTAAACTACTAAGCCACATCCCCAATTAGATTCACCCTCTGCTCTGACTCAGTAAATTAAGTTAATACAGCCCCCTTCCTCAGAGAAATGCACAGTGACTTTCTTCTTTTTTTTTTACTTAAATGGGACCCCTTTCTTCTAATAAAGTATCTGTTTAATTCAAACAAGTACTGACTTCTGCTGAGACAGAAGTGATTTATCAGTAAAAAAAATCTCTAGTTCTAGACTGCTTTTTTCTTGCTCTGAAACCAAAGTTCTCCTCTGTCAAAAACAGCAGAAAGAATCTGTCAATAAAAAATAGTATCAGTGAAGTCATGGTAGAGCATTCAAAGGAGGAAGGGGGGCCTAAGGTTTAAAAGAAACAGCAGTTTGAAATCCTCGTCTCAGTGTGGGACAGCATGTAGGACAGCTAACAGGATGCCAGGATGTACTAGGAGAGTTTTCACTAATTAAATCCAAGAGGTAATATTGCCGCTGTGCAGGTCATTTGTCAGGCTACATTTGGAGTACTATGTGCACTTTGGAAACCTTCATCTGAAAAAGAATAAGGCAGAGTAGAAACCATTCAGTGGAGAGTAGCACATATGAGTCAGGGGCAACAAGTAGGACCTATCAAGAAAGGTTAGACAGCCTAATTGTGTACTCAGTGGAGGACTGCTGAGAGAGAGAGAGAGAGAGAGAGAAGGGGACTGGGTAGAAACCTACAAATACATGCTGGGCCACAACAGGGTGTCCTCCTTGATTTATTTAAATTATGGAGTAACACAATAAACGCACACTAGCAGGGATAAACTTCAGGAAGGGCTTAATGAAATAATTTATCCATAGATAGAGTGGTGGATAGCTGGATTGTCTCAGGGTTCAGAATCCAATGGGATATGTACATATGCTTAATTAGAGGCAAAGGGGAGGGCTAGGGCTCTGGGAACTCTGTATCTTCCGAGATACACATGTGGCATGTATTATGTTGGTAGGACCAAAAGGAAAATAATAACTCAGAGTATGCCGTGGCCCTCCACATAAACAGCCATCAAAACAAGACCATGCGCAAGAGGAGTGCTATTGGCATAGATACAAGTTCTCAGGGTGTGACAGGGGGTGATCTAGAAAACATGTTAAATCAGAGAGAACAGAGATGGATTTATGAACTGGGTGTCTTGAGACATCCAGTTCTAAATGACAAGTTTGAAGCTGTTCATTTTCTAAAGAAATAGTTCTATAATGTTGTACTGAAATGAGCCTTATTTAACCCCCCCCCCACACCACCATTCCAATGGATCAGTGTTTACGCTGTATGGGTTTAGTGAATATTTCAAGTTATTTTTCACTGGAATTTTTTCACTGGTGTTTTATCTTTATAAAAATCATCTATTCACACTTTTTTCATCGTGTTTCCCTGTAGGTCTCCAAGAAGTATGTCATGCAAAACAAGGGAACAGGTCTTTTTTTCATGTTTAGACATACCTGTGGTATGTGCACGAAGGTTAAGATTTTTGTTTTGAATGTGTAAAATGTATAAACTGTTACTACTTTGCTTGAAATGTTGGTGGCTTTAAATGTTGGGTATAATTAAGGTGAAAAACAGACTTTTAGAAAAATGTAAAGGGAACTTACAAGTTCAAATGGGTAGACTGGGTGGGCCATAGGCCCTTATCTGCCGACAGTGTCTATGTATCTATGCAGAAACACTTGTAACAGCCCCATTGGTGGCTAAGATCAGCTGATAGTTTGATTACAGCATTTAAGTGGTGTTGGTTTAAACTGCAACTTTATTCTGTAATGAAGCCTCCAGTAGGAGGTGAAAAGTAAGTATGTTGGTATTGCTTGGAGTCATGGATTTTTGGCTACAATAAACTAGGCAGCTGCCTAAAAGAAACTATGATTCATATAGGACGCAGTATAGCGTAGTGGTTAAGAGCACTGAGCTGCAAATCTGGAGACCTGGGTTTGAATCCCATCAGCTCCCATTTGCATACTGTGTGACCCTGAGCAAGTCAGTTAGCTTCCTTGTGCTCCCAGGTCACACCTGGAAATAAGCTCCAGCTTAGTGTGTCTCTCCTGGTTAAACAATTTCCCCGTTCCCCCTTCTCTATATCCTCATTGACAGGGGTGAGTGTGTTTTTTTAGTGTTCTGAACTGTAATACTCACTAAAAACAGCACCATCACCCATGTGCACCCATCACCTTCTGCCAACAGGGCAGAGTTGATGGACTTTCTGTCCCATGTAATGACATAAAAAAAGTCCTTATTTCTAGTTGACACAACACTCAGTCTGTGGCTGTAAAAGCATTGAAGATAATTAGGGAGTGATAAAACTGATTAATGATGGAGAATTCTGAAAAATTATTACTCCTTACTGAGTCATTAGTGCAAGGTACATGTAAATATTCTGCAGAGGGTTAAACGCCGAGTACTTTGCTTTCATAGAAAAAAAAGCATTATAATTATCTCTGTCAACACGGGATAAAAATAATAAATTAACGTACAGCCCTTTTGAAATCAATAGAATACTGCTATTACCAGCTTTACACATCCAAATATAATCATGGTCCCACCTTAAAGAGCTAGTATGCTGCTTAAAATCAGTATTAACTATTTCTTTTTAAATCTTCACCCTCAGATTCTGGTTTGGATCACTCCCCCCTACCTCTCTTCCCTCATTTCATCCCCCCTTTCTCCTGCCCCCTTAGGAGCACTTTTACCCTCTCCCTCCCTATTCCAGGAAAACCACCAAAAGCCAATCTGCATTCTTGTATCATTTTCCTAAACTCTAGTCCTCTCTGTCCCTGACTATACACTGTCTCATCCTTCTCCTCCCTCAAATCCTTCTTCAGGACCTCGCTACCCTTTACTGGAACTGTTCATGACTGTTGACTCTTGTTTCTCTCCACCTGTGGGTTACCCTCCCCTGGTATTCCCTGCTGCTGTGTTGTTGACTCCCCCCCCCCATCTAGGGGCAACCTTCCCCACACACACACACAGGATAACTGTGTCTTATTATCTAATTTGATAACTGTGTTCCAGTGTGTAGCTCTGGCCCTGCTTAGCTAGCCACACCCTTTAGTCTGGGTGGTATCATCCTTCTGCTATCTGCATTGCTCCCTGCGGTGTTTAGCACATGTTCTTAAAACATTATGCCTCATAACTGTGACTGCACACTGATATACAGTATATCTAATATTGATTTATTGTTGCATTTGTAGTGTGCTAAATTTATTACTACTGCACCTTACACAACGCATTTTTACTGTTGCATATTGTACTGTTGACTCCTCTTTCCCCATCCTTCCAGGATGCATCTGGTAATGTACTGTTACTAGCACAGTGTGTCTTGCCTGGTTAAACTTTTGAAATAAATAATCAAATAAATAAATCTGAAGTATTTGTTTTTCCCCCTTTTTACTACAGTATTTAGAAGATTTTATACTGTACCTTGCAATACCTGGTAAGATGTGTGGAACAGTACTTTATAGTACCTGTAGGCTGACATAGCTAATCCCATTCCTCCTTATACATCATCACCCCTGTGATCTTCCCGAGTGTGACATTAGAACCATAGAGTTCTCTAGGTAGATACAGAGAGAGAGAGAGAGAGAGAGAGAGAGAGAGAGAGAGGGAGGCTAGAGTGTGAAGTGACACTGGCTTCTTTGAAGCCATGCATTCATCATATTACAGGCGGATTGAGCTGCTGGCAGATAGCAGGAACCACATGGTGTGCAGTTGGTGAGAGCGAGAATGCTGAGGCCAGAACCCAGAGGTAGGCTGCTCCCATGACTCACTCCCTCTGAACCAGATCCACAAGAAATTGCACTGATTGAAACTTAGGTAGCCGGCACTGGCACACTCGTCCGACACCACTGCAAGTAACGCACTGCTGATCCTTTTCTGTAAGAAGCACCATCAAAGGCATGGAAATGATGAAGTAGATGCACATTGTGGTGCGAAAAACAAGGTATACTCATTTTTCTTTTGTTTGCATAAGAACCGCTGTACTGGGATTGGTGTCAGACCAGTGTGCCGGTGCAGGCTACCTAAGTTTCAATCAATGCAATTTCTTAAGGATCTGGGTGAGAGAGAGAGAGAGTCATGGGAGCAGCATACATATGGGTTCTTTCCAAAGCATTTTTGCTCTCACCCACTGCACACCATGAGGTTTCTGTTATCTGCCGGCAGCCCAATCCTCTGGTAATATGGCAGACGTGTGGCTTCAAAGGAACCAGTGTCACTCCACACTCTAGCCTCTCTCCATCTACCTATAGAACTCTATGATTAGAACTGACCAAGCAGAACCTATCACCTGCTGCCAGATTGGTCACATGTGATGTCTCCGTAAGTGATGTCACAATGTTGATGAGGTATGAAGAGGAATACAGTTAGATATGTTAGTCTTTAAGTAAAGTTCTGCTGTTTGCACCACATCTAATACTATCATGTTGAAAACCTTCAAATGAGCAAACAGAAAAAGAAAAATACATTAGAAATAAGAAGTAATACCAGGGTACTTTTAGAAAATTAATAAATTAGTGCTGCATGCTATTTTTTGTCCCACTAGCTCTTTATTTCAAGATTTTCATGGAAAAAAATAAATATTCCAACTTGATGACGGGAGGTAATGTAAAACCATTAGGAGTGGGTATCTTCAAAAAAGAGCAAGTCAATGCAATTCCAAACTCACAGCCTGGTGTAGCTCTTGGGCATGCTACTGTAGATATATTTCAGAGTTTAACAAATATTATAACATATTTTTATTCCAATCTTTCAAATATATTCTGTTAATTCTTACAAAAAGGAACATTTCCCAGCTATATTTGAAGATTTAACAATCATGGCTATATTAGAAATGAAGAAACCCCATAACAAACATATATCTTATCACCTCATATGCTTATTGAAAATATACCACACCAGTAGTGAATACATTGGATTAATAAATCATGTTATTTTTTTTTAAACTTAGTTTTTATTTCAGAAATAACAAACATACTAAGACAAAATATGTACTGGGTCGAGTCACAGACTAAGGCCCAGAACCCATCAGCAGTGTTGTTCCATTTTCCAATACATGGGTTACATTCATTACTGCCTTGATTCCCGTAGCACTAGCAGTGCATCAGTACAACTCTGCATTTGCCTATAATTAGGATCTTCTCTTCGATTCCTTTTAGCTTTGTGTTGCAGTTTTCTGCCACACTGTGACCTGCCATTAGATAGAAGCACCCTTCTCAATTTCATACTTGTAACAACTACCACTTGGGGCCTAACTGTGAACTCAACTGGAGTTCAGTCCCAAAGGACCAACTTTTAACCTTCTCCGCCTGGGTGCATTATTTCTCACTTATCTGTTTATTAAGATAAAAGAGTGGTGTTAAGCATGTTCTTGTCTTATATGGGGCTGTAGTATTGATGGTGTTACTCCTGGCCCTTCCTCTGGGTCAATGAAGGGCTCATCTCCCCAAAGCCTCTTACAGCTCTGAGCATCCCTGGAAGATAGTTGCAGGTAACCTGGCCTCCCTCCCCTGCCTGCACTCCGCTGTCTCTACTCCGCCATTTGCTGGCCAATATGGGGGGGGGGGGACCTGGTTCAACCATTTACCCCATAGCTCCAGATGTTTTTCTGCCATTAGCCACAGATAAATCATATTATTTTGAGCTAAATATTTATTTTCACTTAGAACATTATTACCCATAGAACATGTTATTACACTTAGAATACTGTATTTTCACTTAGAACCTGGAAATCTACCTCCAAGAACAATGGATCAGATAGAGAGTTTTTGCTGGGAGAAAGGCAATTTTAAGCTAAAATAAGATAAAACACTAACAAAAAACATAAACAATTGTGATATATTACCTAGCATGGTAGCACCAGTATAGTTAGGGTTGAGAGGTAGGTTCCATGTTAAACCCCTAAATTTGCAGCTTAATAGCTTTGGCAGTGTCTGACAAAATTAGCTGACATTTTGCATGCATTGTCTAGTAGTCAAGATCCAAATATGTGGAAAGTTTTGTGCTGGCAGCTTGTGCAGTTTCTGAGATCCACAGATGTCATTTTCCTGCAGACATCTAATTTTTTTGCTATACTTAACAGGGGATTTTGGTTTTCTCAGATATTCAGCTTACATGGAATGGAATTTTTTTCAAAACTTTCAGGATAGAAGCGTGCTGTGCCAAGGTAGTGCCTTTGGAAGGTTTTGTGAAAAAATATTACAAAATGGTTCTAGAGTGATAAGGATTTAAATTTTTATTTGTACTGTTCAGAGCATGGGCAGTAGAGCTTTTTAGATAATGGTCTGATACAACACGAAAACTTCCATGTCGCAAGCCAATGCTTGGTTTCTCACCATGTCTCACTGCATGAAAAAATGTATTTGTGCAGTGACAGTCACAATCTTCTTTTTTCCTCAGAAACTAAAAATCATGGAAAATACATAAAAAAGGTGTAACTTTAGAAAACAAACACCTAAACCTAGATATGAGTGACCCATTTAGCTAGATTCTGCTTATTTTTAAATGGCCAGAAATACCTTTTTTTTGGCAGTCCAGAATCCAGGGCACCCCGCTTAGCAAATAGAGTCATTCACCTGCGTTATCTGTATGAGAATAGCTGGATAGCAGCACTTTCTTGAATTCTGAAGCCTTAGCTGGAGTCATGCTGCCAGCTTCAGTTGCAGCAGCAATGCTGGCAATCCTGTGTTCCATCCATCCATCCATCCATCCATCCATCCATCTATCTATCTATCTATCTATCTATCTATCTATCTATCTATCTATCTATCTATCTATCTATCTATCTATCTATCTGTCTGTCTTGGCCGACGGGGGGTTGTTAGAGATTCCAAGACTGAATTTAAAATCTTCAGGTAGCAGAGCATTTTCTTATGCCACACCCACTCTTTGGAATTCTCTACCATGCTGGTTAAGGGAGTGCAGCTCCGTGGAGATATTTAAGAAAGATTTATAAACCTACCTATGGGATTTAGCTTATCTTGATGATTAGTGGAAATTATTTATCAATATCTTTTATTGTTTGGATGATTGTATGGCTTGTTCTAACTAAATGTTGTTTTAATGTATTTTTGTATGTTTTAAATTGATATTTTATACTGTTTGATGTAAAACGCCTTGATATTCTTGAAAGGCGCTCTAAAAATAAAGTTATTATTATTGTCTGTCTCTGTCTGTCTGTCTGTCTGTCTGTCTATCTATCTATCTATCTATCTATCTATCTATCTATCTATCTATCTATCTATCTATCTATCTATGTAATCAGAGCTGGGTGCCCACACCTGCCACTCTCTCCCCTCCAGGTTGTCCACCTGCCCTTCCCAAATGTATAGGTTTTTTATATCTAATATAAGCAAACTGAGGTGCCCTCCCCCAGTACTGCTTCTCTTGACCCCCCTCTTCTCCAGGTCACATACCCCCATTCCCCAAACAGTAGCCCAACACTGTGTTACCCAATCCCCAGTATCAGAATATGAATGTATATGTCCCTGTAACAAAGAAAATGGTCCCTTGCTAATCTGACCTCCCCCCCACACACACACCCTCCACCCCAACCTCCTACTTAGCATCCACCACCCCACACCCCCTCCCCATGACACTGTCACTCACCTGAACCTGTCCCATAATGTAGATCCTCTCTCTGACTGAAGACACATCTGTTTACCAGCATTCTCTATATGTGAAGAGTGAGACTTTCTTTTTGTTTAACTTTTTAACACTTTTTATTTATGATTTTTGTGCAAAAAAAACTTACAATAAACAATACACAGAGGAATGCATAAATATTTGATCGGAATTATTCCCTTACAAAGGATTAAGTAGACAGCCTCCCTTGAGTTACTACACTAGGGGAAGTATCAATACACAAACAATAAAAGTCAAAATACATTCAACAGCTTGTTTAACAGCACAGAGCATTATAAGGACAGCATTACAGTGATGTGAAAAGTGATTTGATTTTTACCATCATGGCTACAAGCCTTACAGTATCTCACATAGAAACAAGCATTTGTTAATGCTGAAAGTTCACTGTTGGTATTGCTGTTGTACATGCCTCCCATATTTTTCTGTGTATATTCCTCTGCCTTGCTTTTTAAGGCATCACTCTCAACACAAATTTCTTATGTTCTTCCAGCACTGGTTTACTTCATTTGATACCTGTCAGTCTGTACAGGGTGGGCATTATGGTTGGAAACCCTAACGCCCTGGGCGTTTGTTGGTATTTTTGCTCCAAATTTTACACATGAACTTTTTGGGACCCCACCTCATGAACAGTGACAGTATCATTTCGTTACTCAATCCCAAAAGGTGATTTCGCACAGTGAGTGTGCCATTTGACACCACAGGTGCGAAAACACATTTTGAGCAGGATGTGAAAAATGACAGCTGTACTGTTCATGAGGAGGTGTGAAGAAATGTCAATGTTGAAAATCTAGGGTGAAAATGTGAAAAATGGCAAAGTTAGGAGAGTGCGGAGAAACTGTGTAGTAACACACACCATAATGCAATCATCTTTTGGAATGTTTTCACCAAATTCTCAACATGGCCTTTTTGGAACCTCCTCTCATGAACAGTGGCACTGGAATTTCATTACTCCATCCCAAAAGTTGACTTTGCACAGCGACTGCACTATTCTGTGCTACAGGTGCATAAACACATTTTGGGAAGAATACAAAAAATGACAGCTGTACTGTTCGTAAGCGGTGTGTGAAAAAATGGCAATGTTGGACATTTGGAGTGAAAATCTTAAAAATTGATGACATTATGAGCGTGCATAGAAACTGCGCAAAGAATGCTCATAACGCAGTCATTTTTGGGAGTTTTTTCACCAAATTTGCAACAAGGGCTTTTTGGGACCCCACCTCATGAACACTGGCACTGTCATTTCATTAATTGGTCCTGAACGGTGATTCTGCGCCTCGACCGTGAAATCAACTTTCAGGACTGAGAAACGAACTGACAGTGACTGTGTTCATGAGATGGGGTCCCAAGAACTCCATGTTGAAAATTTGGGACCAAAAACTGCAAAAAGTGGCTGAGATATCAACCTAAGTAGAAACCCCCCCCCCATTGATTGCCATTATAGAACTTATTGTAATTTTCTTCAGTTTGCGGTCAGCTTTTGAAGAGTGCAGATGTGTTCCTGGTCCACAGAAGATCGCTGCTTCTGACCTTCGGCGGTAAGTATGGATGAAGGGTGCAGGGAGGTGGGCTGCACAGAGGGAGGGAGAGGGGTGTGCGGGTTGGGGGAGGGGGCTGTCGGGAACGACGAGGGACTGTTTTCTTTTTTCAAGTTTTAAAATAAAATATGTTATGTGACTGTTTTCTTTTTTACAGGTAAACTATTCATAACGCAGATCTCAGCACACTGGGGTGGGCTCCCAGTATGCCAGAGTACTGGGGGATACATGCTGACATGGGGGGATCTGCTAGTGCTATTACACTTAGAGTGAAAGTGCCTTTGGGCACTGTATGATCTCAGCCCGTACAGAGCTTAGGCTGTGGCCTACTCCACATGGGTGGGAGAAAACAAGCAAAAGGAGTCAGCAGGAAGCAGTGAGGAAACAGCCTCCTATCCCTTCCAGGAAGGGACTGGTGGGGTGGCAAGGGCGGGGGCCGGAGATGTCAGCCAGGCTGATCATGATGCAAACAGCTGTTTGCTGCATGGTGACCTGCAGATGAAAGGAAAAAGCTGCCACATGATTGGTGTGGCTTTTCCTTTTCAAGTGCAGACCACTTCAAGCAAAACAGAATCATGACCAGCCTGGCTAATGATTGGTGTGATACCATTGAGCCTCTTGCAGAGCACTCTGCATTGGACAGACAGTGTCATATCCCTTAGAAGTCACTATCCCAAGGAGTTCGACACACATGCGCAAACTCAAAAAAAAAATGACGGCCAATGTAGAACTACTTTCCTGAAGGTGAATCTGTGAATTAAACTTTGGTATAGCACATTTCAACTACATGAAATAAATGGCCTTACTAGAAAAAAGTCATAAGAGTAACACAAGCAATACAGACATTTAATGTAATAAACCCATGAGAAGAAGCTCCATCTCCGATTCATCCCAAAATGATTATAGAGCCCTTAGAGGACTAGCATTTAGAATCTACTTCCCTGAACTAGCACACTGTTATTTAGCCTAGAATTCAAGGAATTTAAAAAAAATTATAGGAAGAGTGTCTGCCGCATAACCAGATCAAAAGGGGCAGTGATGCCATTACTCCGCCATGCAGTTACAGTCCCTCCACAGCAGGCATGCAACAGGCTAAGGTAACCTGTAAACTATGCAGTACTTCAATGAATGCAATAAACTTGAAAAATGATAGAAAAGGGATATTGCAAACAGTATCCAATTGTTTGTTCTAGGGTCCAAGGGCATACAGCTAAGCAAGCTCACAGAACATGTAGAAGGACTGGAGATGCAGAGGTTTCATGTAGTCCATCAATAAAGTTCAGTGCAATGAGGAATAGAGGAAGTCAATACAATTTTGGTTTTCAGAGTTCCACATTAGAAAAGAATCCAGTGTACATACTCAAAGAGTTCATAAACATCTCGGTCAAGGAAATCACTCCTTTCCTGGCACTCCATCATCCATTGAGTTCCTCTCTGTCCCAGCCATGTCAGCTTCGATCCGAGTTTATAGTTTGCTACTTCTAAGGTATTATTAAAGAGATACATGTGGCTATTCCACACCACCTTCAGTTTGGCCAGTATGAGAAGCTGGTGCTGGATTTTAAGAGCATGCAGAGAAGCACACACCCTGTCAAATGCCTTTCTGCACTGCCATGTGGTAGGAATGGTTGGGGAATAGGGAGCATTCTGCATCTTTGTAGTGGAGATGCCTCTTTCTCTCTGCAATTGCCTGTATCTTATCTCACATTCACACTCCATTGCATACTACAAGTAGGGTTCGCAACCCCATGGCACCAGCTCTAGTCCAGTGTGGTGTAATGAGGCATGCTTTCTGGAGGGTTAAGGTAGAATCCTCCTCCAACATTTGCATTAGCATAGTCTGCACAAATGACAAAGGGTCTTCCCCCTCAGCCTGCTACTGGAGTCTGATAACTTATATTGTGCTTCTTGACTTGGTTCTCCACATTTTCCAATCTTTGCCTGAGCAGGGAGTTCTCTTTCAGGAACTTGGTGATGGTGTCTATAGAGCTGAGTGACACTCCTTCAACCCACTGCACACTCTGTTCGATTCCATCCACCTGGATTTCCAGCATGCTTATCTGAGGAGTCAAAGCATCTAACTTTTTGCTCATATCTTGAATAGTCTTCACTAGCTTTGTGAGGGAGGGTTGAGCTTACCGTAGTGACAGACACCTCACCAGGGCCTGCTTCATCAATGCACGAGGCTTCACCTTGCTGCTGTGGCCCACTGTCCTGCTGCTGAAATGTCTTAGACTTAAAGAAGTCAGCTGGTGGGGCTACATTCCGTGTTTAACCCATCCTCAGCTTCTACAAGTTAGATGCTGCTATATTCTGCAGAAGGAGATCGAAAAAGTTATTTTAAATAATTTTAATAGTGAAAATAGGTTCAGTTCCTTGGGAGCTCTAAAGAGGAGCATCTTCTCTGGTCTGCTGCCAAACCTCACCCAAGTGGGACTTTCTTCAGTGCTGAAGTCGGAGCTGAAGTGAGCCAGCGATCCCCTGCTATGTCTGCCTGTCTACCTGTCTATCTGTCTGTCTATCTAATCTGTCTGTCTGTTTGTCTATCTATTTATCTATCTAATTAAAATATTTGTTTTACAATCTTTGTTACTTATTTGCTCCTATTTATGTTATATATGGTTTTGTGTTTTTTGTAGCCTTTGTTTTTGTGTTGATGTTATGCTAACCTTTAAAATTCAATATATATCTATTTGTTAGGTGGATCAGGGTGCCCCCCCAGTACCACTTCTTCCTTCTCCCTCCTGTCCAGGTCACCCCCTACCCTTACCAATGTTTATGTTTTGTTTAAATCTGATATAAGCAGACCCAGGTGCCCACCCATGGTACTGCTTCTCTTGATGCCCCTCCGTCCTAGGTCACCCAATCCCATTTCCCAAACAGCAGCCTGACACTGAAGTTCCCAATCCCCAGTGTCAAAATGTGAATGTGCATGACCCATAGAGAAAACTGTTCCTCATTGATTTTTTCATTGATTTTTTTAACCTGTAACAAAGAAAATGGTCACTCACTGACCTGACCCCCACACACACCCCCACCCACTCCATCCTAATCTCCAACTCAGAACCCCCCACCTCGCACCCCCCACACACACCCTCTCTCACCTGAACATGCCCCATGACACAGATCCACTCTCCGATGGAAGGCATGTCTCACTACTGGAACCAATGACTGCAATATGAGAAAATAAAGAAGTCCAGTTTAATATATTTCAATGGGGTTTGAACTTTTGTTGATAACTTTGTAATTTTTACATATTTTAACCCAATTTTCAACTTGGCCTTTTTGGAACCCCACCTCATGTCCAATGGTGGTGGAATTATGCAGATCTGTCCCAAAAGGTGCTTTCATGGTCACATTGTGAAATCACCTTTTGGGCAGCATTTAAACTTGTCACTGTCCTTGTTCATGAGGTGGGGTCATAAGAAGACTATGTTGAAAATTTGGGGTTAAAATATGTAAAAATGACAAAGTTACCTTGAAATGTTTCTAAGCTCCCTCATAAATTCAGTAATTTTCAATATTTTGAGCCCACATTTTCATCATAGTCATTTTTTCACGCCACCTCATGAACATGTCAGCTGTCACTTTTCAAATCCTAGCCAAAATGTGTTTGCGCACCTGTGGTGTGGAATGATGTTTCAGCGGGGATTTGAAAATTTTTACTTGCTAGGTTTGTGAGGTAGGGTACTAAGAAGGCTATGCTGATAATTTGGTGTACAATTATGGTAAAATGTCCAGGTTATGAGTGAACATTGCAGTATTTCAATGTTTACTCATAACTTCACTAATGTTTAATATTTTAACTCCAAACTTGCAACATAGCTAGTTTTCTACACCACCTCATAAACTTGTCAGGTGTCATTTTTTTAATCCTGGATGAGATGTGTTTTTGCACTTGTGGTGTGAAATGAAGTTTTGAACAATATACTATAAATGCCACTTATCATGTTTATAAGGGAGGCATAAAAGACTATCTTGCAAATTGGGGGTCAAAATAAAAAAATATATAATTATTAAGAAACTTTCTGTGTAGTGCCAATCTTCACCCCAGTGGGTATGCTTTGTGATCCCAAGTTGATAAGCTGAGTTTGAGGGCAAACTCAGTGACCCAGCTAAATGGGGTGTGGGTGTGGTGATGGTGCTATTATGCACCCCCTCCCCAGTTAGCGAATGAAAGCTAGAGGGTTGCCCACATGGGCCCAGGTACCACACAGTGAAGACAACTCTTCTGTTGGCATAGGGCCCTGCACATATGCACCTGTGTGTGGCAGAGGTCCCTGTGCATTGGCTGACATATGGACTCTTTGTCCTGTGTGCCTCTATCTGTAGCCAAATGGAAATGCAGGGACCAGAGGGCTTGTGCTTCTGCAGCCCACCAGATAGACTCATGACTTCTTGATATCTGTCACTGTACTTCCATTCAGGGTCCGCAAGAGCCCTGTAGTTTTGTAGGTGGACAGAGTCTTCTCTTGGTGTAGGGCCCAAGGAGCCCTGTTCATGTAGGTCCCAAAGGGACCTGCATGAATGAGGATATGATTCCACTATCTGAAAAGAAAGAGGAAACTCTTTACAAAAAACTTCATTAATGCACCAGTTAAGGCTCAAGTTAACACCACAAAACTAGGGGAATGTGGCATTAGGGTTTCCAGTCCTAACTCCCCACCCCCACCCCCACCTCAATCAGCAAAACAAAAAGACATTAGTGTTTTGGGTCTCCAGAGTCTTGGCGAATCAGTGGTATGGTCTTTCTTGGGACTGTCAACCATAATGTCAACCCCGTTCCCTGAGCAAACAATGTCAGATGTGAAGAAAGCTACAACAGATTATGTTGGCAACATGTGGTGAGACATACTTCTCTGCCTTTGAAGAGTGTATCATTACAAGGCACTGGCCTTGAGCTGAACCTTGTGCTGCAGACAGGAGACCATGGATGAGGGGGGAGGGTGAGTATTAGTGATGACAACCCCAAGGAAGACCCCACCACTGATTCACCAAGACTCCAGAGACCCAAAACCCTAATGTTTTTACTTTTGCTGCTTGGAGTGGGGAGAGAGGGTTGGAAACCCTAATGCCACATTTTCCTATTTTTGTGGCATTAACTTGAACACTAACTAGTGCAGTAACAAAGTTTTTTTTGCAAACAATATATATTTGCTTGGAAAAAAACTGTGTAAATGTACCAGTTTGGTTTCAACTTAATGCAACAAAAGCAGGGAAATGTAGCATTAGGGTTTCCATCCCTAACTCCCCACCACTTCAAGAAGCAAAAGGACAGCAACACCACACAAGCAACCACAGACAGCCATCATCAGGTAAGACAAACAAAATACAACTGTTTCAAGATAACACAAATGCAATAGCACTGATGTGCTACCTTTGTGGATTTGTATCAGCAGCATGCACTCAAGATTTATACATACACTTGTCACTGCAGATACAAATCCATGCTGCCCAAATCACAACACTGCTTCTGTATGCAGAACCACAGGCTCTGGCTCTGCAGCTACAGATACAAATTCGTGATATCCAAATTACAAGAGCTCTTTTGTCTGCAGAAGTGCATGATCATATAATGGCAAAGCTTCTGTAGCCTCAAGTACTCTTGCACACTATAAGACATACACACACTTGACAGACCTGCGCTTCTGCATCCATAGGTGTAAGACATAGACACTGACCTTTGGCTATAGAAGCAAAGGCACCACAAAATCCATGATACCAAAACTGCAGCAGTAGTTCTGTCTGCAGAAATTCATGCCTATCAGGGGCCTGCGCCTCTTCAGCCACAGGTGTAAGACATACACGCCAACTTCTGGCTTCCGAAGGGCAGGCCACTGTGGGGCCTGCAGTTATGCAGATGGAAGTAATGTCTCAATGTATGATGGTTTCAGCAGCAGTTCTAGAAATTGTTTAAGGGGCAGCAGTTTTTCAGTTCTGTAAATGCATATAGAAAAGTATTCACTAATTGATCATGCTATCCAGTGAGATACCTGGTACAGCATGCATGGGTGCAGTGGAGCCAGCCACGATGCAATGCAGTAACTTGCAGTAAATTACATTTCACAAAATACTGCAGTAAAAAAGGGCTTAATTGCCATTGAATTATAGTGTTCCTTGCAGCATACTGCAGCTTTTTTGTGATACTGCATTTCATCCTGGCTGGTGCCACTGTACCTCTGACTGCAGAGGTGCAGTCCTCATGGGGCCTTTTATTTATGAAAGGGCAAGCCCCCACTGGGCATGCGCTACTACAGCCATAGATGTTCATGCATGCAGTACAACATACACACACAGGTGTGGTTGCATAAGCACAGGCCCCATGGGTGCTTATGCAGCCACAGGTACAAATCCATGAAGGTAGCACATCAGTGCTACTGCATTTGTATTATCTGGAAGCAGTTGTATGTTGTTTGTCTTACCTGATGATGGTTGTCTGTTGTTGCTTGTGTGGCATTGTACTTTTGCTGCTGGGGGGTAGTTATGGTTGGAAACTCTAACGCCACATTTCCCTACTTTTGTTGCATTAAGTTGAACCCTAACTAGTGCATTAATGCAATTTTTTGCAAAGAATGTCCTTTCCTTTTGAGATAATAGAATCATATCTTCATTCACACAAGTCCCTTTGGGACTTGCATGAACAGATGCAGACACTCAGGGCTCTCTTGGCCCTGCACCAAGGGAAGTCTATGTCCACCTATGGAGGTGTAAGACTCTGCTGACCATGCAGTTCTGTGCAGTGATGCATGTTAAAAATTCATAGGGCAGTCTGGTGGGCTGTAGAAGTGCAGGGCCCTATGGGCTCTGTGCTTCCATGCAGCCTCAAATATAGATATACAGGGTAAAGAATCCATCTCTTAGCCAACGTACAAGGCCCTCTGCCACCCACAGGTGCACAGGTGCAAGATCCTAAGCCAGGAAAAGAGCTGTCTTCACTTTATGGTACCTGGCATTGTGCGAGCAACCCTGCGCCTTTTCTTCTCTGGCTGGGGGGGGGTGGGTGTCACATAACAGCACCATTCCCCACCCTCACCCGAACCAACTGGCTCACTGAGCATGGCCCTGAACTCAGCTCACCATCACAGGGTCACAAAACACTACCCACTGGGGTTCAGTCTGGCAATACACATGTTTCTTAATAATCATTTTTTTATTGTATCCACAGATTTTCAAGACAGTAATTTTATGACTCCTCTTTTAAACATTACATATGGCATTTATACTACATTGGCTGAAACATCATTTTGCACCCCAACTGTGAAAACACATCTCATCCAGGATAAAAAAAAACACATCATGTTTATGAGGAGGTGTGAAAAAATGACTGTGTTCAAAGTTTGGATGAAAAATATTGAACATTAGCAAAGTTATGAGTCGGCATTGAAATATTTCAATGTTCCCTCACAATTTGGTCATTTTACCATATTTTTACACCAAACTGTCAACATAGCCTTCTTATTATCCAACCTCATGATCCTGGTAGGTGAAAATTTTCAAATTCCCACTGAAACATCATTTTGCACCATAGGTGCGAAAACTAATCTTGACCAGGATTTAAAAAATGACAGTATCGTGTTCATGAGGTGATGTGAAAAAATGGCTATGTTTAAAGACTTGGGTTCAAAGTATTGAAAATGATCAAATGTATGAGCAGACGTTGAAAAATTACAACATACCTTCATAACATTGTTGTTTTTTAATATTTTGACCACAGAATTTCAACATAACATTCTTATTACCCAAACTCATGAACCTGGTAGGCAAAACATTTTCAAATCCCAGCTGCAATGTTTCATGCCACAAGTGTAAAAATACATTTTAGCCAGGATTTGAAAAATGGCAGTTGTCACGTTCATGAGGCAATGTGAAAAAAATGACTATGCTGCAAATCTGGGTCAAAAAATTGAAAATTAGCAGTTATGAGTGAGTATAGAAAAATGTTAATGTGTGCTCATAACTTTGTTGTTTTTTAATATTTGTACCTCAAATATTCAACATAGCCTTGTTATGACTCCACCTGATGGTCCCAGTAGGTTAAAATATTCAAATCTTGTCTGAAAGGTGATTTCATGCTGATAGTGTGAAAACATGTTTTGGCTGGGATTTGTAAAATGACAGCTGTCACATTCATGAGGTGGTGTAAAAAATGGCTATACTGAAAATTTGAGTGAAATCATTGAAAATTACCAAAGGTATGAGTGAGCATTGAAAAATGTTAACATATGCTCATAACTTTGTCATTTTTTTATATTTTACACCAAATTTTCAACATGGCCTTTATTGAGCGCCATATCATGAACAAGGGTGGTTAAATCTTTTAAATCCAGCCTAAATTGTGATTTCATTCAGTGACTGTGAAATCTCTCTTTGGTGCAGATTTGGAAAATGTCACCACCCTTGTTCTTCTGTGTGTGTGTGTGTGTGTGTGTGTGTGTGGTGGTGGTGGTGGTGGGGGTGGGGGGGGGTCTCCAAAAAGGCCAGGTGAATATTAGATGTAAAAATTTTCAAAAATGACAAAGTTATGAATAAAAGTTCAAACCCATTGAAATTCATTAAACTAGACGGATCTCATTTTCTCATACTACCGTCGCCATCTCCAGCAGTAAGATATGTCTTCAGTTAGAGAGTGGATCTATGTTGTGGGACATGATTAGGTGAGTGAGGGTGCACAGGGGTGTGTGGGATGGGATGGGATGAGTGGAGTTCTGGAAGGGTCAGTTTTTTCTCTACAGGTTTAAAACAGTAAAAAACAAAAGGTCAATGAGGGACGGTTTTCTTCTTTCACAGGAAAGCTGACACTGTGGATTGGACACCCCATTGTTGGGATGCTGTTCTAAGGCACTGGGGGTGGGAATCCCAGTGCTGCCATCTATATTTTAGGGGGAACAATCTGGAGGGGAGGGGGATTACAACAAAGTGGTACTGAGGCAGGGCAACCCAGCCCGCTATAATGTACGATATAAGGGTGAAGGGAAGAATGAGGGAGGACTGGTTGAGCTGGGAGGTAAAGGAAATAAAAATATTAAAAAACAACAAGGATTAGATAGACAGACAGAGAGAAAAACCGAGAGAGAGTTCAACATCACTGGCTCACTGCTGGCACACAAGCAAGCAGTATCAATCAATCAAGTTTATTTTACACTAGAAAAGCATGTGAGCAAAAATGCCCATTTTCACAAATGCCCAGTTGTCCAAGTAGTAACAAAGATATAAGAATCAATACACAAAATACATAATATATGCAATTTGCGATAGCATCAAATACAACGGGACAGAGCAGTATGACTCCATCTGTGGCTGCAGATGCCAAGAATGTCCCACTGTTCTCATATAGGGAACATGAGTGAACATCCCCTTTCACTAAGCTGGGCACCCAGGATTTTTGGGTGCCCAGAAACATTATTTCCTTTTCAAATAACAAACACCAGAATCTAACTAAACAGGTCCTGTTTGACTAGGTTCAGGTGTTGTTTTTTTTATTTTAAAGATAATTTTTATGTATTTTCACATTTTTTTCTGTTAAACAAAACACAAGATGGCGGTCACTACAATTAGTATTTTTCCCTCAAAACAAGTAAATCTTTTCTCACAAGTAAATCATCAAAAATACTGTAAGCCTTCATGATCGCTGTCTTTTTACCGTTTGTCTCAGAGGGTTATGCGAAATCTAACTTTAAATCTTTCTAACTCTGTAACTGTTTAATATTGTTTCACAAAACCTTCAAGAGGTACTACTTTGGCACATGGTGCTTCAACCCTGAATGTTTTGTGAAACAAATTCCACTCCTTCTAGGTTGTGCATGAGAGAAAGAAATTTTAGCCAAATGAAAAAAAAATGTCACTTCCAAAAATCAGCATTTCAGATCTTAGAAACTTCAAAAGATGTTGGCACAAAGGTTCTCATGTCTTGAGACTGACTTTGTTACCCTGACCTTGCATGCAGATGTTCACACAATTCTGTTGAATGGAGACAAAGTAATTAAGGTGCAAAGTTAAGGGTTTGACATAAAACACCCTGTTCAACCTTAACTTTAGGTACACTACCACACCCCTATTCTTTCTTTCTATCTCTCTATCTATCTATCTATCTATCTATCTATCTATCTATCTTATTTATCTAATACATAATGGGTTGCTGTAGTATAACACATTAAGCTCCTCACTTGAGTGGTAATACTTTTATAACTAACTAGTGGCTTTGACATTCAGGAGTTATACTGTAGATCTTATCACTCATGAGTGGAGCTACTGTAAATGTGTTATTCCACTGCAACTCGTTATGTTTTCCCTATATAAAATATTTAAAAATATTTACCAAAATACCAATGTACAGATTAGAAAAAGAATGTTGCTAACTGAATCCATCGATACCAAACAGCATTTATTAAAAAGAGAAGGTTTCCAGCCAAGGGTGCTGAGGGCTATTTGTCGGGCTGCCATGTAAGAGTTCTGGGTTCAGACCATGGTCCCTACTTTATCCAGTTAACCAGTGATGTCTAGGAAGTGCTGTGGAGTCAGTATACTCCAGCTTGGGGGGAGTGGGGTCCCAAACTCCACTTGCTCTGCAGTTCTGGTGCCTCCTATTTAGGATTACAGGGCAGTAGAGGACACAGTAGGTGACCACATGGCAGCCTGCTCTCCCCTCAATGAACAGTTCAAGTGGGGCAGTGCACATTGAGGGAGATGGGAGGGATGCAAAATGGAAGGCAAAATACAGCTGAATCAGGCACTGGAATGACCCTCTAATTATCTCCTTGGGTTTGCATTCTACCTGACAGACTTAGATCCTGCGAGAGTAGGAGGTGCTGCTGTCCCACTAGGGGAAGAATTCAGAGGGTTGTAAGCAGGTGGGGAGCCGGACAGGAGGGTGCCATGGAGATGAAGTGTTAGAGTGGGTAGTTAGGCTGACAAAAGCATAAGGAAAATGCAACTCCCACTGAGTATAAAAATGTTGAACAAAAAGAAGCTTTTAAATACCATAAGAGGACCTGTGATACTGTGTGAAATTTGCAAGATGAAATATTTGTAGTGGTATCATGTTGTTTGGAGATAGCATTGAGTAATATTAAGTGGGGCTACCTTGGAAACTGTAAGAAGACAGTGGAAATTGACAGTTCAGTCCAGAGATGACAATGTAAAAATATTCTTGTGCAGCCTTCTCTCAAGTTTCTTGGGTCTCCTGATCCGATCAACTCTGGGCAGTGAGACTTACCAGCTGCATCGGGGAAGTGTAGGGTTTCAAAAGGGAGCAGACATTGGCCCTCAATGTGGTGTTTTGCATTGGTCTAGCCTGGTGTGTTTTCTTCACACCTATTCGGGCAACAGACCACGCCGAGCACAGCAGTTCTTTTTCTAGTCGCTCTTTGGACAGTGATGGCACTAAGATCCCTTGTGCTTCCAGAAAACCAGAGGCAGCTACCAGATCCTCAAAGACCTTTACTTCTTGGTCAGTCTCGACTTTTAATTTGGCTGGGAACATCATCTGGGCCTTCATATTTTTTGCTCTAAGCTGCTTCAGTATTGGCCACATGGCTCATCTGCAATCCTGAACGTTTGTGGTGTAGTCGTGATCTCCAAAGGTTGACAAGCATACCCTCCATGCTCTGCAAATGATTTCTTCTTTGGATGCATATGAGGTGAGTCGGGCCACAAATGATCTTGGTTGGGCATTGGAATTGAGTGTTTTCTGTACCAGGGATCGATGTGCCCGGTCCATAGATAGGTCGAGATCTTCAGAAAGATTTAAGAAATCTCTCAGTACCCTTTATAGGAACTGAATCACATCCTTGGACCCTTTTTCAGCCCCCTCTGGGATGCCATATACACGTACTTTCTAGCGCTGATTGTGCCCCTCCATGTCATCTAGCTTAGCCATCAGTTCCCTCTCCCTGGCCAACAGGTACAGTAGCAAATGGTTGTGCCTGTCAGTTTGGTCCATCATATTAACCAGGCCCAGCTCCAGTTGGTCTTCTTATGCTCAATTTTGTTGATATCCTCTCTTAGTTCTGCCAAGCCCGCATCAATCTTCATGACTGTTTTAGCAATGTATAGTATAGAGGCCACCAGCTGTGAGCAATTTTCTTCTGTACCCTCTGTGGGCACCATGCCGACCTCCTCCTCCCACGCCCTGATCAGAGAATTGGACTTTTCTTGGTGGAGCATTAGTTGTAGCTTTTGTACCGGAGTCTGGTTATTCTTGGTCATGGTGGCTTTCGATCTGGTAATTTTTGCTGGCGATTGCATGCTGTTTGGTGGGTGGATGCTGTTAGCTTTACTCTGGGTTCAGGAGCTATAGAATTCAGGCTGCCATTTAGATGCTGACGTCAGCGGAAGTCCCGCGCTGGTGCCTGTTAATTTATTTTTGGCCTGTTCTTGCTGTTGCAAATTGATCCAATGATTAGATAGCCTATGCCTAGCCATTACTCCCTTATGTGTTTTAGTATAACAGAAATACAAATTTCCACATACCCACCCCATGATGCAAAGCACTATGAACATTTAGGCTGGTTCTGCTTTAAGCAGGAATGCTTGGTGCCAAAGGGCATCTTACATGATCTGGAAAGGCTGGTAATAAAGACACAGTCACATGTTCAGTCCTATTCAAGACTCATCAGGGTGCCTCATCTGTATCTCACCCCAGGGAAAAAATGAATCAGCCCATATGTGGGCTTCAGGTTTGGATGATAGTTGGCCCAAAATAAGAAAACAAGCTAAAAAGACAAGGCACCTCATCACAAAGAACTGAAGCAAGGGTTACCCAAAAAGGGCATTAGTAGTATTGGTGCATACTAAGTGACAAAATTATTGAGGGCTTTTAATGACCCCCAGGATATGATGTAGCCCCACCCTCCGTCCACTTCCGTTGACGCAGGGATATGATGTAGCCCACCCCTATGCCACATCCACTTCCGGGCACAGGAAATGACGTAGCACCACCCTGTGTGCCAATGACACAGTTCTGACTAGCCAGATGTTACAGTGAGTGTTCCAACCCCTGATATAATGCACCCCCTTTTCTGGCACGGGGCTATGACACACTTATGGGTTGGGCAGATTTGGGCTTGCTCCGGCTTGTCAGGGCTTGTCAGAGGGTCCAAACCAGACTTGCTGTATATTTTCTGTGAATAGATAAATAAATAAAAAAGCAAAAACACTGGTTGTGTGAAACTACCACATTTGATTAAAAGGCTTGTAGTAAATGCATGTATTTTTAAAATACTGTTTTTCACATTTTGGGAGTGAGTATAGTAACAGTGAAATTAAACAGCTGGTTTATCCTCACTGGTTTTATAATTTATTTTCTTTTGTCAGTCTAAAGTGGGGTTTAGTGTTTCAATTGTACCCTATACTTTTAGTTTGATTTTGTAAATGGAGCAGTGCTTCTTTCTGCAAATAAGAATTCTCTCCCCACATACGCAATACTTTTAAAACTTTTGTCACCTGCATCATAAAAAAAATTATTTTGTTTCTGTTATCATACCCTTGAAACTGGTTTACAAAAATTCTGGCCTGCTGCAAAATGCTTACAGATTATCAAAAGTCATATCCCTGTATCAAATATTGTTTTGTGTATGTATCTAAAAGCTTAATGTTATCTAAAACTCTACAAAATGTTTTTAGTGTTACCTGAAATGAACAGAAGCTGCTGGGCTGGAGGCTGGTTTGCAAATGTGTGTGTTTCAGGCTCCGAGCAGAAATTCATGAAGATGGTATATGCGCAGTCTCTGTGCAATGGTCACAGTGGCCTGAGTTTGACCTTAAAAGATGATGGCCAACAAGCTTGGGAAAGTTTAGGAAAATGCTATTTACTTATAGCTCAATAGCTAGATACCTAATTTTTCTAACTTTTGTCTTTTACCATTCTTCAGAAATGGGCAGTCACAGAAGGCACCACTCCAAAAATAAAAGACCTTTTCTAATGTTAAAAGATAATGCTTGATAAGCTTGGGAAAGTTTAGGAAAAATGCTATTTACTTATGGCTCAATAGCTGGATACTTAATTTTTTAACTTTTGTCTGTTACCATTCTTCTAAAATGGGCAGCCACAGAAGGCACCACCCAAAAACAAAAGGCCTTTTTAACCTTAAAATGCTATAGCCGATTGATACACCTGGGAAAGTGTCTGAAAAATGCTATTTATTTACAGCTCAATAGTTGGATACCTATTTTTTATCTTTTGTTTGATATCATTGTTTTTAAAATGGAAAATCACAGATGGCCCCCCAAAAAAACAAAAGGCCATTTCTAACCTTAAAATGTTAGCTGATTGATACGCCTGGGAAAGTTTTAAGGAAATGCAATTTTTTCCAGCTCAACAGAGATGCAGTCTGTAATACATAATTTTAGCTAATGATTTAGGCCCATTAGTGTGAGACCCACAGTGTTTACTCCATACCCTAAAAAGAAGAGTGATATAGCAGCTAGGGGATATGGTGGCTAAAAACACTATGAAGTTATTAAGTATACAGAAAGAGCAATAACATAAAAAGTTTTATGGTTATAATATAAGCCCTTAAAACTAGCCATATTTTTCTCACATTAAAACAAAATGAAAGGGGTAAACAATGAGTTCCTTGCTGTAGTGAAGTTTGCTGTTAAACACACACACACACACACACACACACACACACACACACACACCATGTTAAATATTATCAAAATACTCTGATAAAATGAGTGTCAGACATATCTAACTTAGTTAAGCAGCTCCAGAAAATCAGCTGTCATAGTCAACCTAAGCTAAGAATGGGTATTGTTATATAGTAAGGATTAAATTAAATTATTATTTGACATATAAAATAAAGTTTCTAATCTATAGAAAATAACATTTAAACATGAAAGCATCATATTAGCTAGGACACCACAACCCCTCCACTACCCTGTGTATTTAAATGTATTGATTATTAATCAGTGGTTTTTGGTCATCACGGGTCTTTGTTACACAGGCTGTCACTCTGTACACTGCTTGGGGTGTGTCACGGCCCCTTGGACAGTATAAAAGGTGATGCTTTAGACTGCGCCAGTCTCGGCCACTCTGAAGCAACTTTTGGTAAGCTTTTGAAGTACTGTTGTTATTTTGACATTAAAATGGCAAATTATTTTGCAAAACTGTTTTCTCAGATTGGCTTTCATGATCTTGTTCTAGACTCAGAAGACCCACAAGGAGCTGTTGGTGAGTGCTCTTTTTAATTGTTTTTAATATTTTGATTGCTTAAAATCATGCTTATAAGACTATAACTACGTTTTCCTAATTCAGGTTTGCCGGCCCTGTGTATACAAAGCAACTCTTCTGCAGGCACACATATTACATCATACGGTATGTCCAATTAAATGTACCAATGTCTTAATTATGTGGACAAGTCCAGACAAGATCATGATACCCCTCTGCCCTGCCTGTTATAACTGTGTTGCATGAGAACATTCGCATAAGTGGGGTTTCTGCCTGTGTTGCTTACATTATGGTGTGTTGTATAGTAATTAATTTATTTGATAGCGTTGTAGCCACTTTCCAGCACTGTGAGTCTTAGTTTAATTCATTGACAACTGGAGGTTAGCAATTATATAAAGGTTTGTTAATATACATTTTGCTAATTTGTTTCAATTAATGTCTACACGTGGTTCTAAACCCTCTAGCAAACTGTTTATTGACACCTACACTTTGTAGACAGATGAAAAAATCTGCTAAAGTCTAAAACTAGCTAAATACTGTTTTTAAATGTGTAAAGAAGTAATAGCTGTTTGTCTACACACAGTACACTTGGGAAATACTATCTGGTTAATGGTGACATATATACTGCTTTGATTTTTAAACAGAAACTGGTCAGCCGGAGACCACATCTGAAAATAAAACATCAATTAATGAAGACAAAACAACAGGTATGTGTTAAAGTTTTTAATAGTGTTGGGCATTAATTGAAAACTAATTACTTATTTTTATAGTGCTGCCGATGGATAAGGGGCTGCTGTGGTGGTATTGCAAACATTTTTTTTTTGTAAATTAGAGCTTTCTTGTAACAAAAATGTAATATAATGCCACGTGTTTGTACAATATTTGTTAAGAAGTTTTGGGCATGGCTATGTTTTTAAACCACATCGTTTTTCTGATTTTATAGTTTTAATTATATGTGGCTCATTGTAGCAAACTATTTAATATGATGGTATATTGCATGTTTGTATCCAGGATGTAGTCAATACGATGTATAGTGCTGATATATTTATGTTCTCTAATTTTTTGTTACTAGGTGATACTGAATTTAATCATATAGAAGCTGTATTTCAAAAGTCTGCAAGAAGGCATCACGCATATTCAAGGCTATCCAGACAGAAAAAGCACCCTATTGACAAAGGCTGGACCATCCCCACACACAGTGCCTGCAACCACAGCAGCAGCCCAAAAGAATAATGACATTTTGAAACTTTCTTCAGGCCCCTCTTGCTTGTCTTTAAGAGATGGCCATACACCTTCTACCAACAAAAGTGCAAAACGTGAACACCGTTGTCATACAGGGATTGAGGGTAAGAGGTGCTGCAAACATAATAATATATGAACACAAACACCTGTTACATTAGACTGTGCCCCTGAAAGTATAACTGCAGAGCAGCCGGGCATTAAATCATCAGCTGTGTGTGACAGTAAGGCTGACCCTATAATTACGCCTGGAACACTGATACCCTGAAAAAGTGTCACTGCATGTTAAAGGCCCAACTAGTGGTACACTTGTGTATACATATAGTTACAATTTAGAACCTTTTGGTATACCTGTGACAGGCTCTTCACATATGCAGATACCCGCTGGTTGCAATCTAATATTTGGAATTTCTAATAACTCAATTAAGGTGGTTAGCTTTGCAGAATCATAGTCATAAAGTCAAGTTTAAATAATTCTGTTAGCTGTGACTGGTATACCAAAAATGGTTGGCACTAGGAAACTAATTCAAAAATTAGCTGTAGGAGGTGTAAAAATGTGTACTATTCAAAATGAGTGTAATAAAATTATTAATAGAATTATTCAACAAAGGCGGGTCATCAGAAACACTAGGCGTAATATAGTAAGCCAGTATATTAGCAGTAGAATTCGAAGGGCTAAAAAAATATTGGTTGACTGTAGCAGAATGAAAAAACAGCAGAGTCCTTGGCACAGACAAAAGCCAGACAACATAATCATGGGGAACCTGGGTCTTACACATCATGTTGTGTTTGTGCTTGTTTGAATGATTGTCTTGTGTGTTTATCAAGCCAGCAGTCTCCTGAGTGCCAAGAAAATAGTGACTGTGGAACAGCATGTTGTATGAGTGAAAACTGTGAATGTGCACAGAGTGATAATTCTGATATTTGTAGTGGACTGACAGACAACAAGGTATGTATGGCGCCTTCTCAAAACAACACAATTGATAATTCTGACAGTTGTGTTTGTGATTGTTTGTGTGCTTGCCCCGTGTGTTTATCAAGCCAGCAGTCTCCTGAGGGCCAAGAAAATAGTGGTTGTGAAACAGCGTGTTGTATGGCTGAAAACTGTGAATGTGTGCAGAGTGATAATTCTGATATTTGTATGGAACTGTCCGGTTGTGAGGAATGTATGGGGACTTCTCAAAACAGCACACCTGAACACATGCAGATAGGGGCGGTGGTACCACAGACCATGAGGAAGATGAAGAAGACATGTGTAGTCAGGGGGTCCCACAGGAGAGGGAAGATGATGTACCAGAACCTGTGTATTTAGAATTAACAAATGAATATGAAGTACCCAGAAATAATTTTAATGGTACTGAGTATCGCCAGCAGTTTCGCTTTGTTAACCTAGACCAAATAACTTCCATAGACCAATACTATTCTGCAATCCACACAGCTGTGCAACAGTTGTTGGACAGAATAAGGCCCACTTTGGGTAATAATGATTTTGTACAGCTACACCTGAGTTGTGATACTTAAATGATCCTGTGTACTCATTACGCTGAACCCCAATGAATTAAATGCAGATGAATTTTTAGAACATATTGCCAATTTATTAAACAGCAAGATGGAGATGTGCTAATGAGACATTAATGATGGTTGTGACAATTGTGCGAAATGTGCATGGGGGCATTTCAGAGATATCAGAAGCATCTTATCTAGCCACATTGTAAAGCAAAAGCAAGACACCTAGTTCATATTGTAAATCAAAGTAACACATCATGCTTTGTTGCTAGTTTAATTGCTTTGCTACACAAGCAATTAGATGATGTGCAGATATTAGCAAAAGCTAAAGATTTACACAACAGGGTAGGCTTGTCAGAACACACACTTGTAGATCTGAGCCACATACACCTATTTGAGACAGAGCTAAATGTGACCATCTTTGTTTACTTTATGAACAAAGCTGGTGTATGGCAGAAGTTTGTGAGTTCTCCTAATAAATGGGCTAATACTGTTTTTATGCTTTTACATGAAAACCATTATTATGGTATTAAAAATCTTAAAGGCTTTTTTGGTGCCAGAAATGTGTGTGAGCATTGTCATGCCTTTTTTGCACACAAAGGTTCGCACACATGCCCTAACATGTGCCATGCATGCAAATCCTTTGGCTGCAGTGAAGTGCAAAGCGAGGTGGTATGGTGCCCTGATTGCAATAAACACTGTGACTCCACAGACTGTTACAGGCAGCATAAATTGACATTCCCCAATTGTCATTTAACTAAAGTATGCAAATCATGTGGAAAACCTAAGGAGGTGTACATATTTGTTTTTCAGCCAAAGTGTCATAACTGTCTTACAGATGTACACCTTTTAGACCCCACTTATGCTATATTCAGCCATTAAAGACACCGCCATGTTCAAGCAGCTATATATTTTATGATTTTGAATGCATGCAAGATGTCAGTGCTGGGGACTCTAGACATATTCCTAATTATATCTACGCCATTGAAAGAGGTCACAGGTGGAATTTGAAGGCACTGACTGTGTTGCACAGTTTGTGAAAAAGTTTATTCAAAAAGGGTTTAAGGGGTACACTTTTATAGCTCATAATGCAAAGGGTATGACAGTCACTTCATCTTAAACCAGCTTGTAAAAGAGAAAATGGAGGTGGAGTTATTGACTCAGGAAGTAAACTGATGTCTGTAACTGTAACATGAGCTAAAAATCTGTTTTATTGACAGTTTAAATTTCCTACCTATGAGACTAGCTGCTACCACATCGATGGGCTTTGAAGAGTGAAGGGTTCTTTCTGCACTTTTTAACAAACCAGAAAATCAAAATTATGTAGGGCCTATGCCTGACCCAAAGATTTTGGTATAGATTACATGATGGCAGATGAAAAAACAGTTTTTGGAGTGGCATGAATTGCATAAAAGATATATTTCATTTTAAAAGAATTGCACCGTACTGCAAGTCAGATGTAGAGCTTCTAAAACAAGCATGTGAAATGTTTCAAGATGGTGTAGAGGAAATGTTTCAAGACATTGCAGAGGAGAGGGGGCAAATTGACCCCTTTCAGTACATCACTATAGCATCAGTATGCATGGCCATGTATCGATTTAAATTTTTAGAGCCAGACACCATAGGGATTATACCCGCTGACAACTATCACCGCCAGTGCAAGGGTTACTCCACACCTGCCATACAGTGGCTTATGTACATAAGTAAACAAGAAAATATTTCCATACAGCATGCTTTGAATGGTGGCAAGGTGCAGGTGGGTAATTACTTTCTTGATGGTTATGTTGTAATAGATGGTGTCCCTACAGCATTTGAGTTTTTAGGTTGCTTTTATCATGGCTGCAGGGAATGTTTCTTTGAAGATTTGTTTAACCCAATGCTTGGCACAACCTACAAACACCTATATTACATGACTATCAAGAAATTAAACTTTCTCAGGCATGAAAAGGGTATGAATGTAAGGGTTATGTGGGAGCATGAATGGAAACAGCGGTGTGTGAGAATCCTCAGTTGCAGGCCTTTTGAAAGTAGCTGATTTTCCTGAGCCCATGGATCCCGTGAATCACTTTATGGAGCGTACAAATGCTCTGCGTTTATATTACAGTGCACAGCCTGGTGAGAAAATCCATTATTATGATTTTACCAGTTTGTATCCCTATGAACAAGACCAAGACATACCCATAGGGCACCCAGTGGTTATATATGACAATTTCAAGGATCTCAGGCAATATTTTGGGATTATAAAGCTAAAGTGTATCCACCCCACGGTCTCTTTTGCCTGTTCTGCCCAGCAGGATATGTGGAAAGTTAGTGTTCACACTGTCGCACATGTGCTGAGACAGTTCAGCAGTCACAACCATGTATCCATTCAGATGAACAACGATCTCTGGAGGGCACATGGTGTACTGAAAACTAAAGCTGGCTTTAGAAAGGTTATAAGGTGGCCAGGTGTATGAAATCTGGCACTACCAAGACAGGTCAGACAGTCTTTTACAGACTATATTAAATTACACCTAAAGGGAAACAGGAAGCTCAGGGTATCCAAATTGGTGTACATCTGATGTAGAACGAAAGCATACATCAGGCAGTACTATGCTAAGGAAGGTGTTGTTTTGAAGCAGAAAATATAGCAAATAACCCAGCACAAAGACAGATTTCAAAGCTGTTTTGAATTCTTTATAGGGAAAATTTGTGTGACCTAACTTGATGAACACAGCGCTTGTCAAGGATGCTGAAGAACTCTTTCAGTACCTTTTCACGGATCGCTACCATGTATCTAGTCTGTATTTCATCAATGATGATACAGCCTCAGTACAATGGAAATACACTGAAAATTACTACGCAAACAGTAGCAACATTAATGTTGTTATTGCTGCCTTTACCACAGCTTATGCTCGACTTAAATTGTACAGTGTACTTGAAAGCCTGCAGGACCGCTGTTTATACCATGATACAGACTCGGTCATATTTGTCAGCAGACCGGGTGACTGGGATCCACCACTGGGTGACTATTTGGGTGATCTGACAAGTGAATTACCACATGGTGAACACATTGTGGAGTTTGTGTCTGGTGGTCCTAAAACCTATGGATACAAACTGACCAATGGTAAAATTTGCATGAAGGCAAAAGGCATAACACTAAACATGGCTAATAGTGAAAGGTTAACTAAGCTGTCTCAAATCACTAGTACAGCATTTTGTCAAGGATGGTGGTGCAGATGAAGGTGTTGGGGTACAATCAGTTACTATTGGACTGAAAAAAATTGTGAGAAACAAAAAGAGCATCACTATTGAAAACAGGCCAGAAAAGAAAACCTTCAGGGTTGTCTACAACAAAAGGGTTTTGATTGAGGAGTTTAAAACTTTGCCTTATGGCTTCTGATATGAGTGTGGGTATGGATATATGTTTGCAGCACCCTTTTTCCTGTATTTTGGCTGGACCATCAAACTGTGGGAAAAGTTATTTTATTAAAAGCATGTTGGAAGCTGGTCTCAGTGCTTTAACAAGATTTCCAGAAAATATTGTCTGGTGTTATAACTGTTGGCAACCTTTGTATACAGAATTGTGTAGTAAATTTCCTCAGCTGAGATTTATAGAAGGTATTCCTAGACTCTACAAGATGATGAATTATTACCACCTCAAAAAGTAAATCTTTTAATTGTAGATGACTTAATGGAAACAGCATCTGAAAACTGTGAAATTCAGAAATGTTTCACACAGTACTGCCACCACAGAAATGTTAGTATCCTGTATGTCACACAAAATTTGGTTGCCCAGGGTAAAAAAAGCAGGACCATAAATTAAAATGCTAATTATATAGTTTTATTTAAAAATCCCAGAGATAAGCTACAGGTCAGTACACTGGCCCACCAGATGTATCCTGGAAAGACCAGGTTTTTTGAAGAAGTCTTTGAAGATGCTACCCGTGAGGCCTATGGTTATCTTCTGGTGGATTTAAAACCCACTACACCGGAATCATACCGCTTAAGGTCTGGTTTGTTTCCACCTGCTTTACCTGTTGCATACATCATGAAACAGAATGCACCACAAAAATAAGAACTGCCTCATTTGTTCATTGTAGCCAGATAGTCATAGCCCTGGGACATGTCAGCATGTCTTAAAAGAAACCTTGCAGTGCTTAAGCTGCTGGTGAAGGGGCCACCACGACAGTGAAAAGCTATTCTCTGTTCAGCCTCTGATGATTTAATAGCAGCAATTGCAGAGGTGGCACTCAATGCTATTAAAGGAATATACTCTCACAACTCATCAGATTAGGAAGCTAAAGAGGAGGCTAATATTGTTAAAAATTAAGTAATAAAAAGCTGTCTGTTAAACAAGAAGCATCTTGTAACACAGTCTGGGGGTTTTATAGGCACCTTGCTCAGTGTGGCTATACCATTTTTAACCAGCCTTCTATCAAGCAGATGAGACAGGCATGGCTTATGCACAACAAATGTATTTGGTACCTAAACATCAGCTGGACATGCTAAGAGGTCAACCACCCCCTGAAGAACTATCAAGAAAGAGTGTGTAATGCCAGCTGGATGCCGAGATGCATGCTGTTCTTCAAAGGACTGACCTCTCTGAATATGAGAAGGCTAAAGTATATGGGAATGTGCTACAACGCTATCTTACAGTTGTACGCCAGGGTGAAAAAGATGTTGCAAACTTGTCATTATCATTGACACCACATGTGCTAATGCAGTCACAAGATGACAACACACTGCTACCTGGCACTGATGACATATACAGTGACATACTACAAGGTGTTTCTGTGCATGCTCGAAAAAACACTGAAATGTTGTTAAACTAAAAAGGTCTTCTGGTGTTACAGATTGGAATGATCATGGTGAATTTATATATCATGGTGTGCCCATTAAAGGATCTCACATATATGATTTAGTCAGAGCTGTTACTTCCCAAAGGTATACAACTGATGCTAAAAAACCTAGGGGGTGGGATAAATTTATCAATGCTTTAGCAGAAATTAATGTTCCTGAATCAGTGGTACCCAACATACAAAACAGATATTTGATTCAGAGTTCTAAAAACAGCTGTCAGAGGTTCTGACAGTTACTTCTCTGCAATGACAGCATCTGAATCACACTAGCATCACTGGTGACAAGGATAAGAAAACCCCTTTAAGAAACCACAATGGTTAATGTTTTAACACCTATGCTATGTCCTACAACCGTTCTCCTAATTGTGTGTGTTTTGTACATTTTATTAATTAAACTACATGCTGTCTTTTATTTTGTTATCATATTGTAAAATAAACAAACACTCTGATGCAATTCACAAATGGTTGTGTTTATTGTCTCCTCACAACAGAACCTTTATTAATTATACACTATAAAGCAAACTACAATGTTGTCTAGAAAATACAGCATGCATTGCTCATGGATCTATCAACAGTAATATCGCTGGTTATAATCATAACATGAAATTACTGTCTGCAGGCTAAAGAAAAGAAGGCTTCAGCCTTCTAACAATTCTACATTGCTTGACAAATTTATAAACTTTCGATCATTCATTATTAAATTATCAGAATACAGACTAATCACATCATTAAAGGATACACCTTTGCATCTATGATGTAAGAAAAATATACAATGGTGTCCACAGGTCATAGATGCTACATCTTGAACCTGTTTAGAGTTAAACAGTGTTTCTCTCACATTTTCCTGAAAAAGCGTAACAATTGATGGTGGAAAAATGTAAAGTCTGGAGAAATCCATAAGAGTCAAAAAATTCCCCAGTGGTATGTTCAGGTAAATAAATAGCTAACCAATGTTCACCAGGCATAGACCGGGGCTGTGTATTCATAACTAAAGAGGCTGGCATGCATGTAAGTCTCTCTGAAGGTAGTTGATCACTTGCAAAGACCCACAAAAAGCTATTTCTGGTAGAAGAGTTGTTGTGGAGAAATGTGTCCAGTTGTTGAGTATTCATGTTTAATTAAAGTCAAACACAACGTTTCGTCTTTGATTAATCTCTACAACATTATCAAAAACAGCATACACCATCATATTCACTGTAGCTGGTAGTGGGTCAGCAAACCGTATTTCAGCTCTCAGGTTGCCTGAGCAGATTAGCGAATAATGGTCACTACAGTCTTGGTCAGGGCTTAGATCAAAAGCAAAAAGTGTGTACCCCTGACAAAAACCTACATGGTCTACCAGCAGAGGGCTGTCTTTCATATGTTTTCCACTTGCGTGGATCAGACTGATATATTCTCTGACAGCATTAGCACTTGTAAAGTTAGGCTGCAGTGGTTTAGCAGGAACTTGTTCACCATCCACATAGAGGGCTATAAAGTTAATGTTAAAATGCTTAAAATTGAATGGGTTTTTATTATACACACCACTGAAAGCATCATTATCTACAAAGTCCAGCACCAATAATTTAGGTATCTGACTCAGAAACAGATTATCTTGGTTATGTACACGACTCCCACCTGCTATACTGAACACTTTCATGCTAACACGATCAATACGGTACTTTGCATTAGCAGACCGTAAAGCCTGAGCATGGCCAATACGTACAGCTGGTGAAATTTACCCTTTTACTTTTCATAGAGATGCGCCTTTATTTGTAATTTATATTCTTCATTTGCATCACCGCTTATTAAACAAAATTCATTCTTGTTACAAACAAGTTTAATTTTAACATCTACTCCATTCAAGAGCAATTTTTCCTGGAAAAAAAGGTCTGCGTGAATCGGTCCAGCCAGTTCTACTATGCAACTGCCTGCTGTAAAAGCTGCTCGCTTTTTAAAACCCTCATTACGCCCATTAAGAGCTGTATTTTCATGCTGCCCTGGTGTATCTTTATAAAATAATCCAGATGAAAATTGTGTAGACAGGGTGTCTTCGCTGTAATTGAGCAGTCATTCAATAATTGCTCTGTAGGGGTAACTGTTATTACTTTGGCTAATTAGACGATCACCCATCACTATATCCACCTGGCTAAAGATTGTTGCTAAAGGGTAGTTAATTAAGCTCACTCTAGCCTGATCATCAATGACACTACCATCAGCCTTAGTGATCTTGCACAAAAGGTATAACAAGGTATTGTTTAAGTCAACGTAGTCTTCACCATTACCATACATAAAACTCCAGAGGCGCTATCACTTAAGGCTGACAAGGTGGGATTTCGACATAAGGTTTTTCTCTATACTGGTTTGGGTCGGTGGTAACATGAAGAGGTCTAGTTCTGATTTTCCACATTCTTGAGACATGCAGTGTACCATAGACATGATTTAAAATAAGTCCCTTTGTCTTTGCTTTTCGCTGTTTTCTCTCCTGGCGCTACGTTTCACAACTGTTCTTTTCTTTTGAACACGCAGCCTTTTAATAGTGCTTTCACGGATCCCTGGGAGGGCTATTCTCCTTTTCTAATTGGTTCTCTTGTAAGCAACCATTCCTGCCCCATCTTGTGGCTTCTCTGGATCATGTGTTGTAAAGGAACTCACAACATTCCCCACTACATCTTTTACAATATTTTTAGCTGCTGATTTAAGGTGGGGTTTCACTATCTGGAAACCTTTTTGTAATAGTGGAACAGCTTTTCTAAATAAGCCTCTAAATATACCACCTATGCCCACACATACATAACAGGGGCTCCATGAAAACCAGACAAGCCATGACCAGCCTGTGCTTTGTAATAGGCCACATAAAGGCTAGGGTCACTGTACAACCTCTGTGACATCGTAGGCATTCAGAAGGCTCCTTTAACAGGGCGAAAATGAAGCTTCACGATCACTTTGCCAAACAAGAATAACACATTTTTGTCTTGATCATTCTTTATTACAGTAGTTATAGTGTCAGACTGATGTTTGCTGATTGGTATATAATCTGGCTTATCATAGCGGATAGTTATGATGTCATTATTCTTACCAGATATTTCCACACAACGAAGTAGGGGGACATGGCTGTCTCCGACTCTTTGGTGCTCAACAATATCTGAATATACAAACAGTGTATAAAAGCCGCCATTGATGTCTGCATAATATGGTACAATGCTTGATTGCACTTGTGGGATGCCAGGTGGTACCCCAAAATCGAGCAAGATTATTACGAGCTATGAAAGATCTACCGCTAATGTTGTGGAATTTTATTTTCCGTCCTGACTGTCATATTCTAGCCACAATTCTAGCTTTAGCTTTCCAGTGTCTCATTGATGGCTGTGACATCTTCAGCATTTGATAATAACCTCTGGGGATTGATAATGTTAATATAGGCCTAGAAGTTTCACCAGCATGAAATTTCCCATCGTGTGATGTAATATTGTCCCACGTCCTTGGGTACTGTATTTCCGACAGACCAACTTCCCATAAACCCACTAAATTGATAGGTTTTGCTAGTTTCACAGTATAATCCGATATTGTGTTGTTGGGAAACATTTCAAAAGAGGCATTGCGGGGCAATGTAACATAAAAACCATTCTCAGACATTGTTTTACCACTAACGTCTTCACGCAACTTCCGTCATGTAAAACATGAATGCATCTTTATAATTTTAAATCTCTCAGCTGTTTGGATTCTATCCAACTGTTAAATTTTGATGGCCAGCTGAGCCATTTCACTAAAACAAATTGTTTATTCCCTTGTGTTTTCTGTGAGACTATTTTCTCCACTCTGTATACACGGTTTGTTGTGTCTGGCGACTTTTACCAATTCTTGATCATAAAATGTACCTCTTATTTCATCACCATCATAATCTTTTAATTTGTACACTGGTATAGGCTTAGGTATACATTCAGAAATAATGAATCTCTCACTGGTAAAGTTTTGTTCATGACCTTTTTCAAATGTTTTCTTAACTCTAGAAACATGCACGTGATCACCCACATGAAATTTGAAAGGTCTTTTCACTTTTGGTGCAAGATCTTTATATAGATTTTTCCAGGTAATTAAAGAATTGTCATTTGTTATATCGACAGGCCTCATTTTGATGGACCGGTGATAACTATAATTGTAGGACCTTGTTAAAGATTGTAGGACATCTATGTACCTATACGTATTAAATGCTGTAAAATATCTCCACATTTTTGTTTTCAATGTGCGGCTAAATCTTTCTACAATGCATGTCTTAACATCATTTGATGTTGTAAAATGGTGTATGCTTTGTGATTTTAAAAATAATTTAAAGTTAGCATTAAGAAATTCAGTCCCTTCATCTGTTTGTAATTTTTCAGGCTTGCGGCCTTCTCATAGTACCATTTTGAAAGCCTCTGTCACCTCTGTTCCTGATTTATTTTTAACACTTTAGTCCATGCGTATTTTGACAGAACATCAATAACTGTCAGAATAAACCGAATCCGTCATTTTCTTTGGAAAGGCTACTCATCTCCACCAAATCGGCTTGCCATTGTGCATCAATGTTGTTAACAACTACCCTGTTTCTAAGAAATCATTTCCTTGTAGGCTTGTGCATAATGTAGGCATCTTGTAATGACAACCATTGTTTTATTTGGGTGCGGGTAAGCCTTTTCTCTTGATTTGCAGCGTCATGTAGTCTTTGAACACCTCCTAAGCTACCAGGCAAAATAGGATCATAGTAAATTTTTTTCAAGGCTTTCTTAGCCATGCTTTTTCTTAAACAGCACAAATAAGACACAGGCATTTTTTCCAGTCTTAATATTTTTATTATGAAAGCACACATTGTACACACATTATATAACAACACAAAACACGCGATAGCAACTGTAGCTAAAATTACACTATATGATAGTATAAAAACATCACAACAGGAAAAGGTAGACCTTGTTTTGCTGCGTTACAAGAAAATCTGATGTAAATTCAATCACATCTCTAACATCTTGCGGTCTTTGACATTTTAAAATAGAACAGCAGATCTCAACGCTGTAGGCCATAGCTACCAATACACGACCTTGAGAAACAGACTCCTGTTTTTCAAATATTAGTGGTAGCACATTTTGAACAGTTTCTAACACATTATTGTTTATATGCAGTCATTTTCATTATTTCACACCAATGTGAGTCTTTTTTAATGTCATTCATCAAAATCTGGATAAACCGAAGTTTATCACCATTTATGGGACTGCATTGGTGGTGAGTAGCATAGTCTGGAATTTGTATGGTTATCAATGTCTGTAAAATACTTTTCATTTTCTGCTTTTCAAAGTTTCTTTGGTGGTTTCCCCACAGGTTACCCATCTTAATGGCTCTCACCACGTAGCCATGTGTTCCTCATCAGAACTTCCAATATCATACAAGTACATGTAATAGGGCACAGGGCTTCCCTTTTGCAGAGGGCTTTTAAAATATTTTTTATGACTTCCTGAAGAAACAGCTTCTTTAACAGCTTTCTGTAGTGTTATACTCAACTGGTCATACAGTTCATCAAGGCCTTTAGCAATACTAGGCAACGCTTTCAATTCTGTCAATGCATCATTAACAGCTTGTATTGTATCAAAATAGGATGCTGTGCACCCAAGCTTCCATGCTGTAGATTCCACTAGTAGCTTGATCCGTCGAGGGTGCAATCTCTCACAGAGTTCAGGAAAGACAAGCTCCCAGTACCCCTCCTCAGGCCCGTATATACAGCTATGTCTTAGCTGTGATGGGTGGTCAATTGCACAGCCCTCACACTTTATCTTCAAGTCCTGTGCCATCAGCTCTTGCAGTAGTTGTATTAAAATGCCCTTAATCAGGCCCAACATGATAGGCTTTTCAGGTGGTTCATAACTCGCAGTGCCAGTCACAGCAGACTTTTCGTCAGAGCATTTCTCAGTGTCCAGCACATCTGGCTCTCCCCGCTGCTCATCTGTATTAACAAGCTCATGAGTATCTTGCAAATGGAGGTTCATGAATTGTTCTATCAAATCGTACATACCAGAGTCCACCAAATTGAGCTCTCTGGTATGACACTAGCAGAAGGTGTAGGATAACATCAGCTAGGTTCATCCATCATAGCACATCCAGTGGCTGAATCATTGTTATCCTCATTACTGATCTCCTCAGGGACTCTGCACATACATGAGCAAAACATGACACTGGCAGACTATGGATATTCAATGGTGTGCGGCTTTACCAACATCAAGTCTGGCTTGGACTCTCTGACAAGCCTGAACAAGCCCAAATCTGCCCAACCCATAAGTTGCGTCATAGCCCCGTGCCAGAAAAGGGGGTGCATTATATCAGGGGCTGGAACACTACGTAACATCCGGCGCAGTCAGAACTGCATCATTGGCACACAGGGTGGCGCTACGTCATTTCCTGTGCTGCCAGAAGTGGATGTGGCTTGGGGGTGGGGCTACATCATATCCTGCGCCGCCGGAAGTGGACGTGATGTGGGGTGGGGGCTACGTCATATCCTGGGGGGGTCATTAAAAGCCCATCAATCATTTTGTCACTTAGTATGCACCAATACTACTGGCATTGGCAACAAAGCCAGGTTTAAACAAATACAAAATCACACATACCCCCCATAATGCAAAGCATTATGGGATGTATATACAAATCAACATGAAAATGGGCAAGACCTCATAAGGGCTGGCTCATTTTTCCACTGGGGTGAGATAAAGATGAAGCACACTGATAAATCTTGAATAGGACTGAACATGTGTTTGTATCTTCTGTGCTCAGCCTTTGTAGATTATGTGAGAGAGCCCTTTGGCACCATCCATTCCTGCTTAAAGCAGAACCAGCCCAAACTGGCATGGGGTTTCCATATATATCCCATTATGCTTTGCATTAGGGGGTTGTATTAGATGTTGTGTTTCTTTGAAACCAGGCATTGTTGTCAATAAACAAGAAAAAAATAATTAGAAAGTTATAAATGGAGAGCATTTAAAAAGGGAGCACATAGTATTTCAAACTTATCACTGTTTCCCAACAGCATTGATAACTAAATTTAAAAAGGCATCCTACAATAGTTTGGAGGTTTGCAATCTTTCCACTGTTGCAATATCAGCTTCTTGGTGTTTATTAACAACAGTTGAATTATATACATAGATTGTTGAGGGAGAGCTAAATAACCAAACAAGTGTAGTAATATAATCCATGGATCAAAAGGGAAATCTAAACCTGTAATTTGAGGAATTAAAATACAGATTTTATGCCAGTAACTCTTTAGAATGGGGTGATGAACAAACATATGGGTGACTGAACCTTTATTAACAAGGCATCATGGACAACAATCTGAGATTGTATGGTTGAACTTATTAAGTTTTTCTGAGGTATAATACATTTTGTGCAGCAATTTGAATTAAAACTATTTCAGTTTAGTATTTTGTGATACATTTTCAGGAGTGGCAATTGTGCCTGCTCATTGTTCATTGGCCAGAAGACAGGCAAGGTCACATTCTTTAGTCTTCTGAGACAGAGTAACTTAACTGAGGTGCCATTCAGGATGTAGGCATGCATCATTCTTAGTAATTTATTTTATGAGGTTTAGTCATTGAAGAATTTTAAGATGGGGTTAGAGGGGGAACGTTTAAATTTCCTGAACAGTTGTTTATACTGTAATTTCCCTAACATGAAGATAAGTTAAAAAAAGAACCTGGTTGAAGGTTTAATGTGAGTTCTTGATTGGTGATGAACTCTCCTTGATCATAAAGATCCCTAAGCAATGAAAAATGTCCCTGTAACCAGGATTTAGACAAATTAGAAAGGGGAATACAGGAATTGTAAAACAGTGCTGACAGCTGGGAAATTCTGCTCTCATAACCTAAAAATGTATATGTTTTTTGCCAGGTTGTTGCTACGTTTTTAACACAGGATGAGTGGGGGGGGGGTCTTAGCAAGATCCATTTGCAAAGCCAAAATGATGTTGTTATGTGTATGTAATTCAGCTTCTAGAGTGAGCCACGCTAAGGGTGGATCCACGTCTTTCAACCAGGAAGCTATGGGCTCAAGTTGTGCAGCAATATAATATAGGAACAGACCTAGACTCCAGGGTCTGGATTTCACACACACCCCTCCCTGAAATCAGCACAGGTGTGGGAAAAAATGTCCGGAAGTGGCACTTCTCTTGCCCAGCTGCAGTTTTCCCCCATGCATGCCATATAACAACTGGCTCCCCGATTTATGGCAGCTTGTGGACATTTTTTTGGCACCAAAATGTTATGCCATATGGGATCAGGTACAACATTTCCTGCAGCCGTCTAGGCTGAAAATACTAAAGTCTGCAGGTGTGGAGAATTCGGTCTGCATCAGCTGACTACAAAGTGGGACTTAATCCCTGACAAGCAGAAAATCCAGTCCCAAGTTTCTGGAGGAAGATTCAACTTCTTCAGTTTTAATCCTGGCCTATTTTGTGCCCATAAAAACTTCATGAGATGCTTCAGAAAATCTAGAAATATCTTGCTCTCAACCTTGATGGGGAGGGACTGGAATAAAAACAGAATGGAAGGTAGAACATTCACTTTCATGGTGTTAATACTTCCCATCAAGGTCACAGAAAGAGATGCCCATCTGTCAAGATCTGAATAAAGGTTTTTCAACTGAGGGGAGAATTTTGCTGAAACAGTTTCATTAAGTCTTTAAGGATATACACCCCCTGGAATTTAATTGTACAGTATCCTTACATAGGTCTATACTAGACAACATATTGTGTTCTTCTGTATTTTGCACCATGGAAATTACTTCACTTTTTTGCAAGTTTATTATGTACCCCAAGATATTAGTGAAAGTATTTATAATATCCAAGATCTTAGTTATTGAATTTTGAGCATCTTTCACATAAAATAGGATTTTGTCTGCATATAAGGTGATGGTGTGATAAATATTATTGATCTTGATGCCTACTAGTTCTTGAAGGCCTCTAATGGCAACTGCCAATGCCTCGATGAACGTAGGAAATAGGAGAGGCGATAGTGGGCAACATTGTCTGGTACCTCTTATTAATGTCATTGGATTTGAGAATATCTGATTTAACTCTAGCAGAAGGGGTATTATATATCAAATTTATCCAAATTAGAAATTAGTCTTTGAAGCCAAATGTTTGTACTGCCTTAAAAACTTCCCAATTTACCCTATTGAAAGCCTTTTCGCCATCTAATGCTAGGAGGGATGTGTCCTTCCTTGAAGCATGTTCAATTATTTTTTTTTAACTTTCTGTTCATTATTTTCTGTTATGCAAATAATTAAACATCTCATAGAGAGCAGTAGGAGTATGATGGAAAGAATGAATTATATCACTTGTACAACAAATAGTTGATATTCGTGCAATACACTCTGTAGTCTTTTACAATAGGAATTGGGGTTAACAGTACATTTAAAACATACAAATACATTCCAAATAGTGCTAGCCTCTTCAGTGCTGTTTATAAAATACAAAAGGCAAAACTAAAAAGAGAGATATATGCAGACAACATGTGTCTGCTATTTAACCATTCAAGTGTGGAATTGCCACTTGGAATTCTAGGTACTTACCTCAGCCTGTCCTGGAACTGACAAACCCATGATTTGGCACGTAATAAGCTCATTCACTTAACAAAACTAAGTAAACAGGCTGTAAATTGCAAAACTGTGGATCTATTTAACATTTTAATCCTATATACAGAATGACTTCCTGATCAAACAACGAGCAGACTCTGCAAAGGGAGACTGCTGGTCTTACACACAATGGATAGGACAATATTCATGGTAAAAACAACTCCACTGCCATGCAGCAGGTGGTGTGTTATTGAGAAATGCTCAGTGCTAAATATTCTTCCCACCACCACCACTGCCTGAATAGTACTATTTTGAAAGTCCTGGGATATTTACAAGAAGCAAATAAAAAAAACACACAAGAGTCTAAACACACAACTTTGTATAAGCATTAGTCCCAGGTATTAATTTCAGATAATGAATATAAATTTAAAGGAAAACCGTGGAAAAGGCATAGCTTTTCCCAGCTGCTATGAAAATGCCCAATTAGGGCTTTCGGACAGTAACAACATTTTTTAATGCTTTTTAATTATTTAAACTGCAACCTGCAGCTTCTGTTTTCTATTGCTGGCAGCCACCATCTCAGGAGCACAGCTGTGCAATTCCCTAGCTTATTTTATGCTAACATGTTCAGCTGACCAATGGCTGAAGTCCCAGATCATATGTTTTCAACAGGTGCACAGTAGTATATATGTCATCCTAGATTACTTGTTTTTTTTTTCAGGTCTGTGCATACTTTAGTATGTATTTCATCCCAGATTATATGTTATCAACAGATGCTGTACATGTTTTAATATCTATCTGTCTATATAGATATATCTATATCTATCTATATAGATATATCTATCCATCTCTCTCTCTCTCTCTCTCTTTCTCTCTCTCTCTCTCATATATATATATATATATGTATATATCTATATCTATTACATGGGGGTGTGGTCATGCCCCTATAGTCAGGGTTTGCACTTTAATAACTTCACAACCGTTCCACAGATCTGTATGAAATTTTGCATGCACTTTTACCTAGGGTAGATCTCTGGATGTGCTAAGTCATGTTCCGGTTGGACATGCATTTTCTGAGTTCCAGAGAGGTGAAAAACTGACTTTTCATTCATTGCCATTGCTGGGTTCTTCTTTTAAGTTGCCTACAGCCCAGACAGTTTGGTATCTTGGTCTGAAATGTTCAGGGCAGAAAGGGACTAGCCCACAGATGTGCCTTTTGCTAGTTTGGTGAAAAAATAATAATCTCAGTAAGAACTTCAGGATAGCTGTATGAAACGAAAAAGGAATCCTGTTTTGTATGGGAATATTCCTTTTTCATTGAAGCCATCTTGTTTCCATTTAAAAAAAAAAGTTAAAAACTATGAAACGGCATCACTGAGAGACACCAACACATCTATCTGGGTGATTGGAACCCCGTTAGGTGTAAGTTGCACATCACAGTTGCAGACATGCCCTAGAAATGTTTTTTTTTACTATTATGAATATTTTTTCATGACCTTGTGATACAAAAAAGGATCATTTTTCATGAAGGGAGAATCTTTGGCTTTAATTCTATTGCCTTCCCCGGTACTCTAATGTATTTACCTGGTGTCTATTGACACCCCCCACCCTGCAATCTAGATCCCCTTGCTGCTTTTGTTTCCCTGGTTTCTAGTGACACACCCTCTCTCCAATACCTATCCGCTCTCTGCTTTTGTTTCCATGGTGTCTAGTGGTACCCCCGATCTCCATCCCTTGTCTCCCTTTGATTTCCTGATGTCTAGTAGCAACCCCCACCTACCGATTTTCATTCCCATTATAAACTGCATTTTTTTCCTGGTGTCAAGTGGCACCCCCCCACCTGCCAATCACTGTTCCACTTGTATAATGATATTCCCTGATGTCTAGTGGTACCCCCCCACCCATTGATTCTGTCTCAGTACCTGAAATAAACAAAACCATCCTTGATGATTTTTTTAAACAAAAAATGCTCCTTCAATTATCTAATCTCCCCACCACCATCTTCCACCTCCTACTCAGTATCCAGCACCCCACACCCCCAAGTACACCCCCACACACCCTCACTCACCTGAACAGATCTCAGGTTTGAAATCCACTCTCCAATCAAAGACACGTCTTGCTGCTGGAACTGGTGACTGCAATATGAGAAACTGAGTTAAATGTGGTTCAATGTATTTCAATGGGGTTTTAAACTTTAATGCATAACCTGACCATTTTTGCATATTTTGACACCAAATTTTCAACATGGCCTTTTGGGGTCCACAACTCATTGACAATGTCACTGGTATTTCACAAATCTGTCCCAAAAGGTGATCTCACAGTCACTTGGTGAAATCACCTTTTGGACATGATTTGAATACTTTCACTGCCTTTGTTCAAGAGGTGGTGTCATAAGAAGGTTCTGTTGCAAATTTGGTGTCAAAATATATGAAAATGGTGAAGATATGTGCATGCATTTAAATTTAACTACGCTCACTAGTAACTTCAAGTATTTTAAATATCTTCACCCCAAATTTTCCACATAGCCATTTTTTTACATCACCTCATGAATGTGACAGCTGTAATTTCTCAAATCCTGGCCAAAATGTGTTTTCCTACCTGTGGCATGGAATGACATTGTGGTGGCATGGAATGACATTTTGGCAGGGATTTGAACATTCTCAGCACAGCGTTCGTGAAGTGGGGTAATAACAAGGCTATGCTAACAGTTTGGTTGCTGTTTTGACTGAAATGCTTCCACCCCAACATACATATGGAGTGCTCTGCACTCCCACAGGCAAATAAGGATATGATTATACGATCTCAATGCATTCAGGTAACATTAAGTCTACAGAGATCCAAGGGGAACAAGGAGGGGGGAGATACTGTGGATTAAGCTTGAAAGAAAACGGGCAGCCATCCACATAGCAGTAGTCTATAGACCACCAACCCAGGTGGAAGAGACACATAGGGAATTGATGCTTGCCATCCAAAGAATGGCAGACAAGGGGGAGGTGGTGCTGGTTGGAGACTTTGACATGCCAGACATGGACTGGAGCCTCCCAGCAGCAACAGCAGCCAAGAGCAGATTTATCCTGGACTCCCTTCAGGGAGCCTTCTTTAAACAATTGGTCATGGAACCAACTCAGCAGGAGGCAATACTGGACCTGGCGCTCACAAATGGGGAGTGTGTTATGGGGGACACAGTGGGGTAGCACATGGGGAACAGTAACCCCCAGATACTGTGGTTTGAAATAACTGAATGGGAAGATCCCTGCCACACTAAACACATATCCTAGACTTTAGGAGGGCAGATTTTGGGAGACTGGGGAAATGCTTGGAAGTAGCACTAACTGGAATGGGAAGGAATTAGGGATGGAGAAACAGTGGGCAGTATTTAAAACAGGGATAGCAAGGGCAACACAATTATGCGTTAAGCAGGTTAGCAAGGGGAAAAGGAAGAGGAAACCCTTATGGTATTCCAAGGGGTATGCCACCCTTACGGTGACACCAACACAGTGAAATACATACCTATCTGCAAAATCAACACTTTGCCGACAGGTAGCTGTGTTGGTGTGCTTTAGACAGGGGCATGCTGTCTCCCGGTGCTGTACTCCCACCCCGAATCAACTCTGACTGGAGTTGAGAATCCAAAAATTTGCCCACCGATAAAAAAAAAAACAGAACCTGGAGACACACAGGAATCATGTAGACTGCAACTTGTGGTAGACATGATTCCTGTCGACGAAATGCCGGTTGACATAAAGAATGTCGAACCGGCATGGTACAGCCATTCCAAGGAGGTAGCAGAGAAAGTGAAAGACAAAAGGATTGCATTCAAGCAATAGAAAAAAGACACAGGCAGAAGTGGATAGGGAGAGGCACCAGGAGAAGCAAGGGGAAGCAGGGAGGGCAGTAAGGGAAGCCAAAGCTCAGACAGAGGAGTACATTGCAAAAACAGTGGTGAGAGGGGACAAAACCTTTTACAGGTATGTAAGTGAAAAACGAAGGCAAAGGGAGTGATAGTGAGGCTTAAGAGTGTGGGCGAGAGTAGTGTTGAGGATGACAACAGTAAAGCAGACATACTGAACAGATATTTCTGCTCAAGTCTTTACAATAGAAGGGGTGGGTAGTGAACCAGAAGGGAGTACAAAGGGGGGAAGGGCACAGAAATGGATGCAAATCCGTTTCCATGGGAAAGAGTCCTAAAGGAACTGGAAGGAATAAGAGTCGATAAAGCTATGGGCCCAGATGGGGTGCACCCCAGGGTGCTGAGGAAGGACAGAGAAATGGTGGCTGAACCTTTGGTGACCCTGTTTAGCTGATCACTGGAAACAGGTGAGGTGCCCAAAGACTGGAGAACAGCTGATGTAGTCCCCTTATACAAAAGCGGGAACAGAGAGGAAGTGAGAAACTACAGACTGGTCAGCCTCACCTCAGTAGTGTGGGAAGATTATGGAAGCACTACTGGAGGAGAGATTATCAGAACACCTTGTGGCCAGTGGTCTTCAGGACCCAAGGCAGCATGGTTTTACTGGGGGGAAGCTGTGCCAGACTAACCTAATTGAATTTTTCAACTGGGTGACAAGGTAGGTGGATCGGGGTGGGGCAGTGGACTTGGCCTGTCTGGACTTCAGTAAGGCCTTTGGCACTGTGCCCCATAGGAGGCTGTTAAACAAGCTGGGCAATATAGGTGTGGGTAGGACAGTAGTGCGGTGGGTGGGGAACTGGCTGGATGGCAGGACACAGAGAGTGGTGGTAAATGGCTGTCACTCTACAGAGGGAAGGGCGACCAGTGGAGTGCCACAGAGATCAGTGCTGGATCTGGTCCTCTTCAACATCTTTATCAGTGACATTACGGATAACATAGAAAGGAGAATTTCCCTGTTTGCTGATTACACAAAACTCTGTAACAGAGTGGACATGCTGGAGGGAGTGGATAGAATGAGAGAGACCTGCAGAAGCTTGAGGAATGGTCAAAGGTGTGGCAGTTGAGATATAATGCAGAAAAGTGCAGAATAATACACATGAGGCACAAATTCCCTGGAACAACATATCGGCTGGGGGGGAGGATATAGCATGCTCCAAGCAGGAAAGGGACCTAGGGGTTATCATCTCTGATGACCTAAAGGTTGGGAGTCAGTGCGACAAGGCAGCAGGTAAAGCAAAGAGGATGCTGGGATGCATAGGCAGGGGCATCTGTGGCAGGAAAAGGGAGGTCATAATTCTACTGTACAAGACATCAGTAAGGCCACACCTGGAGTACAGTGTCCAGTTCTGGAGGCTTTACCTACGTAAGGATATAGACAGGGTGGAGACAGTTCAGAGAAGGGCAACCAAGATGGTGCAGGTTTACATCACAAGTCCTACAAGGAAAGGCTGAAGGACTTGACTATGTACTCCCTGGAGGAGAGGAGGGAGAGGGGGGGATATGATAGAGACATACAAGTACCTCATGGGGAGGAACAAGGTGCAGAAAAACACTATTCTTCAGTAGACCTGTCATTTTATAGGGATCGGAGCTACAGGAGGGGAGGGGGGACCACTAGACTACCAGGACTTATATTTTCTTCATTATTACTGTGATCGGGGATACGGGAGGGAGGTGGGGATACCACTAGACTACCATGGATATGATGGGTTTGCGTGGACAGTGTTCATGCCTGGCAGATAGCCACCCACAGCTGGCGGCTGCTGTTTTGCACCATGCAATACAGCAGCCCACCTGTGGGTGGCCAGTATTTCAGCCAGATTTTCCTGGCTCAGCTTTACGTCCTGCTATGTGGCACATCTGGTGGTTGTGCCAGCAGATGCGCTGCACATCCCGGGATGAATATCAGGATGTGCCGCATATGCATGGGCACGCCCCTTTCAGATGTGCTGCATACATTATGAATGTGCCCCGGCGCATTGGGACTTGTGCTGCCCAAGTTCACCTTTTGAATATCATGCCAGGGTGCAATGTGGGGTTGCGCCAGTGCAACTTGGTTGCCCCTTTGAATAGTCGACCCACAGAGTACATGACATTATAGTTCCTGGCAAACATAAGAACAGAACACACGACACAAAAAGCTCAACTAGCAAGGCATTAAAGAGCTAGTGGAGTAAAAACAGGCAGACAGGAAAATAATATAAATTTGGAGAAGTAGTCAGTTGTAACTTTATTTCTGAAGAATTTTTCTTTTTTTTTTTTGCTCATTAGAAAGTTTTCAATGGGATAATATTGTGCTGGATGTGTGGAACAGCTCTTAGCCTGGTAGCTGACATATCTGTCTCCTTTCGCTCCCCCCCAACAACATCATCACCATTGTGATATCACTGACAGTGACATCACAGGTGAATGACCTGGCAATCACTGAATGGCTGTTTAATAAACAACAGCGATGTCACAGTCAGTGAGGTCACAATGCTGATGATGTAGTGGGGGCAGTACAGCTAGGTATGTCAGCTGCCAGGCAGAGTGCTGTTCCACCCATTACACCTACTAACATCAGGTAAACAATCTTCTAATTAAACAAAGGGAAAAGAAAAAGTACATCACATATGAATGTTAATGGTTGGCTGCTTTTAAAAACCAATATTTGTTTTAGGCAGTATACTAGCTGTTTAGTATATCAACACTATGTAGTGCAGACCAGCGAGCATATGTAGGAAGCAGGTTCACCCATGCCGCAGTGACATACATTTTGCCGATGCCGATTATGGCACAGGCATAATGCCCTGGCATTACAGCACCAGGCATTTCATCTCCTGGGAGTTACAGTGCCAAAGCGCCCTCCCGGGAAACAGTCACTTAATGCGGGGGGCTTCATTCCCCTCATCCCCCAAACTAAATTTAACCTTCTCTGGGGTGGGCTTGTCCCAGAGGGGGTAGAAATTGTGTGGGTGCAAATGCTGACATGACTGAGGGGCGATCTAAAATCAAGATTGCCCCTTTCAATGTCACCCTTGTTGCGGCACTGTAATTGCTGCAACCAAAATGAGTCAGCAACTTGATGGACTACGATAGGAAGCATACAGTTAGTCTTGAAATTTCATACAACCAGACTAACAAGTAAGCTAGGCACAGGAACATACTAATAACTTGAGGAGATGACTGCAGTATCTCTTGTTGAAGGGAGACACATTCAGGCAGTGATGGAGATCAACTGGTATGGAATTCCTTAACCATAGATCAACAATGGAAAAAGCAATATTCCCCAGTCACGCTTCCATTCTAGGTATGGAAAGCAGGTCTAGATTAGAGGATCTTAGTGGACAGGCACCGTTGGAGGGCTGGGGAAGCCTTGTAAGAGATGGTGGGAACTGAGTGTACAATATGTTAGACATTACCTCATTTAAGGTTCAGTCATGCAGGGCTGCAGAAGGAAGCCATCCCAGTCTAGAGTATAACATACAGTGATGGGTATCGTGGTTCAGAGACAAGACAAAGCAACAAATGTTGTTGCACATTACAGTCCACGTTTGCAAGGTAGATTTGGCTGAGGCATAGAATACAGACAACCCATAGGTAAGTTTAGGAAGTAGGACTCTCGGGCTATGGCTAAGCGGGCAGACGGGATGAGATTATGCTTTACCTTGTACTACAGTCCCCATTTGGTGTTAACCAATTTACAGGTGCCCAAGACAAGCCATAAAAAGTCCAGGGATGGGTCTAGTGTCACACCAAGGTACTTGAATGAGGACACTGATTCAAGAGAAGTTCCTTTACAACACACAATAGTTAAGGGGGTCTGACGTCTTTTAAGTTTGGGAGCTGAGCCTTGAATTTTGCTGTGCTTAAAAGCAGTTTGTTTGTTAGGAGCCATTGTTTCACTCTCTGGAGGTCAGTGGACAGCCTTTTATTGACCCTAGTCATGCATGCGAGCTAAGGTATAGCACCAGAACATCTGCATATGGGATGGGGGTGCAATGGGCTAGGGTCAGGTTTATGCCATTTCTGTGAAGAGAGAAAAGGAGAGGCCTGAGGATGGATCTTTGTGGCACTTCTACCAGGGTAGGGGTGGGGTACAAGAAGGAGGTTCCAAACCTCACCTGTTGATACCTATCATTCAGGTAATTCCTGAACCAAAGTAGGGTAGAGGGAGAAATCCCTAGATTGCCTAACTTGGTACACGGTAGCTAGTAGTCAACCAAACTGAAGGCCTTAGCAAGGTCGATGAAAATGGCCCCAGTGAGGTCACCCCAATCTATGGTATAGGCAACATGCAAGGTGAAGTACAGGAGGTCAGTGGCAGTACAATGTCCATCACTGAACTCATGCAGTGTCAGAGACATTAGGTTATACTTGGCTAGGTACTCATTTAATTGAGAGGCAGCTATAATTTCCAGTATTTTGTTGAGAACTGGAAGAATTGCAACTGGCCTGTAGTTACTGGGTCAGATTTTCAATGCCCTGTGAAGGACACAAGGTGCTTGTGTCAAACAGGGATGATGCAACTCCCACCTTGTGTCAAAAGGCATGGCATTCTTGATTCAGAAACACAGTCTGCATCTTAATTGGGAGCCACTGTGTCAAGCTGGCTCTGCGTCCCCCCTTGTGCCACACAGCAGGCTGCAACAGGTCGCAAGGGGTCTTGTGCCACTGCAGGGCTGCAACATCCCCTTTTCTGGGATGCAGATGGTCCCACTTTCACCGCAGCAAGGGGCTCAAAATAGACCAGCACTGAGCTGGTCTAAGGACCTTGCACCATTTGCACTTCCTTTGTGGAGTCTGGTGGGGAGCCTTGACAGTGAGATTAGATGGGGGAAGGGGCATGGGGGGACCATAGTGGGTGTTGGGGAGGCTATAGGTAGTCAGATCAGGGCAATTTCACCTGGTGGGAGTGCCGATTATAGAACATTTACACCTATGATTTGGCACCGCAGGGGAGGTCCACTACCACAATGTGCCATGGGTCCAAGTGGGCACAGGTCTGGTAGCAGCCTCAAGGCTGGGGCTGCTGCCAGGGTTGTGCCCATGTTTAGCCAGAATGGTGCCATTTCATACTTGGTGGCAAAGGCATTGGCACCTGGCTGGTGGTACATGTAATTCATCTGATTATTCACAGCCTCCCTAACACCCACCATGACACCTGGTGCCCTTCTGCTGTCTGCCCACTCCTGCCTGGAAAAGTTTCTGTACCCCCAAGAGCATCCTGGCTCCTCTGGTTTTGCGTGGGTGGGGGAGGGGGTGGCCCAGATCCCAGTGGCATTTTCTGCGGGTGCATCTATTGTTTTGGCACACACCTGTGGGTGTGGCAACTCCTGGTTGTGGCTCAGGGACCCGATTATTTCTGAATATGACACAGGGTCCCTGATGCAGTTAGTAAAGGCAGTTCTTATCAAGCCACAAATTGCTGCAAAATTGGTGCAGTCTAGGGCACTTTGAAAACTGGCCCATTGACTAGTATAACATTACCTTTCTTGAAAACAGGGATGATATGGGAGAGTTTCCATAGCTCAGGTCATCCCTAGACATTAAGGACAGATTAATAATTCTGATAATTGGTGATATCAGTTCATTAGCAGCCTCCTTAAGGTGTTTGGGGTCGATTTCCAGCTTAGAGGCCTTATACAAAGACCAGCATTTTCCCCTTGCTTTAATCAAGGTGAGGAGTGGGTGATCTAACATTTCATAACCGGGTCCCATACTCTTCTAGTTCTGTGTGTGTGTGTGTGTGTGTGGGGGGGGGGGTGACATGCTTGTCCTGAAGGCTAGAGAAAATTTGATTAATGTGAGTGACAGCCAGACTGATGCCATGGGTGTTCTGAAGATATGACCAGTCAGTGCATGCTACATCATGTCTAAACAGTGATGGGTTAAAGTGAGAGTGGAGCCGAAGTGAAGCAGTGTAGGAGGGGACTTGGAAAATTTAGCTCTCCAAACACAGTTCAGTGGTGAGTGGTCACTGATAACATGGAACAGGTGATCCTGTCTGGTCTGGGTGTGAATATCCAATCAATCAATGTAGCTTTACTTTCATTATGTGAGAGACTGGTGGGTTTGTAGAATATTTTAGTAAGCTGAAGCTTACTAAGGGACAAGTCAACAGTTTTACTTTTCAAGCTATGCCAATCTATTCTGATGTCTCTTAACAGTGAAAACTCATTGTGTTTTACTAGGGGTCAAATTGTACTCATTAGGGTCTGGAATGCTTGATGACTATCAGCTGGAGGAACATACAGTAAGTGCAAAAGAGGTGCAGTTATTTTGGTGCCACCAAGCAGGAGAACAGCATGACTGACTTAAAAAACAAGATCAGAGAGAACAGAGGTGCCTGGGGTGGAGATGCTTAGATGGGACTTAAAGTACATCATGGTGCTTCCACCCTTTTAGGCCCTTGCCTCCATCCTATGATTGCAGAGATAGATTGAGTGAGGGTAGGCTATACAGGCCTGGGATTAGGTTCTATGTCTCCAGCAATGAGGAGAAGAGAGGGGGCCATCATTACTAATGGACTGGTCCTTGGGTGGGGACACAATAAGACAAAAGTCCAGTGGCACCTTTAAAGAATAACAATTTGGTGCAGACACTGAAGCTTAAGTAAACACATATTGACCCCACTCTTTTTCTGTAGAGCATGAGATTGGACATTGCAAAGCTTGCTACATCATGGGGATTGTGCTAAATGAGGATGTATTAATGGCATTCGACCAATACATAGAGTTAGGCTAGCAAGCAAACAGGGACAAACAAGGGACCAGATCATGGTGTGACTCGTAGGCACTGTGTGAGTTGACTAAGCAGGGATAAGCTATGATAAATCGCTAATGTATAAGGGTTTCCCAGAAAGGGGAAAGCTGGAACTCTACAAATTAGAAATCCCACAAACCAGATAGTGGTAAAACTAGGGTCATCATTATGCAGTTTGATTAAATGGGACACCTAAGGCCATCTAGATAGGGAGTAAGCCAGTATGCACTTATGTCAGGCAAAACAAGGTCACCCAGTTAGGAAAAGGGAAAATTTGAATTGTAAAAGCATCCCTAGTGCTAACGGTACCCCCTCCAAACTGATCCCTGTTGTAATGTATCACATATACCTGGTAACATAGAAACATAGACTATGACAGCAGATAAGGAGCACCCCAGTCTGTCCATTTCCCTACCTATCGGATAAGCTGCAGGTTCTAGTTAACCAACAGCCTACTTCCTGCAACCCCCAACCATAATTGCCTTATGTCTGTTCCATGCACGTTTGAATTCCCTCACTGTTTTAGACCCCACAACTTCCCCAGGAAGGCGGTTCCATGCGTCCATGACTCTCTCTGTGAAAAAGAATTTCCTCACATTTCCCCTGAGTCGTCCCCCCTCTATCTTTAAATTGTGCCCCGTTGTTCTTGCACATCTCTTTTTCTGAAAGATGCTACCCTCCTGGACTTTGTTGATTCCTTTGAGGTACTTGAAAGTTTCTATAATGTCCCCCCCATCCCTCCTTTCATCAAGGGTATACATATTAAGCTGTCTCAGTCTCTCTTCATATGGTTTCTGATGCAGACCCTGCACCATTTTAGTTGCCTTCCTCTGGACTGCTTCAATGCTGTCTATGTCCTTGCGTAGATGGGGTCTCCAAAACTGCACGCAGTACTCCAGATGGGGTCTCACCAACTGTCTGTACAAAGGGATAACCACTTCCCTTTTCCTACTTGTGATGCCTCTCCCTATGCATCCCAGTATCCCTCCAGCTCTCCTTACTGACTTTTCACATTGCTTACCCACCTTTAGGTCATCTGATATGATTGCCCCCATGTCCCTTTCCATTATTGTTGTTGTTAGTACCTCCCCTGCCTTTGTGTACTCTTCTCCTGAGCTTTTGTTTCCCAGGTACATTACTTTGCACTTCTTTGCATTGAATCTAAGTTGCCATACATCTGACCATTCCTCCAACTTTGCCAAGTCCCTTCTCATCCTTTTAACCCCCATAGCATATCAACTCTGTTACAGATCTTTGTGTCATCTGCAAAGAGGCATAGCTTTCCTTCCAGACCCTCTGCAATGTCACCTATAAAGACGTTAAAGAGGACTGGACCCAGTACTGAGCCCTGAGGTACTCCACTAGTAACTTCCCTTTCTTCAGAATGAGTTCCATTCACTATTACCTTCTGTGTCCTGTTGTGCAGCCAGTTTGCTACCCACGTTACCACCCTGGGACCCACTCCCAGGATGGCTAACTTGATTATTAATCTTTTGTGTGGTACTGTGTCAAATGCCTTGCTAAAGTCTAGGTAGGCCATATCCACAGCCCCTCCCTGGTCTATTACTTTGGTCACCCAGTCAAAGAGATCAATTAGATTTGGCTGACATGACCTTACCGCTGTGAATCCATGCTGCTTTGGGTCCTGTGCCCCGCTGACCTCTAGGTACTCAACAATTCTTTCCCACTGAGGTCAAACTAACAGGTCTGTAGTTTCCTGCTTCTGCCTTGCTCCAACTTTTGTGAAGGGGGATCACATCTGCCCTCCTCCAGTCCTCAGATACCACCCCATCCTCCCATGATTTGTTAAAAAGTGTGGTCAGTGGTGTCACTAGGTCTCCCCTTAGTTCTTTTAGGATTATGGGATGAATCCCATCAGGCCCCATTTCTTTGTCCACCTTGAGTTTTAGTTCTTTCAGGACTCTTTCTTCTGTAAATGAACTGGTGTCAACCCCCCTACCCAGACTGCTTCTATTGTTTGGTTTAGGTAACTCATCCTCTTCTTCTTTTGTGAATACTGAGCAAAAGTATTCATTCAGTATCTCTGCCTTTTCACTGTCTCCCTCTGCCCACCTCCCCTCTCCTTTATTAATCTTCACTATCCCTCCCTTAACCTTTCTATGCTCCCTCATGTACCTATAAAAGGTTTTATCCCCCTTCTTAACAGAGTTGGCTATATTTTCCTCAGTTTGGGCCTTTGCTATTCTGACTGCCTTCCCCACTTCTTTCTGCTTTAATTGATACAGTTCCCTATCGTGCTCCTTCTGTGATTCCTTATACTTTTTGAATGCAGCTTTTTTCTCCTTACCCTTCCCTGCCACCTCTTTTGAGAACCATAGTGGTTTTTTACTCCATTTTGTTTTATTTGTTTCACACAAAGGCTTGTTGCCTCCATGATGGCAGTTTTGATTTTTCTCCATTGTTCTTCCATCCCTCCTTCCTGCCCATTTGTTAGTGCATTCCTTAGGCACTCACAACATTTTGCCAAAGTCAGCCCTGCTAAAGTCCAATATCCTTGTTTTTGTATGGCTTGTCTCTATGGTTGTGTTTATTGTGAACCACTCTGTGTAGTGGTCACTTTCTCCCAGATAACTACTGACTTCTAAATCTGTGATCCTGTCTCCATTTGAGAGTACCAGGTCTAATATTGCTCCCTCCCTAGTGGGTTCCAACACTAGCTGTCTAAGGCATGCCCCCTGTAGGGCATTGAGAATGACCCTGCTCTTGGAACTGGCTGCAGTACATGTTGTCCAGTTAACATCTGGCATATTCAGGTCCCCCATCAACAGTATCTCCCCTTTTTCAGCCATTTTGAGAATGTCTTCTATCATTTTCTTGTCCATTTCATCCCCTTGAGATGGGGGTCTGTATTCAACCCCTGTGTGGATTGTGATGCCATTTTCTGTCTCCAAGGTAACCCACCATGCCTCTTGTCCTCCCCCTTTACTTTTTAGTTCTGTAGCTTTGATCCCTTCCGTTACGTAGAGAGCTACTCCACCTCCTCTTTTACCCTCCCTTTCCCTTCTGTAGATTGTGTACCCTGGTATGATGACATCCCAGTCATGGTTCTCCATGTACCATGTTTCCGTGGCTGCCACAATATCCAAGTGTTCCTCTTCCATCAGGGCTACTAGCTCAGGAAGCTTGTTTCCCAGACTACAGGCATTGGTACTCATTGCCATCCATATAATGTTGGCTTTATTCTTTTCCCCCCATACCTGCTCTTATATCCTTTGTCTATTTCTCTATTTACCCCTGTCCCACCCTCTGTCAACCTCTGTACCTCAGTGTTTACCTTACTACCTGCCATGTTTTGTGGGGGGAGGCTTGACATTTCCTGCTTCCTATCAGCATCTCCCCCCTTGGCTAGTTTAAAAGCTTGCCAAGGTAGCATTTAAACCTATCACCTAGGAGCTTGGTTCCCTTCCTGGACAGATACAGACCATCATGCCAGTACAGACCTTCATCTCTCCAGGTGGACCCTCAGTCCCCAATGAAGCCAAAGGCCTGTGCTCTGCACCAGTTTTGCAACCATTCATTAAACTGCATGGTGTGCAGTACCCTAGCACTACCCCTGCCATAGACTGGCAGCACCTCTGAGAAGGTTACTGTGCTTGCTACCTGTCTAAGGCCCCTACCCAACTCCACAAATTCATCCTGCACTGCCCTGATCTCATGCCTAGCTAGGTTATTTGTCCCAAGGTGGACAATGATATCTAGTTCCCTCTCTTGTGATGCTGCTTCTGCAACCTGAGGATTTGCTTCCTGTCCCTCCAAGCCATGGCACCAGGCAGGCACCTTACTTCCCTCTCCCCTCTCTTTTCCAGTTCTACCCCCCCAATAACTGAGTCCCTTACCAGAAGCTGTTTCCTTCCCCAGTGGTGTCCCTTGCCACCCTTTTGTGGGTCTCCCTTGTGGCTGTCCCCAGCATTCTTCTTGGTCTCCACTGAGGGTGTCATCATAGAAGAACCTTGCTCTGCCATACTGCCGTATGATTTGTGAAGAGGCACAGCTAGAGGGATTCAACTCTGTTCCACCACCCTCACCCTCCCAGAACCCACTGTGGTCCAACTGCTCCTCATACTTGGCAACATCTGTGGCAGTGGCTGTGGCACTGGTGCTCTTTGCTTGGAGGAGACCTCCATAGTTCTTGCCAGTTGAGCCTGGAGATGGGCAACCACCTCCCTCAGAGCTGATAATTGCCTGCAAATAGGGCAGCAACACAGTTTCCAGAATGTTTCCCGGAAAACTGCTGCCCAACAGCCAGTTCATTGCACCACTCCTATATGTCTCTCTCTCTTACAATACGTAATATATCATTTTATTTTATATTTTGGTGTGTAGTTACCCTTTATGCACTTGCTGAGTTATTAAGAATATGACAGTTCTGTCCCAAGACCTGTTGATGAAGTGATGTCAGAACTTTGGTTATAAAGGAAATGCCACACCTGGGGTGGGTGGGGTGAGGGAAGGGTGGGTGGGTAGTCCACAACCACAAGTGACTGTTAGAACCATTCAAACACACCACTGCTCCACCACCCTGGTGAGTACTGCCCTTCTTTACTGTAATTCAGCCAACACCTGGATCTGAAACTGGATCACACCAGTAGTTCATAGTAATTGATCAATGCTGGAATGTTTCACCCAGAACAATTGGCTATGATGCAGGCCTCCCTGACTAGTGAAGACAACTTCCCCCACCTGAGGCTCTGTCTGGCTTCAAATTACAAACTGTAGCCTTTGCTATTAGACGTAAACAGCCACCACCAGTAATTATTTCAAAATATTTTGATGCAAACTGTCACAGAATACTAGGAGACAGTCCAGTTAAGTTACCCACAAAGGAAAATCAAATATGCAGTTATTTCAACCCTTCTGAAGTTACTCACAAGATGAGCAGTTTTGAAACCCCCTTCCTGATTTAAAACCTAAAATAATTAAACACAAAGCAATACCAATGTAAGACTGTAAAGTAAGGAAAACCTCCCTCCCTCCGATGTAAGCAAGAGTGAGATTTGTTGCAGATTTCTAGTCCAATATAGTATCTCCCATGCAGCTCTCAGTTGTTTCAAAGTGCTTCCTGTTAATACAACTTCAAGAAGATGGTAGTCCAGTGGTACCACCCCCTCACCCAATTCCCACTGTAATGTATAAAATATTCATACTAGTCTAGTGATCCCTCTCCCCATCTGGTAGTCTCTGACCCCCTTCATGCCAACACCCCCACACAACATCCAGGACTTACCACTCTCCATGCTGTACAGATGCTATCTGCCCCACACCAGTCCTGTAGCAATATACAGTACTGTACAAAGCTGTACAGTATATCTCTTAGGGACTTGTTTGAAACTGAACTAAATAGTGCAGTGCCAATTTAGTTTGGTTTCAGGCAAGTCCTGTAGTGACAGGGAAGGAAGCAGTACCAGTAGCACCAGGGATGCTTTCACAGGTCCACTGGGGATTGGGGTGGGAGGGGGTACAACTTACATCAGAGATGCTTTTGTACTTTACATGGGGATTGGGTGAGGGTGGGGCAGTTGCTGCCACTCTGTACAGTGCCTGGAGACATTGTGTAGAGCTGCTAATGGTCACATAGCAGCATGCAAATGATCTCTTAACACCTTGCATGCCTTGTGTAATCTTTAGCATGCTGCTGTTTGAATATGGTACCCAGTAGCTATAGTGCTGACCCATCTGGGATGCACTATCCCCCTTTGCTCCTGGGCATCTATTGCCAGCATGGAGCTGTGGAGTGCTGCATATCTGGGCTTTGCACCGTGCTACCACAGCTCAGTGTTCATACATGCAGTGCATGCTGGACTGGTCGCTATGCATGTATAACTATTGTACCTTAGAGGCAGTGCACTAATTAGCACACTACAAACTCAGTTGTATGGGGCTATCTGCCATCTTTGATCATGGAGCCTTCTATATTTTCAGCAGGTGCAGTGCATGATTTAGTATATTTTATTCCATCCAGTGGTATGTTTTAACATGTGTAATTTGTGTCTTAGCATTTACTCTTAAAGGACCTTGATAGTCAAAAAGTATCCCACATTGAAAACACCTGACTTGGATAGGGTGGGAACTGGCTGGCACATGCTTTCACACCACACATGGACTGCAAACCTCATTATTGTACTGTAGCTCAGGTGCTAATGTCTCTTTGAGAAGAGAATAAACTGTAAAAAATAAAGTCTCACCATTCTCATATCGGAATATTAGATGGTAAAGGTACGTACCTTAATAAAGTTATTTATCCTGCACCTACTTTGTGTCTCATCTCTTCATCTTGAGGTCACTTCTCCATCAGGGCCTCTGTTGATGTGGAAGTGACCTCAGCAAGAGGTGCTAACAAATAATGGCTTTCTTCCTGTAAACCACCTTTGGGCTTCATTATTGCCCACAAGTGCAGATCTTTGTGAGGAGGTGTTCCAGGAGGGTAGAGCTGCACTGCACACTGGAAACCTGATCAGATGCCAGGTTGGTACTTCAGCGGAGCCCCCATTCCTGATGGAGTACTGCCATTTCACTGTGGAGGACACAATACAGTCTTTCAACTGCATGGACACTGCTAGAACAGACCCTCTGTTCTCCTCACCAGCTCAGAGGGCTTGGGCAGGTAGATGGGAGGCCATTCAGGCCTGGGGGACATTCCACAGTGGGGCAGAGAGGAGCACATAGTCACTGTGGCAGGGTCATGCTAAGCATAGCCTTCGTCCCCACTACCAGACCTCTGTACCATAGAGATCAACCGGTTGAGCACTGGGTGCTAACATGACCTTAACCTAATGCCTGTCAGTGACAGTGCAATGCGTAGCTGTGTGAGCTGCATGGGATCGGGATGGGGGCACACAACCTGGACTGCTCATGTGCTGGGGTAACTGCATGTATGGAGCAGGACCTCTGTATAGACAACCATCTGCAGGTACGCATCCCTCTGTGAGTTGGGCCCAGAAAGCAGCAGTATTTGTTACCAGAAAAAATTTCATTCTGTAGATTTTAGAAATAATGCATTGTTGACCAAAACATTAATGTATCCATTTCTTGTTTTCATTGTATTTCATTTGTGAATGGAGATATGTGGTTCTGAAGTTTTTAAACCTAAACTCTCTCTGGCCATGTCCACAATGAAAAAAACTAAACATTTGGTGTGGTGTGCTGCTTACCATCAGAAATGTGGGCCAGCACCCTCCTAATACATCCACAGTATGAATCCAGCATGTAAAGTCAAAAAGTAACCTACAGGGAAGGGCCATCTTTAAAGACTTATGTCAATAATTATAAAATAAGCAATAAAGTTTTAAAAAACATTATAGAGAAACAAAAATATAATGATGATGGATAGAATTACGTCTGAAATATTTTATTAAGTTATATGATGACAGGTTTTGCCAACTAACAAATACCGCTATTTTAACCTCCTCTTCTGCAGTGTGAACATACTGGATAAAGCAAGCATGCTCAGAACCAAGGTGCAGTGGGAACATACCTGAGTGTTCCAAGTTCTCTCCTCATAGCTCAGTTCCCCCAATCATTGTTCTAACCCTAAGCCGTACTCTCTCTTGCTGCAATGTCACTATTGTACTGTGAAGACCAAAACTGTGCACACTATTTTAAATGCAGCCTCACTAGAACCCTTCAGAGTAATAATTTTCACTGCCCTAGCCATACTTGCCACTGCTGCCCTGCCTGAGACCAAGAGGGGCCCCACAAGTCATGATAATTGTGTGGCATAAAGTAGTAGCAATAACCACTTTGTGCCACAGTACTAAATTCCACTCCATTATGCTTTGCAAAACAAGGCTGGATGCCATGCTCTACGCTGCTGTACCGGTTACTGTGATAGCACAGGGAAAGCAGTAAGGGCTAGCATTCCAATGAAGTGCTGTGCTTTGCATAGCTGCTTGCTATCCTGTGCACAGCCCAGTTACTTGCCACAGTGCAGATCAGGCTGAAGAGCTCTGTAAAGCAGTTCTTCAGCATGATGCAAGAGAGTGACCTGGACCTTTGGAGATGTTATGGGATGGAGATCAGCACTGGACATCAATATCAAGGGACAATGTGGGGGATTGGGTTCCAGGAGGGGGGATTCTCTTAAATCAAAGAACATGAACTGGGAAGGGGCTGGGGATGGGGCCACAGGACCACCAGAGAAGATCAGTGAGTGACCACAAAATAGAAACTCTTCACAGCCCAGAAGAGAGCATAAAGGGAATGGTAATGATACTAATGCCTTTGTCATGGGGGGGCTGCACATGGTGGGCCACAGTGTACAGGTTTATTTAGTGGCTATCATTTGTGACATAGTTGCAGTGGAGACTACTACATCATCGACTATGTTTCGCACCCTGGTTAAGCATGACCACCACTTTCTTTTTTCTTTTGGCCATCTGCCAGCCACCCTCTGTCTGTCTGTCCCTGCCACATAGACCCCATTCCCAGAGGACTTACCTACCCCACCAGACTGCACCCTGGCTTATCCCCTAGGGTGGGACAATCGGGGAGGAGTCTCCCTGAGTGGAGACTGGTTTGTGATCTGGGAGGAGTGCCTCGGTTGGCTGCGTGGGGTCCTGCTCGGCCGATGATTTTTTTCAGGGTGCTGTTCCCCAGGGAGGCATGGCATGTAATGACATAGTGGCACTCTAAGTACTGGACATCTGGCATGCCTCCCAAAGTTCTTGAGCCCTGTCTTCACCAGGGGTCAGTCAAATGCTGGGTGCTTCCCTCCCCACCTCCCGGAGAACAGTCCATGGGATGCTAAATCCTCCTCCTCCTGGCCAGATCTCCAACATCCAGAGCTCACTTATGAGCCTGGGACATTGGCATCACAAGTGCAAGCTCTACCACTGTGCCAGCGGGCTGGCATGACCACTACTTGCGACTGTGTATATGGGGCCCATTATGTTTTTATATTTGAAAAGGTAAGTCTAGGTCAGCAATGCTTTTAGAGATGAAACTGTATTTCTCTTTTAAATCATCATTGCCACTTTATGGGGTGTTCAACTCAGCTGAGCTCTCTCCCTTTGATTATCGAACTTGCATCCCACAGCAAGCTTTGCTAGTGTCAGTGGCAACAACAAGGCCAGCTGCAGTCCCTAGCCTGAACCTGCCAATAAGGGTTCTTGACTCATAAAACTAGCTCAACGGTGTGTGATGACTTGAGACAAATTATATTGGAGTCTCTTCCGTTTCTTCCCCAGAGGCATCAGCCCATCCCATGCAAGCAAAACTGAGATCCAGCTTATGTCATGTCAAGCCACTGGATGGAGTTCTGTGACTGCCAGTCAGCAGGTGGAGCTGGGAACAAAGCATGCATTTGACAGACAGTGAAGACTGAGCAGGATCTCAGTGGTGCACCAGGCTAGCCCAGTTCTTGTTTTCATTTGAAGTCACACTTTTACTACAGACCAGTCAATGAATGCATCTCTCAGCCACCTCCCGCTTAAACAGCAATAAAAAAGTTTCTCCTGGCAGAGGCTTTGTGCTGCTGGAAACAGCATTGTTTTCTTTTAATTTTGTTCACAGTTAATTATCATAGTGAATTAATTCTAATAGTGCAACTAAGGTGAGAAACAGGTAGTACTGGCAGCTCAAGCCCTCTGTCTACCTACTATACATAGCAGGTACAGAATGGGAGACACAGCAGACTTACAGCCAAAGATGGGTTTTCAAAATTCCACTGGTCCAAAGTCTGTGTTCAGATCATTTCTGGCACAGATCAGTTTTAATAGATGATTGCTCAGTGGGTACAACCAGTGATACCTTTCCCAAGGGAAATTATTTTAGTCCCAGTGGCTGGGATATTCAAAACATGTTTACAGCTGCAAACTAAGTTAGTGACTCACTAGAACCAGTTTGTGGCTCCCAAGCAAGGAAGGACCACAGAATGTCATATTGTATGGCATGGTTGGCAAATTTATAATCAATTTGTGATGGGCCCAAAAATATGCCAGTCCTATGCAAAGGCAAAGCAACTGATAACACCTTGTTTATAGACAAAGAAATTTATTGCACAAGCACTGAGGCAAGGGTTACCCCAAAGGGCCATTGGCCAGGAAGGCAAGTTTCAAAGAAATACAAAATCACACATACCCCCATAATGCAAAGCATCCGGGGCTGTATATGCAAATCACCACAGAATATTATGCTGGTTCAGCTTTAAGCAGAAATGCATGGTGCCGAAAGGCCTCTCACACAGTGTTCAAAGGGTGCCAACAGAAGACACAGACACCTGTTTCTTCCTACCAGGACTCATCAGTATGCCTGGTCTGTATGACACCCCAGTTGATTGACCCAGCACCTTGTGTATAGGTGCACCAGCATATTGGTAGGTTTGGAGAGAGAGAGATGAGATGGATAATATTTGTATTCATAATAAAATATGAACAAGGATATACTGTACTCAGCTGAGCTGCAGCTCATTTACAGTAAGGTCCCATTTGCAGATATTTAAATCTGTTACAGGATAATACAATAGTGTTGTAAAATTCACATATATTTTAAGATTGACAAGATAAACAGTCAAAAAATTATTTCCAAGGCAAGCAATAATAACAAAATATACAGATATGATTATGTAGCCAATGTCCCCGACCCCTGCAGCTGATCCCAGGGTATACATTATACTGTACTCCAGGAAATGTTTGCTTGCATTTAAATATTGCATTTTTCGTGGCTGAGAAAAAAAAACGCTAATATTTAAAGACTGCAAATATTTTGTCTGTTTATGCATGTCAGGTGAAGTTAGAATAAATACAGTACAGTACATACCAGTAGACAGCTATGGTAGGTACTGAATAACAATTAACTTTCTCTTTTATATATTAAACGAAGTGGAAAAAAGAAATTAATGCAGCCTGCAAAGCAAAGCGAAACAGACATGAATCTCTGCATAGCATTCTGCACTCAACATTCGGGCATTTGTGCTTAAAAACTCTCTTCTTGTTCAGCTGCAAACCGCTTCGCAAAAAAAATAAATAAAATAAAATAAAATTACTGTAGTAGCAGCACTAGAGCAACATAAAATAGAACAGAAGTACCGACTGCTACTAACAGTATTATACTTACCAACTCGGACGTCTAGACATCTCTCGTGTGCTCCGAAAATTCTGGCTTCCATAAATCCACGAGTACACGCATCCCTCCTTTGAGTTTGTACACACTTGCCTCTAGCCACATCACATGTTTTTCTTTCAGGGTTGACATTTTCAGATCAATTTTTACACGGGCAAGACCATCTGAAAGCTGACTGAACATTAGCCTATGTATCAGTCAATAAAGCATTGCTTCATGTAATCCTTAAAAAGCTTGTTTAGGGAGACGTCGAGGGGCTGTAAAAGATCTGTACAAGAGGTAGGCACAAAAATAGGTAACCAAAATGGTGCAGGGTCTGCTCCAGAAAACATATGAGGAGAGACTAAAGCAGCTTAATATGTATACTGAGGAAAGGAGGAAGAAGGGGGGACATGATAGAAACTTCCAAGTATCTCAAGGGAATTAACAAAGTACAAGAGGGTAGTATATTTCAGAAGAAGATATGTGCAAGAACAAGGGGGCACAATTTGAAGATAGAGGGGGGACAGCTCAGAGGTAATGTTAGAAAGTATTTTTTTCACAGAGAGGGTTGTGGATGTATGAAACAGCCTTCCTGAGGAGGTTGTGGAGTCATTAACAGTGCGAGAATTCAATAATGCATGGGACAGGCATAAGGCAATTCTAGTGGGGGGGGGTAGGAGGAAGTAAGCTGTTTATTAACTAGAATCTGCAGTTTATCCATCAGGTAGGGAGGTGGGCAGACTAAGTGGGCCAAGCGGTCCTTATCTGCCGTCAAATTCTATGTCTCCATGTTTCTATGAAACCTGCCTCTTCTAACTGTTCAAGTACAGCTTGTGTGGTACGTACACGGAAAAGATCCATTATTAGGATGCCGTTTTGCTCATTTGGGAACCCCATTGTTAGTTTAGTGTTCTCCAGATGTGGCACAAGGACTTCAGCTATGGATTGTTGTGTGATTTCTTCATTTGCCCAGTGCTTGGGTGAATGTGCTATACACCAGTCTGCGGGGAATTTGTGCATTGGATGACAGGTTGTGGCTTTGCCACAGTAGACGACCTGAGGTGGCAACATATCCCCAGCAAGCGTGCAAGCAAGCACCAAGGACACCTGGCGTTTGTCGCCCAATCCTGTTAAGACAACTTATTGGGACCCAATAGCTGACCTTGTCCATTGTGACACAGGGACTAGATTGATGCCTGTCTGATTGAGATTTACTATGAGCTCTGGTGGTATCAGCCCTTGGGCTGAGGCATTAGAAATGCAGTGTAAAAAAACCTTCTTTGAGCCTCATGAAAGCTGGGGGGGGGGGGTTCGTGCAGCTTTGGTGCCTTTCCTATGACTGTATACCCATTTGGTTTAGAAAGCCACAGGCTCATTTAGTAGTGATGGTTACAGTTCCTTTGTTTTCAGTCAGCATATGGGGGCTGTTTGTTTTTACAATACCTAGAGCCACAGCTTGCACTACCCGTGCATTCACTACTGCTACCTCAGCTCTAAGACTGCAAATAATAAAATCAAGTTTTCCTTGCCCTCTTCTAGAAGCAAGGCAGGTCTGCGTCTGGGTTTTGTGGGCAGCGAGGGTTTAAGAACTGTGGGGAGAGTAATTTCTTACAACAAGGCAAAATCTCCTTAGCTTTAAGATCTAGACATAATTTTATTTTGCTCAAACTGATTTTGCCAGAGGGAGGTCTTAAGGTTTGGGGAATTGCATTCTAAGCCATTGATCCTAGGTAACAAAAGGTTGATATACCTATTTCTAGTTGTTGGGACGTGGGGGGGGGGGATCGTTAGTTCCAGCCCTGCTGCTGCTCTTAGTAAAGCTTTTTTTTCCCTCTGATAGTGATATTAGATAATATATAATCTGATAGTTTTCACCCAGTTCACCTACACATAAATGTGTTTATTTTATTTTATTCTTTGGTAACCAGGTAAAGCCCACTAGGTACAGGTGCCTGTCTTTAGGTGGGTGCCCTGAGGCACTGGGGAGGTTAAGTGACTTGCTCAGAGTCACACAGTATGCAAGTGGAGGTTGTGGGAATCAAACCCAGGCCTGTCTGCTGGATGTACCAAGCTCATTCACAGCTTGTTACTCTCATCTCTAGGCTATACTGCCAGCCCCGGGTTGTGTCAATGTGTGGAAATGTCAATATACAATACAAGATTATTCCTAGGATCAGTCAGCCTCTGCCATCATAGGTCAGTGTAGAGATGACAGCTATGACTCATATGGGGGGTGTCAAGGATAAAGTGAGCAAGCCTATTATAACATATATCAAGCCTTGCAAGCTTTCTCCTTTTCGCCCCAGCATATATAATAGCCCCATAATCAAATACAGGTAGCACCACTGTGCTCACCACCTGTCTCCTAACTTTTCGAGACGTACTCAGCTTTGCCCCATGTAATGCTCCTGTCTGTCTACCCACGTTACTCAACAGTTTGTCTATGTGGACATCCCACCTCAGCCCACTATCAAGCCCCATTCCAAAGTATCTGTATGAGTTAACTTGTTGTAACTTAATTGTCATCTTTTGTTTTAATGCTTATGTCCAGTTTTTCATTCTTTTTTTGCGCATCTGTTAAATAATACAGTTTGAGTTTATTTTTTAATTAGGCGCTGGTATGTGTTTTGTGAAAAAAAAAACAGAATATTGTCAAAAGCACCTTACAACTTGTTTTAAATCAGATCCACAGAATTATCTGCCATGTATATAATCATGCCATCTGCATAAAGACGGCATGAAATAGATTAATCTGAAAAACTTTGATTGTTCACGTGTGCACTAAAAAGGAGTGGGCCCAGTATAGAACCCTGTGGTAGTCCAGTAGTAATGGTTGCAAGATCGGAAGTGTATTCACCTACGGATACTTTCCATAAATCAATACTACTACTCTGCTTTTTACTTCTGTCTTTGTGCCATAATTGGTAATAAGAGATATTAATTTGTGTAGCTTCAATGTTATTACTGAGCTGCGATTTGTTTATTACAACCAAATCTGGTTGTTAGCTAATCCACTCTCTGATTAATCCAGCTTGTTGAACATGCTCCTAGCATTAAAGTGCACTACACTAGAGGCATGATCCAGGAGAATTTCAGCAGTAACTTTGCTAGTATTTAAGGGACATGGTTTCTGGTAGGGGGGACTGGGTTTGGGTGGACAACCCCTCATAATAAAGAGAATTTTAATTGCCTTATATGATCCTTAATAATGTTTCCTTTTTATAGATGCCTTTGCATCCAGATTAACAATTAGATCTGTGAGACTTTTACATGTCTCTAATGTAAGTGTTGAGGCATTAAAGAATGAGGCCAGTTTCAAAAGGTCATTACCCATTCTGGCAGTAAGTAACCCAGGTTGTATATACTCCCCCCATCCACTACCAAATTAGGAAATACTTTTGTTGGGTGTTTTGCATCAGCCCAATCCAGTGGTCTATTTATTTTATCTTCTATTCTCTGTCTGAAGCCCCACCACCAAACACCCCCAGTACCCCAGCTCAGTAACAGAAACACAGAAACATAGAAGTTTTTGACAGATAAGTACCTCTTGGCCCACCTAGTCTGCCCAGTTTTCCCTGCCTACTGTGCCACTGTAGACTCTACTTGATCTCCGGTCTTCTTCCCTTCCCCCGCCTTACTACCAAGGTTGCCGTGTATCTATCCCATGCATGCTTAAATCCTGTCACCATTTTGGCACCCACCTCCTCTACTGGAAGGCTATTTTAGTCATCCACCACCCACTATGTGAAGAAGTATTTCCTCACATTTTCTCTGAGCCTCCCCCCTCCAACTTCATAGCGTGACCCCTTGTCCTCGAGCTTCTTTTTCTATGGAAAATGCTACCTTCCTGTACCTAATTAGTACCTATTAGGTATTTGAATGTTTCTATCAAATCCCCCCTTTCCCTCTTCTCTGACAGAGAGTATATATTCAGTTCCTTGAGTCTCTCCTCGTAGGGCTTTTGATGCAGGTCCTGCACCATTTTGGTAGCCCCCTTTTGTACTGCCTCCACCGTATCAATGTCCTTCCAGAACTGGAGCCTCCAGAACTGGACACAGCACTGGACACAATACTCGAGGTGGGGTCTTACCAGTGATCTGTACAGGACAATATTACCCCCTTCCTCCTACTGGTGACACCCCTCCCTAGGCATGCGAGCATCCTGCATGCCTTCCCCACTGCCTTATCACATTGCTTGGCTACCTTCAGGTCATCAAGAATTATTACCCCCAGGTCCCTTTTCTGTTTGTTGGTTGCCAGTACTTCCCCTCCCAATTGGTACATAGACCCCTGGTTTTTGTGCCCCAAGTGCATGACTTTGCACTTTTTTGCATTGAAACCAAGCTGCCAAACCATTGTCCATTCTTCCAACTTTTTCAAATCATCCCTCATTTTTTCCACAACCCACCAGTGTGTCTACTCCATTGCACATTTTTGTGTAATCTGTGAACAGGCATACTTTCCCTTCTAGCCCTTCTGTAATGCTGTTAATAAAGACATTGAAGAGGGCTGGGCCTAGTACTGATCCCTGAGGCACCCCATTGGTCACCTTGCCCTCTCCAGAGTGAACACCATTTTGACCCACTCCCTGACAGGCCAGCTTGTTCACCAATCTTCTGTGTGGGACAGTGTCAAAGACCTTACTGAAATCCAGGTAGGCCGCATCTACCGCTACTCCCTGATCCACTACCCTGGTAATCCAGTTGAAGAACTCAGTCAGGTTTGTTTGTCAAGACCTCCCTCCCTGTGAAACCATGTTGTCTTGGATCCTGTAATCTACCGGTTACAAGGTATTCCACTATCCTTTCCTTCAGTAGTGTTTCCATAACTTTGCCCACTACCGAAGTCAGGCTGACAGGTCTCTAATTTCCTGCCTCCTCCCTGTTCCCACTTTTGTGAAGTGAGACCACATCTTCCTTCCTATGATAAGTTGAACAGAGTTTTCAGAGGTGCAGCCAGCACCTCTTTGAGCTCCCTCAGTATCCTGGGGTGCACCCCATCAGGTCCCATTGCTTTGTCTACTTTTAATTGCACTAGTACATTGAGGACTTTCTCCTCTGTTAAAGGACTGTTGTCCACGTCCCTACCATTTATGCCCTTGTCCCCTATCTTTGGCCTGCCACTTTCCCTTTCTTCCGTAAATTCCGAACAAAAGTATTTGTTCAATATGTCTGCCTTCTTTTGGTCCTCTTCCTCACAAACCCCTGCTTCCCCTTTTATCCTTACTGTTCCCCCTTTGGTCTTCCTCTTCTCATTTATATATCTGAAGAATGCTTTATCCCCTTCTTTTACTGATTGGGCATTATTTTCCTTTGTGTCTTTATGCGTCTAACTGCCTTCCCTACCTCCCTTTATTTCTCCTGGTAGCTTTCCCTATCCTCCTCCTTCTGTGTCTTTTTGTACTTTCTAAATGCTAGTTTTTTTTTCCTCTTACTTTTTCTGCTATGTCTTCAGAGGGCCGTAGCAGTCTATTTTTTCTCTTGCCCTTGTTAACCTGCCTGACACAGATTTGTTGCTTTTTCAATGCCCCCTTTATTTTTTGCCCATAGTTCCTTGATTCCCCCAGATCATCTATCCCTGCCATGGCATCTGTGAGGCATGCTCCCATTTTCCTGAAATCTGCACTCCTGAAGTCCAGAACCCTCATCTTAATGCAGCTGAGTTTTGGCCCAGGCTTATATTGAACCACACTGTATGGTGATCGTTGGACCGCACAATGTCACCCACTGTGACGTCAGCAACACTATCCCCATTTGTCAGTACCAGGTCCAGTATCACCCCCCACAAGTGGGCTTCTTAACTAGTTGCCTGAGGAATGCCTTGCAGGGAGTCCAGGATACCCCTACTTCTGACTGTTGCTTTAGCTGGTAGGCTCCAATCCACATTTGGTAGATTGAAGTCCCCCACCAGCAACACCTCCCCCTTGCATGCTGTCCTTTGGATGGCTTCAATCATGTCCTTATCCACCTCTTCCCCCTGTGATGAAGGTCTGTAGATCACTCCTATGTGAACAATGGCCCCCTTATGTGTTTCCAGGGTGACCCACAGTACCTCAGCTTCTCTCTGCTCTCCATGTATCTCTGTGGCTTTCATTTTGTCCCTAACATAAAGAGCCAATCCTCCCCCTTTATTTTACCAACCCTGTCTTTTCTGTATACCCTGGTATGGCTACATCCCAATCCTGGTTTTCATTGCAGCAGGACTCGGTAATTGCAACTATATCCAGGTCTGCTTCTGCCATGGTGGTCTCTAGGTCTGCAATCTTGTTGCCTAGACTTTGAGCATTTGCATGCATGGCTGTCCAGATTGTGCTGCCACCTCCTATCTTGTTTCATATTTTCCCCCCTTTGTTTCTTCCACTATATATCTTCATTATCCTCTTGCTTTCTATTCCCTGGATTCTTTTGTTATATGGATTTTTTTGGAATGGAAAGTTTCATGAGGATCCTCCTTTAGTTTCTGAGTAAACAAACAACTGTTTGTTTGTGGCTACCCTACCCACCCCACACATCCTGCCCTGGGTGGGCATTTCATTTATAGGTGCACATGTTGGTCACATGACTGCATCATGTGACCTCCATCCATTCTCAATCTCCCCAAACCCCCATTCGCAGTTTATACTGCCTTACCACTAGGGGATGCTGTGCTTTATCTCCACTCGATTTATAAATTTGAAAATTTGTGGTTCCTGCTCCCCTTACTGTCCATCCACTGACCCCTCCTATTTCCCCCACCTGCCCACTTTGTTCTTGCAAACCTCAAACCCCCTCCCCAGCATCTCCACTCCTTTCCTTTATCTTTTTGTCCACTTCTCCCTTCATGGATTTTGACCTTAGACTGTGAGCCCAGCACTCTTGGAAAACTGCTACCATATCCACTGGGCCACTTAGCTTGTTAGTGATTCCCACCTTGTGCATTCCTTTAGCACCCCCCTTTTTTACACTAAATTGGTATCTTCCATTGTTTAAATCCTTCACTACCCGAACTGAATCAATCCATTACCATACCCACATTTATTCACGCACTGTACTTGGTTTATTCCATTGTTGTAATTCTGCTCACAATATGAAAATTGTGCATTCTGGGCTGCTTGTAATAGCCCTTTTTCCCCTCCTTCTTCTTCCTTCCCCCCTCACCTCCACTTTCCACCTCCCATCCTTCCAATCTCCCACTTCTCTATCCGCATCCCCCCATTATAATAAACCTCTTCAGACCATCTCCCATAACCAATTCTCCCCCTTCCTGTAACACCCTCTCCACACCCACCCCCTTCAAATCCCTGTACCAGACTTTCTACAGTTACCCTCCCTCAACTTAGTGCTCATCCACAGATTCCACTTCACCCTTACTACTACTCACAAACAAGCCCACCATAACTGGCCCCACCACCCCACCTCCTCCCAACATCATCGTTCCACCTACCCCTACCCCCATACTATTTCCCCCTTACTCTCATCCTATGTCTACCCTACCTGCCAGTGTCTCTACCCCCTCTCTCCACCCCATCCCTCCTGCCACCATCTCCTTCCACACACCTGTCACCAGTCATTACTCCCTGCCTCCACCCCGCCTCCACCCTTCACAACCCTCCCATACCTCTATGTCTTACCCCCATCACCCACCCTTAACCAGACTAGGTCAGCTCCGATTGATTCTCTTGTGCTTTAAACGATGTAATAATGTACAAATACTGCTCACTTTGTTTGACTCTGTGTGCCAGTTTATCTGATATTCTCTTGTATTTTTTGAAACCAGACAAGGTCAGCTCAGACTAATTTACTTCTGCCTGTCATACAAAGCAAAATATGCCTATTCCTCTGCATGATATCTTTTTCAGTTCTCTTTTTTGTACTGTTTGTCTGATTGTTGTAGCTATGACGTGGAACCTTTGTAAATGAGCTATCAGCTCAAAGGTATTACAATCCAAGAATTAAATAAATACATACAGGTAAATAAACAAATAATTTACATATGTTTGCCCATTTTGTTCTTTAAATTGTTGCCAAAGGAGAGTGGAAACATGACAAAGAGTTCAGGTAAGAAATGTACACGTTTGTTAGATGTGGTAGAGGACTAGATCCTTTTGGAGTTTTTGATAAAGTTAACTCATTTTTTAGTTAATTACTATTAATTGATCATGCATGCTCTGTTGACCAAAAACATAGCTGAAAAAATTCATACTTTTTTCATGTTAATGTGCTATGGAAACAAAAACATTAAGGTAAGATAATTTTTTAAATACTTAAAAGTTAAGGGTAACAGTTTAATGTTCGAGAGGGAGGGTTAGTGTGAGGCACACACTGCATTTTTTTCAAATAATTAGCAATTAGTTATCTTTCATTAAAAATGAAAATGTTTGCAAGGGAATTCTTCACAAACTGTTTTCTGTAAAATCTATGTGCAGCAGAAATATATTAAACAGGCTTTTAAAACTATTCATGCTGCATGACAGTTGTGTGATGATTTTTAAAATCTTCATGGGGTAATAAAGTACTTACTGAAAAACAGCTTTGTGTGCTGCATGAGGGTTGCACAGTCACGTACAGGTGTATTGGCTACTTTATTATATATTGTGCACGTGTAACTTATTTTCTACAGCTACAAGACCCTACAGAAAATAGTACACATGTCCTAAACATGCAACTTGCTTTGATTATGTCCCAAGTATATGTCCAACAGAAAGCATGAATGTGTATAGTTCTTGTAATTTGTAATACATCCACTGTATTGTGATGGATCTACAAAACTGTGCGCAAAGTAAGAGACACAACATAATTGGATGTAAACGTGTGCAGCTGTGTCCCCCAAGTATTCTAATTACAGATCAAAAGTTTGCCAGATATATATGAAACACCACAGCTGCGTGGCACGACTCTGGACCTGTAGCTTGGCCTTGGGTTATGAGGCAAGGGTTATGGATTAGCACTGTCATTTAAAAAGGTTGAATATGTTTGCTGTGCATGAGATACCAAACCGCTGATGCATGACACTGTAGCTGTACATTGACTTTGGGTCATGAAGGTAGGGGAGGCTGAAGAAGGTGGGAGTTAGGCTTAAAATCCCTAATAGCACATTACTAAACTTTGTGGACATTGGGTTGACAACCCTAATATCACATTTCAAGACTCTGTGGGCACTAGGTAGAAGAAACAAATATCCCACTCTCTGAATTTGTGGGGTTTGGGTTTTGTGTGGTACCAACCCAAATAAGATTTAACATAGGTGGGGGCCAGTTTGATACATGATTTATTTATAAGAGTGCTCTTTGACTGCGGGTAGCTTCAACCATGAGCAGTGTAAATCACAATGAGGTGTGCATAAATATACATAAATCATGCATCAAACTGATTTCCATTGCATATTTTATTTAAGAAGTTTTGAGTGTACTTTTGATGATTTTCTCTTTGTACTATACCTCCGCTTGGTGCAGCGTTTGCTAGGTGGTTGCTATGGATGCTAGGATATCCTGACAGCCATGATGGTGTTAATGTGAACTACAATTGGCTAACTGTGTGGCTTAGAGAAAACTTTTATTAAACAATGGCGGCACCATTTACCAAGTGGGCAGGCAGGGTGATTAGTGTGCGGTCTGTGTATTTCAGTTTATGCCCCCCCCTTTTTAAATATTTTATTTTAAATGTGTGCCACTTGTAGAGAAGTGAATGGGCAAGCGTCCTGGCCAGGTTCTGATAAGTGAGGGGTGAGAGAGAGTGCGGGTGCTGGTTCATAGTTCAGGAGGCTTGAAAAAATGTCCTGAGGCAGTAGCCAACTTGACTATGGTAAGGTAATGCCAGAAAAACAGAAAATGTTTTATGGTGTGAGGTGGGATTGGGGAGGGGGGATAATGTTTTTGGTGTTAACTACAAACCGGGACTGCAAAAGTGAAAGTAAATGTGTAGTGCTGGCAGACAGGCGGGGGAGTGATGGCTCTGATGATGAACTCACTAAATAAATTGTAATGAAGAACTTTCTATATGTATAAATAAATGTAGGATTATACATATAACAGTTCAGATAAACTTATCTAACTCAGTTCAGCAATGTGCCATTGAACAACATAGGAAATTGCTAAATCAGGCTGGGAAAAGGCAAAGTTAAGTGGCATTAATATTCGTGGTAACATTTGTTAATATTGTCCTGTGCCTTTAAATCCATAAGGAAGCTCTGCCTTAAGTGAACTGTTGTAACTGCGTGGAGCAGTTAATAGCTATTGCTCAACTTCTTCAAACCACCTAGAGACATTCCAAAACAGTCAAATAAAATTAGCATGCTGAACAAACATGTCTCACACAGTAGGTAAATCACTCATTGTGATAGGTTCCTGCTAGTGATTGAGAAATTCTTTCTCTGAGTTAATACAGGACACATTTCTTCTCTGTATCTGAATTGCACCTGAGGCTACCTGTACACCTCCTTGGCCAGAGTTAACAGGGACATACAGCTCTGAAAAGTAGTACCGCTGCTCCTTTAGTATTTCCACCTAGGCTTATATTTGAATCTGCTGATATCTCTCATTTATTCCACGTGACAAGGAGCAGTCCATCATATTACAACCCAGACACCCTCTGCCCCACACAAGAGGGGGCTATCACAAATTGTATGCTATGATTGTGATAGCAAAATTCCATACATACTTTTGCTGCTGAAGGAGCAGCAAACTTTGTGTACATGAGTATACACATTTCTATGGTATTCTGTCTGTCTCTAAGATGTGATGACCTGTCCCACATCCTGCCTCTCTTTCCCACATTTTCAGGGACAGTGCCACACATTATATAAAATGATGATACAATGGGATGATTATATTAGCACATCCAACTCTGGGCCAGAAGGTCACGGGTTCTAGTCCCACACTGGGATTGGGCTCATACCAGAAAAGCTGGTACACAAGTGCAGTACTAAATGGATGCTGTACTGTCGGCATGTGCCGTCCTTTGGATGAGATGTTAATCCAAGACATTGCCTGCCTTTTCTAGTGGTTGTTCAGGTGGATGTTAAAGATCCCATGGCACTTCAGAAGAAGAGTAGGGGAATTTTCCGAGTAACCTGGCCAAATTTTCCTAGTTCACTAAAATATCACCAACAGTTTAATCTTGTTCAGTTTCAGTCGGTTTGCATCAGTACTCCCCCCCACCCCCCAACAGAATACAGGCAGTATTGTCTAGCTCTACTACCCTGGCAACAAAAACTAACTAAATAAATATAACACAACACAATTGTAGGGGTGATCAGATTTGGTGAAATCTATTCCATTTGCATCTGTCAGATTATCAGAAGTTTCAGTTCCATGTCAGAGTCTGTTCTGATGCCAGTGAAGGCGTGGGAATTAGAATCACAGTCGGAATGTAACTTGACCATATACATTATGTCCTGTATGTTTTTATAGTTTTCTGTCACAGTTATGTTGTCATCTTTATGGCTTGGGTCAAGCCAGAAAATGGTCCCTGGGACAAATGCACCTATTTAGTGAACAAACAATACTAAAAAAACAAAAATCAAGAGCCTTGCCACTTGAGCTGTGTCTTTGATTTACCCTCAGAGGACCTCTAAAATATAAAAATCCCTGTTTTAAATGACACTCCCATTGCTGTCAGTGGAGCATGTCCCTGTGCTCTACAAACATGTTCATCACAAAATGTAGGCGCACAGGGGAGGCACAGGGACAGTGCTGGACTAAATTAGTACCAGAGGGGAAGAGATTGAACAGCCAGCTCTCATTTACAATACCTTCCCCTTCTCAAAGTTTAAAGAAAAACATTTAAAAATGGGCTTAGTTAAGCCCTGGTGCACGTAAAGTACCAGTGGGGGGCTTCCAGTGGGGGTAACCAGTGATCACCGTGCAGTGTGGTTCAGTATAAGAACTGTGTCAGAAGCGAACCACACATAGGCGAGGGTCCTGGATTTCAGGAGGGCCAATTTTACAAAGATGGGGAAATGACTCAGGAATGCCCTGGCAGGAGGGAGGACTTGCGTGGAGTGGAGGAATAGTTGGCAAAACTAAAAGCGGGAATAGTGAGGGCACTACACCTCTGTGTCAGGCAAGTAAGCAAAAGCAAGAGGAAAAAAAGACCAGTATGGTTCTCAAAAGAGGTGGCTGGGAAAGTAAGGGCAAAAAAGTTAGCATTCAGGAGGTATAAGGAGATACAGAAGTAGAAGGACAGAGAGGGGTATCAGAAGAAGCAGATGGAGGTAGGGAAAGCAACTGAGAGCACACAGGTACAAATGAAGGAGAAAGTAGCTCAGGCAGTAAAGAAAGGGACAAGACATTTTTTTCAGGCATGTAAACAACAGGAAAAATACCAGGGTAGGGATTGTAAAATGGGAAGGGGGGATGGTATGTGTAAGGGGACAAGGATAAAGCAGAAATCCTAAATTAATACTTTTGTGTCAGTGGCTCAGCAGGTTGCATGCTTACCTCTGAGGCCAGAAGATCAGAAGGTTGTTGGTTCAATCCCCACAACAGGCACGTGGAATAAAATCCCAGTACTGACACTGTAGTGCATCATGAGGAAGATGCTGCACTTCTGAGGTGCAGTCTTTCAGATGGGACATTAAACCAAGGTCCTGTCTGTCTGTTCTGGTGGTTGTTCAGGTAGATGTTAAAGATCCCATGGCACATCTCAAAAACAGTAGGGGCATCTCCCTGGTGTCCTGGCCAAATTTCCCCCATTCACTAAAAATACCACCAACAGCTTAATCTGGTTCAATTTCAGTTGGTTACCATATGTATCCCCCCCCCACACACACACTTGGGACAAGGCTGAAAATAGGCAGAATTACCTTCTACTTCTTCCCTGGTCAACAAAAACTAACTGACTAACCAACTAACTAACTGTTGCTCAATGTTCACAGTGGAAAGGGAAGGGAAGGAGAAGGTCCACAGATAAGTGTCAGGGGCATAGAAGGAAGGGAGGTGCACACTAGTCCATTTACAGAGGAGACAGTCCTGAAGGCACTTGCAAATCTGAAAGTGGACAAGGCAATGGGTCCTGATGGGATGCATCCAAGGATATTGAGGGAGCTCAGAGAGGAGCTGGCTATACCTCTGACAGTCTTATTCAACCACTCACTGGAGACTGGAATGGTTCTGGAGGATTGGAGGAGGGCAGATGTAGTCCCGCTTCACAAAAGTGGGAGTAGGGAGGAGGCTGGCACTTACAGGCCAGTCAGCCTGACTTCAGTGGTAGGGAAATTCATGGAATCACTACTGAAGGAATGGATAGTGGAGTATCTGGAATGCAGTGGCTTATAAGGCCTGAGGCAACATGGATTTACTGGGGGAAGGTAGTGTCAAACAAATCTGATAGATTTCTTTGACTGAGTGACCATGGAATTGGATCAGGCTGTAGCGGTGGATGTGGTCTACCTAGATTTCAGTAAAGCCTTCAACACCCTTCTACTTAGGGGACTCATGAACAAGTTGAGCAGCCTGGGAGTGGGTCCAAAGGTGGTGAACTGTATAAGAAATTGGGTGGAAGATAGGAGAAAGAAGGGGGTAGTAAATGGAGTTCATTCCATGGAAGGGAAGGTGACCATTGGGGTGCCTCAAGGATCAGTGACTTTATTAGCGACATTGTGTAGGGGCTAGAAGGGAAGGTGGGCCTGTTTGCAGATGACACTGATCTACAATAGGGTAGACACTCTGGGGGTGAGTGTGGAAAAAATATATAGGGATCTGAGAAAGTTTGAGGAGTGGTTAAGAGTGTGGCAACTAAGTTTCAACGCAAAGAAGTGCAAGATCATGCACTTGAGGTGCAAAAACCAAGGGGTAGAGTACAAAATGGGGGTAGTGGTACTGATGACCACCAAGCAGGAAAGGAACCTGGAGGTAGTCATATCAGATGACAGAAAAGAGGCCAAACAGTGTTACAAGGCAGTGGGGAAAGCTAGTGGGATGCTAGGGCGTATTGGGAGGGGTATCATCAGTTGGAAGAGGGAAGTAGGGATACTGCTGTATAAATCACTGGTGAAACCGTACCTAAGAGTACTGTGTCTAGTTCTGGAGGCCACATCTGTGGAAGGACATAGACAGAGCAGAGACGATCAAGAGGAGGGCAACAGAAATGATGGAGGGTCTGCACCAGAGACCCCTATGAGGAGAGACAAAAGGACTTCAATATGTACACCCTGGAGGAAAGGAGAGCGATATGATGGAGACTTTCAAATACCTCATGGGTATAAGTAAGGTTAAAGAGGGATGCTTATTTCAGAAAAAAAGGTGTGCAAGAACAAGGGATCATGCTATGTCTCCCTACACCCTAAGACACTGTCTCCCTTCTGTAGGGGAGTTCCTCCTAGAAGTGCCCAGGGAAAGGCTGAAGTTGGCAGGGGATCGGGCCTTTGCAGTGGCTGCTCTGATCCTTCAGAACTCCTTCTTTGGTTACCTTTGAGAGGCTCCCTCTCTTGAAATCTTTAAGAAACAGCTGAAACATTATTTGTTCCAACAAGCCTTTGGGGTTTAACTTAATTTAGTGTTGATTCGAAAGTAATTTATTGCCTAAGGTCTGCTAAGATATTTATTTATTATTTTTATTTTATATTTAATATAATCCGTTGTTGGATTATTGTTTGTTGTTATGTATTTTATCTCATTTGTAAGGGTGCCCTGAGCCTTTGGGGATGGGAACCCTAAATAAATAAAATCTACTGGTATTGTTACTATGAAACTGGAAGGGGTAGGCTCAGGGGAGATGTAAGGAAGTACTTCTTCACAGAAAGAGTGGTGGATGCCTGTAACAGCCTCCCAGCAGAAGTGGTGGGGCAAAAGCTGTAGTGGGATTCAAGAAGGCATGGGATAGGCATAAGGGAACTGTAGTGGTAAGAAAAGGTGTGTGGGGGGGTAAAGCCAAAGATCAAGTAGGGTTTGCGGTGTTATAGTAGGTAGGGGAAAATGGGCAGACTAGGTGGGCCAAGCGGTCCTTATCTGCCATCAGTTTCTATGTTTACTAGAAATCACCAAAACTAGCGCTCTTTAATGTACAATATCAGGTTCCAGGAATAAAGTCAGCCCTATGAGCTTGGGTGAAAGAAAGTCAGCTATCCACAAACAAAGCTAGGAAGAAAAGAATTAGTAGTGGTGGGGTGATGAAAAACTGAGAGGTTCAGAACTTTATGATCCTGTTAGGAGGTAAAGGTGCTTCCTGTCCAGCACATATGATGTAATGGAACCTCTTTGCTCCCAGAAAGGGTAAAAAGAAATCCATATCAAAAGGGAAATTTGTCTCTGAAGGAGGATTAGAGTTGGGCTGAGCTGGGTTAGGTTAAAAGGTTCAATTCAGGCTGTTTCCTCTCATTATATTTACTAATGGAGAAATGGTCCTGCTCTAGACTTTTTTTTCTGTATCTTAACAATGATTTGAAGCCTCCAAGCTGGGACTCATGCACAGTTGAGTACACAGAGTTTCATTGATGCTGCCTGTGTGAACAGAGGCATGGCTGACCTGCACTTAGACAGGTATGGTGGTAACAGGAGACAGAAGCAACAGCTATGAATAAATGAAACCCAGCTGAAACCTACACAGATTGGCTTCTTGAGGTGGTCCAGGTCTTCAAAATAGAGAACCGTGGACAAGGCTACAAAAATAGCTGCCAAATTCCCCTTGAAGTGGAGTCCAGTCTCTGCTACTGTACTTTAAACAACGGACATAAAAAATCATGTAACCTGATTGGTCAGTTAAGGTCTTCACCCTTGGGTAAGTCTTGCAACAACCCATGGCTGATGAAAGGCATTTATTAAAAAATATAAAAACTCATTTTTAATTTATTTTATACATTGTTCCATTGTATAATGGCAATATGGCATTCCAGGACATGGGTAACTGGGGATTACTCACTTCTCATCTGAACCTCATGACACACCACATGAGGCATGGGTAAATCCCCTAGCTACCCATGCCCTGTCATTCCTTGTTGCTTAAGTAACAGTTGGACCTTATTGTGGGAAAGGGTCAATTCATTTAATCCTGTAACAAGGTGCTGTAGTAACTGGAGGGAAGGGGCAGGGCTAGAAATTGTGCCACCAGTCAGAAGCCTGGATGTTTTGGACTCAAGTCGCTTACTGACATGTACAGTACCAAGGAGACTAGAAACTTGCTGAATAGGGCAGGCCGCCTGCCACTAACCTTGTACAACTTTATCAACCCTGCCTGGTCTCACCTGTAACTGGTAGCAGTCCGGAGAATTTGCTGTGTTTGCCCCATACTGATACCACATTGCAACCATTTTTAGAACCTTGTGATGTCACTGATGATCCAGCTGTGACTAACCACAGTGTAGTCAAGTAAGCAATACAGCATGTCTGGGCATTCATACTAGATTTACCACATGCTCGGGTATGGCATGAGGCTGCAGGCCATGTGGCTACAACCCCTGGGCATGTGGTAAACGTAATACAGCCAACACCTGGGAGAATCTTATTGCTTAGATAAAATGGTTTTCTGCTGGAACAAAAAAAAATGGGAAAAGGAAAAGATTATAAATGTGTTTAAAATAAAGCATCAAAAAGCTGTTATAACAGGTAAAATAGTTCCTTTGCCTGTTTGGTACCACCAGGGGCACTATATTTTTGGTATGGTGCTCTGTGACTTAATTACATTTTAAAATATCGGTGTATCTTTTTTATTACTGTGTGAGGCTGTTCTAGTTATACAGTATATTTATTCTTTGAGTGACCTTTGTTGAATTTGTAAGACTATGTATTATCTATCCATATGGAATAAAGCAGGCTATGAAATAACAAGGGAGCAGTATATGGAGCAGCAAATGAGGTGTGAGATTTTTGTTTTAAATTTTTTTTAAAACAAACAGATAGCTGATGCTGAAGTAGAAACTGTGTACCATGAGGAGAACAGATGGTATTAACCTTGGAGCTGATACCGCAGATGGACAAGTGCTGCCTGCTGAACACCTACACTACAGTGGTCGCATTACAGGCTCTGCACTGTTACGATGATGTGACCACATGTTAGGTGGTTGTGGCATATTGAGTTCTCTGCTCTTTCTTTCTCCATTTTTGTTTTATTAATAGAGCCATAGCACAAGCAAATTGAGTGAATTCAGTTTGAGCAGGCTGAGGAGGTTAGGAACATGCAACCAGGGAGGTTACAAATGAGGGAGGGAGGTTACAGTGAGCCAGCGGGGGGGCAGGTCCTAATGAGGTGAGTTCTAGCAGGGTGGTGAGCCAAAGATTGAGAATCAACAGAAAAAAAACATTTTGAAAAATCAAGGACAGTACATTTTTACAAGTGAGAAGTAGATTGGGTGGAAACTTGAATCTACAAGTCTGTCTTGTTGGTGTAGCCAAAAAGCTGTAAAAACATGGCTGCTTTTGATAACTGAACATTCTTTCAGGCTGGCAAATGGATATAGAACACCCTTTGAACAGCTCGGTAGGGACTTGTTTTTAACCATTGATAGGGCTCTCTTAAGGCCATGGCTACAACTAAGTCTTGGCCAAGCAGAATGCAGAGATTTCCTTACCAATTTTATATGCACGGCTAGATCATCAATGATATCACACGGTTCTAAAAATGGTGTAGCAATGAAGTGTCAACATGGGGCAGACTTAATCATGGCTACTTCGGGTCTACTGCTGACTACACATGAGCCCAATACCTCATTTAAAAAAGCATTTCATAGACTTTAAAACATAATGGGCACTGTTCATATATGTTTCATTTGAGAAACAAAGAAACATGTTTTATTATTTGTGTTGTGTTTGCACATGTATGTGTGTGTGAGCACGTGTGTGTGTGTGTGTGTGTGTGTGTGTGAAAGGTGGGGGTGGAGGGTCACAAGTCCACCTGCCCTTCAGGTCTCTGGGGAAGTGCAACACTGTGTGCAGCACTGAATAATACCAATGTTGCATACTGTGCACTACCAAAGCAGTAAACTACTGCACAGTTGCAAGTATAAGGGATCATCAAACATCATTCATAAGGGAAGAGCAGCACAAGTCAGTATAGGAACAAGTCTGACCTTGCCTCCTATCTGTAAAAGATTGTATAAATCACCCAAGTATTTTTTTATATCTTCCAATCCTGCAAAGTGTTCAGGCATTCTTATAATTATTTTTTTTCAAATTCTCGACAATGAAATATGGCACCAGCTTATTTGTTTTTCTCAGTCTCACTGCCCATGCAGTTGGTTGCCATCTACTCTCAATGACTACATATTATACAATGGCAAGAAAAAATCCTGGACTCTGATTGGTCGGTCTTGGGCTGGACCCATGATGTTATCCCAGCATAACATCACGGGTCTACTGGCATCATTATGGCTGCTATGGTGCTATCTTTTTTTGCATCTCCTCTTAGGAAACAAAAATATTTTTCCACACTAATAAAAACATTCTTTTAAATTATCTTTTTATTTTATATATAACAATGAGCCATTGTATATTATAATATCCAGAAACTAGGTAGTGTTAGATAATGTCACGCCTCAGTTGTTGGACACACTCGGCCTGTGGCCTCGTGCCCAACCACCTGAGGCATGACATTATCCCTGCACGACACACACCCTGTTGGGCATTACTGCTTAACTGACCCACCTAGCAGAGAGATGCCTATGTGGGTTTTGGCAAAGGAGTAAAATTTGAGAAAATTAAATGTCTTGTACACCATATGGGAAGCACTTAGGAAAACAAATCTAGCAGGAAAGTAATACAAATATATGTGTTCATGTAGGGTCACCAGTATATTTCACTGGTGGCAAATATACACAATGTGCATTAATGAAAGGTAGCCAATGTATGTTATAGTAAGGTAGCAAATATACAATATGTACTACTGTAAGGTGGTCAGTATATGTATAGTACATGATTAAGTGTTGTTATGTATGGATTTCCTTATACTCAAAATCCTTATAGTATATGGTTTCTCTTTATTATGTATAAAAAACAGTGGCTACTCCAAAGTTGCTGTGTACATTCTAAAAGTTGTGCACATTCGAAAAATTGTTGTGCACATTCTAAAAGTTGTTGTGCACATATGAAAAATTGTTGTACATGTCCTAAAAGTTGTTGTGCACATTCGTAAAATTGTTGTGCATGTTTGAAAAGTTATTGTGCACATTCCATCATTAATATTCATTAAGCATGGTGCTCTTTGCTACCTTATTGGAGCAAACAGGGCTGTTCAAAGTACCAACCATGGCAACACCGCTTACAGGATTCCCCGAGATGGTTTGGACATGGAGTGCCGTAGTCAGCTCCGTGTTTCCAAACTGTACTAATGCCACTTTTTTTTTAATAATAAACTGCTGGCACAAATCTGTAAATAATCAGACCAGAAAATGAAACTGCAGCACCGGACTTTGCAGCAGACTGACAGCTGCCAACAGCAAGAGGGAGCACCAATATGAGGTATGACATCTTGTCAAACTCAAAACCTCTGAAATTTAAGTTATTTTTGAATCTCTGGGAACCATGTACTATAAAAACTTAAGTATGGGCGCCCATAATTTGTTCCTTATGTTGTGCATGTGCAAAAGTTGTTGTGCACAGTTCAAAGGTCATGACAAGTTTTGTACAGTTCAATGGTCACTAACATACAAATGTATATTGAATACAGTTACTGACTATGATTGATGAAAGTTAGGTGGATGGGGAGTAGAGGGGTCTGTTTTAAACTTACTACTGTACATAAAATGCAGTTTTCACTTTTGAGATGCAGTAATACAGTAAAACCAAATGCCATATATGGACACCCATGCCCAATTCTGCTTGTGTTTCTATCTCAGAGTTAAGATGACATCCTCCATATGATGTCATCTCAACTCCTCGATGGAAATGCAACCTCTTTCTGAATGGTTGTTCATGCATTATTCTTTATATTATTGGTGGCAGATATACGGTATGTATTAATATAGAAACATAGACTTTGATGGCAGATAAGGACCACTTGGCCCACCTAGTATGCCAATTTCCCTACCTACTAGATAAGCTGCAGATCCTAGTTAACCAACAGCCTATTTCTTCCTACCCCTCACAAGAATTGCCTTATGTCTGTCCCATGCATTCTTGTATTCTCCCACAGTTTTAGACCCCACAACCTCCTCAGGAAGGCTGTTCCATGCGTCCACTACCCTCTATGTGAAAAAATACTTCCTCACATTACCCCTGAGCCATCCCCCCTCTATCTTCCAATTGTGTCCCCTTGTTCTTGTACATCTCTTTTTCTATAAGATGCTATCTTCTTGGACTTTGTTGATTCCATGGAGGTATTTAAAAGTTTCTATCATGTCCAGTTTCTATCATGTCCCCTCCTCCTTTCCTCAAGGGTATACATATTAAGCTCCTTTAGTCTCTCCTTGTATGGCTTTTGTTGCAGACCCTGCACCATTTTAGTTGCCCTCCTCTGGGCTGCCTCCATCCTGTCTTTGTCCTTGTGGAGATGAGGTCTCCAGAACTGGACGCAGTACTCCAGATAGGGTCTCACCAACTGTCTGTACAGAGGGATGACAACTTCCTGTATTAATGAAAATCAGTCAATATATGTACTATTGTAAGGTGGCATATATACAGTATGGATTAATGTAAGGTGACCAATGTAAGTATTATTGTAAGGTGGCCAATGTATATATAAGTGTAAGGCAGCAAATATACAATACATATTAAGATACAGTAATATGGATTGGCAACTGACCGTTAAAAAAAAAAATGCACTTCTGCTTTTGTACTTCAACATTTAACTTGAATTGCCAAAGAATGGAGTTATAAATATCTTTTATGAGGCACAGATTAGTCACTTGGTGGACTAGCTGCTTCCTTAAATTATGTCCTGAACACAGAACTGTTCTCCAACAAGACAGACTGTCATCTGCCCTGCCTTTGTAATTCTATCCTAGCAACATTCTTGTAGATTTTCAAAACATGTACAACAGAACAGTGAATATAAGCCCCCGTTTACACACATATAAGATATGTAGCAGAGTTAAATGATTATTCTTTTTTTAAATAGAAGTACAATGAGTGTGTGTGCTTATGTATATTCTTTGCAAAAAAGCTGCGTTGACACACCAGTTAGAGTTTAAATGAAAGCAACAAAAGTAGGGAAATGTGATGTTGGGGTTTCCAACACTGACTCCAATTTCCAACACTAACTCCCCACCCACACCCCCGAAGCAGCAAAAGCAAAAAACATTATGGCGAATAACTGCTGGGGTCTTCTTTACGGTTCTCAACCCTAATGTTCACCCCCATTCCCTCAGCCAAAAAGGTCAGATGTGCTGCTTGTTCTTCAGGCAGGGAATACTATATTATTTATATTATTATATAAGTCTATGTTTCTATGTTTTATATGAGAATAGGGTGAGCATTAGAGTTGAGAACCCCAAGGAAGACCCCAGCAGTGATTCATCGTAATGTTTTTGGTTTTTTCTGCTTGGGGGTAGGGGTGGGGAATCAGTGTTGGAAACCCTAACATCACATTTCCCTACTTTTGTCACTTTAATCCAAACCTCAGTCAGTGCATTAACAGTTTTTTGCAAAGAATTTCCTTTCTTTTTGAGGTAGTAGAATTGTATCCTCATCTATGTGGCTGTGGAAATGCAGACCCCAGATGGCTCTGTGCTTCCATGCCTCCATGCCATAAATTACTGGATGACAGGTAAAAACTACATGTCCTGAATGGTAATAATGCGAGGAATGCCAGAGGTAATCCTGATGTATAAAGATAGGTTTAGGGAGGTATTTTTTTCAAATTAAATACAGAATTCAGCTAAGCAACTGCCATTTAGCAAAATACAGTTTTTGGGATCTGATATTACCTCAATATTTGCTTCTTATAACATTTTGAATGCAGTTGGTAAATAGTATCACTCGAGTGGTAATTAAAAATGCATGCACAAATTAGTGCATGCCAGGAAATAATTACATTTCATGAAGGGTACATATCTGAGGAATGGTCAAAGGTAATCCTGATGCATAAAGATAGGTTTGGGGAGGTATTTTTTTAAAATTAAATACCAGAATTGAGCTAAACAACTGTCCTTGACCAAAATACAGGTTTTGGGGTTTGATTGAACCTCAGTGTTTGCTTAGTATGCTGTTTAATAATGTGTTTGGTAAATAGTATTGCTCGAATGATAAATAAGAAAAACCTGTCACAAATTACTGCATGAATGCTAAATTTATGTCATGACTGGTAAATTTCTGAGGAAGGACTGAAGGTAATCACAATGGTAAAGATAGATTTTGGGGGATAGTTCTTAAAATTAAATTCCAGAATCCAGCTAAAGAACTGTCTTTTACCACAATACAGGTTTTGGGGTCTGGATGTACATTAATATTTGCTTATTGTGTCAGTTTACAATGGGGTTGCTAAGCAGTATTACTGAAATGGTAAATAAGGAAAACCTGTTGCAAATTACTGCACAAATGATAAAACTGTATGTCACAACTGGTGAAGTACTGCACGAACTATAAAATGACATGTCGCGACTGGTACATTTCTGCATGAAAGGTAAAATTACATGTCACAAACAGTAAACTTCTGAGGAACGAGTGAAAGTAATCAATCAATCAATCAATATCTTTATTTATCCAGGTGGGCACCATTGAGCAAGCTCATTTACAAGGTGGACCTGTGGTCCTACAGTAATAGTACAGAAAGACAAGTTACAATAGTACAAACAGTAAAAATAGCTGCTATTATAGTAAAAATGCACATTTACAGGTAATATACATTGAACATAGATCTACAAGGAGTCATGGATACTGAACTTGTGTTGGATCCAAGCTCAAAAACTGTGCATTTTGTAGTGGGAAATGTTAGGGAGAGGGTAGGCATACCAGATAGAAGATATCAAGTGCATAATGTAGGGAGAGGTAGGGAATAGGGGTGCAAGTGAAAATGATCCAATTGTTAGAGCAGAGTGAGGAACTGGGAGGGTGGAGGACCGTACAAAAGGTGACAAAGTGATTTTTGCCCCAAAACACGGTGACACATGGAGGAGAAAAGCTGCCATTGTACTAAGTGCAAGAGGAGGAATATAGGAGCAGGGGCAAAACTGGAAGGGTCCTGGAGGTTGGGGCAGAGGGAGGTGTTGGATGGACGAGGGACCAAATATTTTTTGGGGCGAGAGATGATAATTATCCCCAAGTGTGGTAGCATGTGCTGGAATCAGGTTGCAGCTGTTCAGAGCATCAATGAATAATATATGGGAGTTCGGCAATAAATCCTGTGGATCTGTTGGTGGGCATGCTAGAGGCAGAGGCACACATTTCAGCTGGGTGGATGCCGTTTATGGGCCGCCGTTTGAGGGAGGGAGGTTAGTTAGTGTCTAGTAAAGCAGTAGCAAATTTTCTGTAATGCCATCACAGTAAAGCCTTTTGAACAAAAGGGTACTTACTGGGGTTTTCAGCCTAAGTATTTTTGGGGTTTTATTCCATATTGATGGGAGTGAGAATCCAAAGGCGGCTCTCCCGACTCATGTGAGTGCCCTGGTTATATTTAGCAGGAGTTGTGAACAGCTTCTAAGGGAATAATTCCTGGGGACAATCAGAGGCAGACAGTCGATGATGTATTGAGGGAGTTTGCCACTGAGGGCTCTAAGTGTCCAGAGTGCTGCATTAAAGTTGCGCCTATAGTGAAGTGAGGTCCAGCCTGTGGCAGCATATAGTTCGCAATGATGGGTAGAGAAGGGGAGGTCAGTGATGAAGCGTATAGCTCTGTGGAAGAGTGTATTCAATTTTCCAAGATAGGAAGCCACACAGCTACTGTATATGAAGTCTGCGTAGTCAATTAAGGACAGGAACATGGCTTGACTAGTTATTTCTTTGCATCTGCTGTAAGAAGTCTTCTTATCCTGTAAAAAAGGCCAAGTCTTTGCCTTAATTTTTTCAGAAAGTCTTCCAGGTGGTCAGTAAAGGGGAGTTTACAGTCGATCCAGACCCCAAGATATCTGAATTTCGGAAGTACTCTAAGCACTCTCCCAGCATCCTGGTTATTGGGGGAAGGGAGTCAGTAGCGCTTGTGTAGTTTTCGGGGGAAAATAATGTGGCTTTAGTTTTCGTAGTGTTTAATAGCAGTTTTTTATCGATTAGTTGGAGTTGCAGAAGGTTGAAATCTTTTTGTAGGTCAGTACAAGCTTCTTTTGGTGTGGGACGACTCAGGTACAGCACTGTGTCATCCGTGAATAAGTGAATACTTGCATCCTTGATTCCCTCATCAATGTTGTTGATATACACTGCAAAGAGGAGGGGACCTAATATGGATCTCTGATGGCCACCTCTTTGTAAGAGTTTTAGGGCAGATAGTTCGCCATCCACTTTCACCTGCTGGTATCTGTCTGTCAGATATTCAGAGAACCAGTTTAGAGAAGTAGCATCCAATCCTAGTGTTTTTAGCGAGTGGAGAAGCAGGTTGTGGTCGACTGTGTTGAATGCTTTGCTGAGGTCAAGAAACACAGCACATACTGACTTTTTATGCTCTAACTCCAGTTGCCAGTCATTGGTTACTTTAGCTAATGCTGAGACTGTACTGTGGTTGGTTCTGAATCTGGACTGAAGGGGGTTTAGTAATTTTTCTCTGTCTATGAAGGATCTTAGTTGGCCATTTACTATTTTTTCTAGTAGTTTCGAGAGTGTGGGTAGGAGAGAAATTGGCCTATAGTTATTAAGGTCACAAGGGTCTCCAGATTTAAATAGCGGGATAACGTGTGCTATCTTCCATATTTGAGGGAGGGTACCTTGTGTTAGGGACAGGTTGAATAAATGAGTACTAGGCACTGCCAATATGTGACATGCTATCTTTAGGAAGTATGGTTCAAGTGCATCTGCGCCAGCACTTTTCTTAGTATCCAGGTGGAGAATCAAGTCTTCCACTTCCTTGAGGGAAACCGATGAGGATTAGTTGTTTTGGGTAAAGACAGGTTTTGGGAGGATACGTTTTAAAATTAAATTCCAGAATCTAAGTAAAGAACTGTCATTTAGCAAGATACTGGTTTTGTTGTCTAATTTTACTTCAATATTACCTTCTTAACACCATTTTTTTTAAACTGTAACCCCCCCCAAAAAAAACAAGATGGCTTCTATGACAATTGGTGTTTTCTTCACCATGAGAGGTAAATCATGAAAATAAACAGTCACAATCATTTTTTTAGTGTTCATGTCAGGACATTAACTCTAAAATCATTATCACTCAGCAGCTATCTGGAGCTATATAATATTTTTTCACGAATCTTCCAAAGTCACGCCCTTGGTGTGGGCCCCTTCAACCCTGAGAATTGCATGGAAAAAAATACTACACCATCTAGGCTGTAGGTGAGAGAAGAAAATACCAAATGTTAAGTGTAGGGAAACCAAACATGTTTTTTCTTCCATTTGTTGGTGCTCTGTATCTCAAAATCTGAATGGCATCACAAAACTTTTCATGTCTTGAGACTCTGGCAGCCTCACTGCGCATACCAAATTTTGGGTTATTTCCTAAAATGACAGTAAAGCTATCAAGGTAAAAAACTGAGGTTTAATATTAAACAGCCTACTCAACCCTAACTATAGGGGAGCTACACTACCACGCCCCTATAATGCAACAGATAATCCACTACAGGGCTGCAGTGAAATGTGTACACCTTGGTGTGATTTGTATGTAGCTGCTGAAGTGCAGGGCCCTCTAGGCTCTGCACTTGTATTTGTAGTAAAACAGCAACCAAACTGTCAGCATAGCCTTCTTATTACCCCACCTCATGAACATGGTACTGAACATTTTCAAATCCTCACCAAAATGTTATTCTGCATCACCATAACATCATTTCATGCCCAGGTGTGAAAGCACAGTTTGGCCAGGATTGGAAAAATTACAGCAGTCATGTTCATGAGGTGGTGTAAAAAAATGGCTATGTGAAAATTTAGGGTCAAAATATTAAAATTATAAAAGTTAAGAGGGAGTGTATCAAAATGTCAATGTACTAGCATAACGTAACCATTTTCACATATTTTGACCCCAAATTTTCAACATAGCCCTCTTATGACCCCACCTCCTGAACAAGGGTGCTGAACATTTTAAATCCCATCTGAAAGGTATTTTCATAAAGCGACCACAAAATCACCTTTTGTGTTTGAGTTACATAGTTCCACCACCAGTGCTAATGAAGTAGTGCCCAAAAGGCCATGTTTACAATCTGGGGTCAAAATATGAAACAATGACAAAGTTAGGCATCCAAGTTGAAACCCCATTGAAATACATTGAACTGCACTTACCATACTTTTTCATTTTGCAGTCAGCAGTTCCAGCAGCAAGATGTGTCTTCCATCATAGAGTGCAATTTTTCCCTGCAAGCTGTTCAAATGAATGAGGGTGTGTGGGGTGGTGTGGGGGTGCATGGTGGTGGGTCCTCAGTGGGAGGTTGGGGTGGGTTGGGGTCAGATCAGCAAGGAACTATTTTCTTTTTCTGTAGGTAAAAAAAAAAAACATCAAGGGGTGGTTTTCTTTATTTCAGAATAGGATGGTGATCAAAGGGTGGGGATGCCACTAGACACCAGGCAAATCAAAAATCTATTATGGCGATCGGAGGGTGGGGGTGTCACTAGACAACAGGAAAATGCAAAACCAATAATGGGGATGGCAATCTGAGGGTGGGGGGGTGCCACTAAACACCAGGGAAAGACAAAAATCATTACTGGGATGGTGATCAGAGGGTGGGGGGTGCCATTAGACACTAGGGAAATAAAAACAAATATGGGGACGGTGACCAGAGGGTGGGGGTGCCACTAGACATCAGGGGAATGAAAAACATTACAATGATGGTGATTGGAGGGTGGAGGATGCCACTGGACACCAGGGAGAGGCAAAAACCATTAGAGGGATGGTGAACAGAGGTTGGGGCATGCCATTAGACATCAGGAAAAACCAAAAATCATTACAGGGATAGTGATCAGAGGGTGAGGGGTGCCACTAGGCACCAGGGAATGAAAATGATATTACAGGTACTATGATTGGAGTGTGTGTGGGGGGGTGTCACCAGACACCAGAGAAAGAGCAAGATATTATGGGGATGGTGACTGGAGGTGGAGGGGTATGTCACTAGATGCCAGGGAAATAAAATACAAGTCCCCATGTTATCCTATGAGAATTGTACATGTTTAATGTTTATGCTTTATTAAATTGCCCCTAGATATTTTTCAGGGCACTATGTGTTATTGCAGCAATAGTGATGAAGACCTGGCCTTTGATATATAGAGTCTTCCTTAAAAGGAAATATTGAGGGTTTTATGGCTTGGTGACGTGGAAATGTTACAAAAAAAACAAACTCCAAAATGCTTTTTCGCTACTAGGAATCCTTTTTCGTATGATACAAAAAACCCATATGGAAAAGGATCCATTCAAATGAAAAAAGAAATGGGAAAAAAACAAATTCCAAAATATTTTTCTGTATGAAGGGATTCTTTACTGTATGAACGAAAAAAGCATATGTAAAAGGATCTCTTGAAATGAAAACAGAATTGAAAAAAAAAATCAAAGTCCAAAATCTTTTTTCGTTTAAAGGGATCCTTTTTTGTATGGCAAAATTCCTTTTTCATTTGGCCTTATGAAAAAAGCAGAAGCGAGTCATGAAAAAGGATTTAAAATTGAAAAAGAAAACACACATTTGGGGTTGTTTTTAACCATAGTAAAGCACAGAATTCATCTAACAGGGTCCTGATGAGCAAGATACATGTGTTGGTCTCTCTGCAGCATCATTTTTGTAGGTTTTTAATTTTTTTTTTCAAAAAAATGGAAAACAAGATTGCGGCATATGGAACATAAGAAAAAGGATTAGTTCCCATACAGACAAGAATCCTAATTCGTATGGCCAAATTCTTTTTTTGTTACAAACATCTATGAAGAAATGCTTACTGAGCATGCTTAGAACCAAAATTGTGAAGATTAATAACTATGGAATGGATTAATATTTTTTTACAAAACCACCGAAAGCCATTACTATGGGACAGGCCCTTACTATCCTGAAAATTTCAGACCAAAATTCCAAACTGTTGGGCTGCCCCCCAACAAAATTCCCCCCCAAATCACTTGTTTTGCTATCCAGATCAAAGAATCTGCAAATCTGACCAGAACAAAACTTGGCACATCAAGAAATCTACCCAAGATCACACATGCAAAATTTTGTGCAAATCCATTGAATAGTTGTGAAGTTATTAAAGTGCAAAAATTGGGGTTTAACATTAAACACCCTTCTCAACCCTAAATATAGTGGTGTAACACATACATGCATACATACATACATTTACAGAAAGAGAGAGAGAGAGAACAAATACAATATCTGCAGAACTAGGAGTTTCATACTTTTGTTCATGGTGCTAGTGTTTTAATCTCAAGCATTTTGATGTTTTGTCCGTGAAAGAAACAGGTCTTTCAGCTTCCCCCTTCAATTGACAGATGAACACTTGATAGGTGCAGTGTGCGTGTGTGAAGCCTTCTATTTTTTTTGGAAACATGAGAGGAGAAAAATAACTGTCAGGCTTCCCCTGAGGGACAGACCATATGCTAATCGGGCTTGGCATGTTCTTCATAGGATCATCTCTCCCTTACAGAGTTTTTACAAACCTGTATTCCTTCCTTCTTTGGCTCACCTCATCTTCTTCTGCTTTCCCCGAGTCATGACTTATTGTCTGTATTGTCACAGCCACCTCCCTTACCCACTGGGCAGCTTGCCAGAGTTGGTCTGGATCCTGCTGCATGTAACTGAGGGAATGCTAACTCAATGCACAAATGCAGCTGACAGCTGACCATCATTTACTGAGTGGCCAACGGCATCCTTCAGTGCAGGCATTGAACTGAGATCCATTTTGACTGTTTGTGATGGCTGCACAGAATGATGAACATTGGAGACCCATGGCACGATTTATTTAGACATTTGATTAGACAATAATTTGATATGCTGTGTTTAAAAGGACACTGTCATCCCCCTTTGGCCTCAGACTGTACGCAGTTAGAAATACACATTTCATGGTTGCTCACAGTCTGTTGAATGTGCTGATATAGCTAATTGTTTGATTCTAATTTATTTTTTATTTTGAAAAGGGAAAAACAGACTGCCCACCATACTGGTGCTACCACACAAAAATGTGTTTGTTTACATTCCTTGATCAACCCCAGCTGCACCTTTCCTGGACTTAGGAGCACCCCCAACATAGTCTAGACACTCAAGATCCAGTGACAAGAGAGGAGGCTATTGCATCATGAGTGGCTGCACTGTTTTGGGGTGGTCCTTATGTTCAGGAAGTATACAGTAAGAGTAGATAAAATATTTTGCACAATACAAGGTTGGGTATAACTACATCATTAGCATGCATTTCAGTTCTACTAAGAAAGGGAGCAGGTAAAACAACTATCAACATAAATGAATAATAGAGGTGGTAAGCAATCATAAAAATGGGCTTTCGACTGGAAATACTATATTGTAGGGCCGGCCTGTCGGTGCAGCGGTTGGAATTCTTCTTGCGATGCTGGTGACCCGGGTTCGGGAACAGACTTGGGTTGTCAGAAGGCCAGCCGGGGGGAGAAGGATTGAGCATCCATAGGACTGCTCTCCTTCTCTGGGAGGGAGGGGGTTGTATGTTTGACGTACGAGTGGCTCCCAGTGGAGGCTTGATTCACCACAATACGCCAACGTCAGCAAGTCTTCAGGGTGGGGTGGATGCTGGACATCATTGCACATCCCTGTCCTGCTCACAGGGGAGAAAAAATACTGCAGGATCACCTCCATGGCGCCTTCCCTCTAAGCCCCAATTAGCCTCCAGTGTCAGTGTTCCCCCCGACCAGATATTTGTAGTGCGGGGCTGGTGGGGAAGCAGCTCCGTAACCCTGCCCTCTGGGGGGTTAACCAGAGGTGACAGTGGAGGAACCTGACGATTGCCGGAGGTGGGGGATAAGAGGGACCATGACTAAGGGCCAAAATTACTGGCGATCCAAAGGCAACAAAAAGCATACTAAAAAAAAAAAAAAAAGAAATACTATATTGAAAAAAAGGGTTGACAGTGTCCCTTTAAATTTCAGTGTTATGCCTGGAATGTGTAACTGCTGTATATCCTGCCAGGACCAGCTTGTGAATAAGACCTTTGGTCTCACAATCTGACATCCTTATAAAACAAGGTTCACATCTCATAAAGCTTTCCTTGTGAGCAACATATCAAATAAACATTCTATCTCCAGGTTCAGTAGTTTTCATTTACATGAAATAGCTGATACTCAGTCTGTTGGTGCTGGGGGATATATGTTGCACTTCTCTATGGGAAAGCTAGATTCACTTCATGAACATAACTCCTATCTGTGGGATTTTAAAAATGTTATGCGTGAGTTAAAGATTGCGAAGCAGTGTGGTCAAGCAGTTTATGCACTGGCTTTGGAACTAGGAGACTGCAGGCTTAAACCTAGCTAAAGCTAAATGTGTGACTTTGGGCAAGTCACTTTTAACCTCTAAGTGCACCAGTTAACCCAGCTGCAGAAATGGGTAGAAGCAGGACCCCACTGGAGACAAGATGTTATATCTCAACTTGGATATCCTGGGTAAATAAACTGTAGAAAAAAGGGATACACAGACATTATAAGTGACCACACAATATATGCCCCTACCAACATCATCAGAACAGGTGTGACTGGAGCATTCTTAGAAGGAGAGGAAGGAAAGAAGGGCTTTGCAAGGTGTAAAATCGGGGACTGTCATGGCATAGTGATGCCCCAGCCTGCCTATGACTACATGGCCCACTTGTCTCTCTGTCCCCCTGCTGGATCTGTGTGAATGAAGTGGTGCCCCTTGGAGGTAAGCTATAGAGGTGTGGTGGTGGTAGCTTGGTGGATCAAGGAGAAGGTGCAGGGCTGATAGAATGTGGAGTGGAGCTTGAGGTACAGCTAGGCAGCTATTCCCGAGGAGACAACAGGTGTTAAAAATGTAGATTTTGTCCACTGAAAAGGACTGATCATAGGTGTCACTCCTTCTGCCTGTTCCTCTACCTAATATGCCCCTTGTTCCTGTCCCACACATGCTTGAAGTTCCCCACAGTCTGCCACCACTACCTCCCTCTGGCAGGCTGTTCCAGTCATCCACCACCCTTTTCCATGAAGAAGTATTTCTTCATATCTCTCCTAAACTTCCTCCTCTTAGCTTCATTACATGCCCTCTTGTTCCAATGCTTTCCTTTCTCTGAAATAGCCCCTCCACTTGCATCTTGCATAGCTATATGTATTATCTCGAGTATTGTCCGACTTGATCTGTATTCTAACCTACCTGTACTATATACTATGTATTGTATAATCTCATCTCATTTTATGTATTCTCCCGGGTCGTGCCTGAAAATAGTCAACTTTGGCTAGCGCACCTAACCCGGTTAACAAAAACTAACTAAATAAATAAATCTTGTTCACTCCTGTGAGGTACTTGTAGGTTTCAATCATGTCCCCTCTCACTCTCCTCTCTTCCAGGGAGTACATGTTGAATTCCTGCAGCCTTTTATCCTACAGCTTCTTGTGCAACTCCCCTCACCATTTTGGTTGATCTTCTCTGTACTGCTGTAACCCCTTCAATGTTCTTGCAGAGGTGCGGCCTCCAGAACTGGGCACAATACTCCAGGTGGGACCTTACCAGTCAGCAATACAATGGCAGCACCACCTCCCTCCTCCTGCTAGACATCCCTCTTCAAAACAATAACCAATTGGCATAGGGCATGACATAGATGTCCTGTACAGCACTCCCTCCCTCCCTCTGTTTTTACCACCACTCATGAACAGATACTAGTGCATCTCCTCCATAGCTGTGTGTGCATGGGACAATGGGAATACATAATGTCTGCCACATAGCTCTGCACATAGTCATTGCAGTGCAGACAAGCACTGGTCAGAGCCACTATGGCTGCTAATTCAGTCACTTGATAAGGGCCATTTCACAGTATCAGTTTCAGTATCAGTATCCAGAGTCATCATGTGTGAAGTTTTGAAATGCTAACACCACTGACCCTGCATGTAAGGGGGTAAGTGATGTCAGCATTTCAAAACTTGACACGCGCTGACTTCTGATGCTGAAAAAATAAATCTGTGAAATGATCCTTATCAAGGGACTGCATTAACAGCTGTAGTGGCCCTGACCTGAACTTGTTATGCCTTGCAATGAAAAACATTTAGCACAGCAGTTGACATCCGTTCTCATTTAACTGTGAGGGGAATTGCAACATTGGGCTCTGTTCAGCGTTAGTTTGCAAAGTAGATGGTTATATGTTCTATAAGTCCTTATAAGTGTCCTGTATACTGTTGCATACAGCTCAAGGACAATTACTCAGTCCTAGCCTTTCTCTGTGATGGGAAAAAAAATGTTTATTTTAATACTTTGAGTGTTTTTCTGATGCCAACATTTTCTTTGCTGCACATGCCAGGCGAGTTGTAACTCTATCATGTAATAATCCAGACACCTAAGGTAGCAAATTGATGGCAAGCTACATGGAGTACGTCAACAAAACACTTAATTGTGTTCTGTCAAATCATGCATGAATTAGGGCTAGTAATCTTGTTTCTTTAGAACTTGTTCTTTCTAGAAAGGCAACACAGAATATATTTGCCACTGTAGTAAACTTGAATTTCTGGTTCTCAGACATTTTTGACAGGAGGGTAGTTTTCGAATAGTGGTTGCCGATTCAGCACAGCTCTCTAGCTCTGTCTCTCACGTCTTTTATGATCGCTAGCTCCAGCGCCCAGAAAAGTTGCCCTCTGACACATATTTAAAGGCATTGTTCAATGCAGCATTGTACATGTGTAACCAAGTGCGTTATGGTTGTGGAAGATTACTGGTAACAGAGACTACTTGTTGAAAAACTGAGCATTTAGTGTGACTACTCAATAGCACAGGTATTACTGAATGGGATGAGGGATGTTCAGAATTAAAAGAAGTGCTGGTCTAAGGAAAAAGCAATCACCAGGGCACCTATTCCCACTGCCATTGCCAAAGGTTGAAATTCAGATGCAAATCGAGAGCTCAAGAGAATGCATTATGATTAGGCACTGACAAAATGTTGCACAGGTCTGATGACAGTTTGGTATTTTCTGCCAGCATTGGTAGTATTCTCCATACACCGGTATTCATTTGTTGGTGATTTGTTTTTTGTTATGGTAAGAGAATTATGGTGTGGACATAAATACAGTCAGTTTCATCAGTCCTGAGCACTGAAGCATGTGGAATTGTAGCCTAGAATTACACCTATTTACTCATGACATATACACACTTCTTCCTCAGAAAGCTTCTCATTTATTGTTGTTGATAATTCTGAAATTAGTTCCACAATGATTATGAAAGCTGAAACATCTTTATATCAGTACTGAATACAATATATGCCCACTGCTCAGTAGCAAAGACCAATGTATCTAATATTTGTGTTCTTAGTAAATAGTGTTAGAAAATACCTCTTGAATTATATGAGATTAGAAAATGGGCTTTTTATTTCCTGGCATCTGATTGGCTAGTACCCTTGCCAAGGGGGTACATTAACTTTCAATAGATGCCCAGGAAACAAAAAGTACCAGTCTACAGTGCCCCTTCACCCAGTAGTATTGTGCCCACCCTGCTACATAATTGGCTGCAACAACTAATTTAAAATGTAAAACACAGCCACCATTTTTTTTCCCTTCACTTAGCGAGAGAGCTCAACCACCATCACTTCTCCCGATACACTCCTTCCTGACAGAAACAACTTCCTGCTACCCACAGTAATCAATTTAACATTTCGTTCTCGAAATAAACCCCGATACTGTGTCTACTTACATTCCCACAACTGGCAGCACTCTCGCTCATTCCTACAGCTCTCTACATTGTGGCTCCTCCTGCTCCGCTTTGCCACTCGCTGACTAAGTAAAACACCACGCACCCCCTCACAATCCCGCCAGTTGAAACAGACGCTCCGGCCCACAAACCACCGAGGACCAAGAATGTTTTAAAAATATAAAACAACCGTCTCTTGTGCACACTAGCTTACTATCCTACACCGCGCCTCCGTGTCAGCATAGTAACCTCTGACCTACCACACGCAACCTCTGACCTTCTAAAAAAAAAAAAAAAACTCTCACAACAGAGAAAACAGATTCAGGCAACTGGAAATTGGCACGAATGAAGAAATAAAAACGAAGCCGTGAACCCGACCGCTCTAGGCACTGGGTGAGGGTCGGCACAATCAAGAAACAAAACGAAGCCATCAGCCTGATTGGCTTCACGCAACTATCGCTGAATTGACTGCGCTCTCCATGACTGCCACACTCCCGATCTCAACAGCAACAGCTACTTCCCGAAGTTAATAGTTAAAGAAACAAATACCGGGAGAGACACACACACTATCTTTATTTTTTTGTGATTTATTTCCATGGCAGTACAACAAGGACGTGTCTACTCTAATGTACAGTGCAGTGTGCAGATGTACCATGTCAAATGAAGGCGTAGGAACTATTTTATTATAAAAGTTATTTTAAACTAATTTTTAGTTAATTTTTTTAAATTAAACTTACATTCTTTAACACTGCCCATTTTCTAAGCACTAATAAGCACCTCGAGGGTACGCGGTATAGGCAATACCAGGACCTTCCAGGGCTATAAAGCCCTCTGCCTGCGGCGTCGGGCCTCATTACGCCTGGGCGGTCGGTATTTGTATACCCCCTCTCATATTATTGCTAAATAATCATTGTCTGTCAAACTAAAAAAAAAAAAACATATTCAGAAATAATTCCATGCACCTAAATGCAGTTGTATATTTCCCTGAATGGTTTGATTTGCCTAATAACCTTAATATACATCTCTTGTATTTCTCAATAAATGTACTCAAGGAAATGCAGTATATATTTGCTACTGTAGTAAATCCGAATTTCTGGTACTCAGGTTTTTTGACAGGTGGCTAATTTCTGACTAGCGGTTGCCAGTTCAGCACTGCTCTCTAGCTCTGTCTCTCACACCTGTATTATGACTGTGAGCTCCAGTGCCCATAGGATGGCAATCACTGTCAATAATTTGCGGAGAAAAGTTGCCCTCAGACACTAAAAGCATTGTTCAATACACCTTTGTTCATGCAAAACCAAGTGCATTACAGTTGTGGAGCACTAATAATAATAGAGACTACTTGTCAAATTACTGTGTTTAGTGCAACTACTTGATAGTACAGGTATTACTGAATGGGATGAGGGATGTTCAGAATTAAAAGAAGTGCTGGTCTAAGGAAAAAGCAATCATCAGGGCACCTACTCCCATTGCCAAAGGTTGAACACTGCCATGTATTATTGTGCAAGAGAGTCACAGTGAAAGAATTCAGCTGGGGACCCGAACAAGAAAACAGTGTGTGCATGTCGGGCCGGGGGGAGACAATGTGCACTGAGGGGAGAGAGGAACGAGGGGTGGAGAGAGGAACGAGGGGTGGAGAGGAGCGAGGGAGAGAGAGAGAGAGAGAGAGAGAGAGAGAGCTGATTCATGCGTACCATTACAGGGTGTGCTTCAACTCTACTTGGTATATGGAGCAAGCTGTGCTGCCATAGGAATTCCAAACAGCCCCCCCTCTTTTTTTTTACTTACCTTTTCTCCCAGACCCAGGTCGGCTCTGTCATTGTCTTGGCATTCTACTTAGTCCATCTGCCACTGTTCTCCATTCCAGGGCACCAGCTTGCTACTCCCATGGCTTACCCCCCCCCCCATGGCGGGGTGTTGGGAGCCCCCTACTCGCCCACCAGTATAGGAGACACCCTCCATGGAGAGATGGCGCGGTATGTCAGATGGCCATCAGGCCGCTTAACCCGGGTCATTTTACACATTTTTGATGGTGGGAACATGCATTGCTGACAGTGGGTGTACCACGTGTGTGTTCACATGCAGCATGCCTGCCAGCTGTTCCACCTCCATGCCCCATGTACTTGGACCAGGTGTGCCAACACCTAGCCTCTGCTAGGTGTCAGACATATGCCAGCGTGTATTCCCCTCCCTCTCTGGGAGAAGATAGCTTCCCTTTGGATGCTTGATCCTCTCCCACCCCAACCAGCCCCCGACGACCCACTCGTACCATGAACACAGGTCGCCGGCATGGCAGGAGGTAAGGCATCACTGCCTCAACCCTCCATGTCACTGGGCAGGTCAGACCCCATTTTTTGGTAGCAATGCATCAGCACAGCCCTGTTGCTATGTAGCCATAAAAAGGGATTTGTTCCTTGGTTAAGTCCATTAACAAACAACTGGATTGTCAGGATCTTCAGAGCTGCCCTCAGATCCAGGGATTTTAAAGGTCCTCTTGTGCTTGTGTGGGTTTCCTTTTTCATGGCAGTCATGTTTAAGCTTGATTTCAAAACCAGAAACAACAGATTGAGAGTTAGATCTGTAAATGGTACACCTGGTTCAACCATGTCAAACACCTGCAGCCCATTACAAATTTAATTAAAGTTATAACTGGCAGTAATCCATATTTTCTTTAAACATGATAGAAGCCTTAAAAGAAAAAAACACAAGGAAAGGGGACCAGCCCACTATTGTAGTGGCAGAACGTGCAGTTTGTAAAGCCGGTAGCCCCCTGCTGTACAAAACCAAAACTAGGTTAGCCACTGAGGGTCAGTGGGAGGAGGACATAGCTTCCCCAAGAGAGTGATCATCTCAGGGATAGAAGACAGCATCCATTACTGCATGGCTGATCCCTGGTGGCCACAAGGAATGGCGTAGATGGGAGACCTTTATGGGAGGGAGCAGAGTTAATGGACTAAGACAGTCAAAACTGCAACAAAAACATAGCAGCTATATCACTGTTTCCCTTTTTGTCATCATGAATATAAAAATTACATTGCTCCTTCGGGATAATTTTTTTAATTTTTTTATTTATTTCAGTCTAGGATTACAAATACCTTTGAGCCAGGGCTCTTTTACAGAGGTTCCACATCATATGGTAGAACATGACAACAAGGATGACATTATGACAAATAATCACTTATCTGTACATATACAAAGCTAGGACTAGGGCTGACAAAGGTAGAGAGGAAGGGCAGCAGATGAGGGGAGGGGTGAGGGTGGGGCACAGAGGTGTAGTTAGGGGACAGAGCTATAGTTAGGGGAGGGCTACGGTGGGGGGGGGGTGCCGCCCGGAAGGCATTGTCAAAGAAACTGAGATTAGCAGAGGGTGCCCAGACATTAGCAAGAGTTAAGGATAGAGACCATCACCCAGCCAGTAGGGGTTTGCATAAGGTCAGGCTGGCATAGGTGATAGATGATTCGGTTATGATCAATGGCAGTCACAGGCACTCGAGGCAGTGAGAGACTTGCGGAGGCTGGATTTGAAGAAGTTGAGCATGGTGGCAGTGGTAATATCACTACAGCGTCCATTCATCCAGCTCGAAGCTCTAAAGGCAAAGGATCTTTGACCTTGTGTAGTATGGCAGTGGGGAATTTGGAGTAGCTGTGGCTTGGTGTTGCAGCTGCTGTTTCTGGGTTGTAGGAGGGAACAGACTCCAGGAGGTGCATGGCCCATCAAAATTTTCTTTGCCACCATGTAGGTTTGATATTTTATTCGATTTTCTAAGTGCAGCCAGCCAGTTTGGGTATAAAGGTCACAGGTGTGAGTAAGGCATTGGGCACCAGTGATGAGCCGACAAACCTTGTTGAGAGAGGTAGTTACATGTTTGAGCACAGTAGCAGTGGCTGAGCCATAGATTATAAGGCCATAGTCAATGGTGGTAATGATGGAGCTCTGGATGGCAGCACCCAGTGCTTCAAGGGTAAGGTGTCGTCTGTGTCAGAAAAGCATTCCTAGTCTGGAGTTTACAGCTTTGGCAACATTATTTATGTGATCAACATAGGAGAGGTGTGAGTCAAGGGTGATCCCAAGGTATTTAAATGATTGGACCTGTTCCAGAGGGTCACTATGTGTGGTGTTTATGGTGAGGTGGTGGTCCTTATACTTATTGTGGGTGCAGCTGAAAATCATGGTTTTGGTTTTTTTCTGGTTAAGGATAAGTTTATGCCTTATGAGCCAATTCTTGACCATATTGAAACCCTGCTGGAGACTTTTTTGCCACTGATTTGTGTCCTGATGGGATGCAAGAATTACCGCATGGTCAGCGTAGAGTATCATTTGTTTAGTGCAGGAGTCCGGGAGAGTGTTAATGAACAGACTGAAGAGGAATGGGCCAAGGATAGAGCCCTGAGGGACACCAGAGTTGACAGGTTTGGTATCGGAGAGCACATCTGCGATCTTCACATGTTGGGATCGATTTTCAAGGTAGCTATTGAGCCAAGTGACTGAATCAGCAGAGAGACCAGAGGACTGAAGTTGGCCCAGTAGAAGGCGGTGGTGTACAGTATCAAAGGCCTTTGTGAGGTCAATATAGATAGCTCCAGCAGGTTTACTGTTATCCAGGGAGCTGTGGATAGCACCTGTGAATTCCAGGAGGGCAGATGCGGTACTATGGACTTTTCTGAAGTCATGTTGCTGCCGGCAGAGAATATTATATTTGTCCAGGTAGTCAGTGAGTTGGTCAGCCACTATACATTCTTATGCCTTTGAGAGAGGAGGTAGAATAGAGACTGGGTGATAATTGCCCTGTATAGTCTTGCCGCCACTTTTATGGATTGGGGTGACAGTGCTGATTTCCATTTGTCCGGGAACTGGCTGAGGGAGAGGGAGAGGTTAAGGATCCTGGTGAGAGGCCCTAGAACTTCTTCTAGTGTGAGGGATAGAAGCTTGAGGTCAAGTGAGTCACTGCTAGTTCTGGATTTGCCTAGAGCTTTGGTGACGTACTCGTGAACGTCATGCACCTTTATTGCCCTAAAGTATAATGGAGGGTGTTTAATAAGCTCATCCTTAATTATAACAAGACTAAGACAATGTTGTTTTTGACCTCCAAAGCAGACACAAAACCTTCCCACTTACCATCATTAATGACTCTGGCTCCCCTCTTGAACTGGTTCACCATTTCAAGTACCTGGGTATAACTATTGACTCAACCCTGTCTTTCACCCAGCACATCGACCGAACAGCCAACGCTATATTTTTTTTCTAATTCTGTTTGTAGCCTTCCAACCTGGAACTCTTTCAGGCCACTGCACTCACCAGCTTGCTCTACTGCCCGCTCTGTTCCCCTGCCATCTTTAAGTTCGGCACGGTTCCCCAGGTCGGGGGAGGACAACCCAGAGAGACTGTGGGGGCAGTGGCGGGGAATCAGTATTGGGTGTGTGGCAGTGGCATTGGCAGGGTTGTCACCTATCCAGGGCCGGAGGGGTATTTCTTGTGGTGGTTAATCCGAGATCCCTCCTCTTCCCTGCTCGGTGCACGTCTGATGCTGAGGTGCATGGCAACCCTGCCTGCATCAGCCATGCACTTACGTGCAACCTGGCAGCTCAATGGTACCTCCGGTCTCCACCGGGGGTCACCAGAGCACTGGGTATCCCTAACCCTCCTGCCCAGAGAGAAGAGCTGCCCGTGGGCACTCAATCCGTCTCACTCCCCTGCCGACCTCTGACTCCCGAGCTCGCTCCTGAACTCAGATCATCGGCGTGACATGAGGTGTGGCATCCAGCGCCTCAACCCTCACCGCCACCGGGCCGGCCATAGCCAAAGCTATTAACCAGCTTTTAGGAGTTCTATATAGGAACAAACATAATCTCACTCCAGAAGAGCTGAACACGGCCATCCACAGCTCTGTGGTCTCTCTTGTGGACTATGGGATTGTCATTTATGGTGCAGCTACAGACACTGCTCTCCAACGTATCAAAACAGCCTTAAATAAAGCATGCTGCCTTCTTACTGGTGCTGCATGCTTGACACACACCTGCGATCTTTATGCCCAGGTTAGCTGGTTACAATTTGACAGCAGACTCAAATACCAGTCGTACCTGCCTGCAAAAAAAGTCACCTTGGGACTGCTACCCTTTGTTGTAATGGCCCTTCTTTCCCCTGCACATAACCCACGCAGTACCAGAAGCTCTGGCAAACAGGCTTTCAGAATCCCATGGTGCCGCACCACCTTTGGGCATTGTGCATTTGTATATTGAGCTCCACAGTGGTACAACTCCCTGCCTCCTGACATAACCAATGCTACTTTGCTGGGCTCCTTTAGGAAAAAACTCTGGCAGCATCTAATCTCACTGGTAACCTGTGACTGCGACCGCTAATTTGCTTTTACCTTGCTCCTACCATTTGCAATCTCTGTGATCTCTATTGATTAGTAAAATGTTATGCTTCGTGTCCATTTCTTGGGCCACCAGTCAAGTTAACACTTTCATGGACTTTCTACCCCTGCCTAAATTATTTATTTTGCCTCCTACCTCCCCTTCCCTTTTTTGCCCTTGCATCATTCCATACCTCTTTCCTCCCTACCACCTTAATACATCTTCATCATCACCCCACTACCTGCACCACCTCTTCCTCTCTACTGTCCTCCACCCCTCCTTCCCCCACCCTCCTCCCCCTTTATTCTACTTTGACTACATAGCTATTCTTCCCTTTCCCTCCTATCTTTCCCCATCCCCCCCACCTCTGCTTGCCTTCTACCTCCCACACTTTCCTCCTCCCTCCCCTGTCCCTCTGTACTGGTACAAGGCCTTCCTTCTTTCTTTGACTCAAGCACAATCCAATTATCTGCCTATGTTGTTAGTTGTACAATTCATGTTATGTTACCGTTACCTAGCGAAACGTTAGCCTTTGTTTTGACTCTGCACCCTGTACATGCTTAGATTATGTAACTATTGTTGAATTTATGCATGGAGACAGTTTTAAGTTGTTTCTTGCTGTATCTGTATCTGTGGAACATATCTGTATTCTCGTTTGTGTCATACTTGACGTGGAACCTATGAAAGAGCTTTCTGCTCAAAGGTGTTAATCCAAGATCTCAATAAATAAATATATAACGGATTGACGTGCTGTATCTAGGGACACACTCACATACTGACTTGTTCTAATTTTGTGCAAAATGTGGTGACCTCTCTGTTACTTGGCTGAGTAGTTGCTCTTGGCTATAATCTCTTCTCAAATCTTCTGAGGGGGACAAAGGTAATATACTGTGCACACTGGGTTTATAAAACCATCAAACTGGTCTGTCCTCCTCTAATTTTGGCCTGTGGGAGCAGCATAGCATAGGCATGAACTCTGGTAAGCATCGACTGCTGTTGTGATATAATGATCACACCAAGGCAAAACTAACCAGGCCAAGGCGGAGGGAAAAAAATGTACTGGGCCTATAGAGGGCACTCATAAATATGAGATGCTGGACTTTCTAAGACTCTTATCCAATGCAAAATTAAACTCTATCACAATTCTGGCATATTTTGCAGCAAATATTTTAAAATACACTCTCTAGTCAAAATGGGCACAAACAATGCAATTTTCCCCACAAATGTGGCCACATGTGGAAGATAAATCACAGCCATGAAATTTTTGTAGTTTGGCAAATTGCACCAGTTTGGTCACTTTTGAAAGTCCATTATTTATTTATTTATTGAAAACTGCGGAGAATACCTGTGTTCACAGTCGCTCATTTACAAAGGTTGCACTTCAAATGCATAAAAACATTACAAGTACAATAAGCAGTTCCAGATTAAATGCAGTTGAGTCAGGCTCAATTAACTTAAAACAGATCAGGTACATAAAGTGTTTGAAAACATCCATACAGATCATTGTATAAAAAGTCACAAGATATGTACTGAGAGAAACCAAGTGAAACAGTTTAACAGTTACAGTTACAATGGACTGCAAGGGAAGACCGCAAAAATCTCTAATTAATCTTGAGGACATTCAGCAGAGTATCAGGCAGTTCATTTAACCAGTTAGCTGCCCTAGCAGTAAATGACAGCTTGCCCAGCTGAGTACACTGGAAAGGGGGCTTAGGGGCATGCCTGGCCATATTCCTGGTGTTGTATTGGTTGGAGACAGTACAGAAACAATTTGCTAACGCAGGGGGTGTTAGGCCCAGGAGCACATTTTTGGCTAGCAAACAGGTCTGGAACTTTATTCTTCATGGTAAAGGTAGCCAATTAGTGAGTGTGTAAAGGATGCAACTATGAGTGTGGTAATACACACCAAGTATAAAGCGGCACACCTTATTACAGATCAACTTTACTGTGTTTAACACTGTGTCACAGGCAGCTGTGCAGACAGGGAGGCCATAATCTATAAGTGACAGAATGGAACTGGCTACAATAAGGCACCCAGCATCCCCAGTGAGATTGTCCTGGTTACGGTACAGGGTACCAGTTTTTTGCTAACTATGGCCACTAGATTATCAAGATGGGGGGCAGAAGATAAGGTGTCATTAAGAGTTACTTCAAGGTATTTGAAGGTCTCCACCTGTTCAAGGGTTTCTGCCTAGCCATTCTAAATCACAAAGGGTAGAACTTTCTTCTTCTGTGGGAGGCTAGAGAAGAGCATGGTCTTTGTTTTTTGTAATTGAGGACCAGTTTGTTTTTGGAGAACCAGCTTTCTAGTGACCTGAAGTTACTTTGGGGAGTGGCAGTGAGGCTGTCAAGGTCAGTTTTTTTTTAATAGATGACAGCATCATCAACAGAGAGGAGTATGTTAGCTATCTGACAGGCATCAGGCAGCTGATTTATGAAGAGGCCATATCGGGAGTGGGCCTAGAATGGAGCCTTGGGGGACACCAATAGTTACTCCCCTAGTGGTCGACAAAGATTTATTGATGTTCACACACTGGGAGTTGTTGGTCAGAGAGCTGTAAAACCAGTCAACTGTGCTCTGTGACAAACCCAGGCCAAATAGTTTGTTAAGTACTGCTTACTTGTTTTTTACATTTAAAGAGGTTCCACCTAGGGAGGTAATGTAGTGATTACATAGCACAGAGCTGAGCAATAGGAGACTCAGGTTTGAGTCCCACCACTGTTACTGCCATTTACTTTAACTTTGTGATCTTAAACAAGTTACTGAACCTACCTGTGCATATCTCTCTCTCTCTCTGCCCCCCCTCTTTGTTTTGCCTTTCTCTTGCATATCTTATGGCTGGTACTATTGTTCATGGCTTATAAAATACTTTGTATGAAGGATGCCTACCATACACAGATACATTTCATATCTTTTTTTAGAGGATACTGCTAGCCATAATCCTCATGGGGGCAGCAGAAAGTCAGCTACCAAGAGACACTGAACAAAAAAATGTTAATCAATGTTTGACTACAGCATGCCCTTAACTGTTTCAGTGAAGTAGGTCCTGTTTAGTATTAATAATATTGCAATGTACGGGTGCCACACACCTTGTTCTGGTATTCGTTTACTAAGGCCATTATTACAAGCAGATTTCTTTATCTGCAGGCAAATATCGTGTTACAGTTTGGGCAGACGGTAGTCAGGTTACAATAATGGTATATGTGTTACCAAAGAAGCGAGGCATTGAAACAACATGTTGACAAATACTTTTTCTATTTCTGTTAAGTGCTGGCAGATGGGGGGACACAGGAACTTCAGTATGTTGCCATTTGGGTCACAAAATTGAATCAGGAAATCTACGAGCAGCAGTAATACAAAAACTGAATGCCTTTGCATGTGCAGCCAAGTGAAGTTCTGTTTTTATCTGATTCTGTAATCAATATGAATGATACTAAGAGAAATAATAACATGCTACTGTGCAGCAGCTTCTCAGATCAATTAGCAGTAGTTTCACTGACTGCATCCCTTTGAACTACTGTTCTGGACACATAGCCAAGCAGAAGCAGTCAGGAGGGGGGAGGAAAGACTTAAAGGAGAGACTATCACAGTAAACAGAATGATAGAAAGGAAACTGGTGTACAATTTGCCTGTGCTCTCATTGAAGGGTAACTTGTGTCATTATAAACCATGAGAGGAAGGGAGACGTCAGGAATAACCCTAGGGCAACACTGCTGCCACATGGCACCAAAACCTGAAAAAGGACGCAGCACATGACTATGTCCTACAGGAACACTGATGCAGGGACAACACAATTCATTTAAAATCATTTAGGAATGCCAGGAAGCTCCACAATTAACACAGGCAATTTCTTGGGAGACACAATAAACAAGGAAGTATTGCAGAGCAGTTCACATTAGGTAAAGGTCAGACTTACAAAACAGCAACAATTAAAAACAGTGTAAAGGTTTACACATCAACAAACACCAGGCACTGGGTTAAATCCCAATACTGACATTGTAGTGCAGCTTGAGGGGGTCCTGAGGTGTCGTCTTTCAGATAAGACGTTAAACCGAGGTCCCATCTGCCTGTTCTGGTGGTAGTTCAGGTGGATGTTAAAGATCCCAAGGCACTTCTCGAAAAGAGTAGGGGAATTTCCTCTGTGCTCTGGCCAAATTTCCTCCCATTCACTAAAAATACCATGAACAGCTTAATCTGGTTCAAGGTCAGTTGGCATTCATCTGTATCCCCTTCCCCTGGATTGTGCCTGAAAATAGACAGAATTTGTCTAGTTCACTTGCCCGGTCAACAAAAACTAACTAACTAAATAAATAGTTATCCACATTAGTGAGCTATTAAGTGTGTGTGTGTGTGGTGTGGGGTCTAGGCTATTCCTTACTAAGGGTCTAATACATTTAAGTCCCTTAACTGCCACCCCAACCCTGGTGGTTAGGCTGACAACTGCACCCAACCTTACTTAGCCTGAAGAGATAATCTTACTAGTTAAAAAAAAGGGCTTCTGTGAGCTCCGGCTGTGCTCACAGCTATCATTTCAACCAACCTATACCAACTCTTGCCGAAGGCATCCCTAAAGGGCAGTACACACAGTAACAAATGACCAAACAAATCCTCCAAGCCTCTAACTAACTAGGGATGCTACTGGATTAACGAGCTACAGTCTTTTTTTTTTTAACTTATTTTTCCCTCTGGTCGCTGGTCCGCTAAGACTCCCTCAGGCATCCTGGCTTGTTCCTGCCCGCCTGAGATCCCCCCCTTCCCAAGTCTCCCCCATGGTACTCCAACACTCTCTCCTACCTAGCAGCATGAACTCCCTGGCTTAACCCCCAAAGGTGGGGTCACCACTCCCTTTGGTGTTTTTAGAAGACAAGTCAGCTGCAGGCAAGGCAAGTGGTGGTGAGAGAGAATTAGGAGACCAGGTGGGCGGGATCCGGTGGTGGGCATGGAAGCCAGGTGCCATCGTCTACTCGGCAGTGCAGGGTTTTTCCTTGTTCATGCACATGACCCCCCTCCCAGAGGCGCGGACGTGCAATGACATCCAGCACGAGATGGGCGCTGCACCTGTCTGCAGGACGTCTGCTGACACCTCACCCTGGCTTGATGTGTCCCTGGTTGCGATGCCCGCAGCCTCCTCTGGGCACCGCTAGCACTGGGGGTTCACAACCCTCCCTATCCCCAGGAGAGGACAGCTGCCATCAGATGCTCAATCCTCTTCTCCCCAGCTACCCCTGGCAACCTGAGCTCATTCCCGAACTCGGGTCGCTGGCATGGTGTGAGGTGTGGCATCCAGCGCCTCAACCCTCAACGCCACTGGGCCGATGATGAGCTACAGTCTTATCACCCAGTCTTTAGTAGTCACTAACTAATTGGGGTGGGGGGAGGCTCCAAAGTGGTGAGCCCTCTTTGATCCTGAAAAAGACCAAGTGTAACTGGGACCACATGCTACTAAAATGGCCCAACTCAACTTTTTCCTGATGCCTAGTGGTGGGCACTGACAGCTACAAGGAATACAGGCACATGGTATGCTGGTGGACCTTGTCCTTAGGTTGACTTATTGGTGAGTACTGGCCTCCTTCTGAAGTATAGCCCCAGCCACCAGTGCTTAGTCAGCCCTGGTACTCTCAGCTTCAAAGATACAGGTACTTTCATGTTGGTGGACCTCATCCCTGGGTACCACAGTCCCCTCACTACCAGCCGACCTGCTGGATGTGGGTTATAAGCTCACATTTGATCAGAACTGCCACCTCTCTATCACTGGGAAGCCCATACTCTCGTGGCGTCCTCACCCACTACTCCTGGAGGACCTGTGGTAAGTGCTAGATCCCTTTTGAAATTGCTGCTGCACACCAGCACTCATGTGGCATCATAGAAACATAGACTCTGATGGCAAATAAGGACTGCTTGGCCCACCTATTCAGCCTATTTTCCCTACCTGTTTCATATAACGCAGATCCTAAATGATCTGTGGCATATTCTCTCTTTCCTCTCGCTAGCTCCTTTATGTCTGTCCAATGTGTTTTTGAATTCCGCTACTGTTTTTGACCCAGAACCTCTGCTGGGAGGCTGTTCCATGGATCCACCACCCTTTCTGTGAAAAAATACTTTCTAACATTACCCCTAAGTCTACCCCACTCTATTTTCACATCATGGCCCCTTGTTCTTGAACATCCTTTTTTTCTGAAATATGCTACCCTCTTGTACCTTATTTACACCCTTTAGATATTTGAAAGTCTCTATTATATCCCCCCCTCTCCTCCAGGGAATACATATGGAGATCTTCCTGTCTTCCCTCATATGACAGTTGGTGCAGCCCCTGCACCATTTTTGTCGTCCTTCTCTGAACCACTTCTACTCTGCCTATGTCCTTCCAGAAATGCAGCCTCCAGAACTGGATACAGTACTCTAGATGAGGTCTCACCAATGTTATATATAGTGGCATCACCACCTCCTTTCTTCTGCTGGAAATACCTCCCCCTATGCATCCCAGCATTCCACTGGCTCTCCTCACAGCCTTCTCACATTGTTTGTTAACCTTTAGATCATCAGATATGATCACTCCCAGGTTCTTTTTCTGTTTGGCGGCCATAAGTACCTTCCTCCCCATCATGTTCTCCTCCCCCACATTTCTGTGCCCCAGCTACATGATCTTGCACTTCTTTGCATTGAATCTTAGCCGCCAAACCATGGACCATTCCTCAAGCTTGCTTACGTTTTCTCTACCCCTCCCGGAATGTCAACCCTGTTGCAGATCTTCATGTTATTCGCAAAGAGACACACCATCCCTTCCAGCCCCTCTGCAATATTGCTTATGAAGACATTAAAGAGGACCGGTCCAAGCCCTATGGGACCCTGCTGGTCACCACCCTCTCTTTAGATTGAACTCCATTCACCACCCTCTGTGCCCTATCGCTCAGCCAATTTTGGACCAGTTTACCACCCTAGGACCCACTCCCAAGCTACCCATCTTGTTTACTAGCCTCCCATGTGGGATGTTGTTGAAGGCCTTGCCAAAATCCAGGTAGGCCACATCCACTGCCCCTCCCTGATCCACCTTCCTAGTCACCAAGTCAAAGAAATCTATTGGATTTGTTTGACAAGATCTTCCTGCTGTGAATCCATGCTGCCTCGGATCCTGTGCTCTGTTGGATTTGAAAGGTCCAAACCGAGGAAACACTAGCACAGACAGTAAAAGAAGGTGACAAGACTTCCTATAGATACATTAGTGAAAGAAGAAAGTCCAGGGGGGTATTGCTAAGATCAAAGGAGATAAGGGTGTGTGTGAGGAGGAGGACCATGTAAAAGCATCTATCCTAAATAGATACTTCTGCTCAGTATTTACTGAGGAGAAGGTAGGGCAGGACCCACAGCTCAGCACCATGGACACAGTGGGGAGGAAGGTGTGCACTAGTCCCTTCACAAAAGAAAGGATCCTACAAGAGCTTGATAAGCTCAGGGTGAACAAGGCAATGGGACCTGATGGCATACATCCCAGGGTACTAAAGGAGCTAAGGATGGAAATAGCAGAGCCATTTTCAGAACTGTTTAGTGAGTCTCTGAGCACAGGAGAGGTCCCAGAAGACTGGAGAACGGCTCATGTGATCCCACTCCTCAAGAGTGGTAGCAGGGAGGAGGCAGGGAACTACAGACCAGTCAGTCTTACCTCAGTAGTGGGCAAGATTATGGAGACACTCCTTAAGGAAAGGATAGTGCAACGCCTGGAATCCACAGGAGCACAGGATCCAAGACAGCATAGGTTTACAACAGGAAGGTCCTGTCAGACTAATCTCTTAGATTTCTTTGACTGGGTAACCAGAGTGGTGGACCAAGGGGGAGCATTTGATGTCACCTATCTTGACTTCAGCAAAGCTTTCGATACTGTTCCACATAGAAGATTGATTAATAAGCTGGGTAGGCTCGGGGTGGGTCAGAAGTTGGTCAACTGGGTGGAAAACTGGTTGTCGGGCAGAAAACAGAGTGGTGGTAAATGGCATACAGTCAGAAGAGATGCAAGTCACAAGTGGTGTGCCTCAGGTATCAGTCCTGGGGCCAATCATAGATACATAGACAGTGTCTGCAGATAAGGGCCTATGGCCCACCTAGTCTTCCCATTAATAATGGACAGACTATAATAATAGTGTTATATATTATAATAATACTATATAATAAAGATATAATAATATCCTCTTCAATATCTTCATCAGTGACATTGCAGATGGACTGTTGGGTGAGGTTTGTCTGTTTGCAGATGACACCAAGATCTGCAACTGAGTAGATGATCCAGATGGGTTGAAAAGAGATCTGGATAAACTGGCAAAATGGTCGGAAGAGTTGCAACTGGGGTTTAATGCAAAGAGGTGCAAGATCATGCACATAGGGAAGAGAAATCCGGAAGCCACCTAGAGGCTGGGAGGGGAGTTGCTGACAGTCACAAGGGAAGAAAGAGACTTGGGCATCATCATCACAGATGACCTGAAATCATCCAAGCAGACCACTAAAGCAGTAGGTAAGGCTAGAGGTATGTTAGGGTGTATAAGTAGGGGTATCACAAGTCATAAGAGGGAGGTAATAATCCCTCTTTACAAGACACTGGTTAGTCCCCATCTGGAGTACTGCATGCAGTACCGGAGGCCACACCTTCACAAGGACATTAACCTAATTGAGGCAGTCCAGAGAAGGGCAACCAAAATGGTGCAGGGACTGCATCAGAAAACATATGAGGACAAATTAATGGAACTCAATATGCATACCCATGAGCAAAGGATGAAAGAGAGGTGATATGATTGAAACATTCAAACACCTTAAGGGCATTAACAAGGTGAAAGAGTCTAACATGTTTCAGTATAAGAAAAATAGCAGGACAAGAGGACGCAGCATGAGATTAGAGGGAGGTCGATTAAGGGGTAATGTGAGGAAGTTCTATTTCACAGAAAGGGTGGTGGATGCATGGAATGGCCTACCTGAGGAAGTGGTGGATATGAATACAGTGCAGGGCTTCAAACAGGCTTGGGATAGGCATAAGGGTGCAATACTGATAAGCATGAATACATAGGCCATTGACAGAGCAAATGCCAATGGCTCATTCATAAGGTAGAAAAAGAAATGGGCAGACTGGATGGGCCTCGCAGTCCATATCTGCCATCAACTTCTATGTTTCTATGTTTCAAGGTAGGGAAACAGTGTGACAAGGCAGCAGGTAAAGCAAATAAGATACTGGGATGCATAGGCAGGGGCATCACCAGCAGGAAAACGGAGGTCCTAATTCTACTATACAAGACACTAGTGAGGCCGCACCTTGAGTACAGTATACAGTTCTGGAGACCTTACCTACGTAAGGACATAGACAGGGTAGAGAAGGTTCAGAGGAGGGCAACACAGATGGTACATGGATTTCATCATAAGTCCTATGAGGACAGGTTGAAGGACTTGAATATGTACTCCCTGGAGGAGAGGAGGGAGACAGAGGATATGATAGAGACATACAAGTATCTGACAGGGAGGACCAGAGTGCAGGAATACACTATTTTTGCAGCAAAAAAAAGTTCCAGGGCTAGAGGGCATGGGATGAAGATGGAGGGAGGGCGATTCAGAGGAAATGTGAAGAAAAATGTCTTCACAGAATGGGTGGTGGACAAGTGGAACACCCTGCCAGAGGAAGTAGTGGAGGCTGAAACAATCATGGGATTTAAGAATGCATGGGATAGACATGAGGGAATTCTAGAGGTCAGGGATAAGGGGCAACAGACTTCTAGAAAAACATAAAGTGAACTTACAAGCTCAAATGGGCAGACTGAGTGGGAAATAGGCCCTTATCTGCTGACAGTGTCTATGTATCTATGTATCTTCCATATTTTATTCAATGTAAGAACTAGAAAAACTGGACAAGAAGAACTGTTTGAATGTGCAGGTGCTTTCTGGTGAGCATTTGGGGGCAGGGGGGGCTGGATTCAGTTTCAGCACTGGAATGAAAAATAATTACTCTGATAAACATCACCTCGCCCCAAAACAGATTTCTATTGAGTTCTAGAATATCTTTGGCTGGCAGTATAACCTAGTGGTTAGCGTAATGTGCTGTGAATGAGCTGGGTACATCCAGCAGACCTGGGTTTGATTCCTACAACCTACACTTGCATACTGTAACTCTGAGCAAGCCACTTAGCCACCCCAAAGCACCTGAGTCACCCCTGAAAATAAGTACTTATACTTTGTGGGCCTACCAAAGAATTAAAAACAATATATATATATATATACACACATCACATACATATATGCAGTTCGAATTTTGTGAATCAGAATATTTTTCTCTCTCACACTCTGTTAACTCCACTGGCTTTTGTTAATGCAGGCTGTACAGTCTCAGGGATGCACAATCATTTTCACTCTTGTAAACATCTCAATAAAAAATCAAAACTGCTTCAGATGTTTTAGTTGCCTGTTTTATACGCAGTTTTTATTCGTGTCAATATTTGCACTGGCAGTAAGTTTTTTTTATGCTGCTTTCATGCTGAAAGTATCCCTCTTTACTGCCTGAGAACTTTGTACATCAGTTCATCTGGCTTTGCCTCCAGGCTGCTGGGCTTGCATTCGTGCCAGCGTAAAGTGTTATCTGTAATCTCACCTTATTAATAACTGAAATATGTTTTCCCTGGGGCCTTACTCCACCATTTTATGTCGTTTTTCCTGTTGGCATATCATTTGTTGTCATGGAAGCAACTAAAGTTTCACTCTTGTTAAGGAGATTGTAGTAGGATGGCCTAAATACCTAGTAGAGTCAGATAAGGCATTGTAAATCGTCAGAGACCTACTTTTGTTACAAGGCATTCCTATCAGAAGCTGTAAACTGTGCCTTAACTTGTCAGTCAACTTTGTATTCCTGTAATTGATTCTCCCTTCACAAAGCTCTGCATGTGATGGTGAAGACACTTTAGAAACCAACTGGCTCAATGACACAGTCACCAAACAAGGAATGAAAAAGAAGGCTCAAGAACAAAACTCAGTGAACAACTCTGCACTTCAGCACACAGTTACATAAATCTTATTTTGGCTATTGCACTTCATTTGAGAATTTTTTTTTTTAATTTTCGCTTTTATATTTCAGTGTTTATAACACCTCTTGGAAGCCTAGTGACTACTGCTGCCAACAGACTCCATCCTGCCTCTATTTATGGTACTGTAGTGCTTTGTGTTACAACAGCAATTGTTAGGTTGGTTTATTTATTTATTTATAATCTCAGAGTTACACCTTTGAGCTAAAAGCTCTTTTACAAAGGTCCCACGTCACGTAAGGTTCAAACAATTGGTACATGCAGAATAAAAAGACGTAAGGTATAGACATAGTCAAGTACAGCACACAATTTACAATGGTTGGTGAAATCCTAGGGTTACAGAGAGGAAAAATCTATGCAAAAAGAAACTGTACTATGTACAAGAAGCAAGTGCATTAGTTCATACATGCATTAGTTGAGGACAGTCAGCGTTTTTGGAAGACTCAGTGCAATATGTAAGTACTGCGATATCTAACATGTAAAAGTCTGATAACAGGAGAAGGTAGCAGAAACAAACAAAAAAATAAAAGTCAAGCATAACTGTTGTTAACTTGTATAAATCATTAGATTTAACCTTTAATTTCAGTAGTTACTTGATCTTGAAAGGAGCAGGTGTTTGGAGAAATTGAGCACTGGATTGGCCTCCATGGTCAGCTTTAAAACAATCATTTGTAGGAGGGGGCCTTCTCTGTGGGAACAAAAAAAAAGACAGGGACAGATGAGCAGGAACTATATGAAGAGTGGAAACTATGAGTTCCTGCTCAACTGAGCCACTACAAAAGATTTTTTTTTTGTGTGAAAGACCTTCTCATGTTTATTTCCCCTTTCATATATTGCCGTATCAATCCCAAAGCAATCGGAAAGCAATGGGGTGGTAACATTGGTGGTAGGAGCTTCATGCCAACAATCAGGACCCTAAACCCCCAAATTCTTAACAGCCTCATTGTGAGCCAATCACAAACTGTCTATGCACAGTGGACTACAAGGGATTTTTCATATAAAAGAATGAGATTTCAGAGATAATCGGTAGTGGTTTTAGTTCAGAATATAAATAAAAACCGGAAATTGAGCCAAAATAATGTTTTTTTGTTGCATGACTAAATAAACAAAACAAACAAACATGCTAGAACTACCACCACAATACACTATGAGGACAAAAGGTTATCACTGCTTAACCCCGGCCACTGATAGGAAGGCACGGTCTTCTTTTGCCATAAATTGTCGATGGGTATTTAAGTGGAGCACAAAACTGTGGTTTCATATCTGTTCCTCTTCAAGATATCCAGGTGCACAGTTCTGACTGTTTTAGTTGGAACCAGGAACAGGACACACTCAGGCTGACTTTTATTATATGCAGAGAGCTACTATCTGCAAATTTGGTCTTCCAACAAACACTTGTGAGATGGAAAAACATTCTGTGAGCATTTTCTGCCCATGAATATTTCCCTGTATCCTTCTTCCTCTCTTATTTCTGTCCATTCACCAGGAATAATATTTGTCCATAGCAATTACGGAATCCATAATTTTTGGGTTCAGCCAGGATTCAGATATTACTACTAAATAAGGTTTAAAACAAGTCATTCATGCTCAAATATGGTCCAATTGATCAATTTATTCAGAATGCTCCTTGCATTAAATTGCATTATGCTAACCCCCCCCCCACACACACCAAGTACGTCCGCCATGATACAGTGAGACTGTGTAGGCCCAGGGCCTGGGTTTGGGTGAACATCTCTGTATGTAAGTAAAAATACCATAAAAATTGTTTTAAATAACTTATAGCCCCTTTAGAGTAATAGAATAGTAACCACTCCTTGTTGCACAAAGTACAATTTTAGTTATTAAGAGTATTTAGAAGGGTCATCCAGCCTTTTTTTTAACTTGTGGGGGAGACGGCAATTGATACAACTTTAGTGAGCTTGTCTGCAATTTTGCTTAAAAAAACTAGAAGAAATAGACGTATGCCAGACTTCCAATCTTAAATTAAGATCAAAGTCCTCCTAAGGTTTGCTCCATGCCAATAATTTTTGGGCAAATGGCTGAATAGAGTTCTGTTTTGTCTGCAGTTGGTTTCTGATATACACTAGCAAATTAAAAACAGCCCTAACCTTGAAGCCAACGTTTTGTACAAAAGTATGGCAGTCCCTACCTAACAAGCCTACAGTGACATAAAATTAGTAGACTAAAAAACAAAATGAACAGGTGCAACCTCACTCACCGAACAAGGAGATAGAAAAATATATTTGCCTTTGATTAAGTTAAGCCTCTTCAGGTAACAAATACTAAGAGCTCCCAATTACCCCCAAATAAATATTCACACAAGGTTGTTTGCGAAGTTGCAGATGCTCAGGATTAAAAAGCCTCCAGTTTCATTCTCAGATATCTCTTGATAAAGAAACTATATTCAACAAATTAAAAACAAAGACAGAAAAAGTAATGAAGAATATAGAAGCCTCCTTCTGGTGGACTCATGCTGTGTGATTCATACCACTCCAGCATGAGCCACTCATACTTGAACCCCTCCGCACCTCAAGCTTTGAACCCTGCTGCCCCGCCTCTAAAGATGATGGCCTACTGCTCCCCCTACATCAGGTCTAGTCTAGCTCCCTGCAAACTGCATACCTGGTCTGGTCTGATCTGATTACTTGGTAGAGTAGCTAACAAGGGGCTGGGGTTGGGGGTGGGAGCAGACTGAAGGCTGGAACACAGTCTCTGGCAGATGTTACTTTTGGTGCAGCCACACAATGGCATTCTGTGGGCTGTTACAGCAGCTGATGTGGCTCAGGTTTTTGAACCCTGCCACACCACCTCCAAATATGACACTCTACTGCTCTCCCTACATGGGCTCTGGTCTGGCCCCCTGCAAACTGGACACTGGGTCAGATTACTGGGGAGGGTAACAAACAAGGAGGGGGGTATGGCAGCAGATTGAAGACAGGAATGCAGTCTCTGGCAGTTATTACTTCTGGTGCACCCACACATGGTTGTAAAGAGTTCTTTGGAATATTTATTGTAAGTCAATCAGAATAGAGGAAAACTGTCATGTAATACTACACAAAACACTACAACCACTTTCTTAGTCAATTATCTGCATTTTAGACTTGTCCATGATCATTTATTCCCATTTAAGACACAACCACAATAGTTTGCATACACCCATGATAGTTTATACATAGATTCATAGAATGTGATGCTAGATAAGGGCTGCTGGGCCCACCAAATCTACCCAATTATGTATGTATGTATGTATGTATGTATTTTTTATTATTATACCCTCTACCCAACCCCCACGATTCCCTTGTGACTATCCTATGCAGTTTTGAAACCATTTACTGTTTTTTGGCCCCACTACTTCCTCTGGAAGGCTATTCCAGGTACCCACCACCCTTTCTGTGAAAAATACTTCTTCACATCCCTTCTGAATTTACCCCCTTCCAGCTTCATATTATGTCCACTTGTTTTAGAACACCTTTTCTCCTGAAAGATACTCTCCTCCTGTACCTTATTAACTCCTATAAGGTACTGAAAGGTTTCTATCATACCTCAATACCTCCAGGGTATACATATTTAGCTCCTTAAGTCTTTCATTGTATGGTTTTTGATACAGACCCAGCACCATTTTGGTAGCCCTCCTCTGGACTGCTTCCACTCTGTCTATATCTTTTCTGAGTTGTGGTCTCCAAAACTGTACACAGTACTCAAGGTAAGGCCTCACAAGTGATTTATATAGGGTCATGATCACTTCTGTCTTCCTACAGGAGATACCCCTTCCTATGCACCCCAGCATCCCACTGGCTTTCCTGATTGCTTTATCATACTGCCTAACTACCTTAAAGTCATTTGATATGATAACCCCAGTTCTCTTTCTTGTGTGGTCTTTGTTAGTATCACGCCGCCCATCTTGTACTCTGTTCCTGGGTTTTTATGGGCAAGATGCATTATTTAGCACTTTTTTTCACATTAAAACCCAGCTGCCATACCCTTGACCACTCCTCCAGCACATTCTATCCATCCCCCCAGGTGTGTCCATTGTGTTACAGATCTCGGTGTCATCTGCAAGGAGGCAGACCTTCCCTTCCAGTTCTTCTGGTACATCATTTATAAAGATTCTGAAGAGGACCGGTCCCAACACTGATCCCTAAGGAACCTCACTGATCACCCTCCCTTCCTTTGAGCAAACTCCATTCACCACTACTCTCTGTGTCCTATCAACCAACCAGTTTCTAATCCAGGTTACCACCTAACTATCTAACCCCAAGTTACTCAACTTGCCGACCAGTCTCATGTGTTGAACAGTGTCAAAAGCCTTGCTGAAATCCAGGAAAGCCATGTTCACTGCATCGTCCTCATCTAGCTCCTTGGTCACCCAGTGACAGACGTCTATCAGATTTGTTTGGCATGACCTTCCCTCTGTGAAACCATGCTGCCTTGGGTCCTGCAATCTGTTGGATACAAGATATTCCACAATGCTTTCCTTCAAAAGTGTTTCCATCAGTTCATGGATCACCAATGTCAGGCTGACAGGCCTATAGTTGCTCACCTCTTTCTTGCTACAATTTTTGTGAAGTGGGACTAAATTCGCCCTTCTTCAGTCAGTGGGACCACAACAATCTCCAGTGAATTGTTAAAAAGGTCTGTCAGAGGTGCAACCAGTACCTCCCTAAGTTCCCTCAGTATCCTTGGATGTACCCTGTCCAACTCCATAGCTTTGTCTACTTTCAGGTTGCCCAGTGCTTTGCAGACTCTCTGCAGTGCTGTCCATTTCTCTCACCTCTAAGTTTCTGGTTCCTTTTTGTGGTCCCTTCCATTGACCCCCCCCCCTTTGGGAGCACGACAGTTCATTCCCCGGCATTTGGCTCCCGACAATTCACCCCTGAGTCAACTCGCTCTTCCTCATTTTTGTTCCCGTCAATTCACTCGCAGTAGAGAGGTTCAGTATTAGTAGCACACCTCTTTCTGTTTCTTTCACTCTCTTGCACCTCCCAGCTCGGAGAGAGTAGCAGCAGCATCACTGGCCAGGGAACTTCTTCCAGTCCGCCAGCTTGACTACCTGCTTTCTCCAGGGGCCCAGGAGCAGGAGAGAATATTTCCCGTTCTTATCCTCTGCACCCCTCCCAACTCTGCCCTGCTCCCTGACTCTCTTACCTGGCAGCACTCTGTGGTGGTACAGCTGCCAGCCTTTCTCCTCCAGCACCATGCTGCAGCTCCAGCTGGGGAACTTCATGGGTTGGGGTTAAATGGTTAATCACATACAAGATAAGAAGTACACTTCTACTGTGAAAACTGAGCAGAAGTATTTGTTCAAAATGTTTGCCTTTTCTTGATCCTCCTCTGTGTAGTCCTCCCTCCCGCTTTAACCATACAATTCCCCCTTTGACTTGCTTTTTTCACAAACATACCTAAAAAATGTCTTGTCCTTTTTTGATACTCCCTGAGCTATTCTTGCCTCAGTTTCTGTTTTTGCTCTCCATACTGCTTTGCTTGCCTGTTTTTCCTGATACACTTCCCTATCCTCATCTTTCTGGGTCACCTTGTACCTTCTGAATGCTACTTTTTTAGCCTTTACCTTTCCTGCTACCTCCTTTGAGAACCATAATGGTCTCCTCTTTCTTCTACTTTTGCTTACGTCTTAACACAGAGTCTTGTTGCCTTCACTATGCCATCTTTTATCCACATTTAAGATCTTCCCATGATAGTTTATCTGCATCTAGTCCACAGAAAGAAGGGGACAAAAGGCACATTCTTCTTCAACTACCACCAAACTTTTAAAAGCTTGGTTTCAAAACTTCTACTCATATAATAGTAATAAAATTCAGTTAACTGGAGTATACTCAGAATAACTAGCTTTTGCCTTTGGCCTCAGGTGCTTAATCGTCCACATCACCCTCTGGCTAACTAAATGTTATCACTTAAGTAGCACAACAGCTATAATGCTTACATTTTTTAAGACCATCTCTCTTGCCGCTGTAGCATGACACCTTATTCAGTTTCTATTGTTCCTTTCAAATAAAAATTATGAATCGAAGTCCAAACATCTTGTGTGGATGCTTTCTAGCCATACCCTGCTCACGCAGCTGGTGGAAGAAATGGTTGTTTCTGGGATACAAAAATCTAGCTGCTTGTTTCAAAGCCATAAAAAGGCTAGTTAAGTTCTTAAAAAGGGGAAAAATGTTTTACTACCCAACAGTCATTGTCTAACTATGGTAAATGCAGATATTGTGAAATGTTTGAATAGCAGTATTGTAGAAGTGAAAACACACGGGGTTTCACTGGAAAGGTCATGCCCTGTTCCTTGGTGCTGCACAGTGAACACCCTTATCTTTCCTAAACAGTTTGTAAAAAATAAAACTGCTTTTTCTTAAGAATATTTGTGACATGTATTCAAAAAATTGGTGATCAAAGTTCTGTATGGTATAATTCTCTACTTACAGGTATTTTTAACTTACAATGGAAGTATGTTATGATGCCTAGCTTTTTTTTTAGTGAATGCCCTTGTGATTTAAGTGACTGAACGCCCCCTGTTATTTGCAACAAGGAATGAGGTGTGTAAACTGCACATAGTACTGCCAAATAAAACTGTCATGGGGTATTTTTGGAATGTGGCTAAGTTAAAAAAAAAAAAAAGTCAGATTTTTCATATAGTGGCCTGTATTTTATGTCTGTCAGCCTTCCAGCTTGCAACATCAAGGGGATAGCAGTAAAGAAACAAAAACACAGTTTGTGTCACTTTGTGATGAAAAGAGAGTTTGTGCAGTGTGGAAAACCGGGACTCTGACTTGTTCAACAATTTCTCCAGAATACAGTTCTATCTTGCATTTAAAGAATTTATTGTCAGGGGGTGGGGGGTTACTTTATAAAATATCTTAGAAAACAGTGGTTATACATTGACCATTCTGATGGTCTGACATGAATTCAGTATGGTTCAGTTAACTGCTGGAAACCATTATGTACAATAGAGCAGTTAAAATAAACTATATAAACATTAATTTAAAGAGAAAAAAAAAGAAGAAAAACCTTTTAGTTTTATTAAATCATTAATTCACCCCGAGCCTGGGTTGCCTTTGTTGATCTAACTCAGGGTGTACAGAATATGTATGCTATGATCCCCACTCAGGGTTAGATTAATTTATGGTAACCCAATCCATGGCCGTACTCATTCATTCTATAGAATCTCTGTTTTTAATACTGCATGCCATTCCAATATTTCTTAGTCTTTACTGTGCTTTTAATAACATCAGTGGTTGATTATGATTCACACACTGGTTAGAAGTGCCATTTTAGAACTCTGTGATGTACTTTAAGTCCCCTTAAGTAGCAGAATTCTATAGTGCAATATGGGTACATTGTGGAAACATTGAAAGAGCTAAGTAAGGACATAAACTACTTTATATAATACAGTTTAAAAATGGTCCATATTGCCAATGTACAGTATGAATCAGAAACACCCATGGAATTTACTAACAGGCCAGTAAAGATGGAACAAGAATGGAATGTGAACCAGTATTTAAAAAAAAAAACAAAAACACTTCTATAGAGAATATAGGTGTGCAGGCTAAATGCAGTTCTCATTTAATACTTTAATATTCAGACACAATTCAGTTGATATTTCATTTATGGTCTATATTTGTTCCCTCCCCCATGCTTTACTGCTGAGGATATTCACATAAAAGCAGAGCCTATATAGTTCAGACATCTAACTCTCTAATTTCCCTCTGCCAAAGTCAAACATAGCAGTTTGTGACATCACAGTCATTTCCACAGCTGCAGATGGTGATGTCACTGGCAGATAATTATGACCTCAGAGGAGGGAAAAGCAATTTAAGCATATGAAGTCCAGGTACAAAGATCCTGTTTCATTGCAAATTACCTAAGTTACAAAATAATGATGGGAGGTAAATACAGAACTTTTATGAAAAAGAAGCAGAATTTAATTTATGTACATATTTTATTTGATGAACAGGTAAGTACATGTAGTCCTTTCACAGGCATGACCCAAGCCACTAAAACAGCAACTAAGTGAAACTAACAAATTATAAAAAAAAATTACCTAGTGAATAACAATAAATACAGAAATAACACATACAAATATTGCATTAACAATTGCAGAATAAATTACACAATTGTGTCTGAATATATTTTAAAATTTTCCTGGATACTGGGAAATGGCATTCATTAATTTCAAATGTTTTACCAGGAAAGACATACTGAGCTGATAATGGCTCATTTTCAGATGTGTCCTGAGGGTGAGGGATATGGAACATAGTACAGAGGAGAAAAGAAATTAATAGGATTACAAAAATAGTAATAATATACAGCAATACAATATATTAAAGTAACATAATCGTAAACGTTGAAAGCAAAACAATAACATAGTTGCAGTATATGAAACTGAACTTTGATAGGTAAGGGGAAATTACTCATACAGGAATAGTGGGAGAAGGGGAGTGCAAATGGTCAGAGCAAAAATCAGTGGGATCAGTGGGCAGGCGGAAATCAACAGGTAGAGGGTCATGGACAGTTGCAGGTGGGATTAGAAAAGTCATGAAGAACAGCTTTAAGGGAGAAGGGACAGGAGGCAGAGCAGATTGACAGATAAGGGTGGGCCACAGTTTGGGAAAATGATGAGAAGGCAGCTTGACCAACAGGAGATTTCAAGACGGCATAAAAGAAATGGAAACATTGCTGAGAGAGGCAAGAGGAATGAAGGGACATGGTGTGAGAAGTAAGGTGAAGGAAGGGAGACCAAACCAGAATTTGGATATAAAAGGCACAGTGGGAAAGGTGCCTGGTATCAAAGTGGGCCTTTGAGACTTAGAATAGGTGTGTAGGGGTGGGTACGAAGTGGACAGTTTAAGGCAAAATGACAAAGAGAGTGAAAATGAGGGTGCAGTCTGGCAAGGGAAGATTTGGGAGCTCCACCTGAGAGCTTTTATTGAAAACAATACCTTTTTTCCGTTATTAGTCTTGTCTACATTTATCTTGCTACCTTATCTTTACTTTTATCTTAACGGATAATAAAGAAAGTCACTTAAATAAATTTAGGCCCTTATATGAACTACTTCCCCCAAGTAATTTAGAGTTTTTTTTTTTTTTAAACCTTACTACTCGGAAAGCATCTTCCCAGTTTTATTTATTTGTATTTTTGCACACTGCTTACAACTTCACTTCTACTTCAGCACTGCATTTTAGGACTGGGTAAAATACCAAGGCCCGCATTCTCAGCTGCAGCTGATAGTGTCATGCAAAGGATAGCACATGCCACACTAGTCAACATGCTGGGATATATTTGTAGATGCATAGTGTCCTTGTCTGGTGTGCACTGCATGTACAAATATAGGGCTGTGGTAGTGCCGTGCAAAATGCAGATGTGTACTTAAACACAACCCCCTGCTGACAACAGGTACCGAAGGGCAAAGGGGGCTAGCATACCACACACAGGTTAGCCTTTGCTGGTGGCTGCAACATTAAAATGCCAGCATGCTAATGAACACATACCAGCATGCAAGGTGCTAAGAGACCATTTCTATGCTATTATGTGGCCATTAACATTTCTTTCACAATGCCTCTGTGCTGTTGTTGGAATGGAGCATTGCACAGACAGGCATTCAATGTCCCCTCCTGTCCCTGAACGCCAATCTAGTGGTACACCATCCAACCACAAATCCCGATCCCAGTTAGATGTTCTACAATGCCCTGGTGCTAGTGGTGTCCCTATTACTCACATGATCCCTGGTCCCAGTTAGATGTAATGTAATGCTCTGGTACAAGTGGTACTCCCTCCTTTGACGATATCCATAGATATATGTATATTTCTACATTCCACTCCCTGGTAATCTAGTGGAACCCTTCCCTTATCTAATTCCAGTGGTACAAACAACATCTCCCTTTTCTACTGCAGGACGTTAGCTTATGACACCAATCTGGCTCCAAACCACATAGATAGGGTATTCAACACTAAAACAGAAAAATGTCTTGTATTCATATTTCAGTTTTAAGATGGTAGAGGGGTGGTACCCTTCTAAGATTTGAAAGCATGATAATGCCCTTTCCCCAAATGATCATTTCTGCTATTTACAGTTCTGCTCCTATCTGCTGGGGACAAGCCCTAGGCTTGTTAAGCTCCAGGACAAGCCTCCTCTTCTTTTCAAGATATTGACCAATGTATTTAGTGGAGACATCTAGGGTCATCTGATTGGTAATTTAAAGAGGGGACTAATTGATTTAGGCTCTGAATCACTACAGTGTTATTCAAATGGAATTCAGAGTTAGTACAGCTCTATACTATATATTCTTGGGGCAGATGCGCACTTCCAGTGGTTAGGGTTACCTAGTCAACCTTGTGGTGAAAATATGTATTGAAGTGCAGGTCCCGTTACTTTAGGGCACTAGAAATATAAAGCACATGGGAGCTGCAATGAAGAAGTGTTGGAGAGAATGCAGCTGCTAATCCAGAGATCATACTCATGTATTCTGGAGCTGCCCTGTGCTGTGGCCATATTGGCAACAAGCTGAGGCTCAAATGGATCATATATTTACAGAATCAGGACTAGCAACAGCTTCCATGGTATTACTGTCATGTTCCTGGTGGAGATATCTTGGGGGAAACACCCAGAATTTACTAATCATAGTACTAGAGGCAGCTAAAAAAGTAACAACCCACATGTGGCTAATCACTATAGTCCCAACACTTGCGCAGTACTATTAACCCAATGAAAATTTACACAAAGGCTACGTGAGCGACAATAGTTTCAAGACTTCTGGAAGAGATGGGTTCCTTAAGTTATGGACACTGATCCGAACTTTGTTCCTTACGAGAGGTAGAGCTTTTTAGTTTTAGATGTGCAGGGATCCCCCCACCCACTCTATAGTCCAGACTCCCAGCTGTTAGTTATATACCTATTAACAGTTATCTGGCAGGAATTGAGACAATGATTTAGTGCAATATACCATGTATTCTGCATTTATTAGACTACTCTACATTTCTAACAAAATGTATTATAAGTAAAGCCACTAAGCCTGCTTCGAACTATAGATCAAATACATGAGTCAAATGTGCTGTTTCTACAAAGGCTGATTGTACTATATGTGTGTGTGTGTGTGTGTGTGTGTGTGTGTGTGTGTGTGTGTGTGTGTGTTTTCATAAAAATCTAATAAACTTTACATAAAAAACAAGGAACATCTCCCTCCCTGGTGTCCAGTGGTGCTCAACCCCAGTAGCCCCTCCCACCCAAGGCCACCTCCCAACCAGATGGCAGCCAGCTCTTCTCTCCACTCACCTCTTTGGTGGTCTGTATGCCCTGCACAAGCCCTGTAGTGGTATACTAAACTGTATATCAATACAGAACTTTTGGACGGAAATGTAACCAAGCTTGCAATAATCCATACTGAGCCTGCACATAAATTTAGTTGAGCTTCTTCCAAAATTAGTGATGATGGTGAAGGTCATGATGTTCAGAATACCTTTTCTGGTAATTACCTCTTAGCCCCTTGAATGAGGAATAAGCTCATTTACATGGGGGCATTCCAATATAACAGATTACTCAACAGTGTTAACAAGTTTGGGATGCACTGATACTTTGCACCTGGGCTGCCTGTTCTCTACCTAGTGTCATACCCTTCATTGACCAGAAGGGTGTTGTGCCTTTTTGAGGGAATAGCCGCACATGCACTGTGCACTCACTGTGTGCTCTGGGTGTGTATGTTTTTACCACCTTTTGCACAATATGTGTAATGGAGCTTTGAACGGTGCTGACCTCAACTTCAAATATGAGGCCCACAGTGCTTCATGAATACAAGAAAAACTATCCTGCCTCCATTGCAATAGTACTTTTAGAGAAAAATGTAAATGACAAAAAAATATATATTAGTCTGTATATCTATCATCGCTATAATTTGGGACAGTGTCTCAAAATGTGGGAGAAAAAGGAAATAAAACATGGGATGCCATCAAATCATAGATGGAAAAAAATGCCAGTAAGATGGCAAATTAATGCTTTCATGTTCATTCTTACCATTTATTGTGCAGCACAGAACAATGTGGATTTCAGCCTTCAAAGGCTTAGCATACAATGTGGGACAGACCCTTTGCCTTGGGACCAAGAAAGGGGGTACAGTCAGAATAGTAAAAAGAGAGGAATTCTTCCTGTTTTTACTGTTAAGAGGTAGTATTGAGGAAGAAGAAAGAACAAGTTTTCCATTCTAGGAGAACACTCTCCCCTTATGCTGTAAATGACCTTTGCTCTTAAAGAGGACCAGAAGTTTATAATGTTACTCTTTATAGAAATTACATCCAAAAACCTAAATGATCCATATGGTACCGTACCTTAATAAAAAGTGATATGAAAAACTATTTTGCATTGTTTTGTTTTTATGGGCGGCTTTCTGTAACAGTTCTCTTCATGGAACCAGTGATCTAGTTTTAACTACTGTATGTCATGGTTTATGCACAGAATTCTAAGCATGGTTCTGATAGAACAATAGCTCATGTTTAGCATTCTGTACACAAATCATAACATAGTAAAAACTCCAAATTTCTGGTTCCATGAAGAGAACTTTGCAGAATGCTGTCCATAAATAAAACCCTACTGAAAACACTGTTTTTCACATCAGTGTTTATTAAGGTACAGTTAAATATGGCTCATTTGGAGGCCAGTTTTTAATTTCTCTTACTAGGAACATTACTAATAAGCTAATAATAAGCAAATAGAATAAAGTTATTTTCCAGATTTCTGTAACACAATTACTTTTGGCATCCACAGCACTCAGATTTTAATAGCTTCCCCAAAATCTGAATTTCTAGTCATTCCATTCTTTATTACTGAAGACATCCACATGCAAACAAGACTACATGCCCCTTAGACTTCATCTATTCCTGCTCTGAAGTCATAATCCTCTGCTTGTAACATTAAGGCAGGGAAAAGCAACCAGAACAGATGATGTCAGAGGGAAAAGGGTATTCAGAAATAATAATAAAATAATGAACATCTGAAAATTCAGATGTAGAAGGAATTTGTTTAACTGAGTTCTGTTGATGCCAACTGTGAATTTTTTGCCCGAAAGTGGAAAATCACTTTAAAGTTTGAACCTGATTGTCAATTATTGTTTATCACCAGCCCCTATAATCGGCAATCCAGAATAATATGTAAGAGTCATCATATTTGTTTTACCAGTTTAGAGCTTCTGCTAGGGAATTTAGGGGAAGCACTCTGCCTTACCTCTTATGCACTTTTAAGGGCCTCTTTCCCACTTAAAGGAGAAGTGCACTGAATCCTTGTCATTTTCCAGTAGAAACTGGTTTTAAACACTGGTTCAGAGTCTGTTATTGCTCTAGAGTTGTGGACTTTTCAGTTATCCTAGTGGGTCTTTCTGATTTACATGCTACTGGTAAGAACCATTTTAGAACTGTACGATGTAGTTTATGTCCCTGTTCTTTTCTTCTGCTGTTGGCACAGTAGCTTCATGTTCTGTTGCAGAACTCTGTGGTTGTTAAGGACAAACTACATCACTCAGTTTTAAAATGGCAATTAACACCAGAGTGTAAATCAGAAATACTCACAGAGGTTACTAATAGGTCCATATAGATGGAGCAACTACAGAATTCGAACCAGCACTTTAAAAAACAGCTTCTGCTCAGTTTCAGGGCAATTCTTCTTTAAGCATTTATAAAGCTTCTCATCTCATTCCAGATGACAGAATTACTTTTGCAAAGCAAAAATAAGCAAATAATCACAAACTAAAGAGGGGCATGAAAAGCTGGCACATTAAACTATTTAACTCACAGGTTTGTAACTTGTTTTGAGATACTCCATGTGTGACAGGCATCCTTGAAAATGAAATCCATTTCTAGAATATGTAAAAAAAACAACAACAACAAAAACACACCAACAAAACAAAGCATGGGTCCTGGGAGCCTTGCTACTGCAGAGGAGTTAACATAAGTTCATGTTTCTTCTTCCTTTGCTAGCTTTGACATTAGTATATATTTTTATGGCAGATCTAGAAATGAGATTCTCATAGCCCAGTGTCTTACTTTCTGGAAAAACATTTCAAATAAATGTAAATTACTTTCAGAACCACTGTAGGAAAAGGCTTACTATTTTCTGCTTCAGGGGATTACACACACAAGACACTGAACTGTGTATGAACACGTCACCTTGTCCAACAAAATAACTCAACTCAAATCAATGTTAGACGCACCTAGCCAATGAGTATGCGCCAGCAATGTAAACACAATTTCTTTAGTTCAGCAACAGAGCTAATTTCAGATTTCATGGGACAGGCACCTGCTAGGTTAGTTACACAATCCTTTACAAACCTGAAGCAAAGAAAACTCTGACTCATTGACCGCCTTACTACAGTGCCATGTAGGAATATGATACCAGTTCATTCTTTAGACTGTAAGTCAAGATCTGTGTCTGTGCGTCATCTTACCTGCTTTTTCCTGGGGAGCCTACCCAATGCTCCAAAACTGTTCATGCTAATTCTGCAAAGATTCCTGGCAGCAATTTGATATCTATCACCTTAAAACAAGCAGCAGCTTTGTTCTTCCATCACCTGCACTGTCCTGCTAATCATATGGCTTAGAGATGGTGTATGGAATGAATGTATTTTAGTTGGGGTATGGTCCCACTTTTATGGTATTAAAGCTAACTAGGTTACTCCTCAGAACATTCTTAAATTCTTTTCCTATACTACTTTCAATGACTTTTCTACAAGTATACTCCTCTCAGTTATGAACTGATAACACTCTCGTGCAAAGAAGCATTGCTTAAAGGAGAACAAAGGGCACTATCTCAGATAAAATATGGTTTATTATTTAAACATGTTTTCAACTTGAATATGCAAAATACAAACTCCAACAAATGTTTTTCATATTTTACAAATATACAAAATAGAAGTTTGCTTAAAATTATATTACATATTTACTATGTAAAGAACTTTGTAAAAAAAAAAAAAAATAGTTCCGCGTTAAGGCATAGCTGTGAATAAACAATTGTACAGATTATTGCACATTGAAACCATAGTGCATTACAGACTGTCTTTATATATATTTTTAAATAAACCAGGAAGATTACCTGTCCTGTGTCATAATTGTAGCTCAGGAGATAATGATATATTTCCTCGTCAAATATACGGCAGTTATTTGAGAACAACTCTAGCTTTTTTTTTTTTTTAATCTTTGGTACCTTATCATACTGAAGGTTGGGAAGCACCATGAGATAGGGATGTTAAAAATATTTATGTACCTGAATATCTTCTAAAAAAATAATCATAGTAATGGCTTTTACTACAAAGATTAAAGGAGAACTTTGCAATATATATATATATATATATATATATATATATATATATATTATATATTGCATCAATAAAAATAAGGCCAAGGAAATAAAGTTTTTTTCCACAAAGATCCCATTTCACCCTGATATCCATGTTTTCCAGTCATTCTTTGGCATTTCCTAGTTCCAGGACTTTTCAAGTTGAATTAAAAAGAGGAATGACAAAACTTCCAGTCATAAAGTTGAGCTTCTTGGCAGAGGATTCAGTTTTACTGTCCTCATTGTCAATGTATGTCCTTTGTTAGTTATCATTTTGATTGTTTTTTTGGAAGACTTGTCCGCAATGATCCCTTGTAGTGCCTAATTTGACTTCCTGTTACTCTGGAAGACACAGTCGGAGAGACTGAATACTGAATTTCTTTTGGCAGTACGAGGAAGGCCCACTGCTTCTGTTCACAAGTGCCGTTTCATGTGTAGTGCCAGGTGATCAGACCTAGAAAACGCCCTGTCACACCTCTGACACTGGAAGGGGCGGTGACCAGTGTGCTTCCTGTAGTGGCGAGTTAGTTCATCAGAGCGTGCAAACTTCCATCCACAGCCCTCCCAGTCACAGTGATATGGCTTCTCTCCTGAAATGAAAATGAGCCAAGTCAAGGTTTAGTTCACATTGTGCAAGCAGGCACCTTTTCACAGATATAGCCACACATTACTAATGCACTTCGCCCATACTGTGACGTGGGCTTCAACAGTAAAGCTTTGCAAAAACTATAATGATAGTGCTTCTGCTAAATATGCTGGCAGTGAAAGTCACTGCATAATTAGCTTTCTGTCAGTATGAGACAAACAGTAACTCACAGTTTGAAAAGGGTCATGCTTAATTAAAGCGAAGGCAGCACTTCTAAAAATATGTGTGCAGGGCGAGCATGCCATGTGAGAAGTGTTGGACAAACTGATATGCAGAATATCTGGCTGCTTCCCATGTCTTGCAAGGGGTCAAGAAAATATGAATATGTATTCCCTTGTCTCTCTGCTTTTTAATAAGACAGTATTTCCTCTGGAGGTAAAATTCTCTACACAAACAGTTTTATTGTAGAGCTTCAGTGAAACTCGCCACAAGACCTTATTGTCATGAGCCTCTTAGATATTCCAACAGGGGTCAGACAGTACACCTCTTATTCCAGATGTTAAGCAGCATCCTTAGTGGAATTTTGAGAGAAACAATGGACCCAATTCTCAGTCGCAAGGGAACATCACAAACATGTTGCAGCTACAAGTTTGTAATGGTTCCTAGCTCGCAACCTCTGAGTTAAGCTCAAAAAGTATCATGTCCTCCTTCCATGCCCCTGCACGTCACCAAGCCCTGGAGCCCAAAAGGTGGCAGAGTCACAATGCAAATGACATGGAGTGCCATACTCAAAGAGTATGAAGGTCCCCACGCTGACTGGTCACATTTTTTTGATGGCCCTTTACTACCACCAGATTTTACTGGTGGTAGGGATATGTGGGGCAGTTATGCTGGGTGTACAAAATGTTGAGGGACTACATTCGGTAAGAAGACAAATGTGGACAATCAGGGTTAGGGAATGGGGGGGTCCCTAAAACAGATTACCAGGGACAACTTGCATTACCTCCATGGATTAGGAGCCCACTGGATCACCATGGAAACTTTGGTGGGATAAGAGGTGTCATTTTGTGGCTGACCAGCAGCTACCTAGTGGTACCGGTTGGGGAGGGGGATGCCATTGTTCCCCCTACCAACACAGACATGTATGTTCATGGTAGTGTGCTATGCTCATACATGTATGTGGCAGTACTGTGCACTGCTTCTGCCACACTACCAACTGGATGCTTTAATTTTCCATTTTTTATTAGTGCTGAGAGCACACTATGCCATGCATGTGGATAGGACAACAGGAAGCTCTTCGCACCCTATTTTCTGGCAGATAAAACTGCAACCGACAATCCGTCCCAATGTATTTTGCTGGAATGGGACTCAAAAACGTCTTTACTGAAAGCCTTGCTATTTCTGCAGGAAGTGTCTTAGACAAAAAAGTGTCTTAACAGAAAGGCTGCCACTATGAACAACTAAATTTAGCTCCATCGAATGGGACATGCAATAACAGCAGGATCCGCAAAAACGTTATATCCAAGACACAAATGGCTATTAACAATACAATATCAGACAATGCAATCTAGCAGTCTATAACATGTCATAAAACTATCAAAACATAATTTATAGGCAAAAATACTAAATAAGGAGATAATAAGAATCAAGTAAGAATGAGTCATAAAAACTGAAAACGGGAATGGTTGGTAAACAACTAGAGTAAGTCTGAAATATATACACACACATATACTTACAGATACAGTATATATATATATATATATATATATGTTTATAAATAACACACACACCACACACACACACACACACACACGCCAGTGTAAATAAATGTTGTGATAGAAATCCCATTATTTAACAAACTACTACTGCACAAAATTTACTCTTGGAACATAATACCACTCAGACTCTTATTTTATTTAGAACCTCGACTCTGGAACACAGACATAAGTGTAATTGGGGGTAGGGATGTCCAGACCTTCATATCTCCCATATTTCTTCCACTTGTTTCCAACCCATAAAACGTCTGGATGCACTGGAGTTAGATAATAGGATCTATCCTGGTGGAAACCTCATGTCACAAATCTTGGTTAAAAGAACCCAGACACTAGTAGGGATACATGTTATTCCACGGCAACCCATTATGTCATCTGTCTGCCTGTCTATCTATAATTCAAATTGTGGTTCAGGCTGTCCTTTTCCCTTTCAAGGGGTTATCACTCAGAAGTCTTGGGTCATCCGCAATGAGAAGTCAATTATGTAGGAAAGGATGGGATGAACTCCACTGCTGGAATGCTTTCCAATAATTATTTTTCACTCCACACTGATCGGGTAACAGTTTTGTGGCCATGCCACTTCATCAGACCCTCCATGTTTCTTATTTATACAATTAATTTCCACACTAACATATTATTCCATGTTCAACTATCTCAGTTTCAGAATTGCCTTATCTATTCGCTGGCTTCACATTTGTTTAGAACATCTCTGGGATGCTTGACTCACTGATACTGGTGTACATAACTAACAGATGACTCCTTTTAGGATCAGAAGGTCAGGTTCTGACAAAGTGGTGTGGTCACAAAACTGTTAGCCTATGAGTGTGGAGTGAAAAATAAAGTTTATTTGAAAATATTCCAACAGTGGAGTTTATCCCATCATCTTCTACATAATTGACTTGTCATTGTGGATGACCCAAGACTCCTAAGTGATGACCCCTTGAGAGGGGAAAGGGCAACCTGAACCGCAATTTGAATTATAGATAGACAGGCAAATATCTATTGCAGTGGAATAACACCTGTCCCTGCTAGTATGGTGTAAGACCATTAGCTCACCATGAGTCACTTGTTCACTGACAGGGTTCTTTTAGCCAGGATTTGGGACATGAGGTTTCCACCAGGATAGATCCCATTATTTAACTCCAGTGCTCCATAACTCTACAACTGTCTGTCCATCTATACATATAAGGTATGTATCCCTTTGATTTCAACTGCTGGCTTCAGTGTCGAAATTGGCAACACTGATTCACTCAACATGTTGAAAATAGCTCTCTGGCTGGTTTGGTACTCCACTTACAATAAATTAACCGGCAAGATTTCAATTAGGGGAAAACAAACAACGAGAGTTCATATCTTGAGGTTAACTACAAAAATATCACTTGCTGTCTTTCCATTTTTATCTCCACTGGTGAGATGCAATACACATTTGGACTGGAGTTCAGGTTTATAGAAGAAAACTATTTACCAGACAATAAAAAAAGGAACTGACTAAATGATAATGCCCACAGATTATTTCCACTGGAGGTCACTTTTTCAACCCAAAGGACACTAGTTTTCCAACTATCAGCCAATAACTCCAGTCAATTTTTTTTTTATTAAACAGTTTGACAGATTTGTACAGCTCATAAGAAGCTTTCAGCTTCTATTTTCTGTTTGAGTGTAGCTTTCCCTTTCTGTTCACTTGCAGTTGCATTTAAAGAGTTAGAGCTACTTCTGACTAGTTGCACCAATGCTTAACCAGCATACACATATTTTAATAAGCAGCTGCACTGCAGCAACTTTTGATTAGCTTCAACAGCTTATATGATCAGCAGACAGGTGAAGGAATGCACTGCTCATTCTCAGAAGACTATTGACTAGTTTAATAAAAATAGTTACAGACTATTAACTGCTGACACTTGTATCATTGTATTTATTTATTTCACCAGGAAAAAGCTCCATTTAGCAAGTTCATTTACAAGGAGGTTCTGGGTAGGACAACATACAGTGTTATAAAAGGCAATGATACAAGATACAGGTATATAAGCAGAGAGTACTGTTCACAAGGGGTTAATATCACAAGGAATTAAATATCTGACAGTTATATGTAAAATATAAGGTATACAGAAAAATAAAGGATACACAATAGATAAAAGCTTGTTTGTTCAAAAGTTGTCAAAATTCACTGTGGGGACTATAATAACCAGGCAAATGACAGCATTGATAAATGTAGCTTAACCACAAAAGCAGACCTCAGCATAGTTATCTGATGAGTGCCTTAAAGGTTCTAGGTCTAACCAGTGAGGTGAGTTTTAGTGATGCTTGCACTGAATTCCATATTTTAGGGGATGAATCAACTAACTGCTGTTTTTCCCAACTGAGTAGCATGCTCTGGAATATCCAATAGTATAGAATTGTTTTTTTTCTAAGGAAGTTGCCACTGTGTGATATATTGAATAGGTCAGTGATATAAGCTGGCAGATCTTTTAGGAGTACTTTGAATGCCCACGTACACAGATTCAGTACTCTCATGGTTGTTAGTGAGGGCCAGCTGACTGTGGCGTACAAAACACAGTGGTGAGTCCTGGATTCTAATCCAGTTATGAGCCCAAGGGCTCTGTGGTAGAGTATGTCCAGCTTGGCTAGACATGTGGCTAGGCAATGGCAGCAGAGTAGGTCAGCATAGTCTAGGACTGGAAGGAAGGTAGCCTGAAACAGTCATTTACGGGTGTCACATTGGAAGCAGTTTTTATATCTAAAGTAAAAGCCAAGTCAGACCCTTAGTTTTTTGCACAGTGCTTCTACGTGATCTGTGAAAGACAGCTTGTTGTCTAAACATACTCTTGGGTATCTGTATTTTTCTACAACTTCAAGGGTGTCTCCTAAAAGAGTAGTGATGGTTGATGTTGATGAACACTGAAATTGCATTGTGCAAGGTGAAGAACATGGCTTTTGTTTTGAACGCATTTAATAGAAATTTGGCGAGGAGGTTGGCTTTCAGTTTGTTAAATGCCGGCTGGAGGTTGAAGCAGACCTTGCTAATATTAGGTTTGGAAATGTGCAATGCCATGTTACCTGGGTAGGAGTGTAATCTGACATAGCAGCAAGGCTATAGAAAACTATGTTTGGTCATTATGTACAGTAGGAATTACAAATACTGACTGGAGTTAAGGGATAATGGCCCCTATGCATTTAGGGTCAGTTGCCTACTTCTGAATGCCAGGAACCAGGGCTCCTGCGAACCCCTGTGCATATTCATGGAAGAGATGTGCATCCCTTCCACATACAATCATGTCGCTGGTCTACAGTCATGTCTTGGGGTGTGCCTGCACTCTGCACTATTCATGGAGGTGCAGAATGTCAGCAGGGACCTGCTGCATCTTTTGCATGTCCCATCGGTTTACACCTGCTGGCTAAGCAGGACAAGGAATCCCCACTCTGCTACCCCAGCCCTCTGGGCTGACTTGGAGGGCTGGGGGAAGCCAGTCTTTGTACATCCCGTGCCATCCCAGATTCCCCCACTCCATTCAGAGCAAGGGATCCATTATGGGACTAGGTCTGGCATTTGACTGGATGCCAGCCTGTGTCCTCTGATCCATACCAGCATAGCAACACACTGGGAGGGGGGGCTGCCAACAGGAACTGTGTACTGGTGTGCATTTGTGCATGCATGCTCCATGTGTCTGTCCATGGGTGTGGAGCTGCAGGGCCTGGGTATGTGTGTCTTGTGCGTATCTGGCTCATATTCCTGCACAGCCCCAATAGTGTGAAAATACTAACCCTGAGGATTGAAGTATTGACTGATAGTAGTTATTTTTCACAAAGCTAAAAGCTGGAAGCCAGAAGTACATCCCTCAGGGTCAATATTTTCCCAGTATATCCCAAAACATCTCCAGCCAATATCTGTTTTATAAAATCTTGCCAGAGTTGTGCCCTTGCCACCAATTGTAATGTAGTTTATCTCTGTTCTTATCCTCGTACAGATTTTCGTAGTGCCCCTCCCCAATATTTAAAAAAAATATTTTACCTAGTGCTCTAATGTGCAAACAGAGGAAAAGATAGCCAACTTGGTTAAAAGGGGGAAAAAACATTTTATAGGTACATTAGGGAGCGAAGAAAGACCAAGGGAGGGATAGTGAGGCTTAATAAAGGGGAGGGAGGCTGGGTGGGCAGAGAGTGACAGTGAAAAAGCAGGGATACTGAATGAATACCTCTGCTCAGTATTCACAAAAGGAAAGGAGGGGGAGGTATCTAATCCAATCAATAGAAGCACTCTGGATTTGGGGGGGGGGGGTCGATACCAGTCTTTTCACAGAAGAATGGATTCAGAAAGAACTCCTAAATCTGAAGGTGGACAAAGCAATGGGACCTGACGGGATTCACACCAGAATTCCAAAAGAACTAAAGGGAGAACTAGTGACACCACTGACTACCCTTTTTAACAAATCATGGGAGGATGGTGAGGTACCGAAGGACTGGAGGAGGTCAGATGTGATTCCCCTTCACAAAAGTGGGAGCAAAGCAGATGCAAGAAACTACAGACCTGTTAGCTTGACCTCAGTGGTAGGGAAAATGATGGAATCACTTCTGAAAGAAAGCACTGTTGAGTACCCAGAGGCCAGCGGGGCACAAGACCCAAGGCAGCATGGATTCACAGCAGGAAGGTCATGTCAGATGAATCTAATAGATTTCTTTGACTGGGTGACCGAAGTAGTAGACCAGGGAGGGGCTGTGGACATGGCTTACCTATATTGTAACAAGGCATTTGACACAGTCCCACACAAAAGATTAATAAACAAATTAGTCAGTCTAGGAGTGGGTCCCAGGGTGGTAGCCTGGGTAAAAAAACTGGCTGGACAACAGGACACAAAGGGTAATAGTGAACGGAGTCCACTCTGAAGAAAGGGAGGTTACTAGCCAGGTACCGCAGGGTTCAGTACTAGGTCCGGTCCTTTTTAATGTCTTTAGAAGTGACATTGCAGAGAGAGACTGGAAGGAAAAATATGCCTCATTGCAGATGACACAAAGATCTGCAACAGAGCTGATACACAAGGGGAAGTGGAAGGGATGAGAAGGGACTTGGCAAGGTTGGAGGAATGGTCAAAAGTATGGCAGCTTAGATTCAATGCAAAGAAGTGCAAAGTAAAGCACCTGGGTAACAAAAACCCAGGGGAAGAGTACACAATGGGGGGAGGGAGGTATTAACAACAACAAAAATGGAAAGGTACCTGGTGGTAGTCATATTAGATGACCGAAAGGTAAGCAAGCAACGTAAGAAGACAGTAAGGAGGACTGCGGTGATACTGGGTTGTGTAGGGAGAGGCATCATCAGTAGAAAACAGGAAGTTGTTATCCCTCTGTACAGACGGTTGGTGAGACCCCATCTAGAGTACTACGTGTAGTTCTGGAGACCCCATCTCTGTAAGGACGCTGACAGGATGGAGGTAGTCCAGAGGAAGGCAACTAAAATGGTGCAGGGTCTGCAACAGAAGCCACATGAAGAGAGAGTAAAACAGCTTAATATGTATACCCTCAAGGAAAGAAGGGAGAGGGGGGACATGACAGAAACTTTCAAGTACCACAAGGAAATCAACAAAGTTCAAGAGAGTAGCAGCTTTCAGAAAGAGATGTGCAAGAACAAGGGGTCACAATTTGAAGATAGAGGGAGGACAGTTCAAGGGCAATGTGAAGAAGTATTTTTTCATGGAGAGGGTGGTGGACACATGGAACGGCCTTCATGAGGAGGCTGTGGGGTCAAAAACAGTGGGGGAATTCAAGAATGCATGGGACAGACATAAGGCAATTCTGGTGGGGGAGTAGGAAGAAGTAGGCTGTTGGTTAACTAGGATCTGCATCTTATCCAATAGGTAGGGAATTGGGCAGACTAGGTAGGCCAAGCGGTCCTTATCTGATGTCAAAGTCTGTTTCTCTAGCCCCCCCCTCCCATAATTTAAAATAAATATTTTCCCTGGTAGTCCAGTGGTCCATCCCCCATTCAGGTTACGGTGATCACCTACCACCACACAACCCCAAGATGGCAGCCAGTAGTCAACCTCTGCTCACAACTGTTGCCAGCTGGTCTCTCATGCAAGTATAGTGAATTGTATTATTCAAGTAACTTTATCAATACTGAACTCATGTGAACATAATATTGATAAAATTATTGCAGTAATGCAATAATGCAAGACAGTATACTAGTATGAGTTGTGAATAACAGATCCTGTCTCAGAGTCAGGGGGGTGGATAGTGTAGAAGTGATCCATTGGAAAACTTTTTTTTTTTTTTTTTTTTATTAATTTCTTTTCTCTCCTTTCCTGACCGGCCCCTTCCTTTGCCACCCCAGCCCTGTCACCCTGGCATCTACTGGACTCACCTCTGCTTCCACAAGGTGCTGTCTGCGGTACCTGTAGGTGGTTGGTGTCATCTCACTGGTCAGGATTCCTTTTCCTTTTTTTTACTTCCTTGCTCTGAGCAAGGAGAGAAGGCATGCAATGACACCAATGGCCGAGCTGTGCATGCTTCAGCACGCCGGGCGTCTGCCCCGCATCCACCCCCTATGTTGAAGGTCTGTTGCACCAGCCCCCAGCCACCGCCAGGGGCCAGTCAAGCAGCGGACTCAATCCGCAACCCTCCACAGGAGAGGAGAGTAGTCCTCCAGATACTCTATCCTCTCCCTCCCTGGACGACCCCTGGTGGCCCGCTCGCACCGTGAACATGGGCCACCAGTGTGGCAGGAGGTAAGGCACAGATGCTTCAGCCCTCTGTGCCACTGGGCTGGCTAGGGAAAACTTTTTTAAAGAACAAAAAAAAATTGCAAGCAGAAAAACTGGGGGGTGGATATCACCAGGGAGAGCTTAGGACTGGGGACAGACACTTTTTTTTTTTTTTTTGAAGATTGTGCCAGTGCAGTGGGCAATAGATTTTGAGACTACTGCTTGCTGCTAGAATTATTTATTTACAATATTGTACTTTCTGTTGATCGGAAAAAGAAGGCTACATACTACTGTGTATTTCCAGCCTTGTTGCCAGCAGGGGGAAGGATTTAGATGCAAACCAAGTAAAATTGAACCAAGTTAGGCTGTAGTTGGCATTTTACTTAAAGTGGGAAATTTGGCCAAGACACCGGGGAAATTCCTCTACTCTTTTTGAGAAGTGCCATGGGATCTTTAACGTACACAAGAACAACCCCCAGCACAGGCAGATGGGGCCTTGGTTTAATGTCTCATCTGAAGTACATCACATGTAGACAGAACAGCATCCCCTTAGTACCACACTCGTGTGCCAACGGTAATGGTATCAGCCCAATCCTGGAGTGGGACTAGAACCCACTATTTTTTCATTTGTGCTTATTGCTAGTGAATTCAGGGGCAATAGTGTAAGCTATTTCTGTTCATGTGACCAGGTTTAACCAATCACTGGCCATGTTTTAGATAAAATATATATATATATATATATATATATATATATATATATATATATATATATATTATCATACCATTATACCACATTTGTGGTGAATAAATTGGTAAAAAAAAAACATGCAAGTTTGAGATAAATATTTACAATGCATAGTCGAACGTTGTTACCTCTAAAAATCTATCATTTTACAGGGCTGTTGTACCATCAATGCGCCATTACAATGTTGTTAACCCATCGATGGTATGTCACATCGATGGTACAATGTGAAACCATCTGTACATGCGCATTATGCTAACTGCCAGTCTTCTTGAACTGGCCGCAGCAGTGAGTGCTGGTCCCAGACAGAGAGTGGCGGTGACAGAAATAAGGTAAGGATTCTGTTTCAAAATGCTATGTTTTATCAAAAGTCAAGGCACTGATGCCCATACTCTATAAAAGACAATGTATGGGCATGGATCAACAACTCTATGTCCACTTCTTGTGGCTGCCATGACACCTTAGATAAAGCTTTTGAGCTGCGCTCTCGAGGTTTATCCAAGTTATCATGACAACCACTCAAAGTGAGCAGAGTTGGTGATCATCAATGCCCATGCATTATCCTCTATATTTTCACTTAGAGCACATTAGTACCCTTGCAACACATTATTCCACATAGAACACGTGATTTGCATTTAGAATCTGGAAACAGAATACAGAGAACAATGGGACAGAAAAAGAACTTACAGTGGAAAGGAAGGCAGTTTTAAAGCTGCGGTGTAATGAAAAAGGTTTTTCCAAAAATTTTGTTTCAGCTAAAATTCATACAAATATTAGCATAGCTGTCAAATCTACTTGTCTAGGTACCTTCTATGTCACGTGCCACTTTTTTTTTCTCATCCCTAACACTTGCAAGGTCTATAGTTTAGTTCTAGCAAATGTGGTATCCGTCTTTTTTTTGAGAAAAAAAAATCTACATTAAAACATTTATTAAATACTCACATTTTGGTGGAACTAGAAAATATTACCACCAAATGAAACAGTAAGATACCTGGAATCTTTTACAGAGAAAAAAAAAATGTTATGGTCAAATGTTTTTGCACAATTTCATTGCACTGCTAAAACAAGGTAGAATGAAGATAATTGTGTTATTCCACTGCAGCCCATTATGTATTCCATATCTATCCAATTAGCTAGCTATCAGTATTACATTATTATAGCAGTTAGAATCCTGTAACATTTCATATAGCAAATCTAACAATATGGCTTTAATTAGACTTATCTAGTTATTAAGAAGAACTTACCTGTATGGGTACGGAGGTGTGCTTTGAGATGGGAGCTCTTGGTGTAGGTCTTGCCACATCCTGCATATTCACATGTGTGTGTTGCGGTCCTTTTCCTAGGCCAGGTCCTGCGACCTCTCTTTGGCTTGGTTTCTTCTGGAATGCAGCTCCCAGGAGGCAAGAGCTCTAAAGGTGAAGATGGTGGAGTCAGCATCACCCCTTGTACCAAATGTTGAATGTTTAAAGGTTCTTCAAAAATATTTAGATAAGACTGACCTTGATACTGTAGTGGAGCTGGCTGCTGCTGGAATGGAGGGTAGCTGCCTGCAGCATGGTAACTCTGTGGAAGAGGCAGTGAAGGATGACTGAGACCCTGTGGTGAAGTATGGCAGTCTCTGTTCATCATTTCATCTGGTGCCATTGATGGTATAGTCCTACCAGACATTGGCTGCACTATAGAGAACTCGTGTTGGCCCTGCTGCGGCCTTTGGCTGCTTGCAGGAGCCTGAATGCTTGAAACATGGGAATCAATTGGTCGTGTAATGGTACAAGAAGAAACACTCTCCTGCTTGATCTTTTGGCACATTCGAGGTATCTGGCTTGTAAAAGGCATGTTATTGTCCATTGTAGTAACACTTTTGCTAACGCTGATGGACTGACTGTAATCCCCCATGTCTACAGTTGTTTTCACCAAAAACTTTCCATGTAGACTAGTGGGTTGCATGTAATCTGCATCCAAATCAGGTCTCATGAGTTCAGCCACAAATCCACCAGAAGGAGAAACAGAGTTAATGTCTGCAAGGCTGAAGTTAACTAATGGGTCTCTGTTGTATATCAAGCTATTGGCAGTGTCCTGAGGTGAAGGCATTGGGTAAGCGAAGTTATCACTTGTGTTGACCACATTACTGGAAGAAGAAACTACTGGGTCTTGCTGACTGATGGTATTGGATAAAATAAAGTCAAGGTCCAGTTCACTGAGCTCATCCTCTCTCCTTGGCATTAAAGGTGGGTTCTCCTGATCTGGACTGTCATAAGTTTGACTGGCAGAGATAGGGTGTCGCTTCATATGTGACAGTTCCTCCCTCCACCTCTGTGGAAAAAAATGAACTAAATTAATGCACAGTAAAATAAGGACACCACAGTGTTCTAGCTAGGTTTCATTAAATTTATGAATGCTAAAACTGTGTCTTTGTTTCAACAGTTTAAATAACTAACTCCTGCTCATGTGTGTCTTATGACCTTTACCCAAGATTACTGCTGGAGCTGTTCTATATTCAGCAACAGTCTTCCAAAGATTCCAGGTAGCTGTGTCTTGCAAAGCAGTCAGCCACAAACCAAAGAAATGTACTTAAAAAAAATAAAGCTCCCATTACTTTATAATAAAAATGGTGCATCACATATAACGTTGGAAACAATCTAGTTAGCACTGTCCTTGTTTCAGTTAAGTGCCTACGCCCCTTTTAAAGGAAGCTCGAACTTGCTGCGTAGTGCACCGTACCTCTACTGCAACAGATCTGGATTTCATTCATTCCCAACTGAATCAAACCGCCAAAGAAAATCAGACCCTTGGAATATTTCAAATACTATGGTAAAACGTCTCACGTTTCTACTAGTCTGACATAACTAAATGAAAAAAAAGAAACTAAATTGTCCGAAAGGCAAATCTTAAAAGACAATGTTTTTAACGCAATTAAATTACGTTTTCACTGTACAGCTTGGAGAACTAATGTCATGTATCGATCATTTTACAGTTGAACTTGGAGTATGTGACTGCAGCCAGTGTCTAATTCCACACACACTGCCAGCTCTTTCAGATAATTATGCATTTAATATTACACACGAAGCCGGATGAGACTTGGCAGCGCTTAGTTATAACTACCAGGGTCCCAGTTCCTATAATAACAATGATTAGAACAGAAATACTCACTCCACCTGTAGTTAGCGCCCGCCTGTCCCACAGGCTTCTCCTTGGAACTCGAACCAGCTGCAAAGGTGGAGATGGAAGGTAGCAAAGTCCCGGTAAGAGCCATGTCGAACTCGCTGGGTGGCTGCCTGCAAGGAGGAAATTCTTCTTAAAGCAATATGCATGTGTGACACTTCTGCTTACAACACATCTAAATTATTATTTTTTTAATAGAAAACTTGTGGAAACTTAACACAACCCACCTCATTAATAATCGTGAAACTAATATCTGCTTGATCCAGTCAGCAAAAATAGAAGTGTGTATATATATATATAAATAAACACCTGCTTTGTAACTGCAGGAGAGGCATAAATGACTTTCGAGTGGCAGAAGTGCCGCACAGAGCCTGGAAGCGCCCTACACAAAGTAATAGAGCAGTAATGTGGTCGGTGAAGGCAATGAATATGGGCTCAGACGCGAGACGTTGCTGCCCGGGGATTCCCTCCTCGCGCCGCTGCTGCCATAGAGGAGCCACAGCCGTCCTAGTCTCCTAGACGACAGACTGCAATCTACACTGAGAGGCCCGAGCGTTTCGAACTAGTAAGCCGCGCGCCCGGTCTTCCTTACTTATAAGGTGCCACTCTGTCGCTCCACCCCCTGCTTGAAGGCCCATGGCAACGGGGCAACAAACTGCGGTGACGTGAGGAGAGAGAGCGAAGCAAGAGAAAAGGGCTTGGCTGTCGTGACGTCAGCCGAGCAGCTGGCTGGCAGGCAGCGCATTGACGCCAGCAGTCCTGGTAGAGCAGATTGTTTGGGAGCAACAAAAGAGAGTGTGGATAGCAACACGGGCCGGGCAGCATCAGCATCAGCAGGGGGAGCAGCGTTTGCAGGAGGAGGAGCGCCACGGTTGCTGTGTGAATGTTTTTGTGTGTATCTCTTGTCACGCGTTATCTGAAGAAAAAAAAAAAGGCTACCCAAACAATGAGAGACTGATTTAGCAACGGTACCAATTGTTTGTGGGCATAAATAGAAAGCGGATTTCCGACGCCAGGGTGCCAACACACACAGTAATTGTTTAAGGACTTTCTCCTTCTAATAAAGGGAAGGTTTCCCCGGACTGGCGTGCCGTTTGTGCAATAGTGCAGCAAATAGGAAGCGTTGCTGGCAACTTCGACGATTCGCAGGGAATCCTCCGCCATGCTGTAAGGAGTAACCCTACCGTGGGTGAATGTAGAGTGATAAACGATACAGAGATTCTTTCTTTAGAGGAACTTGGACTTTTGATTTATTTATTTGTACTGTATTTTATTTATGTATTTATTCTTTGTTTGGCGCTTCAACGCAAATAGATGTATACACTTAAGCTGATTACGTTACGAAATATAAAAACACTTGTGCTAGAATATTATCACTAACTACAGCAGATAAAACTGCATCTCATTTGTTTTTTAAACATATGGGGCTAGACAGTGTTAATCCATTCGTCATATTTCTACATGAATATGGCTAGCATACCTTTCAACCTCCTGTTTCATAAATCAGAGACAAGTTGGTCACGGAAACACAATTGTTAGGAGGGACAGAGTAAAATGTTGAGGTAAAATCAGGGACGACTATGAAAATCAGGGACAGTTGAGAGGTATGCTAGTAAGTCTGCTTCCCAGTGCCATTCTCTCGGTTGAATCTGAGATGCAGAATACTTTCTATTGGTCTGCTGTGAAATGGGGATTAGGTTCATTTGTACTGGTGTTGTTAACTCTTTGTGAATTATGGGCACGATAGGGCATACACTACACACACACACACACACACACACACACACACACACACACACACACACACATCCTGTTTGTAAAGGGTGGTCTGTTCGGGTCGGCGATGCCCGGACTCTGAACTTGCAAGTGAACCACAGAAACAGAATCCGAAGACAAATAAGGACCGCTGGGTCCACTCAGGGTGCCCATTTGTCTCTCCCTACATTATCACGGCAGACCCTACTTTGGCTCGCCCAGTCAGGAGCGATTTCATGTGCTGCCTTGATTGTACCGTTCTCGTCATCACTCGCCAGGGCGAGCTTGGCATTTGGCCGCCAGTCAGGAGGGTCTAATGAGAACATACTTTTTTTTTAAATCACTGAATTAGTGACAGTTGCCCCCTGTCTATTGTGACAAGAGCCAAGGCTCTCTCTCTCTCTTTTTTTATTAATACACTGTTTGTCAGTGCTGAAACCTAGTATTGCTGGACGCTCCGGTCCGTCCGCCCACTTGCCGGCCGCCGGTATTCTGTCAGATTATGTATCGTGTGTTTCTTAGCCGACCTGAGCGTCTGCGCATGCGCTAAACAACAAAAAACTGGCACAGGCGGAATTATTTCGAAGTCTTTGCCCTGTGCAGTGTTTGTGCTCGCACACTGAAGTTTGTACCGAGCTTCCCATATTGAAAGCCTTGCTGCGGGCAGCGCAGAGTTGTCAGTCCATGAGGGTACCCATACCTCTCAACTGCCCCTGATTTTGCCTCACAAATTTCTTTGCCCCTCCTAAAATATTGTTTTTTGTCCCTGAAAAGTCGAGATTTGAAGCATAAAGTTGACAAGCATTAACGCTACACTGTGTTTCTCTATCAAAAATGCTTGCTATATTAAGCTACACGATGTAGCAGGTTGCTTGAGCTTATGTTCCCATTTTTTAAGATTTGTCCCTGATTTTGATAATCTGTCCCTGATTTCTTTAAGCCCTGTCCCTGATTCGCAAGACATGTTGTTGAGAGGTGTGAGTGCACCGCAGGCTCACATGTAAACCGATTCATAGAAGTGTGGCGGCAGAAATGGACCGACAAGGCCCACTGAGTCTGCCCATGAAATCTCATTAGCAGGTACCCACTGGGATACTGAAAGTTTTTTTTTTGTTTTGTTTTTGCTTGCGCCTGCCAGAAGCTAATTAACATCTGCAAAGGCACCAGGAATGGCACCCTTTAATGGAGCACAAAGCACCCACCACCCTCACCCTGTTTACTTCTGCTCTCCACCCATCGGGTGAGGGTGGTAGGTGCTTTAGGATCTGTTATCATCCTATTCCCAGTTCCAGCCTAGTGAAGAATACCCTTTACTATGTCCTAGGTCTAGTGGTTATCCCCTCTCCAATCTCCCTTGGCATCTTAAGAAACGTCCCTTGTGTACAGGGGTTCCTCCTCACCTGATACCATTAGAGTGAATTCCCTGGTGTCCAGTGGTCCCCCGTCTTCTGGTCACCATAAGAAATAATTCCCTGGTGTCCAGTGAACCCATCCCCTCATGGTAGCTTCTGCCCCCATGCCACTCATGCTACCTTGAGAAGGTGGTCAGCATTTACCCTCCACTTGCATCTCTGGCTGGCCACTGTCTGCAGCACAGATGTCCTGTACTACTATACCAAGCTGTAGTGATGCTGGACTTGTGGTAGGAAAAAGACAAAAAAAAAAAAAAACGAAGTCCATTTAAAACGGTACCATGCATGTGTGCAGACAGTTTTTCTCCCACTCATTATTTTTCATTCATAACTGTCATTTTACAAGATTTTTGTACCAAACTTGGTTGATGTATTTTGGACTCCCTGCAATCACATTAGTAGTGAGTTGCAACTCCTACCTGTTTTGGGTGGAAATTACAAGTCACATGTGTTCATGAGGGGTGGTCAATTAGACATAACCCACATTTGGTACATAAATCTAGTAAAATACTGAAGCTGTGAATAAAAAATAAATTGGGTGAAAAAAGTAAGTGTGCATGTATGGGGCAGCTTTAAGCAGACTTAATTTTTTTTCCTATCACAAGTCCTGTATCACTTTAATGCTGCATACAGTGATACAAGACTTGTATTCAGCAGACAGTAGCCGACCAGTGAGGTAAGTGGAAGGTAAGTGCTGGCTACCATTTTGGGCTGCCTGGGGGGTGCAGGGGGCTGGATTTGGAGGTCTGCAGAGGCCACCATTAGTGGGGAGAGACCTCTGGACACCAGGACTTAATTGGAATATGGATCGAATAAAGGGGGACCATTGGGCACCAGGGAAGTTGTTTAAAATGCCAACAGGAATTGTGGGGTTGGGAGGGGGAACAGCTGGACATTAGGGAATGTGTCTAAGATTCCAACAGGGATGGAGGGTGAGGGACAACTAAGTACCAGGGGATTTCATTACAACCATATGTACTGAGAATGGGAAGTAGACCTTGATCGTTTTTAAGGCACGGCACCAGTGCTGACCACAGGCTGCAGTGTAGACTCCTCAGCTAGTACACAACCCAACCAGCAGACAGTTGCTCCTCACATTTTAATGGGGCTATAATTAGATGTAAATGACCTATTTGTGCCCTGTCCATGTGGAGTTGTCATGCGCATGGTAAGGTTTTAATATAGGGGCTGTGGGTCTCAGAAGCAGACAAGTTTGCCCTGTCCAACTGACTGGTTTGCACTCGTGCATGTTACTCTTGATCCTTGTCTCCAGCTGTCTCCCCTTCATAGGCCTCCAAGGGGCTTTGCATGCAATTTGTGCCTTCATTTACAATGTGCTTACAGGGGGGTATTTTTGAACATCCTTTGCACAGGCAAACTGATTTTTGCTTGATGCCTTGCTAGGCCATCAGATATGCTGCTCAGAGGGGCATAATCAGACAGGCAATTTTTTTCTCTCTCCTCAAACCTTTGCAGGCTAATATTGCATTTAATTTGTGATTTTTTTTTCTCTCCTCTGGCCTCATGCTTACAAAATTAATTGAATATTCTATCACCTCCGTATTTTGTGCTCCCCCCCCAGCTATTTTTAAGCTGTGATTTTGCATTTAACTTGCAATGCCCTTCACATCCTCCTCGACCCATGCAAACTCTAATGCTACATTTAACATACGGTTTTCATTTCCTTGTCTCTCTCTGTCTCCAATAGCCTGATGCTGTATTCTCTAGCCTGACAATGTCTCCTCCAGTCTATTTCTGTCTGCCTGTTGATTTTTTTTTAACCCAGACTGTCTCTGTCTTCCCCAGGCGGTCACTGTCTTCCTCAGCCTGTCACTGTCTTTCCCAGCCTGACTCTGTCATCCCTAGCCTGATCCTGTCTCCCCCAGCCTGGTGCTGCCTACCCCAACCTGGCATCACCTCCCCAGCCTGCTGATGCATCCCCAGCCTGACCGTGTCTTTTCCTAGCCCTATGCTGTCTTTTCTCTGCCTGACACTGTCTTCTCCCAGCTCAGCACTGTCTCCCCTGCTTGATACTTTTTCCTTCTGCCATGCCCTGTCTCCCCCGGCCTGAAACATTTTACTCGGCCTGTCTCTGTCTCCCCAGATTGACTGTCTTACACAAGCCTGTTTTTGTCTCTCCAGTTTGTATCTTTCTTCCAGGGGTTAGTGTCAGTGTGTTTCGGCACCAGTCTTTTAAGCAAGGCACACCAGCATTTTATTTATTTACTTCTGTGTTCACTGTAATCTGTGTATTTGTTGAATCTAGTAGCCTTCTACAGCGGCACCTTCTAGGTAGCACATGTTTTGCACTCTTTGTATATTTCTTCCCTCAGCCTGCCACTGTCTCCAGCAGCCAGATGCTGTCTTCCCTTAGCCTTATGCTGTCTCTCCCAACCAGACTCTATCTTCCCCCAGCCTGACACTGTCTTCCCCAAGCCTGATGCTGTCTTCCCCAAGCCTGATGACATTTTCCCCTGGCTACAAGGGATATGTGTGTGTGTGTGTGTGTGTGTGTGTAAGGGGTGGGGTCAGCAACAACTGTGCTTTGCATCTGCCCTGATCTCTGTAGTTTCAATGTACAGTTTATCTGCCTCTTAATTCAAACCATGTATGATATTAGCCACATCTTGGGCTTAGGATAACATTAGCAACCCATCAGAAGGCAGTTTTTTGCTAAGTGGTATGTTTTGCTAACTTGCAGTTTTGGCCTTTTGGCCTATATTTTCAGCCACATTACACCATAGCCCAGACAAGAGCTGATGGGGGTGGAGGGGTAACGACACATTGTCCCCTTCAGCAGTCTCCCAAGGTTCTGAGGAGGAGCAGGCTGATGATTGTGGGGATCCAAGACTCGGAGTTCCTGTCCTTGTTGCCCAGTCAGCAGCTGGTGGGGGCGGATTTTATTGTAGCTTGCCAATATGAGTCCTAAGCATAGAGAATGAATATATAAAGAACTAAGGGGGTCGTCACATGACCTCTCCAGTCATTTTCGCGGCATTGGAAATGACCTGTCACAGAAACAGAAAACTCTGTGGGACCAGTGCTCTGCTATATACAAATGGCTTGAAAGAGGGGCAGGATAAAACTCTGCATTCATTCTGCAGCTCTGTGACACTTTCAGGGTTAAAAAAAAAACTGCATATGAGTTATATAGGAGGAGTTTTCCATTTAAAATCAGAAGAAATACAGCATGGTAACAAATGAGCCTTAGTTTCAGTCATGATTTTTATTTTGTATTCATGGGCATGATGTACCACATCGCTATTTGTAGCAGGTCTCAATTTGGCATTTTCCAGTGCACAAGTTAAATTCACTACTATCAGTACAGAGAGAGAGAGAAAGAGAGAGGGAGACAGTAGATTACTGTAGTTCTGGGAGAGTTTTTTATTTTTCATCCTGTCATAGGTGGTACTAAATAATAATGTATCATAAGGCCTAATCATATTTTCTGCCCCCTCCCCTCCCCGCAGTGCCTGAAAATTGTTGTGGCTCCCTCCCTATTATGTCAGCCTGTTTGCTGTACATATAAAACATGCCTTCTGTTTCACACCATTGTCTCTCCCTCTATTGCTGTACACATGAAAACACTGCTCTTGGTTTTTCTCTAATCCTTCTCCCTCTATAAAAGCATGATATATGGTACCTTCATATCTCCCATGAAATACCCATGTACCGTGGCCTCTGTGTCTCTTGTCTGTCATTACCTTTACTCTCCATCTGCTTGCACAAAATACATGCCACCTTGCAATTTGGAAGACACTCTTCAGGGGTTTCAGTCACACACAACAACAAGCATTTGTCAATGCTGAATGTTCACTTGCAGGTATTTGCAGTGGTGTTTGGTACTGATACTGACTTCAGAGGAGAGAGGAGGCAGCAGTGAAAGTGGTGGGTGCTCCTTGGTGGAAGCTGTACCATAAATGGTCCCAAGACTGATCCCTGAAGTACCCCGCTTGTCACCCCCTCTCCCTGGATTGGATCCTATTACCACCAGCCTCTGCCTCCTGTCCGTCAGCCAGTTTCTAACCCAGTTTATCAGCTTGTGCCCCATGGCCAGACTACCCATCTTGTTAATCAGCCTTCGGTGTTAGATGTTGTTGAAGGCTTTGCTGAAATCATGGTAGGTGATGTCAACCATCCCTCCCTGATTTACTTCCTTAATGAGGCATTAGGGTTTCCAACCCTAACACCCCACCCTGCAGAGACTGACAGGCATTGGGAGGGTGTCTTTGGATCATTGGCCGTAATGCTCATGCCATTCCACCCCCACCCTGCAGACACTGACAGGCATTGAGGTGTGTCTTGGGGTCTTTGGTCCTAACCCTCACCCCACTCCATAAGGAAATAAGCTGAGGATGGGTGCAGTACAGGAGAATGGGGTGAACTTTAGGGATGAAGACCCCAGGCACACCCTGATCCCTGTCACTGGCTGCAGGGCAGGGTGGAATGGCATGAGCATTATGGCCGATGACCCCAAGGCACACCCCCAACACCTGTCAGTGTCTACAGGGTGGGGGGGGAGTGGGGCATTACTGTTGGAAATCCTAATGCCCCAGGTGTTTGTTGGTATTTTCACTCCAAATTTTCAACATGGGCTTTTTGGGACCCCACCTCATGAACAGTGGCACTATCATTTTGTTATTCAATCCCAAAAGGTGATTTCCTGCAGCGACTACGCCATTCAGCACCACAATTGCGAAAACGCATTTTGGACAGGATGTGAAAAATGACAGATATACTGTTCAATAGATGGTGTGAAAAACTGGCAATATTTAATATTTGGAGTGAAAATATAAAAATTTGCCAAAGTTACACCCATGAGTAGCGAAAAGTGTCAACAACCGCACGTAACTCGGGTGTTTTTAGGTATTTTTGTACCTAATTTTCACTATGGCCTTTTTGGGACCCCACCTCATGAACAGTGAAACTATGATTTTGTTAGTCCATCCTGAAAATTGATTTTGAACAGCAACTGCACCATTCTGTGCCACAGGTGCAAAAACACATTTCAGGCAACATGTGAAAAATGACAGCTGTACTGTTCATGAGGAGGTATGAAGAAATGGCAATGTGAAAAATCTAGAGTGAAAATATTACAAATTGACGAAATTATGAGCGTGCATAGAAACTGTGCAACACATGCTTGTAATGCAGTCATTTTAGGGATTTCTTTCACCAGATTTTCAACATGGGCTTTTTGTTAATTAGGGAACATTAGAATCAAGTTCAAACCTGTTCTGTGGTCATACTCCACCCTGCCTTCTAATGTCAGATTTATTTCTCCACTTAAGAGAGCAGTCGCTCCGAAATCATCTTTTCACTCCTGGCCAGTTTTCGGATTATTTATTTTGTTTTAAAGTCTAGTAATGGTATTTGATTTATTTCCTGTTAACTTTGCATTAGCTAGGCTGTTATTTATATTTATTGATGGCATTAGTAGTTCTTTCTCCAGTTCCAGATCTCTTCCCAGGAACTGGAGAAGGCTGCTATTCATCGCGGTCCCTGCCTTTGGGGAATGGGAACCACAATATTTTAAACTTAGTTTACTTTTAAAACATTTTTTGGTGTGACCGCTTTTGTGGTTTTTGTGTGTTACTACTCAGTTCTGAGTTCTAGTGAACCAAGATGATATTTACTAAAGTTGTCCTCTTCTGAGATGAAATTTACCTAGTGGTCCTTGTCTATGGAACCGGACAGCATTTTTAAACAAACCTTTGTTTTTAAATGTATAGGGCAAGGTATTCAAATGTTAGCACTGGTGCTAATATGGTTTGCCCAAGTGTTACCTAGCTTTGTAGCTTGCACTGGGGTGGGCCATAGTCAAAGGCCCATGTAGCATGCCCTAAACCATTGGCACCCAGGTGCTAAAACAACACTGCACCCATGCAAATGAGGGGAATCCCTTCCTGCATACGGGTGCAGAGACATGTTCAAAGGTTTGCAACAGCAGAAAACTGTCCCCAAAACATTGCTATTTTCTGCCTCCTTAACCATGACTTAACCAGGTGCTAAGCCTGTGCACCCACCCCACTGTTGGCCATTACATGCAGGGAACAATTATTAAGGACAAACTGATAGACTTGTGCTTTTGATGATATTCTTGTATTGATTTGTCCATACCTATGTATTTTATTCTGTTTTTTTTGCATCAGACTTATTTACTGTTTTTTATCTACTGGTTGTTTGAAAAGTTTTTTCACATTTGGGTTGTAGTTTCATTGTTTTAAGTGTGTATCACTTTAAATGAGGACTTTATATATGATGCACTGTCTGTTACGAACTAGATCTGCCCCCTGAAGGAGACCCTGCTGGGTTGAAGCGCTGGGGCATTTGTGTGTTAGTCTGGACCTCTACGGTGATGGAATAAACATTTAAAACTTTTCTGCCTGGATTATTGACTCTGTGAGTGCAGAGCCATTTTCTCTCCAATAGGCTCATTTGCATGTTGTGGCTGAATTTAGCCCTTGGGGGTCCCAGCACTGTCAATTTTGGGGAGTACTAATCCCTGTCAGCTGGATGAAGCCCAAGTCCATGTGGGGCAGTGTGCTTTCTCTTATTGCTGTGCTGACACAGACCAATACTCAGTTGAATAGTGCCGGACCACTTTTGACTGAATATAGCAGCCACTGGGTCAGGCGCAGGCACGGCACAAGGATTTGTGCTGCACTTGTGCCTCCTGTTGAATATCTGGACTATGTTAGGCTTGTTGTGAACTTTAACTTTTACATTTGGAACCAGTAATTTTTTTTAGGGTCTTCAGTGTTTGGTATGACTGACAGACCTAAAATGAAGACAGGACCTGCATGCTTTAAAAATTGTATTAGATGGTGTCAGCTCCTGACAAAGGCAGATGCAAACTTTGCATAAGGTTCCTGGGTCCAGACCATGATTTTTTAAACTGTGATCTCTGTAAAATGTTTTGCCCTAAAATGTAGGGTTAAAAAACAAAATATCTTATGACATCTCAGTCTGCCTCTACATCCCCAAAAGACTCAAATGAGGGTCCAGACCCTCAAAGTAAGCAGCAGTCATGTTGAAGGGGACAGAAAACAAAGATAATGCCGCTATAGATGGTACAGAAACCAGGGTGTCCAAAAGGGGGAGTCCTGAATCCAGCAAAAGAAAAAGAGCCTCTGAGTAGTAACCAGAAATCGTGCTGGCTAAGAAAAAAACAAAAAGAAAAACATTTCTCTGTCACTCCTCCTGAAAAGGAGCAGACAGTTGACTTAAAAGAAATGCCCTCAGCAAAGGACATGACAAAGGCATGGCAATGTTGCCAGGATATGGGAAACCTCAATGATAAAGCAAACAAAACTGGAGACAACGAGATCCCCTCACTGGAAAAAGTTTTAGTATTTTTTATTAGAACCACAAATAATTAAAGATCAATGTTTCATAGTGAACCCACTACTTCTTCAGTCTCTATAAGTAAATTAATATTAAATTGTTATTTTTTGATAGTTTCTTATATTATGTTTACAACAAGCCTTGAGTCAGGCAAAAAAAATCTAACATTTTTAAAATAAAATATTATTAGTATGTATATTTACACCTTGTTAAATATTTTATATATGTGTGTATGTATGTGTGTGTGTGTGTGTGTGTGTGTGTGTGTATATATATATATATGTATATATATAGAGAGAGAGATATTACTTGAAACTCTAGGTTGGCAAGTACAACATGCATGTGAAGATTAGTTAATTCTTTATAGGTTGCATACCCTTTTTATCATAAATAGTGCCCACCTTTTCCAATGTGGCAGCAGTTCTTATTTTCAGTTTATTTCATATGCAGTCTATTCCACTATAGAAAAACATACGTAAATAAACGTCATTCTTAATGATTTATACTGGTGAAAACCTTAGTGGTATAAACATGAATATAAACCCTGCACAAGCATAATGCCCTATGCACTGTATCTAAATTTTTTGCTCACTACAATACCACAAATGTTACTGTAAACCTTGCACATGCATGATGCCCTATGCACTATATCTCACTCATATGTATTGTACTACACTGCTGCTGCTGCTTCTACTGCATGTCTTATGTTTTTCCTATGACGTGGAGCCTTTGGAAATGAGTCTCTGACTCAAAGGTTATAAATTCCGAAGTCTCAAATAAATAAAAATAAATATTATTTTTCTATTTACCTGTGTGCTTAATATCTTATCTAAATTTGTAGGGAAGCTACTTGCTTCTTCCTTTGACCACTTCTATAAATAATTAAAAAATCCTGCACCACCCTTGCAGCAAAAGTGCCTGTGTGTCAGATCGGAAGGGGGCTTGCATCATGGTGGGGATGCACCATCTCCTTAGTTGCAATTTTCGAAGCCTTGCTGTGGATGCAACAGGGGGCTCCACTTAGACCAGCCAGGAGGTGGTCTAAGGGACTTGTGCCACAGGCACACACTGTGGCTATTGGGGGAGACCTGAAAGTAGGGGGACGGGGATAGAAAGGGCACAGGGGTGCCATGTGGGCATCAGAGAGACAGCAGGTATGACAGGGTGTGATGTGGCACCCAGCGGGGGTGCTGTTTGCAGAGCCATACAGCTGATGGGATGGGACCACTTGGGGGGGTCTATGGATAGACGGTGACATGGCCCCAGGTGGGCATAGTCCTGGCAGCTGCCCCATAGGTGGCCATCTTGCATAATCCTGTAGTCAGTAAGCTGGAGCTGCAGGAGGAGGGATGCTAGTGGTGGGGGTGATGTTCTTTGGGCACTGCCACATTCTCTTCATATCCACCTTCCCACATTGTGGCAGGCTGCCTCCCACCTAGAGGGTTATGTGAGTTGGCCACCTATGGGCAGCTTCCAGGGCTGTGCCCACCTGGGGTCATGTCACTCTCTGTCCCTGGCACCCCCTGAAGCAGTCTCATCCCCTTGGCTGTATGGTTCTGCAAATGCCACCTCTGCTGGATGCCACATCACACTATGCCATACCTGCTTTCTCTCCAACACACCCTATGGCACTCCCCATGCCCCTTCTGCCTTCAGACCCCTCCTGGCATGCAGATTCCCCACCTCCAACCATCCTGGCCCCTCTAGTGTTGTGCTGGTTGGGGGGGTGGATCCCTGCAACAATTCTTGCAGTTGTGCCACATGTTTGGTGTTAGCCTGCAACTGCAGCAACTCCTATTTTTTTTTGGCACAGGGACCCCCTTTTATAAAATTGGTTGTAGGGTCCCTGACACACCTGGAGTTCGCTGCAGCCCTAGAGTGATACACCTTGCATTGCTCTAAGGGCTCTTTGAAAATCAAGCCCCTAATGTCAACTGCACAATCCTTTCGGGCAGGTCAGCCAAGACAGTTGTTGGGACACATGGCCTGGTCCACTGTAGTGGTACCAAAGGCCAGGTTCCTGATGAGAGGCATCCAGTATCATCTAAGGAATCACTGGTCTCAGAGATAGGACCCTCTGTCCAAGCTGGTCCCTGTCACAAAAACTTTGCAAAGTCACTGGATTGGTGGAAGGAAGAAGATCACCTCAGAGAGGAAATTCCATTCCTCCAGCAGGATCCATCAGCAGGGATTGTGAGTACTACTGATGGGTCTTTTAGGAAGAAACAGCATTATACGCTGAGTAATTTTTTCTTCCATTACATTATTTTAATAATGTCAGGATTAATGACTCCACCGGCCTGGTTGCAAAATGCATAATTTACCCCGGAGTCAAAACTTCACCCAAATCTTAATGGGAACAGTGGGTTGGAGCCTAATCTGGCATGCAGGCATGCCAGAAAATTGGGGGGCATGGTGGCATCTCCAGCACTTTGGCATACCTCTTAGACTTACTGATATTCTGAGATGCTGGCATGCCTAAAAAGGTGGGGGTGGTGCTTTTTAAATGCTGGTTTTGTATCTGTTTATGCATCTGTATTATTTTTATTAAATTAATTGGTGTTAGCTCTTTTTTCAGAATTAATAGCAATCAACTTAATAATAAAGCATATGCAAATGCAGATAGAATGCTAGCATTTAACTAGCACCACTCAAGTGGCATTTCAGGATGGAGATCAAGCAGTGTGTGACATTTTTACACAGAAAATAAGCTCCTCAAACAAATTAATAGTTATGAGAAATTTTTTAAAATAAATATCTGGAATTAAACATTGGTGTTCAAGATTTTCAGACCTCCTCATAAAAAAAAAAACACTGGCTTTTGGAACTGGTTGGTGAGCAAGAAAGACTGACATTAAAATTAAAAAGCTGGGCAGTTCATTGGTGCAACTCCGATGACTAGGTTTAGAAGTAGGTCTCAGTCACTGAGGGAAGGGGCCGGCTGGTGGGAGGAGGTTTGAGAGCCCCAGAGGATGCTGTTCCCCTCTGGGGTGGGAGAGTACAGTCCTCCACCGCAGTACTGTCGTGTGAGTGAGTACAAGTTGTAGTACAGACAGAGGGCCAACTGAAGGTGCAGATGTCACAATTGTCTGCACTGAACACACATTCTGTGAAGGCACCACAATGACCTGGCATGCAACATCACCAGGGGAGAAACATAGAAGTTGACGGCAGATAAGGACCGCAAGGCCCCTCCAGTCTGCCCATTTCTTTTTCTACCTTATGAATACGACATCAGCCTTTGCTCTGTCAATGGCCTATCTATTCATATTCATCTGTATTGCTCCCTTATGCCTATCCCATGCCTATTTGAAGCCCTGCACTGTATTCATATCCACCACTTCCTGAGGTAGACCATTCCATGTATCCACCAACCTTTCTGTGAAAAAGAACTTCCTTACATTACTCCTTAATCAACCTTCCTCTACTCTCATGCTGTATCCTCTTGTCCTATTTGTCTTATATTGAAACATGTTAGACTCTTTCACCTTGTTAATGTCCTTAAGGTGTTTGAATGTTTCGATCACAATAATAATAATAATAATAACATTTATTTGTGTGACGCCTTATCCAGAACCAAGGCGCCTCACATTTTAAAACAACAATAATAATAAAATCATAACATATTCAATAAAATCATACAAATATCCATAATTTAGTCAACAAATTCAATTGTTAAAAACTTGACACCACAAGTCATCATATCACCTCTCTCCCTCCTTTGCTGTAGGGTATACATATTGAGCTCAGTTAATCTGTCCTCATGTGTTTTCTGATGCAGCCCCTACACCATTTTAGTTGCCCTTCCCTGGACTGCCTCAATTTGGTTAATGTCCTTGTGAAGGTGTGGCCTCCAGTACTGCATGCAGTACTCCAGATGGGGCATAACCAGTATCTTGTAAAGAGGGATTATTACCTCCTTCTTCCAACTCATGATACCCCTACTAATACACTCCAACATCCCCCTAGCCTTACCCACTGCTTTAGTGGTCTGCTTGGATTATTTCAGGTCATCAGTGATGATGATGCTTAAGTCTCCTTCTTCCCTTGTGACTGCAGGCAACTCCCCTCCCAGCCTATAGGTGGCTTCAGGGTTTCTTTTCCCTAAGTGCATGATCTTGCACCTCTTTGCGTTAAACTCCAATTGCCACACTTTCGACCATTTTGCTAGTTTATCCAGATCTCTTCTCAGTCTGCCCACCCCATCTGGATTATCTACTCTGTTGCAGATCTTGGTGTCATCTGCAAACAGACAAACCTTACCCTCCAGTCCATCTGCAGTGTCACTGATGAAGATATTGAAGAGGACTTGCCCCAGGACTGATCCCTGAGGTACCCCACTTGTGACTTGCATCTCTTCTGACTGTATACCATTTACCACCACTCTTTGTTTTGCCAGTCAACCAGTTTGCCACCCAGTTGACCAACTTCTGACCCAACCGAGCCTACCCAGCTTATTAATAAATCTTCTATGTGGAACAGTATTGAAAGCTTTGCTGAAGTCAAAGTAGGCAACATCAACTGCTCCCCCTTGGTCCACCACTCTGGTCACCCAGTCAAAGAAATCTATGAGATTAGTTAGACAGGACCTTCCTTTCGTAAACCCATGCTGTCTTGGATACTGTGCTCCTATGGATTCCTGGTGTTGTACTATCCTTTCCTTAAGGAGTGCCTCCATAATCTTGCCCACTACTAAGGTAAGACTGACTGGTCTGTAGTTCTCTGCCTCCTCCCTGCTACCACTCTTGTGGAGCGGGATCACATGAGCCCTGCTCCAGTCTTCTGGGACCTCTCCTGTGCTCAGAGACTCACTAAACAGTTCTGATAATGGCTCTGCTAGTTCCACCCTTGGCCCCTTTAGTACCCTGGGATGTATGTCATCAGGTCCCATTGCCTTGTCCACCCTGAGCTTATCAAGCTCTTGTAGGACCCTTTCTTTTGTGAAGGGACTAGTGCACTCCTACCTCCCCCCTGTGTCCATGGTGTTGAGCTGTGGGCCCTGCCCTACCTTCTCTTCAGTAAATACTGAACAGAAGTATCTATTTAGGATAGATGCTGTTACATGGTCCTCCTCCTCTTCACATGCCCCCTTATCCCCATTGATCTTAGCAATACCCCCTCTAAACTTTCTCCTTTCACTAATGTATCTATAGAAAGTCTTGTCACCTTCTTTTACTGTTTGTGCTAGTGTTTCCTCAGTTTGGGCCTTTGCCTGTCTTAATGCCTTCCCTGCTTCCCTTAGGGAAGTTTGGTATGCCTCCCTATCTTCATCCTGCTGCATTCCCTTATATTTCCTGAAGGCCAGCCTTTTGGCTCTGACCTTTTCTGCTACTGTTTTTGAGAACCAAAGTGGTTTCCTTCTTCTTTTGCACTTCCTTTTATCTCTAACACAGTGGGAATTTCCTTCATGTATTGCATCCTTAATGCTTGCCTACTTTGCCTGTAACCCCTCACCTGTGTTTCTTTTTGTCAGGCCTAGCTTAACTCTGTTGGCCATCTTATCAAAGTCAGCTCCCCTGAAGTCCCATATTTTTGCCTTGGAATGGGATGATTTAGTTCTAGTGGCCAAACTGAAAATGGTCCCAGCCACCTAGACAAAGGACCCCAGTATATCGGAACCCTCACCCCTGTCTTGGTATGCTGGCTGACACAACATGAAGCTTGGTAGCAAATCCCCTCCCTACCAAGTTGGGGTGTAAACCATGGCTCAGTGGAGAAATGGTAGTCAGGTAAGGTGGTGCAGTGGGTCCAGTAAGCCTGGGATCTCTGGAGAGATTCAGAGGCTGGTGAAAAGAAAGAGGGATATTGCATATAGAAAAGTTAAATAAAAAAATTAAAAAGCTAAGACACTGGCCCCCTCAATAGCCAAGCAGCACGTTATGCTGCCATTCAGCTGACCAGAGCTCAGGAGTGTACATTGCTCACCACATAGGGAGGAAGCCAGTCTATAGGCTGTGAAATGGGAAATGTGCCTTCATTGAGTAGGGCTTTTGGCAGCTTCTGGCTCACTAACGACCCCTCTGGGTGGGCCAGGGAGCTCACCCTTCCCACAGTGGTTTGCTAGGCATTTGAGGTAATCACAGCATTGCTCAGAAAATGAACTGTTTATATCTCAGGGTATCTTACAAGGCCAAAACATTTACACTTAATCAATAAAGTTGTTTCCCCAGGCTCAGGGAGATTTTTGGTAGACCTGCTTCATATGAAGAATTTTGATTGTAACTTAAGATCATCATACAAATATTCTTAGTTGTTTCTGTATTTAAAACAAACAAACTAGGCAAGGGCCATTTGCCAACTCTGCATGACTGATATAGGACGCACTTGTTTTGTACACTTGCTTTGTGAGAACTTTGTCTGTATTTCACACCCAGGTCATGCCTGTAAAGGGGTTATGTGGCCCAGTGTACTTACCCAGTAATCAAATACAAGATTCCAAAGAAAGAAGTGCAATCGGGGAGTGCTGAAGTTAGCACCCTTCTCCCCACAAGAGAGTTTGGTATCCACAATGCCAGCCCTACACAGCCCCGACTGTATGCCCACCAGGTGAGTGGCATTGTTTTAACCCTGCAGCCCCTTAACTGGGGTTCGTGAATAAGGCTAGGACATTGGAGGGCCAGCAGGGAGGGAAGGTTTGAACATCCCAGAACACATTTGCTTTCCCTGGTGAGGGTGGTTTGCCAACTCTGCTGCTCTACCACTGTCTAAGTGATCAAAGGTGGTGGTGGTGCAGTATGGAATGGCACTCTGGTGGATGGATGCTGCCTGACTCCCAGCATCAGGAATCCAATTGTGTGTGTTTATGTCCATGGAGCCTGTTTGGGCCAGCATTGATATCTGTGGGAGGGGAAAGAACACATGAAGACTTACTAAGCATCAGTAGATGATGCTTCCTAGTATTGTCGGGCCACACATGCATACAGTAGGATAGATGTCCCATCGAGCACCCAAGATGACTGATCCCAGGGGAAGTGCCACCCCTGAGAGCACTGTCATGAGAAATAAGTTGTGAGGAAATGTCTCAGTAGGAGGTAAATTGGGGAGATGAGACAGGAACATGGTTGGATGGCCCTGGAGGAGAAAACTGGAGACCATGACAGAAAGCAAAACAAAATTACTTACCAAATAAAATTTCATGCATTGCTATGAAAACAAACTTCAAACATTTTTTAAAAACCTTGGTGGTAAAAGGGTTAACATTTTATATACTCCTAGTAATAGATGTGTCAGTGAAAAATGCAATGAAAATGTATACCAACACCCGCTTCACTGAAACACAGTTACATTAATTGATATGAAACAAAATATTTAAAACAATCTAAATATTACAAACAAAAAAAAATACACTAACAGCTTAGAATTAAAATTTGATACCATGAGAATAATAGATGCCTCATAACTGCAACAATGTAACAAATGCAGACTGACATTAATGGAAACAAGAGAGGCGTATTCAGACAGGGAGACACTGTTGGATGGGTTAAGCCATCTGCATGTGTCTCCAGGAGGGTCAAACAGAGGGAACAGTGGTAGGCAGGCACAGCTAGTGTTCAGTATCTTGACTATATTAGTTATTTCAAGCATGCCAGACCCAAGTGTCATCAGATCTCATTTGTGCCCACTCAGCAGCTCCTGTGATGATGACCTCTGCACTCAAGAATGTGAGTTAGTGACACGTGATATACACTGTAACATAGAAATTTAAGGTCAGAATCAGGTCCGCCACCCCCAACCCCGCTTCATAAGCAGGGTGTAAATATGTATTCTATGCAAACATACCAGTGCATTTGGATTCCCTAGGTGTGCCGAAATTTGTACAGGCTTTCCTTAAATGCCTGCACTGTCTTTAATGTCCACCTTCTGTATTGTAAAGGTTTGCAGGCAGTATAGAGTAGTGGTTAAGGGCACTCTGTTGCAAACCTGGAGACCTGGGTTTGAATCCCATCAGCCCCCACTTGCATACTGTGTGACCCTGGACAAGTCACTGCATTTCCTTGTGCTCCCAGGTTGCACCTGGAAACAAGGTCTGGCTTAGTGTGCCATTACTGGTTAAACAATTTCCCCTTTCACTTCCCTAAAGCTGTTCCATTCATAGTTGGATTCCACATAATTGTCACCTGTACAGGATTTTGGGACAGTCTTGCTTGCTGGGCTCCATTTTGCCCAGGTGGGTTCCATGCTGCCACATAAATTCTTCAGAAATTATATGTCCCTTTACAAGGCTGGGCTACTGTTGCTGATTGCATTAAAGCCCACACTTATTCATTGTCTGTTCAGTTTGGGTAGTCACAATCAAAATCACATATACACTGTATAACGAGGTGTGAAAAATACTGGGGCTGTGCACGAGGCTGATTTTTGGTGTTTGAATTTTTAGCTTTGGTTGTATTTGTGCTTGTTTCTATTGCCGCATCATTTAAAAATATATATTTTTACATTTCATACTTGTTTCTGCTGTAAATGGTGGCACAAGACCATGGGACTGAAGGTTATCAATAAAATATATACATTTATCTATACAACATGCATTCATGTAATGATTAGTAGTAGTCATATGTTTGCCACTGAACCTCATTTCAATGTTTTATGCTATCTTATGGGGTGTAATCAACTACAAATATTTGAGTGATATTTGTATTGGTAAAAAGTGCAGTATTTGTCCCAAATGCTATTTGTAATTCACAGTCATTAAAAAAATACACATTATTTTAAATACACCATAATATAACACAGCAGGTAGAATTCATAGAAACATGGAAACATAGAATTTGATGGCGGATAAGGACCGCTTGGCCCACCCAGTCTGCCCATTTTCCTACCTAACAGATAAGCTGCAGATCCTAATTATCCAACAGCTTACTTCCTCCTACCCCCCACTAGGACTGCCTTATGTCTGTCCCATGCATTCTTGAATTCCCCCACTGTTCTTGACTCCATGACCTCCTCAGGGAGGCTGTTCCATGCAACCACAACCCTCTCTGTGAAAAAATACTTCCTCACATTACCTCTGAGCCGTCCCCCCTCTATCTTCAAATTGTGCCCCTTTGTTCTTGCACATCTCTTTTTCTGAAAGATGCCACCCTCTTGGACTTTGTTGATTCCCTTGAGGTACTTGAAAGTTTCTATAATGTCCCCTCTCTCTCTTTCCTCAAGGGTATACATATTAAGCTCCTTTAGTCTTTCTTCATATGTCTTCTGGTGCAGACCCTGCACTATTTTGGTTGCCCTCCTCTGGACAACCTCCACTCTGTCTATGTCTTTGCGGAGATGGGGTCTCCAGAACTGCACACAGTACTCCAGATGGGGTCTCACCAACTGTCTGTACAGAGGGATAACAACTTCTTGTTTTCTACTATTGATGCCTCTCCCTATGCATCCCAGTATCCCCTCAGCCTTCCTTACTGCCTTCTCACATTGCTTGCCCACCTTTAGGTCATCTGATATAATTACCCCCAAGTTCCTTTCCATTTTTACTGTTGTCAGTATCTCACCCCCCATTGTGTACTCTTGCCCTGGGTTTTTGTTTCCCAGGTGCATTGCCTTGCACTTCTTTGCATTGAATCTGAGCTGCCATACATTTGACCATTCCTCCAACCTTGCCAATTCCCTTCTCATCCTTTCCACTCCATCTGGTGTATCAACCCTGTTGCAGATCTTTGTGTCATCTGCAAAGAGACATACTTTTCCTTCCAGTTCCTCTGCAATGTCACTTATAAAGACATTAAAAAGGACCGGTCCCAGTACTGAACCCTGCGGTACCCCGCTAGTAACCCTCCTTTCTTCACTGTGGACTCCATTTACTACTACCCTTTACGTCCTGTTGTCTAGCCAATTTTTTATCCAAGCTACCACCTTGGGACTCACTCCAAGGCTGGCTTCATAGATACAGCAGTGACAACAGTATATGAATCCTGATTATAATCATTAGCTCGGACCCTGAGAGCAGTTTTCAATTTTATGTGCAAAAAAAAACAAAATGTACCACACCACCTCCATCTTTGGGAAGTCCTAAAGCCTCAAGGAAGTAGAGGTCCATATGTGTGCCTTAGTGTCTGCATTCTAAAGGGGTACTTGAGCTTAACCCTTTCACAGGAAAGGATGTAATGTTTACCATTTCCAGTGCCAACAATTGTTTTAATGCTTTATGATATTTGCAACTTATTAATATATGTGTGCCCCTGTAATGCGACATATCTCAACATACAGTACAAGGCTATTGAAGAAGCCAGAAGGGGAAGGAAACATATTCAATTCAGTGCTTTATAGTAACTGGTAACTGCTATTTTTCTTTTAAACTTAGATTGTGGGCTTTAAGTGACACTATACTTTCTTTGTTGTCTTTACTTAGAATTGTTTTTGGGCAGTTGAAAATTTAAAACATAGTGGTGGTGTATTTCTTTGCTGTCTTTAATTGCTGCAATGTTACCCCTCCTCCCCTCCCCAACTCTTAATTATATGCCCTGTTAAATCTGATTGACAGGAGCTAAACACAGGGTATAGTTCGGTGTGGAGTAGGAGGTGCATAAGGGGGAAGAAGCCCACCCTCAGCATGGCAAGTGTTTTGACTAATTTATTTATTTATTGGTTTATTTTCTTTTTTTAAAAAGAAAAGCATCTGAGGATCAGTGGCAGGATTTTTAGGACAGTAAATTAATAAAAAGGGAATGAGGAGAGCTTCAGTAGCAGACAAGCAGTGGAATAGCAGTATAATTGCAGTATAATGTGGGGAGTGGTGCAATGCAGTGGCTGTGGGGCAGCCATATTCAGGCAGACCTTCTGGACACTGAGGTGCTGCCCTATTTGCATGCATCTCTCTGGACTGCGGGATGAGGTAGCCAGACTCAGAGCAGAAGTAAACTGGGTCAGGAGTACCATCACCCCCTGTCCAGAGACCACCCAGTCCAATGCAACTGCCTCAAAGAATGCCAAGAACGAGGAGTACTTGGATGACAGTGGGCTCAGGGAGGGTTAGAGTGGTCTGGCAGAGGCACAGCCCAGATCCTATTCCACTCAAGAACTCATATGCCACACTGGCAAATGGGGACAACCAAATAGAGATACCCAGAGAAGTGGAAGGAAAGGATGTGGAGGTTAGCCAAGGAGGTGACCTCAGCGGGGAAAGCAGTGGACCCCACAGGAGGAGGAAGTGAATCCTGGTGGGGGACTCCATCATAAGAGGGATCCAGCTAGGAACACCGGAGGGGGAGGACAGGGAGGTGAGGTGCCTACCAGGTGCCATGGCATGGAGGGATGGAAGGAAGATGCTGGGGATCACTGGGGAGACAAGATGGGAGGGTGAGCTGGATGTCATTATCCACCTAGGTACTAATGACCTGGCAAATGGGGAGCCAAAGGAAGTTCAGGAAGAGTTTAGGAAATTGGGAAGGGGTCTTAAGCAAGTAGCTATTTCTGTTACTTTCTCGAAGTACTACTGCGAGATGCAAGGAGAGCATAGGGTTGCATGCACCAGGAACTTTAACTCATGGTTGAAGAACTGGTGCTGTGAGGAAGGGTTTGGATTCATTGGTGACTTGGAACCCACCTGGAGGGATGGAGGTTTGTTCAAGCCTGATGGCCTGCATCCGTCCTGGAGGAGAATCCAAGCACTCAATGATAAGTTTAAATGCTACATTGACAAGCATTTAAACTAGCAAAGGGGTGTGGCAGGCCAGCAAGGAGGGTACCTACTTGCTCACCCCCCACAGCTAGCAGTGGAACCAGTGAACCAGAGGAGTGGCTATCTCTACAAAGCAGTGTGCAAAAGATGGAGATTAACGCACAAGAGGTGGATAGGCAGAAAAGGGGCAAAATTCAGCAAAAGGACAGACAGCAAGGAGAACCAGGGATAAAGGACAACCAAGGAAGGGTCTGGAGTAGAATAGCGAAACAGTCTAGGGAGGTCAAATCATGGAAAGCCATGTGTACAAATGCCAGAAGCCTTAGCAACAATATGGAAGATCTGGAGTCTGTCATGGTGCAGTCAGACCTGGACATTGTGGCCATCACTGAAACCTGGTGTAATGATAACCACAACTGTGAGTTGGCCATTCCTGGCTACAACATATTCAGAAGAGACAGGGCAGGCAGGAAGGGAGGAGGAGTGGCACTGTATGTGAAAAATGACATAAGGGCCACAGAGATCCAGGAGGAACAAATTGGGGGAGAGATACTGTGGATTAAGCTGGAAAGGAAAATGGGGCCAGCCATCTGCACAGGTGTGATCTATAGACCACCAGCCCAGGAGGAAGAAACAGATAGGGAGCTGATGCTAGCCATCCAAAGGATGGCAGACATGAGTGAGGTAGTACTTGTTGGAGACTTCAATATTCCAGACGTGGACTGGAGCATCCCAGCAGCAGCATCAACTAGGACAGATTTATCCTGGACTCCTTCAGGGTGCCTTCCTCAAGCAACTGGTCATGGAACCAACTCGGCAGAAGGCAATACTGGACCCTGTGCTTACAAACAGGGACAGTGTGATGTGGGTAACAGTGGGGGAGCTCCTGGGGAACAGTGACCACCAGTCATTGTGATTTGAAATCACAGAAAGAGCAGAATCAAACCACACAAAAACACGCATCCTGGATTTTAGGGGGCAGACTTTGGGAAAATGGGAGATACTTGAAAGAGGCATTAAGAGGACTGGGGCAGGAATCAGGGGTTGAGGAACAGTGGGCAGTATTTAAAATGGGGATTACAAGAGCAACAGAATTATGCATTAAGCGGGTTAGCAAGAGGAAAAGGAAGAGGAGACCATTATGGTTTTCCAAAGAGGTAGCAAAGAAAGTGAAAGCCAAAAAGATTGCATTCAGGCAATACAAAAAGACACAGGCAGAAGGGGATAGGGAGAAGTACCAGGAGAAGCAAAGGAGGCAGGGAGGTCAGTAAGGAAGCCAAAGCTCAGACAGAAGAACACATTGCAAAATCAGTGGGTAGAGGGACAAAACCTTTACAGGTACATAAGTGAAAAAGAAAGGCAAAGGAGGGATAGTGAGACTGAAGGGAGGATGGGTAACACGTGGAGATGACAACAGTAAAGCTGACATATTGAACAGGTATTTCTGCTCAGTCTTTACTGAGGAAGAGGAGGGTAATGGGTCTGAATGGAGTACAAGGGGTGAGAATGGTGCAGAAATGGACACAAGTCCCTTTACACGAGAAAGGGTCCTGAAGGAACTGGAAGTAATAAGAGTTGATAGAGCAATAGGGCCAGATGGGGTGCACCCCAGAGTCCTTAAAGAACTAAGAGAGGTGGTGGCTGAAACTCTGGCTATCCTGTTTAGCTGATCACTGGAAACAGGGGAGGTACCCAAAGACTGGAGGACAGCAGATGTAGTCCCCTTATACAAAAGTGGGAACAAAGAGGAAGCGGAGAACTACAGACCAGTCAGCCTGACCTCGGTAGTGGGGAAGATCGTGGAAGCACTACTGAAGGAGAGATTGGTGGAACATCTGGTTGTCAATGGACTATAGGACCCAAGACAGCATGGTTTCACCAAGGGGAGGTCATGTCAGACCAACGCCATTGAATTTTTTGACTGGGTGACTAGGGAGATGGATCAGGGGAGGGCAGTGGACATGGCCTATCTAGACTTCAGCAAGGTCTTTGACACTGTGCCACATGGAAGACTATTACACAAACTGGGGAATATGGGTGTGGGCAGGACAGTAGTGTGTTGGGTAGGTAACTGGCTGGGTGGCAGGACACAGAGGGTGGTGGTAAATGGCTGTCACTCCACAGAGGGAAGAGTGACCAGTGGGGTACCACAGGGATCAGTGCTGGGACCGGTCCTATTCAACATCTTCATCAGTGACATTATGGAGGACCTAGAAGGCAGAATTTCACTGTTCGCTGATGACACAAAGCTCTGTAACAGAGTAGACATACCAGAGGGTGTAGACAGAATGAGAAGGGACCTGCAGAAACTTGAAGAATGGTCAGGGGTTGGCAGTTGAAATTCAATGCAAAGAAGTGCAAGATAATGCATATGGGGCACAAAAACCCTGGGGGTGAGGATATAGCATGCACCAAACAGGAAAGGGATCTTGGGGTTATCATCTCTGATGACCTCAAGGTAGGGAAACAGTGTGACAAGGCAGCAGGTAAAGCAAATAGGATGCTGGGATGCATAGGCAGGGGCATCACCTGCAGGAACAGGGAGGTCATAATTCCACTATACAAGACACTAGTGAGGCCCCACCTGGAGTACAGTGTACAGTTCTGGAGACCTTACCTATGTAAGGACATAGACAGGGTAGAGAAGGTTCAGAGGAGGGCAACAAAGATGGTACATGGATAGTATCACAAGTCCTATGAGGACAGGTTGAAGGAACTGAACATGTACTACCTGGAGGAGAGGAGGGAGAGAGGGGATATGATAGAGACATACAAGTATCTTACAGGGAGGAACAGGGTGCAGGAATACACTATTTTTAAGCGAAAAAGATGTTCCAGAACTAGAGGGCATGGGATGAAGTTGGAGGGAGGATGATTCAGAGGAAACATGAGGAAGAATTTCTTCACAGAACGTGTGGTGGACAAGTGGAACACCCTGCCAGAGGAAGTGGTGGGGGCTGAAACAATCATGGGATTTAAGAATGCATGGGATAGACATAAAGGAATTCTGGAGGTCAGGGGTAAGGGACAACAGACTTCCAGGAAAACATAAACTGAACTTACAGGCTCAAATGGGCAGACTGAGTGGGCCATAGGCCCTTATCTGCCGACACTGTCTATGTATCTATGTATGTATTGAGGGGGCTCAAGCATTAGCTTTTTGGAACATCAATATCTTGCTGGTATTTTTCATGTAATTCATATTTCTGTGTGGAGACTGACAAAATATACTGTTTTGCATACAAATCGCAGATCCTGTAGTGAATGGGTTAAATCTCTTGCAAACAGTGCTGCTGCCTCTCAGCAAGGTCTAGATAGGGATAAACTACTATACCCATCTTTGTTTTTTAGCCTGTGCAGCTCACAGTACAGGCCTCTTTGACCTCTAGTAGACATTAGATGTCTGGCGTCACACATGGATCAGCTGTCCCCGATCACCTAACCTGATCAGCCCCAAACATCATAAGACAGCAATACAAAAGTCCCCTCTTTTGCACTCCCAGCCCCAAAATGAAATCTGCTGTGATGATTTTACTTCCAGGTCTGTAAATGTGGTGATGTCACTGAATGACAGAGGACTATACGAGTACAAGTTCCTTATGGCGAGGGACACTGAAATGGTGAAAATGCATAGTGTTCTATAACCCTATGGCAGGTGTTACACTTGCATTAAAAAATAAGGCACTTCATTTGCGTGATTTGATTTATCCAGTCTTGACTCTGGCTAAATTTTATTTCATAAAAAAACCAAAAAAACCCTAGCTGTAAGTAAAACACAAACAAAAAAAAATGCCCATTGAAAGATAGAGTCAAGAAGCCTGACTCTGTAATTGTTTATTTTGAGAAAATGACTGTTCCCACAACAAAAGTATTGTTGTGTACATGTGTGTACACCTACGCATAAGACTGCAGCTGATACTTGGCAAACCTGCCCCAAACAAACAATCGGCTTCAATGGAATGCACAGGGCTGCTTAGAACACAGCTTGTAAAAGACAAACCCACATAAAAACTGTTTTGCCTCAAGGCAAAGAGAAACTGAGCACAAAAGACAGACGTCATTACTTGAATCTACTATGTCTGCTGTTGCTTGGCTGCCCGCTTTTTGCTGATAAATAAATGGAGTGATTAGATAGATATATTTTATGTTACAGTTTATTCCTCCAGTTTGTCATGGGGTCACTGGCTGATAACTGGCCTAAAACACTTTAGTGATGTCACTAGCACATTACAAATTACCCGCTGGGCTGTTCCCTGCTCATGCACCTTCATGCCCTTACTCACTCAATATCAGACATCAGGAAATAGGAACCCCTTTTTGCTTCAGGCACTCTTTACCATGCTTCTGTAGTAGAAGCAATCTTTATGTTAATTTGCTGTGTGCTCTCGGAAACAGAACAAAGAGTTGCCAGTCAAGTAAATTATCTGTTCCTTCTAAAAACACTGCAGTGACAGATTGATTAAATATTTAATATCTTATAAAATATGCAAGGTACACAAGCAATATATTAGGGCTGTGTGAACATTTTTTTTTACAATGTTCGACCAAATATTCACTATTTACCCCCAGGTATTCGATATTTGTTATTTGGGTTATACAAGAAAAAAAAAGGAAAAGAAATAGCCCCCCACTGTCCTCTCTAGCCCAGATCATTTAAAATATAGAGGCCCTATGGCGTCTCACTCTCAGTTAGGAACCCAGTTCCTCTCCCCCCACCACCCACAGTTTGATAATCATTTGCACTTTTGAAATAAAACACCAACAATGGGTGACCGACACATCCCACCCACCTACATGGTCAGTCACCTACTTTAAACCCTTTGCGGCATACTGTCAAGAAGTATTGATTGTTCCCTCCTACTCCAGTAGTAGCATTCTCCTCTGCTCACCCCCATGCTTCTGCACACAATTCCAAAAGAGCAAGAGGGAGAAGGTGACTGACACAGCTTGCCTCCCTCAATGGTCGGCTGCGTTCTTCTGAATGAAAGCTCTCATGCACTTGCTTGCATAGTAAAATCAGCTGATTAGCTGCTTTTACTGTGTGAGCAAGTGTGTGAGCAGCACTTTCATTCAGAATAAGGCAGCCAGCCGTGGAGGAGGGAGGTCTGTTTTGGTTGCCTTCTCCCTCTAACTTCTTTGGAATTGGGAGTGAAAAGAGTGTGTGTGTGGGGGGTGAGCGGAAGAGGATGCTGATGCCAAGGTGGGGGTCAGGGATCAATCAATATTTCTTGACTGTGCTGCATAATGCTGAAAGTTGGTGGTTGGCTGTGGAGGCAGCTGGGTTGCACCGCTTGCCCATCGAACATACGAAATTTGCCAGCAGATAAAGGCCTAGAGGTCTATCAAATCTGCTTGAATGTGCAGCTAGCACCCCTTATTCTGCAGCTGCCCTTCCCTTCCACCCTTCCCCTTCATTGACCCTCCCCCTTGTCCTGTCCCATCCCCTTTTGAAGCAGTCCACTGTTCTACTGGATACCACTTCTGCAGGTAACGCATTCCACCCAGCCACCACCCTCTCTGTAAAAAAGTGTCTACTCATCTCCCTCCTGAACCTTCCTCCCTCCAGTCTCATATCATGACCCCTGGTGCCCCTCCCTTCCCTTACTTTGAACAGCCCCTCTGTACCCTTCTTGTTTATTTCTTTCATGTACTTAAAGGTATCAATCATGTCCCCCCATCCCTCCTCTCCTCCAGCGAGTACATGTTCAATTCCCTCAGTCTCCTCTCATATGATAAGTCCCCCAGGCCCTTGGTCATCTTTGTCACCCTGCGCTGCAGCCCCTCCAGTAATTTAATGTCCCTCTTCAGATACGAGTGCCAGTACTGCACGCTGTACTCCAGGTGCGTCTAACTAATGACCTATACAGTGGAAGAATCACCTCCTCCCTCCTCAAAGATATACCCCTTGCAATGCAACCCAGCATTTTGTTGGCCTTTGCAACTGCCTTCCTATATTGTGCTGAGTTGTTCATTGAGCCTATAATGAGCACCCCCAGATCCTTCTCCTCCTCTGTCTGACCATCATTGGAGTTTTAATTAAATAATGCAAATGATTATCAAAATGTGGGTGCTTGGTGAGAAGCGAGGATGGGGTACTTACTGAGGGTGGTGGGACTTAGGACTTCTATATTTAAAGGATCTGGGCTAGGGAGGATGGTGGATGGCTGTTTTGTTTCTTTTTTTTAAGGTAGTATTCCCTGAACAGGTGATGAATAGTGCTACTATTCATTATTCAGATCCAAATAACTAATAGTGCATTCACAAAGTAATATGCATTATGTGCACATCCCTACAGTATATGGGGAGACAAAGTACACACTAGAGAAATCACACAAAGGTATCAAAAATGCTAGTTGTCTAAACCGGAAAAGCCTATACTAAATGAAACACTAGCATTTTTATTTCTTTTTATTTAAAATTTGTTTATCAGTTAAGAACTCAATAGCATAAAAAATGCCACTTTTAAGGGGGCTCCCCCCAAAAAAAACTGCAATGAGAAAGATATAAGTACACACACAAACTGGCCTGTAACACAAGTCTTCCTGACTAGGACTTTGTACACAGGTTGCACTTCCCAAAAGGATTACACAGCAAGTTGGGAATGAAGCCACTCTTCTTAGATATATGATAAGACTTCAAGTATTAAGCACTGCCCTCTGCTTTCCAAGGTCTCTTACACTCTCTGACCCCACCATGAATAGCTCCCAGGAATTAAACACTACTGGACATAGGGCTTGGTTCTCACAATTCACAGGCCAGAATCCAACCGTTTTCTCGGGTAACTCCCCTGGTTTCATGGACACCTGGTAAGTCTTAACATCACTGTGAACTACAGACTTACATTTTCTGTTTGCCCTGGTCCCTCCCTCTGATGAGAGCTTGAGCCTTACAGTAGGCTAAGCTAGCTCTGAATTAGAATGCTCTTAAGATTAAAACCAGTCCTGGCTGTTCTGTCCATCCATTTCTGCCTTGGAGAGGCTGTATCTGACCCTTTTTTGTCCTGGAAGACAAGCCTTTATCCAAGCATGGATTCATTTTGTGACCATGAGCCAGTCACAGGGGTGGAGGGGTGGATACTCAACCTTAGAGGCTTCAGGCCTTCTCAGTTTACTCTTTGACCTAAAAATTTCCCCCTGTATTATAACTGGTGTGAGATTCCCCCAGGTTCTTTAGGCAGTTCCTTCTCTCTCCAGTCTTTTCCATAAGAATCCCCATCATTTAATTCCCAGCAGGTCAACAGAAGTATAAAGATAAGTGGTAGCTTCAGGGAATGGCCAGCATGTTTTTGCTTTGCATTTTGGGTTAGAAGATGTCCTGGGGCAACCTTGTTTTGTTTTGGCAAGGTTGCTCTATCATGTTAGATGTTGGGGGACACATTGTTTGCTATGAATAGCCAGCGTCTGCATCAAGGAAGTGAGTAAAAGCAGAAGAAAAAAGAGAGCATTAAGCTTCTCAAGGGAAGTAGTCAAGGTGATGAATGAAAAAAGTGTGACATTCAGGAGGTATAAGGAAACACAGAGGAAGATGGACAGGGAGGTATACAACATTAAACGGAGGGACGCAGGAAAGGTGGTGAGGGGAGTAAAGGTGCAGACAGAGGAAAGGATAGCCAAAGGGGTAGCTAAAGGTGTAAGTCTTCAGATACATCAAGTAAGAAGAAGAAAGCAGGGGAAGGGATAATAAGTATTATGAGGGCAACAGGGAGTGACTGAACAGAAGAGGACCAAGTACCAAGAAAAGACAATCAAAGAGGCAATGCACTGCAGACACACAAAGGCTGTGGCAGATAGATAAATGCTTAAAAAATTTATTTTTGGACTCAACTGATGGGTGAACAAACAGCAGGGACGTCAGGGAGCGGTGACATTACAGCAAGGATCCACCCTATGTATATTGCAATGTGGTTAAGGTTATGAATAATTCATTAAATGACCATTTGAACTGGTCTTGCTTCTAGTAACATAAACCAAAAGGAAAAGAGAGTAAAACCTCATACCTTGCTCATGTCATAAATAAGCTTCAACATCATTTGCACCATAAATACCACACCATATTTAAATGCAGGACAGTGAATTATTAAACATACAATAAATACTATGAAAAAAGCATAAAGTGTAAAAGGTATGTCAAAAGTTCTAAACTACAGAGCATTATAAATACACTGCAAGAATATTAAATAGTGCAGAATTACATAAATACATGAAAAGGAATTAAGGAAAATTCATGTTTCAAGCCTCAGGAATCCCTCACTATGCTTAACAACTGCAATCATTCTCCTGGAATGAGTTGCCCTGGAACCTGGAATTCTATGCTAATTATGAAATCTTAGAATTAAATTCAAAACTCTGCTGTGTGGTCATGTTCACTTCTGCCCTCTAACAGCAGAATTATTTCTCCACCGGAAGGAAGCAATTGCCTGAAGTCGCCTCCTACTTCAGATCCATTTAAGGTTTATTTATTTTTCTAAATATTTACTTAATGAAGTTGTAATATAGTTTTTGATAACTCTGTGTTAGGGTGTTTTTGTTGTATTTGACATATTTTTAGTGTTTTCTCTATTTCCACATCAGTTCCCAGGAACCGGAGAAAGGTCTGTTGTGGTGCAGTTCCCCCTTTTTGGGAGCCACTTTACTTAACTTAAAAAAAAAAGTCTACAATTTTAGAAACCGCTTAGTGGTTCCTTGTTTTTCTGGTTCTGGTTTCCTTTTTAGGGGAACCGAGATGCTATTGGGCATATTTTTTCTATTTAATATTTTTCTATAGCAGTTCATCTTTCAGAAAGAAACAAAATTGTATTTTATTTATTTGTTTTGGTGTGTTGGGAACTGCAATGCTCTCAGTTATCAGTGTTTGGCATGACTGATGGACCTAAAAAGAGGACAGGACCTACAGGCTTTAAAAATTGACAAATCTATTTTCAACTCCTGGCTAAGGCAGTCAGCCACAAGCTGTGTTTGAAGTACCTGTGTCCAGATCACAATTGTATTAGCTGTGAACTCTCTATTAAGTTTCACCCAAAAATCCAAAGGAAGAGGGCTAAAAAATTGAAAGACCTTATAACTTCTCAGTCTGCCTCCACATCACCAAAAGGCTCAGAAGATGGTCCAGCCCCCAAAGTAAGCAGAAGGATAAGGCTGCTAAGGATGGTTCACAGGACAGGGTATCTGAATGAGGGAACCCTGAATCCAGCATAAATAGAACAGCCTCTGAGCAGCCATTGGATTTGGTGCCTGCTAAGAAAAACCAAAAAGAAAAGCATGTCAGTGTCTCTCCTCCTGAAGAAGGTTATGTGATGCCAGTGGACAAACATATGATGCCCTCATTAGAGGATATGACTAAGGCATGGCAGATCCTTCAGGTTTTCCAGGCTATGGGGAGCTTCATGACCATACCTGCTCCCCCAGGCTCCTGTACTGGTTCCAGTGCCTGTGGAGGAGAAGGCTGCATTTTTCTATGAGGAGTAGGAGGAAGGAGAACCTATAGAGCCTGATGGTTCTCCTGGACAGCCCCTCTCCTCGTTTGTTAGATGACTACACCTCACACTACACCTTTGTGAGGCAAATGGTCAACACCTTCAATCTGTCTTTACAGGCGACTGCTGAAGATGAGGATGAGGTGGAGTTTTGAAATATGATGGGCTTAACACCCATAAAAGGCTGCTTTTGCTAATCCACAAATCCCTCAAGAAGGCCACTTCCAAAGTGCTGTCAGCTCCCACTTCAGCTGCTGGCATTGACAAGACAATAGAGAAGAATTATTAGGTGGACAAGCAGTGTGCTAGGTAACTGTACTCCCCTCCCTGATCATGAGGGAGTGGTCCAGACCACCACCTGTGATAAGGCCAAGGTACCCTTTTCTGCCTAGACTCCAGAAAAGGATTCCAGGAAGCTGAATAGTACAGGAAAAAAGTCTTCACCTCAGCGTCCCTGCTCTTAAGGCAGGCAGCATACATGGCCTACACAGCTTAAAAAGCCCTACGGAACTTCATTTTGACAACAAGTGAGAATGTTGCTGGTGACTTGGCACAGGATCTGGTGCATACCGCAGAACTCACCATGGATGCCACCAAGTACCAGTTCCAATTGGCAGTGGACCCCAAAGACACTGCCTCTAGGGTCATGGCACATGCAGTGTCCCTAAGAAGGTTTGCTTGGCTCAGGACTACAAACTTTTCTCAGGACACTCAAACAAAAGCAATGGATTTTCCTTGTGAGGAAAGTTGTTTGGTGACAAGATAGAGGATTACATCAGAAAGGTGGATGAGTACAAGACCACCTATAGGAGCAATACTGAAAAGGAAAAGGCCCACACTTCCTACAGGCCTTATGGAAGGGTAAGTAGGGGAAAAGGGTTACTACGACTCCTGTGCTTACATTATTTATGACTTTGCCCCTTAGATAGGATTCTTCGGAAGTAGAGCAGAAGGAGTCCTAGGTATGCAGATGCACTACCAGCCCCAAATGTCCAGGTGAAACAGAACCTCTGGCAAGTCTGCATTGGCTGCCCAGCCATTGCCAGTGGGAGGAAGGCTGCCTCACTATTTCCAGGCATAGAAAAGAATTACCACAGACAGATAGATCCTGGAAATAATAAGTCATGATCTGACTGTGTAGTTCAAAAAACCTCCAAGACTGCAGGATTGCAAAACCTTCACCCCTCATATTCCATGAGAGAAAATCCTGCTGGAGCTGGAGGTAAAAAAATGCTTCAAGCAAACGCAGAGGAGAGTGTTCCATCCCTCACAGTGGGGGAAGGGGCTTTACCGCAGATTATTCTTGACCCACAAGAAAATTGGGGAGTGACAACCCATTCTAAACCTGAGATACCCGAACAAACACTTAAAAAGAGAAGAGTTCAAGATGGTAGCACTCGGCCTAGTAATTCTATCATTGCAACAAGGAGACTGGCTAGGGTCACTAGGTTTGAAAGATGCCTACTTTCACATTTCAGTCAGGGCCACTCATAAAAAGCACCTCAGATTCAGGGTGGGAACTGTCATTATCAGTTTGCAGCTCTCCCCGTAGGCCTATCCTCAGCACCCAGAGTGTTCACAAAGTGCCTAGATGTAGTGGCAGCACATTTGAGGAGGCAAGGGGTGGTGGTCTTTCCCTACCTTGATGACTGGCTAGTATCAGGAAAGTCACACTAGAAGGCCAAATCCTCCCTGCTCCTCACTCAGCATGTCCTGGAGGACATACAAACATGTGAAGAAGCCAGCAGAAAAAGGCCATTTGGTCCATCTTGTCTGCTTGTACTGCAGTGTCCACAGGTCGAGCTACTGACCCTGCCCCCCACTCCTCCCTTCCTTTCCATCCTCCCTACCCATGATCCTTACCTTCCCCCTGTGCCTATCCCAGCCTCTCTTGAAGCTGCCCACCATCCTTAACAAGACCACCTCTTCTGGCAATGTATTCCAAGTCTCTACCACCCTCTCCATGAAGAAGTGCTTTCTGATCTCCCTCCTAAACTTCCCTCCCTCCTGCTTAAGATTGTGCCCCCTTTTGTTATGATTGCCACTTAGCTTAAAGAGCTACTGACACCTCAAAGAAAACTTTGAAAAACATAATAATTAGGTACAATTCAGCTTGCATTCCATATATATTTTATATATTTTTCTTTCCCATTATTTATTACTGAGTAAATGTGCATGACTTCATGATCTGTGTCCCTTAGAGTTCCCTTAGAGTTCATCTGCCTCTATAGCTTACTCCCTACTTCAAGTCATAATCCTCTGTTGTGACATCACAGTGTGTTGCTGTGAGAGTAACTGTGATGTCACAAGCAGTGCATTATGACCTTAGGTAGGGAGAAAGCAACAGGGATAGATGAACTCTTTAGGAACAAAGATTGTGTTTTAATGCAAATGATCTCAGTATCAAATAATGATGAGGAGGACTACAGAACTAACATGAAGCACAAGCTGAACTGTGTCTAAATATTATGGTTTGTTAAAGTTGTCCTGAAAGCATCAGCTGCTCATTAAAGAGACCCTCCTTATCCACCTTATTTATCCCTTTCAGGTACTTGAAGATCCCAAGTCATGTTCCCCCTCTCTCTGTCTATCTCTCCTGTCCTCCAGGGAGTACATGTTCAGTGCCCTCAGCTTCTCCTTGTATGCCTTACCCGACCGACCCTCTGTCATCTAAGTAGCCCTCTTCTGGACCTTCTCCAGCAGGTTAATGTCCTTTTTGAGGTGAACATACAAACATGCAAAAATGCTAGCAGATAAAGGCCACAGCAGTCTATCAAGTCTGTTTGAGTGTGCAGCTCCCCAGTCTAATCTACAGCAGCTGCCCCCAACACCTGTGTTATCCCCTCAGACTGCTTGCTCCCCCCCGTTTCCCGTCAGTTATGACCTTACCTGTGACCCTATCCCACCCCCTCTTAAAACTGCCCACAGTTGCCAGTGAAATCACCTCCTCTGGTAGTTTGTTCCACTTTGCCACCACCCTTTCTGTGAAATAGTGCCTCCTCATTTCCCTCTTGAATCTATCCCCCCCAATTTCAGACTATGCCCTCTTGTATTCCTTCCCCCCTCTTTAGTATGAACATGTTCACAGAACTTAACCTATTTATGCCCTTTAAATATCTATAGGTCTCAATCATATCACCTCTCTCCCGCCTATCCTCCAGGGAATACGTGTTGAGATCCCTCCGTCTTCCCTCATATGGTATGTACCCTGGGCCTAGGATTATTTTTGTTGCCTGACACTGTAACCCCTCCAGTAGATTGATGTCTTTAAGTATGGGCACCAGAACTGCACACTGTACTCTAAGTGCGGGTCTCACCAATGACCTAAACATTGGCAGGATGACTTTCTTCCTTTGAGAAGTGATCCCTATGACAATGTACCCTAGCATTTTATTAACTTTAGTTGCCACCTTCCTGCACTGTGCAGAATGATTCATGTCCCCTGTAATTAGTAACCCTAGATCTTTCTTCTCCACTTAGGTGGATAACTGTACTCCCCCCAGTAATGGTAATGTTCATATAAGAAATGTTTGAGGGGTTTAGTCATAAAGTTCAACCACTTTTTAAGTTTGAAAAACAGGTATATTCAGAGTATACATTCCATCAGAGACTGTGAACTTGCAACGTACATTGTAATGTTGAAAAACAAATTTCCGTGTTAACCACATCCTTTAAGCAAATCAATTTTTAGTTTGTACACTTAGCTCATTTCACAAGCTTGGTCCTTTCAGTAGGAAGTCTGAAAATAAAGTATAACCAATGATACCTTTGTATACAATATCTGCTTCCAGATGCTTTTTAAAATAGACAGGTAAGGACACCATTCGTATAGTTCAGTTACGGTGGATTGAAAAAAAAATGGCCAGAATTCTAGGACACAAATTCCAATACATCTCTTATAGAGTTCTCTGGTCAGTACTTTCTACAGAATCTCTTATCCCCTTACTTTTACTTCGGTCATTTCCAACAAAAATGTCCCCCTCACTCTTCTCCTTTCTAGGGTGACTTGCAATCTACATAACTTAGTTTTTCAGAGCAGTTTCTCTTATCTTTAGGAGGATAATTCCTCCAATACATTAAGTGTGGAGTAAAAATCTCCATTGAAGTGCCATTTGTGGGAGCCAGTGATATGAAAAAAAAAACTCCATGCACCTTCCTTCTCTGAGAATAACTGCACTTTCATACCATTTTAGGTCCTTGGTATCTGACCCCACAGAGTCCTCTTAGGTTTCTCCTTTCTCTCAGGGTCCAAAATTCTCAGTTCAGTAGCCGCATCCTCAGTATGAAGCAAGATTATCTTGGTAGTTAAAAGAAAAAGATGCTCAACTAAGCATAGAAACTTCTTCCTTTTTTTATACATATACTTACAGCCACCAGCCCCAGGTAAAGTTATCATACCTTTAATTGAAGAAAATGTTCCTTTCAGCAGTTGTAGTGCAACCAAAAGCTCTTTGAATATTTTCTCCTGTCTTTCTTTTCCTCCATTTTCCAGAAAGGATCTTCCAGACTCCTAATATATTCTATTTATGAGGGTTATTTTCTCTAGTCTCCGAAATTCACGTCAAGCCTCTAAGGTTCAAAAAAGACCGATACAGCTGTCTTCAGCACTGCCCTTAGGATCCACTGGCCAAGTGAATTTAAACAACGCAGAGTAAGCACATGAATCCTGATGGCCAACAAACATAGGAAGCTACCTACCTGCTACTCCCTTGACTCAAAGAAAGAGCAAGTTAATCTTTCAAAGAAATTTGAGCAGTGTGGAGCAGGATAACACTGTAGCTATCTACTTTTAGTGTTCTTCACAGCAACATCCAGTTCTGGGAGCAAACACTCCAAAGTCTGGATGTTAGGAGAATGCTGAGCTTTACTTGGATCATAAAAAGGAGGTAAGGCCTACTAATACTCAATTATTTGTCACCTACAGTGAAGTCGGACAAGGTAAACCAGCATCCAAGAGAACAAGTTCTCATTGGAATTTTGTTACTGCAAAGCTGGCAAGCTGCGACCTGAAGGCCTCAGGACTCACTCCACACAGGGCACCTCTACCTATGTGGCAGCATCAACAGGTGTTTCCTAGCAGGAAATCTGTAAGGTGGCTATCTGGAAAAGAGTATACACTTTCACAAGACACTACTGTCTGGACATATAGTCCAGAAGGGATGCCAGTTTTGGCACTGCTGTCTTGCAGAACCTTTCCCCTAAGGATGGAGTTGGCAGTTGTTAAGCATAGTGAGGGATTCCTGGGGCTTGAAGAAAACATTACTCATCATAGTAATGTTGCTTCTTCCAAGGGATTCCTCACTATGCTTAACCATCCCATCCCCATCTCCAACTTCCCCTTCCAGCACCTGGAAAAGGTTCACACAAGAATTGATTCCTTTTAGTTTGCTTGAGAATTACTTGTTACAATACCTTACAAATGATACTCAGTGATCTAAATTTTTTGAACCAGTTCTGCCACATGTGAGAGCCTTCTAAAACTCAAAATTCTTTTGAATCATTTTTGGTAGTCATTTAGCTGGCATAGTGGTCACTGCTCACCAAGCTTCTGTAATAAATCTGCTGTTAGAGGGCAGAGATGAGCATGACCACACAGTAGAATCTTAAATTTCATTGTAAGATTCCATAATTAGTATAAAAGTCTAGGTTCCGGGGCAGCTCATTTCAGGGGAATGACTGCAGTTGTTAAGTATAGTGAGTGATCCCTTGGAAGAAACAACATTACTACAGTGGGTTATTTTGCAAGTTAAATACTTAATAACTGTCAGAAATGGCACTTAGTTTGTAAAAAGGGGGGAATGTGGGGGGTTATTGGGGTCTTGGCGTGGGGGTTTGGGGATGAGAAAAAGAGGAACTTTAGAAAAGGGAAGGGAAAATGGGGAAGAAAGGGTGGGAGTGGGAGGAATGGGTTAACAGGAAAAAGATGGGGAATAGAAAAATATAAAGACAGGAAAAAAGAAAAGGGGTAAAAAGGAGAGGGAAAGAAGGTGAGGGAAGGGGAGGAGGGATGGGGAAAGAGGGGGAGAAGAGGAGGCAAAGGGAAGAGAGATGGGTGGGGAAGAATGGGGGAAGAGATTAGAGAAAAATGGAAATTGGAGTCTTTGTACAATTCAAAGCTAAACTTGAACTAGTTCTGCCATCACTTTGGCAAGTTGACCATTTAAATGTCAAAACATGTTTAAAAAACATACCATTCAGAAAGCAATATACAGTTTACAGAAAAAGCTAATTTGAATCAATTGATAAGAATGGTATCAGATCAATATGGTCATTCATACCACCTGGTCACATTGCACACAAAGTGAAAATCCCTTTAACTCCTTCTGGAGAAGGATATTTGTTCTATCCCCCCCTCTGATACTCCCGGGTATGTGTTCCAAGCCCATGAAGGCCAAATGTTAAGGATTACTCTGATGTAACAGCTTAAAGTGCATGCCATTCTAATGTCATCCTAATGATCGAATGCACATGCTCTTGTATATGTTTTTTTAATGGTCGTATAGTATATCCAACATAAAGTAAAGGGCATATACACTGTATGATGTACACAACAAAAGAAGAGTTGCAAGAAATACATTGCCTAATATTGATCATAGGACTACAGCTTGGATGAATGTACTGCTTCACCTTCATGCAGAACCTGAAAACATTGCATTTGCCATAACTGTGGCTTCGTACAGGGGGCCTACCTAACCAAGATGGTCTGTCGACCTGCTATTTGTACATATTGTGTGTAATTAGGTCTTCCAATTTCTTCCTCTTGCACACTACTTTAGGTTTGTTTTCCAAAACTTTGCATAAATCCTTATCCTCTTTTAGAGTCCCCCAGTATTTACAGACAATCCTATCTACTCCAGGCACAAGATGGTTATGTTCAGTTATGAAGAAAACTTTTCCCTGGTTTTACATAATAGTCCACTTTTTTTGGTGCAAGTAACACATTCCTATCAGTTTGTCTTGCATCCATGTAAGCTTTATTCAAAATCCTTGGGTCGTATCCCCGCTCCCTGCTCTAAAAACGGTGGATTTCAAGAATGCATGGGACAGTCATAAAGGAATTCTAGTGGGTGGGGGTAGGAAAAAGTAGGCTATTGGTTAACTAGGATCTGCAGCTTATCCATTAGGTAGGGAAATGGGCAGACTGGGTGGGCCAAGCGGTCCTTATCTGCCGTCAAATTCTATGTTTCTATGTTTGGGTGAGTTCTACAGCTCGACTATCATGGTCTGAGATGGACGAACAATTTATTTGAATGCAAATGTACTGTTCTGAGTGGATAGCCTTTAAAAGATGGTGTGGATGAGCACTGGATGCCAGCAGCAAAGTATTGCCAGCCTCTGGTCTCAGATATGTCCTAGAAGTGACCCCTGTCTCTACTTGGCCAGTCAAAGACAAATCCAAAAAGTCTATCTGGCTGAGGTCCAATCTGTATGTAAAACCTAAGTTAAGATTACTGTTACCAATATACTTCATGAAGTCATGAACAGACTGTTTAGACCCTGCCAGATGACTAGGATGTCATCAATGAAGTGACCCCAAAATTATATGCAGTTAAAGAAAGGGTTGGCCATGCAGTCACGGACGGCCCCCTCCTCCCACCAGCCCATAAAAAGGTTGAATAGGAAGGGGCCATTCTCATCCCCATAACCATCTCGCAAACCTGTAGAAAAAAAGAAGTCTTAAACACAATATAGTTACTAGTTAAGATTATTCATAACCTTACCTGCCATGCTGTATAACTAGGGTGGGTCCTTCCTGTAATGTCCTCTCCCCCTGATGAAGCCTTATGGGTAAGAGGTGAAATGCTGGGGAATAGCTTCACTCCCTGATGTTTGTTCACCCTGGAACTGAGTCTGAATAAAAGTTTTGAGCATTTATCTGTCTGTAGGAGTCACCGTCCTCCTACAACATGCCACTTCTTTGTCTTGTCTTTGTCTTGAACTGTTGGTTTTTGCTGTCAGCACCACCAGAACCTGTTTAACATCAGCTTTTCTGGTGTTGAGGACTAAGAAAAAGCTTCCATCCTGAACATGTACTTCTGCTCAGTCTTTACAGTGTGTGTGTGTGGGGGGGGGGCAGACCACCAGAGAGTAGCAGGGACAAAGGGTGGAATGAGGTGGACACAAGTCCATTTTCAGTGCAATTCACCCAAGTGTACTAAAGGAACTCAGGGAGATGCTAGCTGCCCCACTGATGGGCTTAATCAACAGTTCACTGGAAGCAGGCATGGTTCTAGAGGACTGAAGAAGAGCAGACGTGGTCCCTCTACTTAAGAGCGGCAGCAGGGAGGAGGCTAACAACAGTTGGCTGGTCAATTTTACTTCAGTAGTGGGGAAATTAATGGAAACCTTGCTTAAGGAAATACTGCAGAGTATCTTGAATGTAAAGGGCTGCAAGACCATGTGCAGCATGGAGTCATGGGGGAGATCATGCAAGTCAAATCTGATTGGGTTATTCAACTGGGAAACCAAGAAAATAGATCAGTGGAGGGCAGTGGATGTGGCCTATCTGAACTTTAGCAAAGCCTTCAACACTGGAGCACAGGAAACTGATAAAAATTGAGCAGCCTAGGTGTGGTGTCCAAAGTGATGAATTGGGTTAGAAACTAGTTAACGGTTAGGCAACAGAGGATGGTGGTTAATAGCAGTCACTCTAATGATGTGACAGTGACATGCCACGGGGCTCTGTACTAGGACCAATCCTCTTCAATGTCTTCATAAGTAACATTGCAGAAGAACTGGAAGGGAAAGTATGCTCTTTTGCAGATAATACCAAAATCTGTAATAGGGTGGACATTCAGGAGGGGATAGAGAGGGGTAGAGAAAATGTGCAGAGATCTTGGAAATTCAAGGAGTGGTCAAGAGCATGTAAGTTGGGGTTCGATGCCAAAAAATGTAAAATCATCCACGTGGGACATAGGAACCCAGGAACAGAGTACAGGATTGGGGGGCGGGGAGTACTGACAGTCACTAAGAAGGAAAGGGATCCTGGGGTTTATCATAACTGATGACATCAAAGTAGCAGGGTGGTGTAATAAAGCAGTGCTTAGGGCTAGTGGGATGCTGGAGTGTATAGAGAGGGGCATCTCCAGCAAGAGGAGGAAAGAGCTGTTGCCACTGCATCTCTCACTGGTGAGACCCCACCTAGAGTACTATTTTCAGTTTTGGAGGCTGCACCTCAGAAAGGATATAGACAGGGGGAGGCAGTCCACAGGAGGACCAACTAAAATGGTGCAGCAGTTGCTCAAGAAGCCCTATGAAGTGAGACTAAGAGATCACAGCATGTACACCATGGAAAGAGGAGAGCGAGAGGGGACATGATAGAGACCTACAAGTACCTCTCGGGTGAAAAGAGTACATAAGGAGGGCATCTTTCAAATGAGAAAGAGCGCCAGGATCAGGGGGCATGAATGAAGCTGGAGGGGGGAGTTTAAGAGGGGTGTAAGGAAGTACTACCTCAAAGAAAGAGTGGTAGATGCCTGGAACAGACTGCCAGCAGAAGTGGTGGAAGCAAAAGCAGTGGGGGGCTTCAAGCATGCATGATGTAGACACAGGAGAATATTAATAAATAGGCAGGAAAGGTTGCCAGAGACCAGTTATAGTCTGCTGAGCTAGATTAGGCAGGGAACATCTGGGGAGAGTGGATGAGCCAAGCGATCCTTTTCTGATAATAAATTCTAAATTGCAATGTTTCTATGAATGCAGCAGTTTGAAGGTAGACATCCAGGTGGCCATGGTGTTTGTTTGCCCAGCAGATGTAAGGGGAGATACCACCAGGAGCAGTCAGCCACATTGCAGAGAAACCAAGCTGGCAGCATCTTACATTCTGAGGGTGTGGAGTGTGAGTCATGAAGTAAGGGAATCATCAGCATTCTTGGAATGCAGCATGATGATCAGATCAGGGCAAGAAAAGCAGAGTGCTCCCTTAACTTGATCATCTTTAATCTGTTACCCTTGGCATTTGAAACAATTAAACCCAACTCATTATTTTTTTCGTTTAGTGGTATATCACTTTACACTGTCATGCATGCCAAGTGTAATCAGCTGATTGATCCTCAGTGTGTTGAGACAATCTATCAGAAAACATTTTGCTGCCACTGAGACTAAAAAAAGAAGTTAAAACAAAGTTGTAATTTTTCCAAAAAGCCTTTACACCACCCATTTATAACCTGGAAGATTGTGGCTGCTAATGTTATGAAGAACACATTATAAAACAGCAAATAACTGGTAGTGTTCTTCAGGTACTTTACAGCCTCATGACTGCTCATCCGTTGGGCTGTTTACCTAGAGGTAGTAAACAGTAAATGTTAACATTATCACTATTTCTATACTGTCACTGTATGTCTTCACATATATTGTACTTTCCCAGGATGCCTCTGGAAATGAGCTGTTATGGTTCAGTAGGCCTTTCCTGGTAAAACTCTTTTAATCAATCAATCAATCAATCAATACTTACTGTATACCACAATGTGATGCAACCACCTCACCAGTTGAATCGTGGGTTTAAACTATCGCATGTCCCATAATGCTTTCAGTTTTACCATAGCAATGTGGCCTAGTACCTGTGATCACCTTTAATATGTTATTATAATAAAGACTGTTTGCTCGGTACCGTATGCAGTGCCTTGATGTATAAACAGACTTGAGATCACCACTCACACCACTGCACACTTCCACATATTTGTTTTACAACAGAGAAATATGTGGTCAAATTATATGACAATGCCAGTTTCGATGGACATTTCAGGTGTCCTATTGCCCCTTTGCAACAGTACCTTGAAAACTACTTTAGTTTCAGCCTAACTGACATTTTGAACTCCATTTCCCCAATGAAAGGATGGAAATCAAAATGCTGAAGTTGCTAAGAACTCGAGCCAATGTTGTTTTTACCTGCTGAGTGGACAGAAAGCTTCTAGCAGTAAATAAGTGTTAGTAAACATTTTAAATATTTTTTTGAATGGGAAAGGGTATCAGACCCATTGCTAATTTTATTTTATTTATTTATTTATTTAGTTTTTGTTGACCGGGTAAGTGCACTAGACAAATCCTGCCTATTTTCAGGCACGACCCGGGGAAGGGGGATACAGATCAATGCCAACTGACCTTGAACCAGATTAAGCTGTTCATGGTATTTTTAGTGAATGAGGGAAATTTGGCCAGGACACCGGGGAAGTTCCCCTACTCTTTTCGATAAGTGCCATGGGATCTTTAACATCCACCTGAACTACCACCAATCCAGGCAGATGGGACCTCGGTTTAACGTCTCATCGAGCGGCACCTCAGAAGTGCAGCACCCTCTCATGCTGCATTACAGTGTCAGTACTGGGATATTAACCCAAGTGCCAGATGTGGGAACTGAACCCACAGCCCTTTGATCTCCCGGCCTCAGAGGCGAGTGTGCTACCTACTGAGCCACTGACACTGACAAATTGCAATGAGGAGGCAGGTAAGTCTGCAGGGGGGGGTGGGGAGGCAACTAAGCATTGACCTGGTCTGGAATGGAAGCAGCTCTGGATGCATGGGAGGGACTGGGAATGTGAGCATTCAGTAAAAAACAAAAAAAAAAAAACATGTTTCTATGTTTATAAAACGCAAAAAGACAAAAAAAAAAACCCCCAGTAATTTCATTGCCATGCTACTCCACTGATCCCAGTCTGGGTCAGCTTATCCACTCACCAGCATCACAATACATGTTGCGGGAGTGGGATAAGAACAGTGCAGCGTTGGCCATTTGGGCCAAGGAAAAACAGCTACAGCATCTTGGGCATCCAGAGAGTAATGTGTTATGCTTGGCTCAGCTGGAGGAGAAAGAGGTTCTATAAGTCCTTACCGAGTTTGGTCTGTCCTGATTCCTGGGAGTAGGTGTGAGACTGTCTGGCAGCCTTCACTGAGTAAATTTATTCGGATTCAGGCTGTGGCCCACACTTCTCAGCTTGCTTTGCTGTGACTGGGACAGTGGGGGAAGTGATCAGTACTCAATGGAAGCCAGTCAAGCCCAGGAAATAAATTTATTTATGCAACCTCCACTCACAGCACCTGAGACTGACATTCTTCCTGTCCTATGTACTTGGTTTGGGGCTGGGATGGGGATTAACTGGATGGACTTATGAGCAGGGAGGGAAAGACAAAGTAATGTGAGGAAGTATTTTTTCATGGAGAGGGTTGTGGATGCATGGAACAGCCTCCCTGAGGAGGTCATGGAGTCAAGAATAGTGGGGTAATTCAACAATGCATGGGACAGACATAAGGCAGTCCTAGTGGGGGGTAGGAAGAAGTAAGCTGTTGGTTAGCTAGGATCTGCAGCTTATCTGTTAGGTAGGAAAATGGGCAGACTAGATGGGCCAAGCGGTCCTTATCTGCCATCAGATTCTATGTTTCTAATAAAAAATAAAGAAATAAATTCTTGTGCAGTTCACCATCAGGCAGCTCAAAGGACCTGTCCATTGGCTAATAGGGCCCCGGCTTGTTCACCCTGCTAAGGCTTGGAAAAAGCACAAGGGGACAAGACCTCTCTGGGTATGCCAACAAGGCTGAGAACATTTAAAAATAAGGAATTAGGATGATCTTATGAAAAACTGTTCACTTTGCTCAGAAAACCATTTGGCCAGTAACTGTTGCTCTGAGCAAGAGGGATTTTTCCTTTGAAACGTTGACAGACAACTTTAACAGTACTGTGACCAATGGTTATTAAATAAAAATTTTGAAAACTGAAGAATATGAGGTGAGTGAGTCCATTTCTCCAGAAATGGTAGGGACTTAAAGGCATTGTCTGGAACAGACCCTTCCCTGTGGTTTCTTTTTGTTGCAGGTGGAGGGCCACTCTGGTTCCTACATGGAATAGTGAAAATTTCCCTTGGCTTGTACAGTTAAACCATATGCCTGTTCATGCTGGCTAGTGTGCAGAATCACACATAAAGTTACTGCTCTTCACTCTGTACCTAGCCATATATATGCCACGTACACACTACAGAACTGATTTTGAAAACCATTTTTAAAATCAGCTAAACCATTTCAGTGCATCTGCACTATTCAATAACCATTTCTGATAATGGTTTAGTGTGTCCACACTGCTGGTGTTAAATCTGTTCTCCCTGTAACTATTTTGTGTTAATTCCAAAACACAGAATCATGCTTGCCTGTACACACTGCGGCTAGAACTGTTTTAGTTAAACCATTACAGCTTGTAACACAGCACTCTGGACACCAGTGAAAGCCAGCAACGGCATTGGCGGAAATGGCTCAGGTGACACTAACCGAGCAGTGATTAACCCACAGGTAACGCCCGCTCGGTTAGTACCACCTGTGGCCACAGACCACAGCACTCATTAGAACCCACTGGGTCAGTACCCAGATTGTCCATGAGCCAGAGGGTGCAGCACTGAGATGGGAATAGGGCATATACCGTCTAAGGAGAAATTATACAACACCTCGCTCCGAACACAAAAAATGTACCATTCTTGTGTCTGTCAGACAGCTATCCTCTCTTGCTGTCTGGTGCGAAATAGGCGCCACAATATAAAAGAATGTGGAGCCTGCATCGGGAACGCGCATCCAGGCACATCCTCACACTGACTGCAATGCAAGCAAAAGTAGGATATTGTAGGAGGCGGCAGTATGACTTTCGGCAAGTCCTCTGTATTTGCGAGTGATCTACGGCTCGCACAATGTCCCCGTCGCGCTTACCCTGTTACAGGTGCATTAATCACCTCCAGCGTCGGGCTCTACCAGGGATTAATGCCCGTTGGGTGGTTGGAACCCTCGGGCTTCGCCCTCGTGCACCAACCCCCCCCAGCGGGCACTAATCCACCAGTAGAGCCCTCCTCTGTAGGTGATTAATGCTTACTTGTAACACGGGGAAGAGAAAGGGTTGTGCCAGATTGGTCAGCTTGCATCAGCTGACCATACATTAATCCTCAATTAATGTATGGTTGTGTCCACCGACATTGTCTTCCCCCTCTCACAAGAACCTCTTACAGATGCAGTAGTACCATTCAGTCTTAGCCTACAATTCACGGCAGGCCAACAGGTGAATGTCAAACAAGAATAAATATGCTTAAGTGAAATTTCTAGTAGTTTCATCGTAAGTAGGTTGAAAACATCTATATGACTATGTAATGTGTTTTTTTTTACTTGGTCTACTGGCTCAGAAACACCTACCCTTTCAGTAACTACACAGTAATGTATGCCGCATATAATTTTCCAGATTGCCTGATTTCCCAGATTGTCTCCATGTCTTTTTTTAAATATTAAAAAAAAAACACCTAAAAAGTGGGACCTAAAAACCACAAAAACACACACTTTGGGTCAATCTCAATCAAACCTGAAAGTTTTAGGTTTCAAAGACTCTTATTTTTTAGTGATCGGGTGGCAAAAAAAGTCTTAACATTTTCAAAAACTGAGGCTGTTGCATTTTTTCGCACTTCTGTAACTTTACCTCCCCTGAATCGATCTACATGGAATTTACAGAATTAAGAGTTCCTGATACAGAGGCTGTGCTTTCTAAATTTCATGTAAATCAGTTGAAAGGAGGCAAAGTTATTCTAAGCACCAAGATATCTCGTTGGCGAGAATGCCGGCCTCCCCCACAGTGATGGCACAATACCGACGCAGGTATTGTGCTGCCTCTTCTATCATTCTGTCATTGTTTTCTGTGGGAAGCTGTGCCCCCCGCACCCCACAGACTCTAGAATACCAACTCCAGGTCGGCGTTGGTCTGGGAAGGGGGCGGAACACTGGGGGAAGGCGAAACACAGAAAAAGGAACATTACCACGAATGTGCCGTAATGGTCTTTTTCTGTGTTTTGCTGTTGGGGTGTCGACCACAAGGGGTGCTACGAAAGTTATTAATGTGCAATGTTGGCAGTAAAATTCACAGATAAAAAAGATGTAAGCCTTAGTGTACTACCTTCTGTTGGTTGGCCTAGGGAATTGCAGCAACAACTATCAGATCTCAAATCTCCTCTGCATTTAAATATATGCATTTCCCAAAATGCACAGCAGCCAAATCCCAAATATCAAACATAGCAGAAAAATGGAGATAGAAACATAGAAGTTGACGGCAGATAAGGACCGCAAGGCCCATCCAGTCTGCCCATTTCTTTTTCTACCTTATGAATGTGCCATCAGCCTTTGCTCTGTCAATGGCCTATCTAGTCATACTCATCTGCATTGCTCCCTTATACCTATCCCATGCCTGTTTGAAACCCTGCACTGTATTCATATCCACCACTTCCTGAGGTAGGCCGTTCCATGCATCCACCACCCTTTCTGTGAAAAAGAACTTCTTCACTTTACCCCTTAATCGGCCTCCCTCTAATCTCATGCTGTATCCTCTTGTCCTGCTATTTGTCTTATATTGAAACATGTTAGACTCTTTCACCTTGTTAATGCCCTTAAGGTGTTTGAATGTTTCAATCATATCACCTCTCTCCCTCCTTTGCTCTAGGGTATACATATTGAGCTCCATTAATCTGTCCTCATATGTTTTCTGATGCAGTCCCTGCACCATTTTGGTTTCCCTTCTCTGGACTGCCTCAATTAGGTTAATGTCCTTGTGAAGGTGCGGCCTCCAGTACTGCACACAGTACTCCAGATGGGGCCTAACCAGTGTCTTGTAAAGAGGGATTATTACCTCCCTCTTCCAACTTGTGATACCCCTATGAATATACCCCATCATCCCCCTAGCCTTACCTACTGCTTTAGTGGTCTGCTTGGATGATTTCAGGTCATCAGTGATGATGATGCCCAAGTCTCTTTCTTCCCTTGTGATGGCCAACAACTCCCCTCCCAGCCTATAGGTGGCTTCAGGGTTTCTCTTCCCTATGTGCATGATCTTGCACTTCTTTGCATTAAACCCCAGTTGTCACTCTTTCTACCATTTTGCTAGTTTATCCAGATCTCTTCTCATTCTGCCCACCCCATCTGGATCATCTACTCTATTGCAGATCTTGGTGTCATCTGCAAACAGACAAACCTTAACCTCCAGTGCATCTGCAATGTCTCTGATGAAGATATTGAAGAGGACTTGCCCCAGGACTGATCCCTGAGGTACCCCACTTGTGACTTGCATCTCTTCTGACTGTATACCGTTTACCACCACTCTCTGTTTTCTGCCCATCAACCAGTTTGCCACCCAGATGACCAACTTCTGACCCACCCCGAGCCTACCCAGCTTATTAATCAATCTTCTATGTGGAACAGTATCGAAAGCTTTGCTGAAGTCAAGGTAGGTGACATCAACTGCTCCCCCTTGGTCCACCACTCTGGTTACCCAGTCAAAGAAATCTATGAGATTAGTTTGACAGGACTTTCCTGTTGTAAACCCATGCTGCCTTGGATTCCAGGTGTTGCACTATTCTTTCCTTAAGGAGTGCCTCCATAATCTTGCCCACTACTGAGGTAAGACTGACTGGTCTGTAATTCCCTGCCTCCTTCCTGCTACCACTCTTGTGGAGAGGGATCACATGAGCCCTTCTCCAGTCTTCTGGGACCTCTCCTGTGCTCAGAGACTCACTAAACAGTTCTGATAATGGCTCTGCTAGTTCCACCCTTAGCTCCTTTAGTACCCTGGGATGTATGTCATCAGGTCCCATTGCCTTGTCCACCCTGAGTTTATTGAGCTCTTGTAGAACCCTTTCTTTTGTGAAGGGACTAGTGCACACCTCCCTCCCCCCCTGTGTCCATGGTGCTGAACTGTGGGCCCTGCCCTACCTTCTCTTCAGTAAATACTGAGCAGAAGTATCTATTTAGGATAGATGTTTTTATATGGTCCTCCTCCTCACATGCCCCCTTATCCCCTTTGAGCTTAGCAATACACCCTCTGGACTTCCTCCTTTCACTAATGTATCTATAGAAAGTCTTGTCACCTTCTTTTACTGTTTGTGCTAGTGTTTCCTCGGTTTGGGCCTTTGCCTGCCTTACTGCCTTCCCGGCTTCCCTTAGGAAAGTTTGGTATGCCTCCCTATCTTCCTCCTGCTGCATTCCCTTATATTTCCTGAAGGCCAGTCTTTTGGCTGTGACCTTTTCTGCTACTGTTTTTGAGAACCAAAGTGGTTTCCTTCTTCTTTTGCACTTCTTTTTCTTTCTAACACAATGGGATGTTGCTTCAAGTATTGCATCCTTAATGCATGCCCACTTTGCCTGCACTCCCTCACCTGTATTCCTTTTTGCCAGGGCTAGCTTAGCTCTGTTGACCATCTTATCAAAGTCAGCTCCTCTGAGTCACATATTTTTGCCTTGGATTGGGATGATTTAGTTCTAGTGGCCAAATTGAACCATACCATGTGATGGTCACTGGCCCCCAGGTGACCTGCTACCTGGAGATCTGTGATCCTTTCCCTGTTAGTCAGTACTAGATCTAGGATAGCCCTGTCTCTTGTGGGTTGTTATGCCAGTTGTTTGAGGCCCTCCCCCTGCAGGGAATCCACCATGTGTCTAGTTCTGGCAGATGTTCCTGCTGGTATTGACTAATCTGTATCTGACATGTTGAAGTCTCCCATTATCAGAACCTCTTCTTTAGCTGTCATGTTTCGTATATCTTCTAACAGTAAAGTGTCTATGTCCTCCCCCTGGTCTGGAGGCCTGTAGACAACCCCAGTTCGTATGGCTGTCCCATTTCCTGTTTCCAGGGTGACACACAGTTCTTCTGGCTCCTTATGTGTATTCTGAATTACAAAACTAATTCAGTCAAAATGAGCAAATATTCTGAAATGTTAACATCTGCATGTAATCAGTAATTGTTCACTATTGCAGTCACAATATTATGTTATATGTTATGAATGCTTCACGAAGAACCCATAGTTGTTCTCTGTATAATACCATAGGTTGGCTTAGACCCCATGATAGGAGAAATTTTCACATTTTTTGTTATTCATGTTTAAAATATGGAAGGGCTCTGTCCCATTATATATAACAATATTTTTTGAGATAGGGTCCATTCAAGGCTGTCTTAGATCAGCTAGGGACCTGTAATTTTGCCAGAGTTCATATAACCTAGAGATTGGTAGATCAACAGTGATTAACAGAAGTGTAACACTCTGGAACTCAGTTCTGCAATGTTTGAGACCATGTAACTCACCAATTATACTGTCTAATATTAGAAATTGGTTTTTAAAAGAAGTGTAGCCCAAGTGACTTGCTGCAGCAGACTTTATGCCTAATATCCTGAAATTTATTGTCCTATGTTTAGGCTCTTATTGTTTATAATTATGTTCTGCACTGAGTGTATGCCTTATATTTAATATGGATTTGGTGATACGGTTCACTCTGTATCCTTATCACATCCAGCCACGAACCTAGTTCCTCCCTTCCCTATTTTAATCAAGTCCACTAGTCAGCTGCCATAGTGGCCCTCGGCACCCAAGGTACCACTTCTCCCATATTACTCTCCTCTCACAGTTTAAGCGGAACATACAGACCTCATTATGGGCCCCTATGCAGCCCAGGACCCTCACCCAAGTATGGTAAATGGTCACTGAGGGCTGAAATGCAAAGAATTGTACCTTCTGATGGAGGCTTGACTAAGAATGACTAAACATACCACCTCAACTTCTGCATACATGGAGTCTGTATATACCACAGCAAAGTTGAGTGATGCATGTATGTTCCTACAAGAACGCTTGGAATGTATATCGTGCACCTACCACTTTTCTGTAAATTTGTAACTCTTTGCACATGTTGTACTTTGTATTCTCAATCTATGTATGTATAACTGTCTAGGACAACAGCAGATCGATCTTGTAAATGAGCTTGCCCAATGATGATCGCCTGTATAAATAAAAGATTTGATTTGTATGTGTGTATGTATGTAAGGTAATCTTTTATGCCATGGGACCTCACTGAAAAAGAGCATCTGCTCAACTGAGTGATTTCCCTGTTCATATGTCTATTATGAATAAAATATTACTACTACTACTACTACAGATATAAAAAAGTTGAGCATGTAGTTTCTTCAATCTGGTGCAACCCCGTTTCTCTTCCCCATGGTAGGAACCTTAATATCATCCCAGAACCTTTATAATTTTGCACATTAAAATTACTTTTATGCAAATGTAACACAAGGAAGAGAAACATATAAAAAGAGTGCTGAACCCTTTCTCTTCCCCATGTTACAAGAGGATTAACCCACTTCAGAGCATGGGTCTCTAAGGGATTAATGTTTGGCTGGGTGGTTGGAACCAAGCCCCCCCCCAGCCATATATTAATCCCTGAGAGACACACGCTCTGTCATGGGTTAATCCTTACTTAAAACATTTTTAATCCTGTCCAGACGTGAATAAAACCATGATAGCTCTAAAACATTTTTAAAAACGGTTTTAAGACTAGGTATCTAGCAGGGTTTAAAACTGTTTTTGTTACAACATTTTAAGGGGCTTGTAGTCTGGATGCAAACAGTACTAGGGGGATTTAAAACATTTTAAGAAACTTAAACAGGTTTAAGATCCACCGTGTGTATAGGGCCGTAGGTAAACAGAACACTGCAGTCTCCAGCGCTGCCAGACCCCTCACCTTTCACAGTACTGAATACATCACAGAATGGAGAAGCCAGCACTTGCTTGCTCACACTGCACTTGGTCTATGAATAAACAGAGATTTTTAGATTACAGTGCTATAAGTATCTTATGTTTTACCAGCACCAGTTTCAGCACAGTGTTGGGATGCCTGTAGTGTACTTGCCTACTCTGTGCTTGGTGTTTTTTCAGATTACAGTGCTCTTAGTCCCTCACCTTTCACCACCACCACCACCACCAACATCACGTTCATCATAGTATGGGGATGCCTTCAGTACACTTCCTCATTCAGTAGGTGGCGTGTCAATGTACCCTGTTATGCATCTGTCTGCTACTAAAATCTAGAAGTCTACCTTGTGAGAGTGTCAACCACCCCTCAGTGGCTGCTGATATACCCTCCCTGCCCTCCACAGACAGTGTGGTGAACATCGCACAGCCCTGGCAGAGCACAAGCTGTGCTTCCCTGCTGTTGTCCTAGATGCAAGGCTGCCCGTCCCACCCTTGATTACCCCTCCAGATACTATCCTTGCCTGTGGATAAACAGGTATCATTAATCATCAGTGCTTACAGTCCCTTACCTTTTTCCAGCCCTAAACTTACCACTGTACAGTATGGAGAAGCCTGCACAGTACTTATTCCACACTTTTCCTGGTCCTGTGCATAGACAGAAGGCTTCAGTGTCCCATACTGTCAGTCCCTCATATTTCTAGCTGTTCTAAATAGGCTTGTTTACAGTAAAGAGAATCCAAAAATATCTATTCAAGCTATAGTTTTTCTGATAGCAAAATAACTTAGCTCAAACAAAATTCTGTGTGCTGTTGAAAAGTAAATTGAGTAATTTAGTAGTGATTTGGGGTATTATTTTAGACAGATGACCTGTCACTATTTTGGAAGCTATTTACTGACCCTATGGATGGATAAACAGAGGGGCTGTGTCCTGATTGTGTGAGGTACACTTACCTTTCCTTCCCTTAAATAAATCACAGCTACCTCAGAAAGTCATTCTATTCATGCTTCAGCAGCATGGGGGGGAGGGAGCAACACTGCAGCTCAAATTAAACTAAAAGGAGTAAACCAGGCTTCACATGCACACTGGGCCAGTTCTGGAGAGGGTTGTCACAGTTTCTTAACCCTCTCCTTTACACAATCAATAATGGTCTTCGAGGATATCTTTTTCTTCAGGACACACCTTTGGAACTATACTTGTGTCAGTGCTAGGACCACAAAGAAACTTTTGCAAGTAGTCAGCCAGGAGCTGCCCATGATGACATCACACATCACCTTCTACATAAACATGGGCAGCCCCTCCTGTCTTCACTTTTTTTTTTTCCTACCATCGATCAGACTTGTTGGACCCGCCATTAGAAACATTGCTGCAAAAAAAGCCTTTTTCTTTATAACTAAGTAATCACTTTTAAAGTGATTTTCAGTGACTAGTACACTGCCAAAAGAACCGTCCAAGCTTTTTTGGTACTGTGAGTGTGGAGAGAAAATCTAAAAGGACGAAACCCACGAAGTGTGTATCTGCTGCTTCACCTTCTCTCACAATGTGAAAGCCTGTGATTCAACTCTTCTACCAGGCAATGCAGGAAGGGTGCTTTGGAGAAATCCTTCCCCAGAAGACCATAGAAAGAATGGAGCAGTAGATACGCAGCAAATCTGTGTTGCCCACCCTCTCAACCGAATCATGGTTGTCAAAGTCCTGGGAATAATCCTCATCAGGGAGCCACAATCACAAGCACTGGAGCAAGAACAAGGGGTATACCATCATCACGGCGACTGAAAGTGAATAACTCGAGTATGAGTGACTCACTTTCAGTGCCTGTTATGTGGGCCACTCTGCAAGGGTAGCGACGGGAGAAGAACAGGGCGACAGGAAGAATGGGAGAGAGACCAGAAGAGGAGGGAGAGTATGTAAGGGGTAGTGCAGTGTGAGGCTACCGAACTGGTGCGGTGGTGGAGTGGTGAGGGTGCCTGGCTACAGCGGGGATGGTGGAGGGTTTGGGGCTGGGGAAGGATACAGTATTTTTGTTTTGTTTTTCTCCATAATTTTTGTTTTCAAAGTTTCTCCCCCTCCCTGACATGCACCCCCCTGGAGTTAATAATCCTTAGGAAGGGGTGGGGGGCACAGCCCCCCACAGAACAACCTTTTCTGTGTTCACCATGTTTCCTCGCTGGGAGTGTACATTGCCTTTCTGTTTTTTCAGCGATGTACACTCACCATAATGGTGATCGCTATTCTGCAATCGCCGTTATGACATGGAACCAGAACAAGGCCTCCCCAACGAGATCCAGATCGTCCCTGCAGAGTAACACCTACTATGATGCTGTCTGCACTGGTGGCAGTGCTGACCACCTCCCCAGTCGTCAACCAGACACCAAAGTTGGGGCTTGGCGTAGGCCTTACTGAGCCTATTATGGTCAGTACATCACTGTTGTCAATGGAGACTCAACCTCCAATGTTGACTATTGCAGTCGCGCCCACTACCCAAAGCAGCGCTGATGCACAGGCAGTATCTCTGTCATTTTCAGACATGATATGGTGTCTACTGCCAGGCCTACCTACTGCAGGGGACCTGTCAACAGCGTCTCCTACAACTACCCTGTCAATGTTGCAAGTTAACATCATGCAGAATAGACCTCCTCTGCTGCCAATGACATCGCTGGTGTGGTCATTCATTTCCATTGATGAGAGAGTTGATGATGAATATGAATATAATCCTGACCTCATAATGGAGGAAGATAAGAAGGAGGAGGAAGACTATGCTGGGGATAGCCAGAATGGACATGGCACTAGCTTTACAGTCTCCTCCTGTATTCAGTACAGCAAGATCAACTCCAGAGGAGCCCTCATTTTTTTCTGTGATGCAGCAAATGCAAGTTGCCATGGGCTTCACCTTAGAGGAGCAGTAGAAGAACCTGCTGGAGTTTTTGGAGATGCCAGAGTCTCCCTCTTCTGTTGTTCCTCCCGTTTCCAGCTTTGGAGGATGCTACTTATGCAGCCTGGTATAGGCCAAACAACATACCAGCTGTGCCCAGAAAGGCAGACAAAACATATTCTGCCCCTTCTGGGAAATCTTATTATGCTAACCAACCTGAGACTGACTCAGTGGTGATTACAGCTGCCCATGATAGGTTCTGGGCACCAAAGCACCTGAGCTCACTTCCTTCTAATAGAGAATCCAGGATGCTGGATGTCTTAGGCAAATACACATATTACTCTGCCTTGTTGGGCTTGTATATTGCCAGTTACCAGGCCCATATGATAAAATGCCCAATATTAAAACTCCCAATGGAAGAAGGCTAAAGCTGCCGTGCAGGCCTTGCCTGAGTGTTCAGCTAAACAGGAGTTAATTAAAACTCTCAATGCTGGTGCTGATGTGGGGAAACATTTGACCCCCACAGCACATGATATTTCTGCTGCTTTGGCCGGAGCTGCGGTCTCTGGCATTTGTCTCAGGCCTACTCTTGGCTCATGGTAGCAGGTTTTGCCACCGCTATGCAGAAAACTGTTCTCAATGCCCCATTCAGGGGTCAGAAACTGTTTGACCATGATGCAGAGGAAGATCTGAGAAACCTTCAGTCATCTGTCAAGACTCTGAAGTCAGTGAAATCCCTATACCCTACCCAAAACGGGTAAAAGCAGGGGTAATTTTCACTAATCCACTGTCAGATGGCACTGTCAGGCCTACAGACAGCAGGGTAGCGGCAGAGGTGCGGGGGCCTTACCAGTCCCCATCACAACCCCAGGTGCCCATACACAAGCACCTAAAGGTAGTGGAGCTGGTGGTCTTGCACCCCCCCCAGCTCAGCATGACTCATTATACACCCCCCAACCACTGTTACCTCAAGGGGTAGTTTTAAGGGGTTGCTTTCCTCCACCTGGATCAATGGAGGGTGGTAACTACAGTATAGACGAATGGTTTCTGGAGATTATAGAGAAGTATCATTCTCTGGAGCTTCTGGATAACCCTCCAGATCATCCTCCAGTTGTGACATCATGCCCAGCAAGGCACATGTCCCTGTTGCTAGAGGGAGTACAGACCTTGCTTCAAAAATGGACCATAGAACCTGAACTGCCAACACAGAGGCACAAGGGCTTTTACTTCAGATACTTCCTCATCTCAAAGTGGACAGGGGATCTGAGGCCTATTTTGGATCTAAGCGATCTAAAATTCTTCATAGAATACAAGAGGTTTTGGATGGTCTTTCTGCAGTGTCTCCTTCCCCTATTGCAAACAGGGACTGGATTTGCTCCCTGGATATGAAGGATGCTTAACTCTATATCAAAATCAGGAAATGTCACAGGAAGTATTTGAGGTTCATCTTTCAGGGGGAGCAATACCAGTTTAGAGTGTTGTCTTTTGGCTTGTCTTCTGCATCATGAGTCTTTACCAAATGCTCAGTAGTGGTGGCGGCAACCCTTTGTAGGGAAGGCCTGTATGTCTTTCCTTACCTGGACAACTGGCTATTAAAGGCCCATTCCAGGGACCAGTTGCTGCAGACCTTAGTTTGAACCAGACAGATGTTCGATGCTCTGGGGGTGGCAGTAAACATACCAAAGTCTGTACTGACACCCTGCCAATGACTGCAGTACATAGGGACAGTTCTGGATATGGCCCAGAGTTCTGACTTTCTGCTGCTGGACAGGGTAGAACACTTGACTGTACAAGCGCAATTGGCATGACAGCTGTTATGTCTCAGCAAGGATGTTTTTACACCTTCTGGATCTTACGGCAGCAGCCATTGTCACACTGCCAATGGTCAGGCTGCACATGTGGATCCCACAGTGGATCCTGAAAGTCCAGTGGGACCAGCTAACAGACGATCTAGAATAGATGGTTCTAGTAACATCTCCTTTGCGCAAAGCACTCAAGTGGTGGATGGAACACAGCAACCTGCTCAAGGGCATCTCATTCTTGATTCCTACCCCACATCAGATCCTCACCATGGATGCCTCAGGATCAGAATGGGGAGCCCATTTAGGACCTCTTCAGACACAAGGCACGTGGAACCAGGTGGAGCGTTCTTTGCATATAAATGTTCTGAAAATGAGAGTGATCCTATACGGACTCCAGACATTCCAGTACCATCTATCTCCAGGTCCTCTGTTAATGCAAATGGACAACATCAGTGTGATGTATTACATCAACAAACAAGGGGGGAGTCATTCTTACCTGCTGTGCAGGGATGCAATGTGAGTTTGCTATTGGGCTCTGAAACACAGTCTAGAACAATTAGGAGTACATGTTCAGGTGTCAAAAATGTCTTGGCAGACAAACTAACATAGGTGCGGAACCGGGGGAGGGCGAAGGGAGGCGGTAGCCACTCCACTTTATTTCTGTATGGCAAAAACTAGTATAGAAAAAGGGCCCTTTGTGCCCTCATAAGTGCCCTTTTAATTCTCAGCCCCCTCACCTTTTACTATCTTCTAGCACCCTTGCAAACTAAGCAGGTCACAGTCCAGGATGCAGTATGTGAGCTGAGGGGCTGCAGTGCTGTTGAGATGGTCCAATCACTAATGTGCACAGCAGATACTGACCCATATTAGTAAACCCTGAACATGTAAAATCATTGCATCCCAGTATCCTCACACATACCACAACCCACTGTGTGTGTGGTTAGTTGGCTGAACACATTATTGACCTGCCCACACCACATGACACACTCTGACTATGCACACTCTATACATGGCAAGAAATTCACAGACCAAGTAAAGTTTATTGAAAAAAAAAAGAGTTTTATTCCACTCAGAGATACTAGGCAGCGAATGGGCCTATGGATGTTCGTCTCAGTCTCATGGAACATCACATCAGAGCACTGCCCACATGGTACATGGGAACAGCTATGCCACCCTTTATGTTAGCACTGGAGAGCAGGTTGACCCACACCATAAGCCCACACTTCTGGCACATAAACTGCCAGCCATTCATACAGCAATGCCTTTTGCACAACCACTCAGTAATCTTCCTGGTGGCCAGAGCTGTGGTCATGCCCAAACCACACACTGCTTGTTCAGTCCTGGCCAGTCTCCTGTAACCTCTGTCCATGGTGGGGTCATAATCACCTGATCTTTCTGTTGTTGCTTCCTCTGTTGCATGCCATACCCAGGCTGTCTGAAACACCATGGTGTCTACCACTTGCATATCATCCTGCAAGAATGGGTGAATGTGGCACTCACTACACAGGCTCTACACACATGTGACAAAATGCATGGTATGACAACAACATGTACTCACCACAGCCCTACAATATACCCTACTCTGGTCCTGATCCTAGTTCTCATTGTAGGTGAAGGTGGTCAGCAGATGGTGGCTGTAGAGCACCAGCTTTGGTTTTGTCACCTTTGTCTTCCCCATCTTAATGTGGAATGAATAGTCCAGATGTTGTGCATTTACAGCAAACCCCAGTGGGACACACCCAGTTCACAACTCACAAATCCTCAAATCCTCATCGGACAGGGAACTGACCAGTACATCCTGCACTTAAATGGATCACATGGTTTTGGGGTATAGTGGTTAGGTAATATGGCAGGTATTGTGTAATGACTTGACCTGTGTCCATGTGTGCACACGCAAGTACTAAAATATGTATCCACCCATATTAATGGCCACTGCTGGGGAAACATCCTGTCACATACATGTACACAACTGCGGTACAGAAGTCAACAAAACAACTTCCACCTTTCACACATGGTGCACAGTATACAGTATATGGGTAATGATGCTGCATCTTGTTGACAGCCACGCATTTATGTGCAGCGATGGTGAAAGATGCTGCACCAGAGCCATGCAGGTACTTTGACATGGTTGAATTTTCAGCAGAAGGCTTTTGTATGTATATAATTCACATACACCCACTGACTTAAGGGCAGTGTTCACCTTCATAAAGAGTCATACTCTTACACTTTCATACATGTACAGCTTGCACCGCCTATAGTTTAGTGAACTGGCCCAGTAACCATGTGAGCACGAGTCATCAGCATCACTGGTTGTAGTGCTACCACTGTGCTGGTGAGCTGATGTCTTTGTTTATTTGTTAGTCTGTTTTTATTCACTTTTCCTTGCTGAAGATAGTAGCTGCAATATTCGCTTTACCTAGAGAAGGATCAACATGTTACTAAGCATTTTTCCAACTGCACTGCCTAATACATTTGTGCGGTTCTTATTCTGTTTGCTATAAATTGAAAAATGTTAAATAAAAAACTATATTGTAAAAAAAGAAAATAGATTTAGAGGAGGTGCCTGTCCATAGGAGCAGTATCAGTCTTTGGGTAAAGAAATATAGTTGCACAATCGTAGAAACATGGAGATATAGAATTTACTGGCAGAGAAAGGTCCCTTGGCTCACAGTATCTTTCCAGTCCTGCCAATCAAGTGTGTAACATGAGAGCCCAAGTGGTCTAGTGACTCATTCATTCGTATTAATGTACAACTCATTCTATTCCTTTATTTTCATGCCACTGTATCAAGGAAGCGATTCTTCATATAAATACCATGCTTACAGATTGAAAAGAATCACTAGAGAATGGCGTAATCCCTGTAACAAATTTTAAAATGGAACAGCATCTGCCATCACTTTTTTCACTGTGGCAAAACCCCCCAAAGTAAATAGCAACAGAAGGCCAAGTTTAAGTAGCATAGACATGTGTTAAAAAGCAGCGAGGAAGGGGCGTGAACACACCCAAACTAGGAAATAAATACAGAAAGCTATAATGAACCAAAACGGGAGTCAAGATAAGGCCATATTAGAACTGGGTTGGAGGAACCATGCAAAAAGTCAGTTTAGAATTAAAAATAGGAAAATAAAAGATGGATACAGGAATAATAAGAATATAACTGGAAATCAATGAATATTTTTAAGATACTAACCATGATCAAATGTTTCATATGAGAAATTATTTTTATATGTGTAATGAAGTTCTTTTCAAGGACTTAAAATGACTTTTTTTTATTCCTTAAAGAGCTAGTGGGGCCAAAACAGGCAGACAAGAAGAAATACAAATATTAAGAAGTAGTCAGGTGTAACTTTTTATTTCTGAAGTATTTTCTTTTTCCTTTTGCTCATTAGAAAGTTTTCTATGTGATAATATGGTAATGGATGTGTGGAACAGCTGTCAGCCTGTCAGCTGACATATCTATGTCTATTGTGCCCCCACTACATCACCAGCATTGTGATCTCACTGACAGTGACATCTCAGGTGACTGACCTGGCAGTCACTGAATGGCTGTTCCAATGCAGCAGTGATATCACAGTCAGTGAGGTCACAAAGCAGATGATGTAGAGGGGGTGGGGCAGTAGAACAAGATATCTTCTAATTAAACAAAGGGAAAAGAAAAAGTATCTCAGATACAAAGGTAATGGTTGGCTACTTTAAAAATCTAATATTATATTTAGATAGTAAACTAGCTCTTTAAAGGCAAGATATAAGAAATATACAACATGAATATGAACAGGAGTGAAACATGAAAGGATAATTTTTTTTTTTTATAGATTCACTTATGCCCTGAATTGTTAGTGGAAGAAAATGTAAAATGATGCGCTTAATACTTAAAAGATGGCTTGTGATTTAATATTTAGGACCACCATTTCTTGATAAAGTGGCCTGCAGCCACAAAACATTGGGTGATTATTGCAGTGGTTGGCTAGCTACTGAAAATAAATGAATAAATCATTTGTGCATAATACAAATGGGTGCATCCATATTTCCTTTTCCAAATAAAGATCTGATGATGCAATGTGTCCCCCCCCCACCACACACACACACACTCTTTGCCTCTTTTTCCCACATTCTGAGGGGCAGGACCCAACATTTTGGAAATGAAAAGTTGAGAGTTATGTCTACTATATTTGATCTTATCACAGGTAACAGCTACATTTGCTTTTAAAAGCCATGATCTTATCAGAAGTTTGCCCGAAAACTGATACACTGTGACATTTATAAAATGTGTTCTCATCTATCCTCTGGTGTAATTTTAATGTGCCCTAATGTGCCTGATTGGGTTCCACCTCACTAAATAAATCATAGCAATCTTTTCAAACACTGTGACATGTCATAACTAATTTTCGTGTTCCATGTGATGTTGCAGTGCATATGTTGACGGATACTGCAGCTAGGACAGATATCTGCATTCTGTTATTGTAGCTATCATGTTTCAGAATGTTTGGGTCATGAGCAAGAGCTCCTTGGTGAACCCCAGGCTTCCATCATCTTTAAGTTCTACATCCCCGTCTACAAATGGGTGGGGAGGGAACTGAAAAAATGTTGTTTAGTCTGTGTGAAAAAGTATTATCTGCAGATCTGTTTTTGTAATCCTCAGACAGGTTTGAGTAAGGGCGTTTTTTGAAAGTGCCACAGAGTGAGCAGAATCTTCTGGGCTGATCATACTCGTCTTACTGACAGCTTTTGTTTCTTGTAATAATTTGTGCTTACCAAAATAAGCACTGCCAGTATTCAGTTAAGATTTAAATCACTCTTTTGGATAAAGGGACACTTGTCAACTCTGATTAAGTTATCTCTTATAGATATTTAAAGACTGCCATCATGTGCCCTGTGATTTTTCCTTTTTTCCATTTAAACTAGTCCTATTGTAGTTCCATCAAGTGTTGCTCATATACAATGTTTTCCAAACCTTCTTCCACCTTGTTGGCAGTCCTCTGTACTTTCTCAGTCAAGGCAATATCTTTCCTCAAGTATGGGGACCTGAAGTGCACATTGTATTCAAGGAGAAGGGCACTGGATCTGTTGTAGGGCATTATAATGTCTCTGAACCTGCTTCTAATGTTTCTTTTGATGCATGACATGATTTTTGTGACCATGCATGCTGCTACCCCCACACTGTTTCTCCCATTCAGTTTTAGCAGCTGACAGTACTCCCTGTTCTTTTCTCTGCCTGGTTTCAATCATTTTTTGTTGTCGCCTGTTAAGTAGTATTTTACCTTGATGTTCCTCTTTCTAGATGCATCACCTTGCATGCATCAGCACAGAAGTTCATTACATTTTCCAAGTCTGTCCAGATCCTTCTGTACTTGATTTATTGCTGTCCTAATAAAATTGCTATAGGGATACCTGCCATTCATTTAGTGCTGGATTTGTGTGCTAGACTTACATCTAAAACAGTACTTATTACAAGCACCCATGTCTTCAAATTAAGACAATAAATGCAGAGAGGGTAAAACAATTACATGATCATGCCACTGAGAAGGTGGGAATAGCTCAATGAACAAAAGGTCTTCATTGGTTTCTACTACTCTTCCTCCCTCCCTTTCTTCCTCCTCCTCCCTCCCTCCCTCCCTCCCTCCTCCCTCCCTCCTTCCTTCCTCCCTTCTCCCCACTCCTGCATGCAGTAGTTTAATCCTTTCTGTATTCCCTGTTCAAGTTAACATGGGGGGTTGGATTTTCAAAATCCCTCCCAAGTTTTGCTTGCATTTGCTAGAAAGAGATGTTTTGTGAATGTTTCCCACACCCAGTTTTTCCCGTGTTCTGGAGATTTTGATATAATCCTGAAAATCATGATTCTGACCCTGTTATGTCCAGAAAATGCCATAGGTGGCAGATGATAAAATGAAGTGGTCCACCATTGCAAAGTATCAACTTTTGCAGTGGATATAGAAGCCTTGAAGGTAAGTCTGGGCAAATGTCTGCTTGCCAAGGGGATCACTGAGTACCATGAGTGGTATAGTAGGTAGAGGATCCCTATATATTGGTATGTGTTTCCACATCTTACTTATTTCATCCTGCATATAAAGCATGGGGGATATGAAACTAGAGTCCTTCTGACCTTAAATTACTGTTACTGTTGCCTGAGCATGAGATCCACCTTCTGCAGACATTGTCAATTGTAGGTCAGGCTCCACACTTTGTTTAGATCTGGAAGGAGTTGGTGGTGTCCTTTAAAAAGTCTTTTGGACCAATGAAGGGATGACAGAATCTTTGCTAAAATAAGACCCTAGATTTACTTACATAGAAACACAGAAACAGAGACAATGATGGCAGAAAATGACCAAAGGTCCATCCAGTCTGCCCAAGTTCCCTATTTAACCTGAGGGCCTACTGTTCCTCCAGGGTCCTAGCCCTCCCTACCCCCCATCCATTCTCCTACCTGATTCTGACCAGGGGTTTAATTGGAAATGCTGAGGAGGTGGAACCCTAATCTTGGAACTGTCATCCCTAGGAGGTGGAACGCTCCAATAGTATTCAATGGAGAAAGGTGTCAGAGGAGGTGGAACTGAGTTCCAGTGAGTTCCTGCCCAATTTAACCCCTGATTCTGACACCCTGAGCAACCACTATCCACTTCATTCTGTCCCAGCCATGCTTTAAACTACTGATGTTTTTTGCACCCATCACCTGGGCTGGCAGCCTATACCACGACTCCACCACCCTTTCTGAAAAATCATATTTCCTCACATCCCTGCAGAACCTCCCTCCTGTTAGCTTCCACTCATGACCATGTGACAGCAAGCTAGTATTCAAGTTAAATAGTTTCACACAGTTCACCCTGTTCATTCCTTTTTAGGAATTTGAAGGTCTCTATCATATCTCTCCTCTCCATTTTGGTCTCAAGTGAGTACATGTTCAGTGCCTTGTGGTGCTCCTCATAGGACATGCCCTGCTGGCCCCCGAATACTTTTTTTCCCTGTGCTGCACTGTCTTGAGCCTATCCCTATCCTTCCTGAGGTGAGGACCCTAGAACTGGGTGCAGTACTCCAATTGTGGCCTCACCAAGGATCTATACAGGGGAATTATCACCTCTTTGTTTCTGCTATCAGTACCCCTCCTGATACATCCAAGCATCCTATTTAACTTGCCGTAAGGCTTGTTGCACTGACTTGATTGTTTTAGGGAGTTATTGATGATAACTCCAAGGTCTCATTCCTCAGCTATGGAACTGAGTCTCACTCCCCCATCCAATAATGTTTATATATATTATTTGCCTACCCTTGCTTTGTATTAGATGTCCTGTGGCTCTGATTGTATATTTAGCTGCTATCTTGTTTTTGAACTATGTTTAATGCTCTCTGTAATAATTGTTTTACCCCCAGGTCAACCCCGAAAAAGGGACTGTACTTGTCTCAGTGGACTTACCCGGTTACCAAAACTCAAACAAATAAATAAAATACTCTGTCCTGGGATTCTTGTTCCCTAGGTGCATCACCTTGCACTATTAGGTATTGAATTTAAACTGACAAACCCCTGACCACCCCTCCAGGCTTTGCAAGTCTCTCTGAATTTACTTTATTCCCTAATAACAATCCACCCTCCCACAGAGCTTAGTGTCATCTGCGAAGAGACAGCCTGCCCTGACTCCCCTCACCAATGCCACTGATGAACATGTTGAAGAGGTCTGGACTTACGACAGTTCCCTGTGGAACCATACTTTTTACCTCCCTTTCTTCTTATTTAACCCTGTTGACAACTACCCAATGCTGCCTCTCCTTTAGCTAGTTACCTACCCAGTTTACTATGGTCTTAGCCACATCAAGATCCTCTATCTTCCTCAGCAAGCATCTGTGGGGTACCAAGTCAAAAGCCCTGCTGAAATCAAAGTAGAGCAAATCCACAACATGATCCCTATCCAATTCCCTCATTACCCAGTCAAAGAAAACTATCAGGTTAGTCTGACAAGATCTCCCTGCCACAAATCCATGCTGCTTACTATCCTGGAGACCACTGCTCTTTATGTAGTCCAAGAGATCCACTTTGACAGTGACTTCATCAGTTTTCCTACAATAGATGTAAGACTGACAGGTCTGTAGTTCTTTATTTGTTCCTCATTTTATTTAATTTATTAACATCTCGGATTGATACCTTTGAGTTAACTGCTTGTTTACAGAGGTTCCACGTCATCAGAGTACAACGAACAAGCAAGTCATCAGAGTACAATATACAAACAATGTAGAGTTAAACAACATTACAAAAATTGCAACACAGTTGAATAAAAATTCAGAGTCATAGAGTTTACAGATAAGGTAAAACTAAGTTAATTGTAAATGTAGACAAGGAAAGAGGGAGGTTGGGAGGTGAGGGGTACAAGGTGAGAGGTATGAAGGGGTAGGATGGGGGTATAGGGTAGTAAGATAGCTGCAAGAAAAAACAGAACTGTATGAGGCAGAAAAGGAGGGATAGAGGGGGAGCTGCCCATGGGAGCCTTGTCAGTGTATAGGAGAGGATTGAAGAATAGCTCAAGAGGTAGGCAGGAGAGGGTAAGTGGGGGTGAGTGTAAGAGTTTGGTCATGGGGGGTAGTAAGCGAGAGCCAGAGGGAGATGGGAGGTGGAGGGGGGAGACAGTAGGAAGATAGGAAGGGAAGGCCTGTGACTAAGTGCTACTGTTGGTTAGTATCCTCAAGAAGGAAGTATGGGCGTGAGGTGTAACAGTCACATGTACTTGTAGAGGCAAGATGAGTACGTAGTTGAGATTTGAAAGGGCCAAGTTTTGGTACAGATTTTTTTCCAGTCATTTGCAAGGCAATGTTCTAAGCTTCCTCTGGGGAATAAACTGTCTTGACTCCTTTTAGGCCACCTTCAAAAGTTCCCTTTCTTCTACCACCAGCCAATACTTGAGCCTTTACTACAAGGTCAGTTGAACCTAGTGATTTGGCAACAGCGTAAGCGTCTTCTGGTGATGTTGTGACTTGCCCCTTTGGAATGGAGATGCCAGCATCTTTAAGCAGGTCCAAGCTCCTTGTCCCCCCATGGAGTGGAACTACATCCACAACCCTCCAGTCCTTTGGACCCACCCCTGTCCTTAGAGAGCTGTTGAATAGACCAAGCAGGAGATCAGCAAATTCTACTGCCAATTCCCTGATTATCCTCAGGTACAACCTATCTGGTCCTGGGGCCTTATCAATCTTTATGGCTGACAGCCCTTTCAGGACCATTTTGCTAGTAAATGCTGGCTGCCTCATCTCTGGGACCGCTTTAATGGCTGGATGTCTCAACCTTTCATGCCACTGGGTCGGCTTAATTAACAATAGTTTTAATTGCCTGCTGCAAATCAACAAATCTGCAGGGGGGATATGTAATAATACCAATAGAGGGGATACTGGTAATGAAATGTCAGACAGCTGGGCTATCACTTGTGAAATGGCCATTCAACATGGCTGCAGGAGGGGACATGATCAAAAAATATGTACATGATCCACCTGCATCTCATCACAAGCCCTCCAGCAAGCACCTGCTTGGGAACCTAAATATGAAACAGAATACACCAGAGTCCTGAAAAAATGCATTTTACACTTCCCCTCAAACTACTTCAAATAAGGAGCCACTGAAAACTTGTAAGTCAGAAGAGACTACTTTTCCCACTCCACTGTATCACTCAATATTTGCAAATCTGACTGCCATCGTTTATAAATAAAAAGGGTGGAGTCCTTGGACATAGAGTGGAATATAAAATAAATGGTGGTGATTAAATGGTCCTGGAGGCCACACTGTTGGTGGGAAAGAATTAAAGCGATAAGCTCTGACATGGAATCCAGAAGACTCCTGCACCGACTAGGTAAGGATTGTAAATATGCCTGGAGTTGTAAATAATGATAATAATTGGTGCTGGGTAGCTTGTAAATCCAAGAAACAGCAAAGTCCCCTACAATCAAGAACCTGATGGAACTAAAGAAGATCAAGCCGAGCCCGCCTACGTAGAAGGGGGTCAGAAACAGTTAAGGGGTTTTGACAATTCCAGGCCAAAGCAATTAATAAGACAACCTCATCACCCAGGAATCATGACCGAAGTTTATGCCAGACCTGTAAAGTCTCTCTAGTATAGTGGAAAAAGAATGAAAACAGAAGGTAACCTGGAGAAGAATAAACAATACAACTTACATCATGAAGATCACTGAGAGTAAACTCAACGTCCTTCCAATAAGCCTGGTAGGTCTCTGAAGTCCATAGACATACTGAGTGGCTACGTAACTGAGCAGCTAAAGCATACCAATGGAGATTAGGTACGTTTATCCCTCCTCGAGCTGGAGAAACATGTAACAGGGAAAAACAGATTCTAGGTTTATGTCTGCCCCAAATAAACTGAGAAATTAATTGATGCCATTCTCAAAAATAACTATTAGTTGGGTAGGGTAAATGGGAAGTGTTTGATGAAAGATGCTGATGATTTCCATGTGTTGAAAAAAAGGAAAATGAAACGCTGACCAACAATGCAGATCAACAGCTATGGTTGATGTCAGAAGTTCAAAATTAAGTAGATCAAGATGGTCTGGATTCTTAGAGACATGCACACCAAGATTCTTCAGAGTTCCTGTTCCATTGGACCGGCAACAAATTGACATTATGCAGATGCGGAGAATAGTTAAAGGCTAAAAGTTCAATTTTTGCCTTTATTGGGACGGAAACCTGCTAAGCACCCAAACTTATGTAAAATATTAAAAACTTTTGTTAAAGATATAGTAGGGTCAGTTAAGGTTGAAAGAATATCATTTGCAAACAGTGCAACTCTAAAATCACAGCTACCAAGTGGTACACCTTGGATATTGGATGAATGCCTAATATGTGAAGCTAAAACATTTTAGTTATGCTGACCATTTGAATCATCTAAATCTGATATCCCTGCAAACCAGAAGAAAAAGAGGAGATTTACTATTATGTTATTGTAAGCCCCCTCTCTTCGGAGGGGCTTATGCTCCCACTAGGGACCCCTTCCTCCTCCTACGACCCCCTCAGAGCTTAGAGATTTATTAGTGCTCTGGAGGTTAATTCCTGCTGGGTGCCTAAAGGTGGCAGCAGAGGGCAGGTTTAGAATGGTATAAAAGGAGGTGAAAGAGGAAGTTTGAGTTTTTTTCCAGCCCAGGCAGTAGGCCTGAGGCTGAAGGGGGTGGCTGGAAGAGCAGGAGAGGCAGGCAAGAAGGGGGCTCATCAGTCTGGGTTGGACCTGTGGGGGGGACCCCCCAAAAAAGTCAGTAGATAGGGATGGCCTCTACAGCAATGTGGCATTGAGGAGATGGGAAGGGAGCTCCACAGGGAGGATGGCCAGCCAGTGAATCCGTGTCATCAGGATCGAGGAGGCCTAGAGGTAGGGAAATGGCAGAGTAGGGAGAAGCCCCATATAGATCCCATGCAGGAGTTGCTTTGGGTGGTCAGGGCTGTGGGGACTGTGGCAGGGTTCCTACAGTGGAGTGGCTGGTGACGGAGGTCCCCTCCTGTACCCAGAGTGGCAGGGCAAGCCGGGCATGTAGGGAGCCTGGAGTATCCTTCAGCCACAAAAAAGGGCCTGTGTGGAGAGCCAGGTCCTGGGGCACCAGCATTTCAGGGACGGGTGGGTTGCAAGTCTTAGGACAGGCCTTGGAGGGCAGCTCCTGGCTGGAGCTTAGTTCAAGCCCAGGATGTGTTGGCAGGGATGTGAACAGAAGGCTGGAGGCTGATCCTAAGTGGTCAACATGGGGCACCGTAGAGAGAAAAGGCACCATGGGGACTGAGGAGGAATGTGGGCTGTTCGGAGGGCCTGAGTGGTGGCTGGGCTCAGGGTCCTCTAGTGGCAGGGCAGCCCGAGAGGTGCAGTTTTGGCATTGGAACTGGGCCAGGTTTAAGGGTCTCAGCACCAGTGGGAGCAAGAGAATGGATGTGGCCATAGTAATGGAACCGGTGTGGGAGCCGTTTGGTACACCGGTGGGTTTCAGGCTCAGAGTGAAAGGAGGTCCTCTGTCTGGTAGCCAGAGTTTGGGTCTGAACCAGTTCAGAGAGGTAGAGATCAAGAGTGCATGGGGTGATGAAGCCATCAAGAGGTAAGGCAAATGCTTTCCTATCTTTTTTTTTGGGGGGGGTACACTGACTTGGAGTAGTGGGGATTCAGGAGCATCTGATAAACTCTCCCTGGGGGAAAGTGCTCATGTCCATGTGGCTCAAACCCGGAGCATTTCCCTGGATATCATAATCGAAGCAGTGGAAGAAGAGGGTGCAGGAGGAAAACCGAGGCAAGGAGGCGAAGGGGAGTACAGCCATCTGCCCAGCTTTCTACCGCTGGCTACTGACTATCCTCATGGCAGAGGGAGGGGCAGGGTTCTCAGACAGCCAGCAGGAGATTCAGCAGGGCCCAGAGGGTCCCTGTCTCAGCCCCTGTCTGGCGGTATCCCACTGGCTCTGTCCACCAAGTCAGAGCCTGCATCTGGAGTTGAGTCGAAGATTTTAAAGCCCAGCTGGCTTGGCTCCAGGTCTGTTGCTGCACCAGCAGTGGTCAGGAAGGGTGCTGAGGACCAGCAGGAACTAGAGGAGCTGGACGAGGAGAAATTTATTGGTAAAAGGTTCCAGTTTCAGGATTCCAGGTGTATAGAGCCATCCTCTGGCCTTTCCATCGACTGGTGATCACCATGGCAGACCGTACCCCACAGCTTCTAGTCCAGGCCAAAACCCTATGGACCCATATGGACTGGTTAAACCCCAGTGATCTGCTGAACATCAGATATAAAAAGGGGATGTAGTTGCCACTTGGGCAAGCCAGGAGGACCAGTGCAAGAGACCTGCCAGAATGGAGCCAGGCAGAGAGATGGGTCTGCAGGAGGCTGCGTGTGGAGTATCCCCATATGAACTATCCATATGTGCCTGAGAGGATATGGGACATTATTGAGGAGATGAGGAAGGAGTGGATCTTCAAAGAACAAATGGAACATTTTAAGAACTGCCCAGGAGGTGCCCCATCTCAACAGTTGATCTAGCAGGGTCGGACAATGTGCTGCACAGGGACTTGGTCTGGTCTGACCCTGTTCAAGAACTTTGCTTTGGTCCAGGACTTGGCTGGGACATGGACCAAATACTACATCATAGACTGTGATTCTTTTGGGGATGTGACTACCAAACCAGACTCGGAATTTTTTTTCCCACCGGGAGGGAGGCCTGCAACTTAGGTCTTCTGGGGAACAGACTTATGAACTGTGCCAGGACAGTTGCTCTATGGAGCAGGACATGGTGACTGTACATAGTTTTCTTATAAGAAAGGAAATGGGAATTAAAATGATGTTTTATTATTAAAGAAAGGTTTTTTTGCTAAGATCATGGACAACTACTGGTGTGGAAGCCAGTGGAGAGTGGTGTGAGGATATGAGAGTGAGGGAGAGAGTGAGGCAGGAGATTGTACACAAAGTAACCTGTTCCTATTTGGTGGGAGGTATGTTGGGGTTTCATTAAAATTTAAGAACTACCTCAGTACTATTTTTGCAGTGTTTGATGGTAAGGTTTAATCATTAAGAAAGTATTGATTATGATTGCTTAATGACAAAGAAATAACATAGTTTTTTCTAAAATTTTATAATTATCTCCTGGTGCAGGTAAGTTTTAGTTATTAGGGCAAACAAACGTGGGTTTAGTGAGACAGGTTTGGGTGGTGCTTGTGGCCAGATATGGTGAGTGTACTCTCAGAGGGCTGGGGAGTGCGCATACCCAGTTTGATGGGAGGAGACCATCACTGGACCCTTGCCATCATTCCCAAGAGGGAATGATTTCTTGGATGGGCTTAAGCTCCCACTAGGGACCCCCTTCCACCTCCTATCCCCCCCTCAGAGCTAAGAGATTTATTAGTGCTCTGGGGGTTAATCCCTGCTGGGTGCCTAAAGGTGGCAACAGAGGGCAAGTTTAGAAGGGTATAAAAGGAGAGGAAACAGGAAGTTTGAGTTTTTTCTCAGCCCGGACAGTAGGCCTGAAGCTGGAGGGGGTGGCTGGAAGAGCAGGAGAGGCTGTCAAGGAGGGGGCTCATCGGTCTGGGTTGGGCCTCTGGGGGGGACCCCCCCCAAAAAAGTTGGTAGATAGGGAGAGCCTCTGCAGGAAGGGAGCTCCTCAAGGAGGATGGTCAGCCAGTGAATCTGCATCATTGGGATGGGGGAGACCTAGAGGTGGGGAAATGACAGAGTGGGCAGGAGCCCCATGTAGATCCCATGCAGGAGTTGCTTTGGGCCATCAGGGCTGTGGGGACTGTGACAAGTTTCCAGCAGAGGAGGATCAGTGGCAGTGGTCCCCTCCTGTACCTGGAATGTCAGGGCAACCCAGCCCTCCTGTACCTGGAATGGCAGGGCAACCTGGCTGTATAGGGAGCCTGGAGTGTCCTTCACTCACAAAAAGGCGCGGGAGAGGCAAGTCCTGGGGTGCTGGCATTTTAGGGTCAGGCAGGTCGCAGGTCTTAGAACAGGTCTTGGAGGGCAGCTCCCAGCTGGAGCTTACTTCAAGCCCAGGATCTGTTGGCAGGGATGTGGACAGAAGGCTGGGAGCCCATCTTAAGTGGTCAGCTGAGGGCACTTTAGAGAGAAAAGGCTCCATGTGGGCTGTTCAGAGGGCCTGAGTGGTGGCAGGGCTCAGGGTTCTCTAGTGACAGGGCAGCCTGGGAGGTGCAGTTTGGGCACTGGAGCTGGGCTGGGTTTAAGGGTCTCAGCACCAGTGGGAATGAGAGAATGGATGTGGCCATATTAATAGAACCAGTGTGGGAGTCGTTTGGTGCACCGGTGGGTTTCAGGTGCAGAGTGAAAGGAAAAGATAAGGGTTATAGGGCCTGGGTCAGAAAGGAAAAATCCTGGTACCCCTCGAGATTTGGGCCAATGTCCGGGGCCAGGTGGGGGAGCAGCATGCTTCTCTGCACTGGAGATAGGACAGCTGACCAGAGCCAGACAGGGATATGAAGGAAGGGTAACCCAGAAAAGGAAAAAGAGTTTGGCTTACCAGCACCAGTAAGCCAGGAGCCTGGTGATTCTACAGGTGTATGATCGGCTTGCGTAAATCATCCGAGTTTTCAGAAACAAGATACCTGTTTGTAGTGTCTGTATGCCATCATGTCTGCTTGAGAGTTCCAGCATGGGTGAACCGTACAAAGTTTAAATGGCTCCATGGAGCTGCTTCATTTATTTGGAGAAGGATGGGACCCTTGTACCCCTGGAATCATTTGGAGTGCAAGTGATAAAACAAAGAGCTGTTTGGGAAGAAACTTGGTAGTGTTTTCCCTTTATTCAAATTAAAGAGGGGATAAATGAAATGCAAAGTCCCTTGTATTTATGTTGTGTCATAAGTTGTATTTACAGAAGGTGGCCATCAGGCAGCACCAGGATCATGGTGCTCAGAAGCTCAAGGGGAGCAGAAGGCTGCAGACTGCTGGGAGGTCCTGTGTCTGGTGGCCAGAGTTTGGGGCTGAACCAGTTCATAGAGGTAGAGATCGAGAGTGCGCGGGGTGATGAAGCCATTGAGAGGTAGGGCAAATGGTTTCTTATCTTTATTTCCGGTGCACTATCTCAGAGTTGTTTAGCATTGTGGTAATCCTTCCTATTTTCCCCTGGTACATCTGCAAAGAAAGTTATGCCCCTAGATGGAGGGGGAAGGGGGTGGGTTACATTATGATATAATTCAGGATGTGTATCTGATTAATGAATTAGAATTTGAATTTAAAAACTGTAATTTGTGAAGGCATTCTTCACTTAAAGTTTTGCAAAAATATGTAATAAATTATCAACAGATATAATTATTAGTAAGGATAGAATGAAATTTAAAACTAAATTGGACAAATATATACTTGAGGGACATGAACTATCCCACTACCGGTGATAGAAGGAGTAATTATGGGCTTATCACCTTCTTAGCCCACTTTAGTATGCACTTTAGTATTGATTTGCATTTCTCCCCTTTGTCCCCCTCTCTCAGGACACAGCTAGAAATGAGGTATTATTAGCTCAGCATGACTTTCTAAATAAATAAATTGTGAATTCTGTATAGTGAATTCATCAGATTTTAACATACTATACTAGCATAGTTAGGACACAAGGATGCTTAGCCCTTTAAGACCGTCAACTTGCTTTCTTAGTAGTCATGACTTTTGGTTTTGTCCAGTAGGCATTCATTTCATGGCATTATGACTTTCTCCGTAATTGAAACAGGCTTTCATAAAGCAGCTCTATCCTCCTGAGGTTATGGCCCCAACCACATATGAAATGCATTGGAGTATTAAGCAAATATTTGCATAACATGGACTGCATGTGGCTGATATGCTTGTATGCATTGGCCTTTACAACACTACTAATTTCCCCATTACTGATTTAGCCAACACCGAAACCTTCCTCATGAAATGTAGAAACACAGAAAAAAAACACTTGTCCAAACATATTTCAGTTACTGTTACTTTCTTATATTTGAAACAAAATGAGGAAGTATTTGCAGCTCACAGTGTAAGACAGAAAGACATGTAACTAAATCTAGTGACTTTTTTAACAGTGTAAGACAGGCAACAGAATGATAGTTCACTACTTGTGAGCTAGGTGCAGTGTGACCAGGAAGAGAGCAGCCTTCCCCACACTGTGGTATATTTAGTGCTGGTAAAAGGAAAGAAAGGGTCAACATTTTAGACTAAATCTCTCTTTGTATGCATTGATCAGGTTAAGTGTGAGGCAGGCACAGTGAGGTCTTCCCCATTCTGTGACAGACTTGGTGCTGCTGAGAGGTAACCAACTGACAGCAATGAAGACTGAAGCTCTCTGTTTATGCACAGGCCAGGTACAGTATATGCAGGGACACTTGAGCTCCACCTAACAGGATCATGAATTCTGTGCTGGTAAAAGATAAGGGACAAACAGATGTGGAGACATAAGCTCTTTGATTTATAGGACTGGTACAGAGTGGTCCGTTGGTCCTGGAAAGTTTAGACAAAGGTTACCAGGTGGTTGAGTGGGCTGGTGTTACTGGGGTTGTTGGCTGGGATTGGGATTGCTGCGGTTGCTGGCAAGGGTTCGAGTCAGGCTAAGATAATTGTGGCTGACATTACTGCCGTTCCATGGATTTCAGTGGCCCAGGGTTGACATTATTGGTGTAGCTGATGGGGGTTCAAGTCAGGTTGAGATTGCTGCTGTTACTGTGGTTTCTGGCAATGCTTCCAACCAGTCTGGGATCATTGTGATTGATATTTCTGGTATGCTTGTTGGCTATTACATTCTAGTCACTTGCATGGCCTTCAAGGGACAAAGATTTAAAAAAAATCCCCAATCAGTTTAATTGAAAAAACACCTACCAAACTGCAGTAGCTTGAGTCTGGTGGCACTAGGCAGCACTCTTTAAATTTGCAATGAGGACATTTTAATAAAATAGGAGCTCCCTTCATCAGATATGGATTTCAAGGCCTGTAATCACTCTTTTGCTGATTAAATGGTTGAGTGATGGTTTAACAGTATAAAAGTATTATATGGGATGATGGAGACCAGCTAGGATCTGTGGAGATAGACTAGGGAGGGAATACCCGTACAGAATAGATGGTCCAATAGATCATTTTGTGCTGTCAAATTCTGTGTTTCTATATTTCCACATGTGTACAGGTTTCAAGCTTCAAACTAAGACAGCCTTACAAGCCTGTAACTAAACCATGGGTGAGGTTTCTGACATTAGCCATCACTCCCTCCCAACACATGTATTTCCTCTAGAGTGCCACAGAGCGCTAGTAGTCTGCAGCTAAAAGCTGGCAGAACTCCCAGGCTGATTGGCCATGCAGATGGTATTCAGCAGCTCATGTTTCTAAAAAAAGCCACTATGGTGAATGGCATACTGCTGTTGGTTTAACAGTACTGCTGTGCTCTGAATTTCAAATGACCTGTGGCAGGGGAAACACAATGGGTGTGACTTCCTTCAGGGGAAAAAGTGACAGTTCTGCTCAATGTATGATAGTGCTTTCCTCCAAAGAGAAACTGTGTGTGTGTGTGTGTGTGTGTGCACGTTGGGGAGGAGCTGACTGAAAACTATCCGACTGATCGCCTTAATGCATGCAGATTTGGTATATCTTGACAGTAAAAAAAGGAAAGCACAAATCCTAAGGGTTTTCATACATACCACTGTCAGTAACAAGATTTGTATGGCCACCTCATTATTATTTAAAACAGATACCTCTGAATAACTACAGCCTCAGTCACTGATAAAATGTATTTGATTTTGCTAAGGAGCGCACATTTTAGGTGGCTTTCACTACCCAGTTATCTAGTACTACTGGGCATGACATGGCAGTACTGCTAGTGTAAAATGGAACCCTTTTAAAAAATATTAAGGCATGAATAAGGTTTGTGTTGCTGGCAGTTAATCTTAACCCTAGGGGGGGTCATTAGGCATGAGATGCAGCCGAATGCCTTCCTAGGGTAAGACTAACAAAGTCAACCCTACCACTGGATTGCCATATTGCTTTTTCTTTTTAAACTAAGCTGTTTTCTGTTTATTCATGAAAGTTTTTGTAGCCTAAATTTCAGAAACATTAATTGTACTTGAGAATGTCCAGCCATTGACATAATTCATTTAGAATGCATCAGCCAATCAGATTGCTTCCTCTCCAACCAATGTTTAATGATCATTATACACTGGCAAGAAAGAATCTTGGACTGTGATTGGTCAATCTGGGGCTGAACCCATGGCGTCATCCCAGCACAACACCACAGCTCTATTGTCAGGCTTTTATTTCTTTTATTTTTTCCATCTCCTGTTAAGAAACAAAAATATTTTTCCACACTAATAAAAACATTCTTTAAAATAATTTTTTTTTATTTTATGTATAACAATAAGCCATTGTATAATAGGAATAATGCACTCCAGGGTGTGTGTGTCGTGCTGGGATAATGCCACTTCTGGGGCATTGGATGCACTTGGCACCCCCCCCAGGCATGGCATTATCCCAGCACGACACACACGCACACTGTCATGCATTATTCCTTTATTTTTTAATACCAGAAACATAACTCCAAAATGCCAGATACCTGTGTCCATGCTATGGTTTGTTCACTTTTGCCTTCTTGCTTTTATTTAGGCTTTCAGTTATGACAGTTTGATTCATTTTCTTCTGTGCAGTTGCTCACTATTGCTGTTTCTTAGAAGGAAATTGTGCGGCATCATAGTGGGGGACATTTAGGTCATCATGCGATGACGACATCAAGCTGATTATTATACTGTGCAATGGGTCCAATTTTCTAGCAATCTGATTAGCTAACTAGGATATTTACCCGGGGGTAAATCCTACAATAACCCACAGAAAAAGATCCAATAGCCAGAGAAGACAACTTACAAAAAATCAAGAAACAAATCCTTCCTCACTGTTGCTGAAATGTAAATAAACTGCCACCGTACTGTTTCCCTGCTAAGCGCTCCATAATGTGAGCCAAAGTCAGACCATGGCTCTCTCTCCAGTCCATCCCATCTGTGAGCAACCCCCACTGACTCTCTACTCCTCTGCACTCATAACAGGGGATGGTCATTCACAGTTACTGTTACTCATCTGCCAGCTGCCAGCTCCACTGTATATGATCTTCACAGTAATGACGATGCACTGCATTTTAAATTCCTGCACCCCAATCACTTTGAACAAAAATAAATAAATAAATAAATGAATAATTTGTTGACTCAGATCCCAACTTCCTTCTGACCGCAAAAGTCACACTCACCATGGAAACACACCCCAAAGTACAGCAGCCCATAAGCACTCGCAACCATGCTATCTCATATACATTGAAGTACAGAGCCACTCATGACGTGCACCAGGCTCTCTCTTAATAAACAAACAAAAAACAAAAAAAATGAACTATGTGTTCATATGTGTGTCAGGGGTGTGTGCTGTGATGGGGGTTGGGGGCCAGACAACTTCAGCCATAATCAACCTAGCAAAAAGACACTATTTACCATGGAGGAAGGAGATTACAAATAAATACATTTAAAAAGTTGTAGAAACAGCACATTGAACAATAGTGTTTGGCGTTGAGTTGTTTAGTATGGCATTCCATGCCTTGTAAAATGTAGATCTACTGCAGTAGTGACGTTCATACTGCAACAGAATGACTTTTTCTTCTGCTGCAGTGTGGACATCAGAAGATAATAGGCTGCTGAGCAGCTGATTGGCAGACATGCTACTACTGTTGTACTGTAGTGGAGCGTGCAGTGAGTAGCATTTTCAAAAAAATAAGCATCTGTCAAAACTGAAAGTTTGTCGTGTGCACTGTTGTCGGGGAAGGGGGAGGGGATGTTTGAAAATTGCTTTAATGAAGTTGTTTGTGAGGTGGGGTCCCAGAAAACCTATGCTGAAAATTTGGGGCAAAAATATTTAAAAATGGCCAAGTTATGCTACTAAGTTGAAACCCCTATTGAAATACATTGATGCCAAAACCCCCTTTGAAATACATTGAAGCGTTACCTCAGTTCGTGGCTGGGCTTTGAAGGTGAAGACGTGCCTGCAGTACAAGGTAGATTACAGCGATGGACCTCCGGTGGGTAAGTATCGGTTACGGGGTGTGGGGTAGTGCGTTCTGAGTGGGAGGGCAGGGGGTTGGGTAACGGCGGAATAGACAACGATTGACAGTTGTTTTTTTTTACAGGGAAAAAAACAACGAGAGCCAGTTTTCTTTTTTTCAGTGAGTTTACTGAACAGACGAGGACACTGGGGGATCGGGCACTTCCAGTGTCTGTATACTGCTTGGGAGGGGGAGGTTACACAGTGGACAACAAGGGATGGGCAGATGACACTGGGGGAATGGAAACCCACAGTCTCTGCATACTGTTTGGTGGGGGTTACACAGTGCACAACAATGGGCGGACAGATGAGGACACCGGGAGATTGGGCACCCTCAGTGTCTGTATGCTGTTTGTGGAAGGGGTTACACAGTGGACAATGACGGACAGTTTTCTTTTTTTTAGGATAAAAAAACAAGCATTTATCAATGCCGGACATTTGATGTATTAAAACATGTCCACCTCTGCACCTTGTTTATGCCCTTGAGGTACTTGAACATATCTATCACGTTCCCCCATTCCCTCCTTTCCTCCAACAAATACATATTGAGGCCCTTTTAATCTCTCCTGATATGTTCTGTGTTGCAAGCCATGTACCATCTTGGTTGTCTTTCTGTGGACTGCTTTCATCCTGTCAATGTCCTTGCCCATTTGTGGCCTCCAGAATTGCACACACTACTGCAGGTGAGGCCTCACTAGTGCATTATACAATGGCATCACCACCTCGTGCCTTCTGCTACTGATACCTCTGCATATGCACCTCTGAATTCCACTGGCTGTCCTTGGAACATTTGTGCTCTGCTTTGACACCTTTTGGTCATCAGAACTGATAACTCCTGGGTCTCCTTCTTCCTTGGTGATCATCAATACCTCCACCCCATCCTGTAATTCTCCACAGGTTTCCCTCTTCTCAGGTGCATTATTTGGGCTTCTTTTGCATTGAAACTCAGTTGCCACTCCTCAGACCATTTTTCAAGCCTCTCCACGTCCCTGCTCATTTTCTCCACCCCTTTTGGAGTATTCGCTCTGTTACATATGTTGGTGCCATCTGCAAACAGGCAGACAGACTTTTTCTTCTAGCCCTTCCGCAATGTCTGTAATGAAGACATTGAACAGGACTGGTCCCGGGACTTATCCCTGAAGTACCCCTCTAGTCACCCCCTCTCGCTGGATTGGATCCCATTACCACCACCCTCTGCCTCCTGTCCGTCAGCCAGTTTTTAACCCAGTTTATCAGCTTGTGCCCCATTTCTTTTTTTTTTTTGAAATTCAAAATTTCATTGTGACAAACTCTCATGTCAAATACACAGCACATAAGAAGAAACAAAACATTTTGTTCTTTCATAACAATTGACAAAAATTAAATCAAGTCACCAATTTTCTCCCCCCATCCCTCAACAATAACCAAAACCGTCCTCCCCTCCTAACCCGCCCCCCTCAATACAACATGCCATCAAGGAAGCTCTGCTCACCCACCATCATCCCTAATCCTACTTTACTCAATCTGGCTACACCTGGGGAAGGTATAGCGCCTGAAAACGACTCCAAATCTTTTCATATATATGAAGCCGATTATCCCTTCCCGCTGCTAATTTTTCCATGTTTAAGTTAAACAACATATCCTGCAGCCATTCCACATACGTAATTGGGGAGTCAGTCATCCAATATCGCAAAACTACCTTTTTAAGCGAACCTGAAATCAGGGCCATGTAAAATCTACGCTCCCTAAACATAATACCAGAATAATCCCCTATCAAACATATATCAGGAGTAAAATACTGGTCAATACCCAACAGTGGGTCTGCCCTCTGCTTAATCTGCATCCACAACTGCTTTATCGGTGGGCACTCCCAAAAAATGTGATACAAGTCTCCAACTGCCTGACGGCACCGGAAACAATTTTGGTCCGGTCTACTACCCACCTTGAGTAACTTGGAAGAGGTCCAGAATAGATTATTCAAAAAATGAAACTGCATCACCCTCAGCCTATCCTGTCTAACATACCTATACATATGCCTCCAGACAACCTCCCAGTCCCGCTCTTGCTCCCCCAAACAATTAGTCCAATATCTAGGCTTGTGATCAATGTCCACAAGAACTTGATTGAGAAGTTTCTTATATACTCTAGAGACCGCATGTGGCTCCCACACAACTTGCGCTAATGACTCAAACCACCTCCCGTCTACACGCCCTTCCCGAAGATTGATCACCACCTGCGTTAATAAATGAGTAACTTGATATAATTTAAAGACCTGCTTAACATCTATATTTGTACTTTGCCAGGACATCTCTTATTGGGAGTACACATCATCTCCCATTAGGTCCTCAATTCGCAATCCTTCCAGCTGGGAATCCATCTACCCAAAATCATTTTCCCCCCAATCCTCAAATTCGAATTTTGGCATACCGGTTGATGCTTGTCCCTATCCGGAACATAACCCAGCTTACCACAAATCTGTCTATGAATACGCAAAAATTTTACTATTGGATTAGCAACCAGCCTAGGGGGCAATCTCTTGGGAATGGAATAGAGCAATGCAGTCAGATCCATTCCTGCCTCCCTGATTGCTTCTCTCTCTAATCTAACCCACGAGGGAACATAGGGCAAAGACTCAAGCTTGGTGACAGGAACCAACCATCTCAAATATTTGCACAGATTACTTGCCCAATAATAATCGAAGTGTGGAAGTCTCCAGACCAGCTCTCTCCTGAGGGGCAGCCAACTTACTATAAAGCCCTCACGGGCCTTTTCCTCTCCAGATAAAGTCTGAGATTAATAAATGCAACTCTCTAAACCATTTTAGGGGTAACAAAACATTCAGCATATTGAGTGGATAAAAATCCTAGGCAGAATATTCATTTTAACTATGCTAATCCGACCCCAGAGAGATAGCGGCAATCCATTCCACCTTTGCAAATCCTGCTTAATAATATTCCTAATGGCGTTCAGATTAAGATTGACTAATTTCTGATCAGTTCTGGCCAAATAGATACCCAAGTACTTCAACATATGCGGAGTCCATTGCATGCCCATTTCCAACACCTCCAATCTATGCATTCTCATATTCAACGGAAAGATTTGGGTTTTCTCCACATTAATCCTGTGATTGGACAGTCTACTATATTCTCCAATGATTTCCAGCACTGCTCTAATTGAGCCACTTGGCTGAGCAACATGCAACAAGATGTCATCTGCATATGCTGAAACTTTGAGCTCTTGTGACCCAACTCTAATACCCATAACCCTAGAGTCTAATCTCACTTTGGTGAGGAGAGGCTCCAAATATAAATTGAATAAAAGAGGCGAGAGGGGACAACCCTGCCTGGTGCCAGAATTAAGAAGAAAACTTGCAGAAAATACTCCATTACAATATATTAGCTTGTGCCCCATTTCTAGGCTACTCATCTTGTTAATCAGCCTTCTATGTTGGATGTTGTCAAAGGCTTTGCTGAAATCAAGGTAGGTGACGTCAAACATCCCTCTCTGATTTACTTCCTTAATGAGGCATTAGGATTTCCAACACTAATGCCCCACCCCCACCCTGCAGAGACTGACAGACATTGGGGGTGTCCCTTTGGGTCATCAGCCATAACGCTCATGCCATTCCACCCCCACCCTGCAGACACTGAAAGGTGTCGCGGTGTGCCGTGAGGTCTTCGTCCCTCACAGTCACCCCATTCCATAATGAAATAAGCTGAGATGAGTGCAGTATAGGAGAATGGGGTGAACATTTGGGCCAATGACTCCAAGGTACACCCCAATGCCTGTCACTGGCTGCAGGGTGAGGTAGAATGGTGTGAGCATTATGGCCAACAACCCTAAGGCACATGGCTGATGCCTGTCAGTCTCTGCAGGGTGGGGTGGGGGTGTTACAGTTGGAAACTCTAATGCCCCAGATGTTTGTTGGTATTTTCACTCCAGATTTTCAACATGGACTTTTTGGGACACCACCTCATTTTGTTACTCGATCCCAAAAGATGATTTCACGCAGCGACTGTGCCATTTGGTACCACAGGTGATAAAACACATTTTGGGCAGGATGTGAAAAATGACAGTTGTACTGTTCATAAGGAGGTGTGAAAAATGGCAATGTTGAAAATCTGGAGGGAAAATATGAGAAATTTGTAAAGTTATGAGCTTGTATAGAAACTGTGCAACGCATGCCCGTAACATGGTCATTTTTTGGAATTGTTTTACCAAATTTTCAGCATGGGCTTTTTGAGACCTCCCCTCAATGTCCACCTCTGTACCTTGTTGTTATGTTCATTAATGCATAAGTTAGGGTTGAAGTGACAAAAATAGAGTAATGAGATGTTAGAGTTGAGCCCCTAATACCACCCTCCCACCCAACCCCACCCAGCCCACCCCACCCACACCTACCCTCCACAGACCAACATGCACTGGGTGTGCCTTGGGATTATCGGCCCTAACTCTCACCCCATTCTCGTGCTGTACCATGTCAAATTTCTTGCGTGGCATGGGGTGAGGAGTTAGGCCCAATGACCTCCAAGGCATATCCCGACTGTGTTGGTCTGGAGAATGGGTGTGGGGGTGGAGTGGACTGAGTGGTGAAATGAGGAATAAGCTCACTCCTAATGTCTCATTTCTACTTTGTCACTTCAACACCAACTGATGTATTAATAAAGTTTTTTACTATATATATATATATATATATATATATATATATATATACATATAAAACAGGCAAATGATTTCAAGCAATTTGATTGGTTGTTAGCTATGTGTTAGCAGTGTCTAAAGCATGGCTAAATCTAGAAACCCCATTTAGAATATACAGACCCATTTTATAAATGTAATAAGTCACTCTACTTTATGTGCATTAGACAGTTCTAACGCACTGCTAGGGGACTGGATGCACTCGGCCTGCAGCCTCCTACCTCACTATGCCCCCCTAGCCATGCATTAGAACTGTTTAATGCACACCCCATTGTGTCTTATTGCTTATATATATATATATATAGTATATATATTCATTGTAAAATTTTTTATTAATGCATCAGTTAGGGTTGAAGCAACAAAAGTAGGGAAATGAGGCATTAGGGCTGACACCCTAACACCCCCCACACCTTACCACCCCACCCCCATCCTCCACAGACCAACAGGTGATGGGGTGTGCCTTGGGGTCGTCTGACCTAACTCTCACCCCATTCCATGTGTAACAAAGCTTGCATGATACAGTATAGGAGAATGGGGTGCTAGTAAGGCCCGATGACCCCAAGGCATACCCAGTCATCTGCTGGTGTGTGGAGGATGTGGGTGGGGTGGGGTGATAGGGTGTGGGGTAGTAGGGTGTCATCTCTAATGCCTTATTTCACTACTTTTGTCACTTCAGCCCTAACTGATGCATTAATAATTTTTTTTGCAATGAATTTCCTTACTCTTTGAGAAAGTGTAATCTTACCCTGATATGGTTTTGGGGAGTGCAGGGCCTGTCCATGGTATCAGTTTTTCTCACAGCTGTTCATAAGTGCACAGACATTGTAATGAACTGTAATCTCGCTGTGGGACTTGCGCTCCCAGTATTGCATAATGGATGGCCCAGCAGTCCCATTACTGCATAATGGTATCCACATGTGGGCATGCAGGGCCCTCTGTGCCCTGCGCTCCCACCTACCTATTAGTGTAGAGACACAGCGCAGGCCTAGACATATTCCAAATAACCCTTGTGCTGCAAATTGAGCAATATCTCAGTAACCATAGCAACCTTAGGAAAAAATTCCACTTCAGTTCTAATCATGGACCAGTAACATGCAAGTGTGCTTAGTAAGCTGCATTTAGTGAAAAATCCGTATCTCGAACCGTTTTTGAGATATAAGCACCAAAAGGCACCGCATTCACCACAATGTTATCCTATGGGAAATTTCTCAACTTTGGAATGCCATAACTATGTAACCAATGCAAATTTGTACACCAAACCAGCAGAAGTCACATTTCTGGGACACTCCCTTTCCACCCTGCAAATTCCAAGCCAAAAGGTCTAACCGTTTCTTTGCAGTGAACTGGCAAAGAAACAGCAACCTTTAAAAATCCCATTTTGTGAGCTGTCAAAATCCCTGTTTGCAAGCCGAATTGCTTTTCATGAGGTGTCAAAATCCCCGTTCATGAGAAATCCCCATTCACAAGGTAGGGCCATCTGGTTGTCCCCTCATGAACGGGGATTTTGACAGCTCACAAAAAGGAATTGGCTCTCAAAAAGGGATTTTAACAGTTTGCAAAAAGGGATTTAAAAAACAAATCCCTTTTTGTGAGCTGCCAAAATCCCTTCTTGCAAACTGATCCCTTTTCATAAGGTGTTAAAATCTCTTTTCATGAGCCAATCCCTATTCACGAGATAGGGCCATCAGGTCGTCATCTCGCAAAAATGGGGTTTTGACAGTTCACGAAAAGGGATTGGAAGCGAGTCATGAAAAGGGATTTTTAAATTTAAAAATGAACATTTTGTGACTAAAGTAAAGTAAACCAAAGGCATATGTTTATAGAGACGTCCACCTGAACAAAAGCCATGCTTTGTTTACTTCAGAAGACATCCGTAGATAAAGTTATAACATTTTGTTTTTGAGGAAAAATGAAAACAAGATGGCAGCTCGCGAAAAGAGAATTTTTTCTCACGAAGAGGGATTTTAAAAATCCCTTTTTGTGAGCTGTCAAAATCCCTTTTTATGAGTCCTAAATCTCTTTTTATCTTGTGCATCTATCCCAAAGACTGAACGGAGCATGCTCAGAACCGAATATTTCAAAATTAATTAACTTTTCAATGGATTAATATTTTTTCATCAAACCAGTGCTGGATTGTCCCTTAAGATAACCTCTTTCTACCTTGAATATTTCAGGCCCAAATTCCAAAAGGTGTGCATGCAGCATGATCTGGAAAAATGACCCTGACATTTGCCAAAAAAGGTGAAAAATGCATATTTTTGGTGCTTTACTGTAGGAAAACTACAAATTCAATTGAAACATAGAACATAGACTTTGATGGCAGATAAGGACCGCTTGGCCCACCTAGTCTGCCCATTTCCCTACCTACAGGATAATCTGCAGATCTTAGTTATCCAACAGCCTACTTCCTCCTACCCCGCCACTAGAATTGCCTTATGTCTGTCCCATGCATTCTTGAATTCCCCCACTGTTTTTGACTCCACGACCTCCTCAGAAAGTTGTTCCATGTATCCACAACCCTCTCCATGAAAAAATACTTCTTCACATTACCTCTGAGCCATCCCCCTCTATCTTCAAATTGTGTCCCCTTGTTCTTGCACATCTCTTTTTCTGAAAGATGCTACCCTCTTGGACTTTGTTGATTCCACTGTGGTACTTAAAGATTTTTATCATGTCCCCCCTCTCCCTCCTTTCCTCAAGGGCATACATATTAAGCTCCTTTAGTCTCTCCTTCTATGGGTTTTCTTGAAGACCTTGCACCATTTTAGTTGCCCTCCTCTGGACTGCCTCCAGCCTATCTATGTCCTTGCGGAGATGAGGTCTCCAGAACTGGATGCTGTACTCCAGATGGGGTCTCACCAGCTGTCTGTACAGAGGGATAACAACTTCCTGTTTTCTGCTGATGATGTCTCTCCCTATACATCCCAGTATCCCCCCAGCCCTCCTTAGTGCCTTCTCACATTGCTTGCTAACCTTAAGGTCATCTGATATGATTACCCTCAGGTCCCTTTCCTGTTTTTGTTGTTGTTACTACCTCCCCCCCATTGTGTAATCTTCCCTGGGTTTCTGTTTCCCAGGTGCATTATTTTGCACTTCTTTATATTGATCAAGCTGCCATACTTCTGACCATTCCTCCAACCTTGCCCAAGTCCTTCTCATCCTTTCCACGCCTCTTGTATCAACCCTGTTGCAGATCTTTGTGTCATCTGCAAATAGGCATACTTTTCCTTCCAATCCCTCTGTAGTGTCACTTATAAAGACATTAAAAAAGGACTGGACCCAGTACTGAACCCTGCGGTACCCCACTAGTAACCCCTCTTTCTTCAGATTGGACTCCATGTACAATTGCCTTCTGTGTCCTGTTGTCTAGCCAATGTTTTACCGAGGCTACCACCCTGGGACTCACTCCCAGGCTGGTTAATTTGATTATTAATCTTTTGTGTGGGACAGTGTCAAATGCCTTGCTAAAGTCTAGGTAGGCCATGTCCACAGCCCCTCCCTGGTCTACTACTTTGGCCACCTAGTCAAAGCAATTAATTAGATTCATCTGACATGACCTTCCCACTATGAACCCATGCTGCCTTGGGTCCTCTACCCCACTGGCCTCTAGGTACTCAACAGTTCTTTCCTTCAGAAGTGATTCCATCACTTTCCTTACCACAGAGGTCAAACTGACAGGTCTGTGGTTTCCTACCTCTGTCTTGCTTCCACTTTTGTGAAGGGGAATCACATCCACCTTCCTCCAGTCCACAGGTACCACACCATCCTCCCATGATTTGTTAAAAAGTGTAGTCAGTGGTGTCACTAGTTCCCTCCTTTATTCTTTTAGAATTCTGGGGTGAATTCCATCAGGTCCCATTGCTTTGTTCACCTTCAGTTTTAGGAGTTCTTTCAGAACCCTTTCTTCTGTGAAAGGACTGTGATCGACCCTCCTATCCAGAGTGCTTCTGTTAATTGGATTAGGCACCTCCCCCTCCTCCTCTTTTGTGACTACTGAGCAGAAGTATTCATTCAGTATCCCTGCTTTTTCACTGTCCCTCTCTGCCCACTCACCATCCATTCTATTCAGCCTCATTTTCCCTCCCTTTGTCTTTCTACGCTCCCTGATGTACTTATAAAAGGTTTAACCCCCTTCTTAACTGAGTTGGCTATCTTTTTCTCAGTTTGGGTCTTTGCTATTCTGACTTCCCTCCCTGCTTCCTTCTGCCTTAACTGGTACAGTTCTCTGTCCTGCTTCTTCTGTGTTTCCTTATACTTCCTGAATGCTATCTTTTTCTTCCTAACCTTCCCCGCCACCTCTTTTGAGAACTATAGTGGCTTTTTCTTTCATTTTGATTTGTTTATTTGCTTCACACAAAGGCTTGTTGCTTCTGTGATGGCAGTTTTGATGTTTCCCCATTGTTGCTCCACCCCTCCTTCTAGCCTGTTTGCTAGTACTTTTTTAAGGCACTTTCCCATCTTGCCAAAGTCAGCCCTCCTGAAGTCCAGTGCCATCACTTTTGTATGGCTTAACTCTGTAGTTGAGTTTATTGTGAACCACACTGTTTGGTGTTCACTTGTTCCCAGATGGCTACCCACTTCTAGATCTGAGATCCTCTCACTGTCCCCATTTGAGAGTATGAGGTCTAAGATTGCTACCTCATGAGTAGGTTCCAAAACTAGCTGTCTGAGGCATGCCACCTGTAGCGCATTGAGAATGGCCCTGCTCTTGGATGTGGCTGCAGCAAAGGTGCTCCAGTTAACATCTGGCATATTCAGGTCCCCCATCAACAGTATCTCCCCTTTCTCTGCCATCCTAAGAATGCCTTCTATCATATCCTTGTCTATTCCCTCCCACTGACATGGGGGCCTGTATACAATGCCTGTGCAGAATGTGGTGCCATTTCCAGTCTCTAAGGTGACCCACAGTGCCTCCTCTCCTCCTAGTTTACTCTTTTGTTCCATTGCTTTTATCCCTTCCCTTACATAGAGAGCTACTCCTCTCCCTCTTCTACCCTCCCTGTCTCTCCTGTAGGTTGTGTACTCTGGTATGTTAGCATCCCAGTCATGGTTCTGTGTGTACCATGTTTCTGTGACTGCTACAATATCCAGGCATCCCTCTTCCATCAAGGCCTCCAGTTCCAGGAGCTTGTTGCCCAGACTATGGGCATTGGTACTCATTACCCTCCATTTCTTGATGGCCTTACCCCTTTTTACCCCATCCCTGTTGTTATTGCCTTTGTCATTTTCTCCATTTACCCCTGCCCTTCTTCCTATCGACATCTCTATCTTGGTGTTTACCTCACTTACTACCCTGATTTTTTTGAGGGGGGGGGCTAGAATTTCTCTGCTCCTTTCCTGTGCTTCCCCCCTTGGCTAGTTTAAATGTTTTCTGCCAATGAAGCATCTAAACCTATCATCTAGGATCCTGATTCCCCTCCTGGACAGATGCAGACCATCACACCGGTATAGGCCTGCATCACTCCAGATAGACCCCCAGTCCCCAATGAAGCCAAATCCCTGAGCTCTGCATCAGTTTTTCAACCACTGATTGAATCCCATGGTGTGGAGCACCCTAGCCTCACCCATGCCATAGACCAGCAGCACCTCCAAGAAGGTTACCATGCGTGCTACTTGTCTTTAGCAGATCAAGAGATCTACCATCCAAGCCCATGTATTCTAAATTTTGTGCAAATCTGTTCAATGGTTGCAAAGTTAGCAATGTGCAAAATTTGGGATTTAACATTAAACTGCCTTTTCAACCCGAACTATAGTGGTGCTACTGCACCGCTATATAAATATATATATTTATATATTAAACTGCCTATTGAACACTATATATTCTTTGCAAAAAACTGCATTAATATAACAGTTAGGGTTCAGATTAAATGAACAAAAGCAGAGAAATATGATGTTAGGGTTTCAAACCCTAACACACCTGCCCCACTCCTAAAGCGAGTGATGGGTGGAGTCTTCCTTGCTGTTGTCAACCTTAATGCTCACCCATAGCAGTAAAAATCAAGTTCTGGCCAGAGCCAATAGGGCTGCAGCTGAGGAAGTTGGGGGTAAAAATGTTGAAAATTTGCTTTTTTAATATTTTTACACCAAATTTTCAACATAGCCTTGTTATGACAAAATCACCTTTGGGAATGTAAAAAACATTTTGGCCAGTATTTGAAAAAAATGACGCTTTTACATTCATGAGGCTGTAGAGATATGGCTATGTTGCGGCCCATCTGTGCAGTGGTTGGTTCTGCTTGCGATGCGGCGACAGGTTCGAACAGACGGGGTAAATGAAGTGCCAGCCAGGAGAAGGATGGACGATCCTGCAGCCTTCTCCAGGGAGGGTGGGAATCTTGTCCGTGCTCTACGGACTGCTGGCAGAGGCCAGGGGTGCCACAGCTGCCAGTGAGCAATAGTACCTAGGGGGGGTGGGGCGGATGCAGGACGTCATTGCACATCCCCACCCTCAGTAAAAAATGGGAAGAAAACTCACTCTGTCTGCCGCCTCTGTGAAGCCTGCCTTCAGCTTCAGTTAGCCTCCTGACTGGCTCTCCCTGGATAGTCACAAGGATTTCAGCACCTGGCCAGTGCCGCAACCCCACCTTCCGAGGGGTAAGTCGGGGGTTTTGGGTGGATGAGCACGGCGGGAAGGTGGAAGCCACATGAAGGTGCCATGACCAGCGGATAATTGGTGGCAAGACAGAGCGGCAAAAAGATAAAATATATATAAAAAAAGAAAAAAGATATGGCTATGTTGTAAATTTGGGGTAAAAATATTAAAAATTGTGAAAGGTACGAGCCTGTGTTTGCAAAATGCAATGTAGGCTTATAACTTTTTTGTTTTTTTAATACTTTTACACCAAATATTCAACATAGTCTTCTTATGACCCCACTTCATGAACAAGGGTAGAGAACATTTTCAACTCCTGCCTGAAAGGTGATTTCATGCAGGAACTGCAAAATCACCATTTGGGATGTAAAAAGAAATCCATTTTGGCCAGGATTTGAAAAATGACAGCTGTCACATTCATGAGGGGCTGTAAAGATATGGCTGTGTTGTAAATTTGGGGTAAAAATATTGAAAATTACCAGAGTTACGAGCCTGCATTAAAAAAATTCAATGTAGGCTCTTAACATTATTGTTCTTTTAATATTTTTACATCAAATTTTCAACAAAAACTTCTTATGACCCCACTTAATGAACAAAGGCAGAGAAAATTGTCAGTTCCTGCCCGAAAGGTGATTTCATGCAGGGACTGCAAAATCACCTTTTGGGACAGACTGGCCTAATGACAGTTCAATTGTTCATGAGGTAGGGTCCCAAATAAGGCATGTTGAAAATTTGGGCCAAAAATATGCAAAAATGTCCAAGTTATGCCACTAAGTTCAAAACCCTATTGAAATACATTGAACTGCATACCTGTTTCTTTAGTTCACAGTCTGGCTTTGAAGAGTGAAGATGTTTCTGTGGTCCAGAGAGGATTATGGTGTTGGACTCCCAATGGGTAAGTAAGGGCTTGGGGGGTGCAAGGTGGTGGGTGCTGAGTAGGAGGGTCGGGTGGGGGGATGGTATTGGCGTAAAAGATGTTGATGGACAGTTTTCTTTTTACAGGTTGAAAAAAAATGATGGAGGATTCCTGATTAGGACACTGGGGGATTAGGCACCCCCAGTGTCACTGTTGTGTTTCTGGGGGAGGGTTGGTTGCTGAGAGGGAGGGTAAGCTGGGGTAAAGGAAAAAAATATGGACGGGGATCGGAGGGTGGGAGGAATGCCACTAGACACCAGGAAAACATTAACAAAATACAGGGACTGTGATCGGAGAGTTGGTGGTGCCACTAGACACCAGAGAAGGTTTTTTAAATATGGGGACGGTGATCAGACAGTGGAGGGTGCCACTAGACACCAAGGAGACAGTAATAAAATAGGGGGATGGTGATCGGAGGGTGGGTCATGCCACCAGACACCAGGAAAACATTAATTAAATAGGGGGACATTGATCAGACAGTGAAGGGTGCCACTAGATTCTAGGGAAATGGTAAGAAAACACAGGGATGGTGATTGGAGGATGGAGGGTGCCACTAGACACCAAGGTAACATTAACAAAATATGGAGACATTGATCAGAGAGTGGGGGTGCCACTAGACACCAGAGAAACATTAATTAAATATGGGGATGATGATCAGACGGTGGGGGGGGGGAGTGCCACTAGACACCAGGGAAACAGTAAGAAAACACAGAGATGGCAATCAGAGGGTGGAGGGTGCCATTAGACACCAGGGAAACATTAGCAAAATACCAGGACAGCGATCAGAGAGTGGTGGTGCCACTAGACACTAGGGAAACATGAATTAAATATGGGGCTGGTGATTGGATGGTGAGGGGGCCGCTAGACACCAGGAAAGCGTACAAAAACACAGGGACGGTGATCAGAGGGTGGGGTGGGGGTGCCACTAGGCACCAGGGAAACATTTACAAAATACGGGAATGGTGATCAGAGGGTGAGGGGTGCTACTAGACACCAGGGAAACAGTTACAAAATAGGAGGACAGTGATCAGAGAGTTGCAGGTGCCACTACACACAACTAAAGTTCCCATGTTATCCTAAAAGAATGTACAAGTCTTAGTATTTTTTGTTTTTGTACATACCCCTAGATATTTTTTGGGGGGTTACATGTTATTCTGGCAACACTCATCAAGACATTTGGTTTGCTATATAGATTGTCCTTGAAATGAAAATGTTGAGGGATTTATGGCTTGTTGAAGGGAAAAGTAGAAAAAAATTCCTTTTAATTTGAAAGGATCCTTTCTCGTATGGCCGCATTCCTTTTTTGTATAGCCATAGGAAAAAAGTGGAAGCGAGTCACGGAAAAGGATGCAAAAAAGAAAACAAATTGGGGGGTCATTTTGAGAACAGTGAAGTGCAGAATCCACCTAACGGGGTCCCGATGAGCAAGATATATGTGTTGATCTCTCTCAAGAATGTCATTTTTGTGGGTTTTGAAATTGTATTTTTCCGAAAAAAATGAAAACAAGGTGGTGGCCATATGAATCAGGATTTTTTCATAAGAAAAAAGATTAGACCTCATATGGACAAGAATCCTTGTTCATATGGCCAAATTCCTTTTTTGTTCCAAACATCTATCCTGAAGTGCCCACTGAGCATACTCAGGACCAAAATTAAAAAAATAAATAACTCTGCAAAGGATTATTATTTTTTTCACCAAACCAGTGAAAGGCATTACTATGGGGCCTTTCTACCCTGAAAGTTTCAGACTAAAATTCTAGACTGTCTAGGTGCTAGGGGCTGACGAAAGAACAGCAACCCCCCCAAAAATAAATCACTTATTCTGCTATCTGGATCTTGGAATCCGCACATCCCACTGCAATGCAAGTTAGCACATCAGGAGATCTGCACTAACAAGACTGCATGCAAAATTGTGTGCAAATCTGTTGAACGGTTGTGTAGTTATTAAAGTGCAAAAGTAGGTGCTTAACAATAAACAACCTACTCAACCCTAACTATAGTGGCGCGACTGTGCAACTATGATATTGTATGTACATATATATATATATTTATGCAATGCCTGTGATTATATTAAAGGGCATGTATCAGTGATATTTTTCCTTCCCTTGGACCTAGAGTGAGAATATCGAAATATTCTCGTTCTAGATCCCCAGAAGGGAAAATGTTTTCACTTCAGGTTTCCACTTGCCGGAGCTGGCAGGGTGAGCAGCACAATCAGAATGCATACACCTGGTTGCCCTCTGACTCCTGCTCTACAGTTTCATAACCGCACTGCCTCAAACAAAGTACTTTCACTTTTAGCCCTGCTTCTCTTCCCAATAATCTTGTCCTGTAAATAAAAAAATATATGCAAAACCTATATCATTGGCCCATCATCATTGAGATCATTGGCCCATTGCATTCTTTTCGCTATTATCTCAATGGGAATACCCTGTTGCCCCATTTTCTTCAAAGCACCTGGCAAGTTTATCTGTACATATGAACACATTGTTATTATTATTCACAGTAACTTACTTTGTTTTGAAAAAAATGAGTTTGACCTCCATTGGTTTTATTTACAGAATAGGTTACTGACACCCCTAATAAGGAAACGGCCAGTCTCCATGGAGTTTAGAACTTTAGAATGTTTTAGCTGTCACCAGGGAACTCCACTATTATATATGGAACTCCATTATTATATATAGTAATAGTTCCACCAGCAGACCTTCTGCAGCTGTAAGAGTGATCTCATTGGGAGGCAGTATAGCGCAGTGGTTTAAGGCTCTGAGCTGCAAATCTGGAGACCTGGGTTTGAATCTCATAGCCCCCACTTGCATACTGTGTGACCCTGAGCAAGTCATTTAACTTCCCTGTGCTCCCAGGTTGCACCTGTAAACAAGATTTCAGCTTAGTGTGTCTCACCTGGTTAAACAATTGAAAAAAAAATGCATTCTTAGGGTGTGACTACTACAGGAATGTAAACAAGATCATTGGATATAATGGATCATTTGGATATAATGGAGTTGGGTACCCACTAATATATTTTTGCTCAAAGAGTACCAATTTATTTTATAAATGTGTCCATTTCTAGGGACACTGAGTCTGAGGCACACTTTGCAGAATATGACTGCTTGATGTGCAGAGCAATCGTGCATTCTGTTGGCCCTCCTTTGATCTAATGGTTACCAGAAGGCCTGAAATGTTTACAAAACACCATCCTGTTGGGCTACAACAGACTTGATGATTTATAAATGTCTTCTTATCCTGTAGTGGCATTTATGTTATTCTGTTTTCACACTCTATGTATGACCCAGTGGTTCACAAAGTAATGGGTTTGAAATCCATGGTACTGTACCTGTATGCAGGCAAGTAACTCAACCCTGGGTATGAGACAAAAAGTCCAAGTGGAGGATATTTCAATCTAAATTTCTGATGAAGAGGCAAGAATGCTAGTTGCTCTGCCATACTGGCCACATGTAGGCTATGTGACTCTATGTAAATCGCTGGCCACGTGTGGGCTATGTAACTTCACTAAAATCACTTTCTGTAGGTTGGCATCTCAGCACAATGGCAGCACTGCCACTCACAAGATTGGTAACCCATCTTCATGTCATGAGCTTGGAGTGTTGGAGAATTGGCAGGAGGAGGATTGAGTATCCCCGAGGATTCTGTCCTCCACTGGGGTAGAAGGGTAGCGTGCATCACTGTACTATTGTCACCATGGTGACCATGGGTGGTGGGGGTGAAGCTGAGCAACACAGAATGAGACTTAGGTCGTCAGCTAGCTCTGTGTTAGCATGCTACTGCACGCATGTGTTTTAGACCAATGGGCACTAGCATTCTTGTGGGCATGAAACAAGGACAAAACAATGGGCAAGATCTCCAAGGGTTCCATGTCATAACAGTGATTGCAAAAAATGATCACTATTATTGTGAGTGTATATCACTGAAAAGCAAATCGGCAATATAAACTTTAAGACGACCCGACTTCTGGATATAAAAATATTGTTTTTGCGAGGGGCTGTGCCCCCCAATGCCACCGTACCCCCCATGGGGGTCTTTGCCCCATGCACCCTCCTGAAGGATCCTCAACTCCACGGGGGTGCATGTCGGGAAGGGGAGCAAAATCCGGAACTCAGAAAAAACTAAGTACCGCAGCTGCTGAAAAATGTAACCCGTTCCCGTTCCCGAACCCAGTACCTGCTGTGCCAGAGCTAGCCTCCCACACCACCACCACACCATATGGCTAGCTCAGCAGCGTCAGGTACTCCAGTCCCTGACAACCCCTTCCCTGTCCCTCCCCTTCCCCTTGTTATTCCCCCCATCCGTTCGTCCTTCCCCTTAGTCGCTATCCCATACTCTCTCTATTCTGCAGGGTAGCCCAGAATAATAGTGCCCAAAATGAGTCGCTATTTTTGTAGTCGCTCATTCTGGGTCTCTATTATTATGTGATACTCCTCCAATACATGCATGATCATGGGTGTTGGAACCATAGGGCTGTAAGGTCCCCCCACTACTTTACCCTTGTGCCCTCTGTGCCTTTGAGCATTACTTGTCCTTTCAGAATGTGGAATGCCATAATAAGCTCTAGGTGCCCTTTTATTTTTTGTGCAGTTATGTTCTGAACTGGCTAATTCCAATCCAATTGGACTGTTTTGGAATTTATGAATTTCTGACAACCAAGGAGATTACTGCATAGCACAGCATAATTTATGAATCTCCATGACACCGCTACTTCTGCCATACTTTTTTCCCAGTTCACCCAACCCATACCTTTAGATCTGCTTGTTGGCCATGACATTTTAATTTTTTATATCTTCCTTGGAGGTCCAGTGTTCCCCCTCCCTAAAGGCAGCCCAGTATAACTCCCTGAAGTCTGGTGGATCCCCCTCCTCAGCCCCATGCCCCAGTGGTGGCCAATAGTTGAGTTGGTCCCTTGCTGATCTCATCACACTGGCTGCATAGGTACCTGGTGCATGCCTGCGCCACCGCCTTACAACAGCTTCACACAGTTCTAAGGAGGATGGTGGTGCTGTGACATGTTAAAGGCTGTGCAACTGCCAGTGGCCATCACAGCATGGCTTAGTGGCTCATTTACAGGATGGCCTAGCTCCTTTTCCTTTGTTGCCTCAATGATCATTGTGGCAGAGGAGGGAAAGGCTTGTGACTCCTTTCTGTAAAACACAAAGGGCACAGTTAGGAATGCAGCACTTTGTGCCACTAAATTGGGACTATGCATGGGGCCCCTGATATCAACACAGTATCACAGACCTTATAAACTGCCTTCTCCAAAGTCTTACTCTCCACTTTGACCAGAGTTTCCTGCCCTAATGTTAGTTAATTTATACTGACAGAAGTAACATCTGCCTAAGTAAACCTGTTAAGGTTGACACAGCCTGCAGAGTTGTACTAATCATGGTACAAACTGATAATTACCTAGGTTTGGGGGTAGTCTCTATACTCTAGTTTAGCCCTCTTCCAGGATGCCCAATCTCATGCCTGTCTGGGAGACTACTTTAGTATTTACCCCTGAGAGGAGCTCCATCATTCCCCTCCCACACATTTTTTTATGTTGGCGTGCTTGCACAGAGGAGCACAGTAGTGCAGATTTGGAGGCGCAGTCACTATTGGGCGAATGCAGAGCAGCATCAGTAGGTGCGTCCCTCATTCCCCAATCAGTCTGCATGCCGGCGCCACACCATGCATACATAATGTGGCAAGCACATCTAAGGAAAGGTCCACTGCAATGCGAGCAAAGCTTGTCACATGCAGCGGACCTCCCAATATGCTTCCCCAGCAACAGAAACATGGCGGCACACTGCCCGCCAAACTGCCGACTTCGGGGGTGCCCAATCCCCCTGTCGGCTTACTCCTGCCCCCAATGTATGTGCTGATGGGGAGCCCATCCCTCGGCTGCAAAGAACTCCCCATTTGTTATATACTGAGGGGGTGCCCAATCCCCTCGGCTATTGCTCCCCTTTCCTTGTGTGCCGACGGTGCCCAATCCCTGTCAGCATAAAGTAACCCCCTTTTTGTTGTGTGCTGATGGGGTGCCCAATCCCCATCGGATACCAACTGCCCCCAAAAGACTTTGTTGGCATGTTAGAGCCCCTCAATGCCCTGTGCTCAGAAACAAAATGGTCCGTGATGTTTTTTTTTTTGTTCCCTGTAAAAAAGGAACGGTCCAGCGGAGGTTTCCCCGCCTCCACAACCTGTGCCAACCCACTGTGTACCCTGCCTCTCCACACCCCACACCCCATACTTACCTCCAGAATCTGGTGCGACGATCTTCGGTGGACCGGGAACATGTCTGCACTCTTCAAAGCTGACCGCGAATTGCGGAAATGCCGGTAAGCTGCATAATGGAATAAATAGGGTTTTTCCAACTTTGATGCATACCTCAGGCATTTTTTGGAATTTTGGCACCAAATTTTCAACATGGGTTTTTTTGGGACCCCTCCTCATGATTTTCGACACTGTCATGGCGTTATTCAGTCCGGAAAGGTGATCTCGCGGTCACTGCATGGAATCACCTTTCAGGACCAAGTAATGACATGACAGTGCCACTGTTCATGAGGGGGGCTCTCAAATAGCCTATGTTGCAAATTTGGTGACAAAACTCCCAAAAATGGTTGTTTTACGATCGTGCATTGCGCTGTTTCTACTCACGCTCGTAATGTCATGAATTTGTAATATTTTCACTCCAGATTTTCAAAATTGCCATTTTTCCACACCTCCTGATGAACATCACAGCTGTCACTTTACATATCCTGCCCAAAATGTGTTTTCACACATCCAGAGCAGAATAGCGAGGTCGCTCTGCGAAATCATGTTTCAGGACAATCTGAATAAATGACAGTGACACTGTTCATGAGCTGACATTCTAAAATGCCTATGTTGAAAATTTGGTGCCAACAGTCCATAAAATGACTGTGTTGCAAGCATGCATTGCGCAGTTTCTACGTGCCCTTGTGACTTCGCAAAGTTGCAATATTTCCATGCCAGATTTTCAACACTGGCATTTTTGCACACCTCCTTATGAACACTACAGCTGTCATTTTGCACATCCTGCCCAAAATGTGTTTCTGCAACTGTGGCGCACAATGGCATGGTCGCTGTGGAAGATCAACTTTTGGGACAGATTAACAAAATTGCAGCACCACTGTTCATAAGGGGAGGTCCCAAAATGCCTATGTTACAAATGTGGCTACCAAACTGCAAAAAATAATTGGGTTACGGACGTGTGTTGTGCAGTTTGTATGCATGCTCATTGCTTCACCAATATTTCATATTGTCACTCCAGATTTTCAACGTTGCCATTTTTTTATGACTGCTCATGAATAACACAGTTGTCATTCTCCACATCCTGCCCAAAAATGTGTTTTCGTTCCTCTGTTGCCAAATACCATAGCTGCTGTGCAAAACCACCTTTCAGCTAACAAAGTGATTGTGTTGCTTTTCATGAGGTGGCCTGACAAGAAGCCCATGTTGAAAATGTGGACTGAAACTACCACCACACGCCTACGGTGTTAGGGTTTCCAACTGTAGCACCCCACCCGGTACAGACGGACAGGTGTCAGGGGTGTGACTTGGGCTCATCGGATGTAATGCTAATGCCATTCCACCCCATGCCCTCACCCTGCAGCCACTGACAGGCATTGTGGTGTGCCTTGCACTGTTCGGTCACAGAGTTCACCCCATGCTCCTATACTGCACTCACATCCATGTATTTCCTTATAGAATGGGGTATGTATAACGCCCAAAGACCCCAAAGCACACCACGACACTTGTCAGTGTCTACAGGGTAGTGTGAGGTACAGTGGCATGAGCGTTATAGCTGATGATCCAAAGGCACACCCCAATGTCTCTCGCTCTCTACAGGGTGGGGGTTGGGTTGGTGTCACTTCAATACTCCACTGCCATTCCTATTATGCGTCTCTAGCTCTGGCACTGTCAATGCCAATGCCAGCATGACAGCATTCGGCATTGACAGATGCTTGTTTGATCTGTAATGTATTGGATCTATCTAATGAATTCACATTCCATTTCACAGTTTATATGTTGAGGCTGAGACCCCAAAGGGATTCTGGGAGTAATGTATAGACCATCTTGTGTATAGTATAGTAGAATCAACAAACAAAATATTTGACAGGGCTGAAGCATTGTGTCTTACTATCCAAGAATCAACAAATATGATAAGAGCCTCTGACTTACTCCATTATTGGGGCTTATAAATTAATTTCATTCCTTCTCCCCATATATTTGCTTCATGCAAACATCTCACAGTCATACCTTCACCCTTCATCTTCACCTGAGCTTATCCACCACAGAGGACAACTGTCTGTGTGTCATTAGCTGTAATAACTGTCACTGTGTCGGTCTGTACCACAGCCATCAACTGAATGATTCACACAAAACTTTGGGACTCACTTGAAGACAGCCAGTGCTATGCTCTATTTTCTAAATGGCATTGGAATGTACTATTTCTGCCAAGAACAATATTTTCTAGTTTATGATTGAAGAAACAAAAGGTGATGCACAGTACTGGTCAAGCTAAGAAATCCAATATGCTGGCTCTAAAATTTAGAGTAACTGTGCCTTGTGAAAATATCATTCTTAAATGGAAATAAGTCTCAGAAAGATTATTTATTGGGTTGAGGGGGACCAATCATTACCTGTGGCAGACGGAAGTGATTTTTATGGTTTATACTTGAAATCAAAATGTTTTGATGTGGCAAGCTCTGACCTACTGTTTGTACACATACCTATCAATCCTTCCACCACACACACACACGCATGCATGCACACATGCACACACACACACACACACACACACACACATATATGCCACGGACAAAGCATTGAAAAATCAGAGACAACTGGCCAAAATCAGTGGCAATATTTTCAAAATGATATCATAATTTGGGGAAGTTCTTTCAAGAACCGTGCTGTGAATGTCTATAAGGGTCCTCACATCCAACCACAGAAAGGCCTGGGCAGACCGTATAGGCCTCAAGGCATTTTCTTCTGTCAAAATCTGTGTTTTTGTATATTTATGTGAAACATGTTTTTGGAAGGAGAATTATACAGTATCCTCAATATCTGAAATATTTTGTGCTTCCAAATCTCACTGTTTCCTGACAGAAATTCCAGTGGGGTGGGGGGTGGGTGAGGAGTCAAGTGTGATAGGAAATCTGGAACCTCATTGAAAATCAAGCCTGACTGAGAGGTATGTTTGCACACAAACCAGGTTTACATTTCATTTTTTTAAATGGCAGCAACTTCTGACCATCAGTAAGTCTTTTAAGGAAAATTTTTCGAGGACACAAAAAGCACCAATTTAAAATCCAAATGTGCCTCCTAAAATATACATTTTGATTTGTGTAGTGCAGTAGATGTTGCAATAAGTGATGCTCAGAAATCTTGTTGAGACCCTGACCAAGGAGGTATGACGCTGAGGTAATCCTGCTCCCTTGGGACAAAGGCCCATTTTTCCATATTGCCTGGAACCTGCCATCATAGTCTGTTGGCTGTAATGCAGCTGGTCAGCTGCCAGATGAGATGGGGGAGAGAATAATCTGGGTTGCCGAGCGCTTGTGGTGCAGTTAACAGGTTTGTTGACAATATAATTAGAAGTCTTACTAAACATAGTTCTTCAATTAGGGCTTATCGCAGACTCATGATCTTACAGGCCTTTTTGTTTGTAATTATAGACTGCCACATCATTGAGGCACACTAGGAAGATGATTTTATAAGTATCAATTATTCACAAGAGGCGTGCAATCTTATTTCTTTTTTTAAAATGTTTCCATAAATACAGTACATCAAGGACAATCTTACCTCTGTTGAACCAAGGCTTTCCCATTGCACTGTGATTTCCTTTTCATTAAATGTACTACTGCAAGGGTTATGTCCTCCAGTCATGTGGGAACAACTGTGCTTGACTAATACATTCATTCATCCTGGTGTGGTTTGTCTATTGCAAAAAGGAAAAAAGAAAAGGAAGAAGATTATAACTCTGTCACTGTGCAGATGTTAGGATGTTAGGATGTTTGTCACAGTTATTACCCCTGCCTTGTGTTGAGGGACATGGATTCATTACACTCTCGGGGATTCAGAATATGGCAGAAAATGGTGTAGTGCCTCCTCTCAGTGAAAAATAAGTCGGACAGGTCAAGTGTGCAGTATCGCTTCTGGGATGCAATAGCAGTTCACCTCCCCACAGTGTAAGAACACCACTCTGAGACCAATCAATTGTAATACTTGAAATCAGCAAAAACACAGTTTTGTATGTCACTAATCATATGTGCATTAATACCATGTGCACACACGTAAAGAAAGAAAATAACAGCAGGACTGTATAAATAGCTGCAACTGGTCCTGTGGGTGAATAGGGTGGTTAAGAAATGTGCAGTAGTGATAGTTACCAATAGTTCAGGCCCCTATTACAGTAATATGGCTCCTCTCAGCACACAAGGAATCCCTCTAACTGTTTTGGTAGCCCTGCTACCCTCAATAATAGCAGTCCCACAGCATTATCCAGCCCCAGCAAAGCACTTTTCTTTCAAGTAAATAATGACTGTATTTCTTAATAATTGCTGAGTACCCAGACTAACTTAAAGGTTGCAGGCTGTTGTAAAGGCAAAGATCGGGAAGCATAGGCAGACCAGGAGAAGTCTGAAAATTCAGAAGTAGCATTTTAACATTATTATTATTATTAATAACAATAAAATAAAACAAATAAAATGACATAGAATGGCTCTTAATACAGGCAGTTTAAACAAATTCCTATATCTGATAGAATCTCTGAATCTAAATCTGGCAAACCAAACATTGCTCACTTTATATGATATATTTGCCTGACAATTTAATTTCTGCATCTTGCTTTTCACAAAACATGTAACAAGATTGTGTCAATTTCTTTCCAGTGACAAGCCTGAGAAGTCCATTTAATCTGGACAGGTGCAGCAAAATAGAACATTCTGTCCCAGGGCTGGTTTACTGTTGACAATTGTAAATGAGCTTGTAAAGGTCAAATTACATCCCAAGGTCAACTACCTATGTTCCAGCTCATTACATTTTCTAGTAAACTCAAACAGCTTTCTGCAATTCATTTTAAACAATACATTTGCAAACCAAGGGATCCCAGTTTCTCATAAAGATTCACACAAACTTTTCAACCACAGAGAAGCAAGGGGAGAAAGAAAAATAGAAACAGCTAGAAAGTGCAAGTGAAGAAAGGGAGATAGCAAGGGGAAGGAGATTGTGGGACCTCGGAGTGGCCAGTTCCTCAGTTTCACAAGAAAATTTGATTGCACAGTCAAACAGGCAAAGATAGACAAGTGACAGAAAAGAGGAAATAAATTATTTATTCCACAAGGTCCTTCTTGCATATTTCATTTATGCTATAGGGATCCTTTAGGATAGTGCAGGGAGATTTGTTTCAAACTGTATATTTATTTATTTTTTTAATATAAAAGTCCAGGGACTTTTTGGTAGTTTTCCCAGTACAGCTTTGCTTAGCATATTGGTTGCTATGCAGTTGTTGGGGATGCTGCAATGTCCTGGTGTACATGACGTCCTTGGTGTGTGTTTTGATTGGTGGTCAGGTTATGATCTGCATAATTTTGCTGAAAAAATGGTGGTTACTTTTAACAAGTGGGACAGGGAAAGAATAGTCTTATTGCAGTGATTGGAAATGCTGGAAATGTTTAGTGTTATCAGATTGTCCACTTTAGTTAAACAAAATGGCTGCAGTGGATTTTGTTTATAAATGCCAATTGGCAAGGAGTAAGCACATGGTTTGAGTGAGTGGCAGCAAGACATCCTTTGGACCTTTTAAGGTAAGAAGTGTTGCATGGCAATGAGCAGCTTGCTCTTGTGTAAAAAAAAAAAAGATTGGTTTATTTAAACCAATGAATGAGACTGTGTTAGTACAGCTTTTCCAGGAAGGATTATGAAAGCAACTGGAATGGGACAGACAGGTACAGCAAGTGAGCTGGTGGGTGGGTGGGCATGGGGGGCTCGAGGAAAGAAGTTCAATAGCTAGTGTACCCTGCGAGATTAGTAAAAAGAAATGATGGAAACAGCTACGTTTTACTTTGTTGGCAAGTGAGCTGGTACATGTAAATAACTTGTGACTGAGAGGATTTAGATGCCTAAGAAGTAATGCAGTGTGCACTGTGACTGAAAGAGAATTGAAGAACTAGTGCTGGCCAGCCGACTGGTAAGGGGTGACATAGCTACTATATACAAAAATTTAAGATGACGTAGTTACTACATAAATAACTGATGACAAGTCTACTGTGTACATAAATAAAATTTATGTAGACAGTAGCTGAAATAACAGCATTTATGTAATGACTTTTAGGGCCATACTGTTTATGTTCATGACCATAATTTGCTATATCATTGTGATTTTTGACTAGCATCTGTTATACTGGATTTGAGTTTAACAAATAAAATTTTGATCTTAAAAAAAATACTCTTCAGCTTAAATGTAATATACTTTCTGTATTTAGCACCCCTGTTTTCATAATAAATATACACATCAATATGAAAGTATGGTCACTGCCCCCAAGGACTTCATCAGCTCTAGTTTCTTAGCTGGTTTGCAACTGGCATCATTGTCCTTTATCTTTGACATCACACATGTTACCATAGCAACAGATTGTGACGTTGCTAGCAGGGGATTGTGAGAGTAAGTGTCAACAAGAAAGCAGAGCAAATGTAGTCCAGGGGATAAATGAACAAAACAGAAAGTGCACTGCATGGTCTGAGGGTACTGCCAAACCATGAAAAGAAAAGCAGAAGGAAAAATGAATGCAGTGCAGTTTACTAGGATGTTGCAAGCACTGCAGTTTAATCCATAGGAAAGGTAACAACAGTACAGCAGGATACAGTCAGACAGTGAGGTCTGATCTCCCCCACGCTTTTGTCTGACACTTTGACATTGGGAAGCCTAGGGGACAGGGATGCTTTTTACTTGCTAGTGTACATGGCTATAAAGTAAAGGGCAGCAAAAAAAAGCAAAGTATGAGGCATATGTTAAAATGTATCCAAAATGATGTTTTTCCCCAAGTTTCCACTTGGGCATCATGGGCTGTTTAATAAGGACATCACACCACTTTTCATGACAGCAGACTGGTGGGCCACAGACGGCATTGGGCGGTTAGCTGTTCGCAAGAAAATGTGTTTGAAATACACAGAGGAATACGTACTTGTTTATGTGAAAGGATTTCAGAGGAGTTCAGACCAGTAATGGAACAAAGTCAAAAACCACAGTCAAAAACCTGGAAACCATTAAAGTTTCACTGCAATTGTTGTAATATAATGTTTTATTGTTATATGATTTTATTAGTTATTCCACATGAATATGTATGAACATATACAAATAACATCAGAGCAAGCACAGTTAAATAATTGGCAAAAAATACAGTGTGTGACCTAAAGCAATTTAGCAGGTTATTTACAACAGTACTGTCTTGTGTAAGATCCCCTACCACTTTCCTTCTCTTAGGCTCCCCATCCCGTGTTGAACAGGGATAACAGAGGGAGGGGAATCACATATTGAAAACAGCCATATCTGTTATTCAGCACCTCATGGGCTTGTGCACAAGTGATACTGTAGTTAAGGAACCCATGTATCTGTACATGTCCCTGGAGTGTGTGCAATTGCATGGCTCATTATCTCACATGTGGTAAGGTGATATGCACCTGGCTCCATTCATCTACCACTGGGACCACCATGGTGCTTCACTTATGTAGTATTGATAAGTTTTTTTGCCTCAGTTGTGGCTGCTATCAACCAATTTTTCACACTAGATTTCATGACTGCCAGTTGTGTGACCTGACTCAGGAGACAGATTTCCCCTTCTAGCAGAATGGTTGCCACCAACACGCATTGGCTGCCCTCTTGTACTCCCTCCCAGCAGGGCTTTAGCAGGTAGCAAGAACAGAGTACATGTGCTAGCATGCCCCCGGTAGAGCCACACCTCCAGTACCTACCATGATCCAGTAGCCCCAATCAGTGGAGCTTGCTGAGGGTCCTGTACTCCCAGTGAAATTTTTAAATTTTGTATGATGACTCGATGTCTCAGCATGCCTGGTGGCCCCGGTGCCAGCATTCCTCTCACATGGAGTATGAGATGTGTGCTACCAGCTCCTCCTTCAACTGGATTTGAGCAGAGGTAGCAGTAGGTGGGTAGGCTGCCCATATTGCCTGGTATAAGCACCCTGCCAGTACTTTAGAGAGATTTAACCACTGAGAGATAAGTTGGGAGCCCTTCCCCATTTGTGTGTGGTGGTTTTCCCCTAGATAATACTGCAGTGAGCTACAAATTTGGAGGTACCTTCAGAGGACCCAATGTTGGAGCTGGTACCTTCTGAGAAGGTCCTTAAAGCTGTCCAGGAAGTTCCCACCAGGTACCAGCAGGTCCTTTATTCTATTAACACTGTATCCCTCCATGTGTCCCAGCATTGAGGTATTCCATCAGCCTGGATCTCTAGGTTACCCACCAAATGTACACACTGGATTGGGACTAATATTTCAGATGTTCCCATTTACCCTCAGCAACATGCCTGTATGCATGGGTACTAGGGGTATGTGAGTAACAAACAGTATTTCTCAAATACCATGAATAATGCACTATTTATTATTTGGATATGAATAATGAATAGTGGCTCCATTCATGCCTATCGATCATGCCTATTGGTATTCTGGAAATACCAAAAACAAAAAGAATTAAACCACAACTCCCCATCTCCCCACCTTCTTCCACAAGTTCAATCCCACCCTCCTCCAGCACCCCAATTTAATGATTTAAAAAATGTACTCCCATGCTTAGTGACCATAACCCTCCTACCTCCATGGCTGGGTGCCATCTCCTGTAGCTCCTTTTATTTAGTGAAAACAAATCATCCCTCAACCCCCCCACTGTGGCAGAAGCACCCAACTCCCGTCCACCCCCCAGTACCCAAATTTCCTTGACAACACCCCCCACATGGTATAGGTAACTGACACGACCCATTCTCCTCAATGGCAGGTCACCTTCTTGTGAATGAAAGCACTCCCAAACTTGCTCGCTGTGATGCATTGTTTTACTATATAAGCAAGTGTAGTGGGTGAGCTGTTGTGGTTCATACCCCTATAGTTTAGGGTGATGCCAGATGAATCTGGAAGGAGAGCCTTGAGGCGTACTCTACAGCCAAGATGCAAGGTTTATTAGCAATAGTTGAAGCACACAGAAAAAGACTTCACATTCACTACCACTATCACACAAGAGAAAGAATGAACAAGGTTACTGGGACCACAAACAGGCCCCACTAATGTCATACAAAAGTCCAGGTGATTCAAGTCCAAGGACGTAGCAAACTGATGCACCAAGTTTGCATTTCTAGTATTTTGGTCGGCTGACTGCTGGGTGTGAACCCAAGGAAGCGCTTCCTATACAGGCCATAAAATGGGGCGTCCCCCAGTGAACCAGACACAGAGGAAGGCGTTGTAGTCCTCCTGGCCCTAGGAAGAAGGTGAATCCTGGTGTCACTGAGGCAACATTGAAGGTGAAGCACCTGGTTGAGGATGGTTGTTGAAGCCTGGTTGTAGGTGAAGAGAACTCTTATCTGGAGTTGTCAGCTGTGGTGACCTCGGGCAGGAGGGCAGGTGATATACAGTTGAGTAAAAGATGCCAGGTGCGATGATCCACTGGATGACCTCTAGGTAGGTCCCCGGAACCCTTACCGCCTCACTCCTGCAGCTTCAGAATCTGGCAATCTTCGGTGTGACCTCTTGATGAGCCACTGGAACATGAGCCACCTATGGATGGTACAATCACGAGCGTGGCACCCTCATTATGGCTTTTTGCGTGGGCCACCAGTACTTATGCCACCTCAGGGGATGAGGCACAGAGCCTGGCAATCCTCAGCGAGTCCTTGGTATAGGTCACTGGTACTATTGCCACCTTGGGACAATGTCTATGCGGGAGACTGGGCAATGTGACTCCGAGTTTGGTGGATGACTGAAGTCTCTAAAGCTAGAGCTGGGGTGTCTCCTAACCTGACTCACTTTAGTGGGCCCTAGCTACCAGCTGGCTACCACTTATGACTGGCAACTCAAACCTGAGGCATCACGGTGAAGACTTGGGGTTGGTGGAGGTCTTTGGAGATGGGTGCAGGTGATGCTTGGCTTCCCGGGTACCCTCCCTGGGTTGAAGAGGAGGCACTGGAGGAACCCAAGTTGAGGTGTGTGCAGGAACCCCCTGGAGTTCAACAAGGATTTCTATACACAACCACGAAGGAGTGATAAGGCCTCTTCTGCTGGAGACTGCTGCATAAAAGATTCACTGGGTCTGTTTCCCGGCCAAATAGAATGACTCACCGCACTGGAGGACACAACTAGACATCACATTTCTGCTGAAAACTAACCAAGGCTGTTACTGGAGATCTTCTGGAGGGGAGTTACACTGAAGGGGCCTAGGGATTCACTTCAAACTCCTAACAGGGAAGCCGACATCCATTGCATAGTCCTTCACCCTCCCAGGTCAGACTCTTTCTGCTCTCTCCAGCCTATGCAGAGCCTCCTCTAGGCTGGAGCAGTCCTAGCTACCTGCCAGGGGATTGGATCCTTTGTCCAGAGATCAGCCTTCTGAGGCTGGGTCAAGGGCCTAAAAAAAAAATCTCCATGTCTGAATCTACACTGGCCACAGGGATTGGCAGAAAGGGCTCAGCCTGGCTTCCTTCTTCCCTGCTGGGTCAGGAATGTGTCCCAACTGGTTTGGCCTTGGCTGACTAGGTGTCGGTCTTGGGCAGAGGGAAGGGAGAACAAAGCAATAGAAAAACATGGTTTTCTTTTAAAACTCTGAATTTAAACTGTTAGGACTGTCTGCTGGAGAAGGACCTGTTGTATGCTTCAGAGGGTCCTCTAAGCTTTTCAAGGGTTTCCCAATAAGTTGCCAGGGTCCCCGTAACCATCTGACTCCTCATGTCTCTGGGGATCCCCAATTTTCTGTGATGTCCCCAATTGCACTGTTTTCTGTGGTGCCCCAATTTTCCTGGGGCACTACAGATGCATGGAAGTGCTTCCATTCACAAGAAGGTGGCCAGCCATGGAGGATGGCGATTGAGTCGGTCACCTTTGTCACATCTGGGGGGATTTCTATTAAGAAAATTTGGGTGCTTGGGGGGGGAAGGACAGTGGGAGTTGGATACTGCTGTCAGGATGGGGGGGTGTGTGTGATGATTTTTTTACTAAGAAAAAGTGCTACAGGAGGTGGCACCCCACCGTGGAGGAAGGCGCGTTGTGCAAGTCAACCATCATGTGAGTTAACTTTTTAAATCATTAAAATGTAGGTGCTGGGAGGAAAAGAGTTGGATTAGGCTTATTGCAGAAGGTGAGGTGATGGAGAGCTGTAGTTTAAACAATTGGGCTTGGGAGGCGGGTGGGGACCGAGTTTTACTGTCCCCCCCCCCCAACAGGTACATGAGCAATGAACACGAATACCGAATTTCTGAATATTTGGAGCACCGAATATAAATATTCATCCAAATAATTGAAATAAGGTATTTGCCCATCCCTAATGGGTGCCACTCCAGGTCCCTGGGTCACTTACGGTATAGCTGTACACTAGGAAATACCCTCAGCAACTCCCTTTTCCATATGCATCAAGAGCAAAGAAGTAGCTGAGGCTCTGTAAACAACTTACTCATTTTAGTCCCTATATTTGCCACATAGTATCACTTGATCTATGGTAGTTGCTGACCTCTTTGGCACCACTAAGCCCTAATTTGACTCTGCTGAACCTAGAAGGCTTACTTTTTCAGAGGAATTGACTGAACACTTGATTAGATTTCAAAAACCATTATTCAGGAATAGTAATTGGCAGGTGATTTAAACACTATTTAAGCAATAAGGCACGATAGGGTGTTGGTTGTAATAGGTTTAGCCCACAGTCAGGGTCTTTCTAAGGCATGAGGCAGAGCCACGTGTCTTCAGCCCCTGACCATGGTGTAAACTTAGTACAATTCATGTCCCTGAAGTGCCTTATTGCTTATATAAAATGGGCCCAGAGGCAACATTTAAAAAAATAAACACTCTAAAAGTTTTCAAACCCACAAAAATGATAATAACATTTTGCTAAATAATGTAAAATAGACTCTCCACAGATGTTTCTCACCTGTCAGTCATCTGTCTTTCTTCATATTCAGTACACTATGTGATAGTTTACCATGGAATAGAAGAATTCAAAGCTCTGCATTATTCCAGTAGTAAAATGCTTCCCCCACAGAATGGTAACCTGGAATACATGAATTCAAAATTCTTCAGAGATCCACTGGCATGCACACACATGCCTCAGTTGGAGCCAGAACCTCAATTTAATCTGTTGTCTGGTAAGGAGCAGGGAGTTCTCTGGCAAAGTGGTGGGGATAGGTGGGGGATTTTTCATGGTCATCAAAGAAACACCAGTAATGGAAACTCTGAATAGTACTTGTTTTTCTAAATTTGTGTATGTGTGTAAGGAGGGGCCCTTGAGTGAAAATAATATTAAATGATTTACTAACTTTAGTTAATTTAATAGGATTTCCTTTTTAGGGCCTAATTAAAGGTTTCTATATATGAGTAAAGGTTGCAGACATGTTTGTGATGGAGATTAGGAAGCAAGAGGCTTATGAATTCTGTGAGTTGCCTCAGTTGGCAGGGACTTGTTTTTAGCCATTGTAGTGCTCTCTTAAGGCACTGGCTAGAACCAAGTCTTAGCCAATCAGGACACAGGGATCTTCTTGCCCATTTTATATAGGAGCTTAGGGGCTAGGGTTATGCATATGGCCTTGTTTGCCCAACCAGGACAGGTGTGAGGCTTTCCACCTGAAACAGTCTTGTGCTAAGGTTGGCAAGGAGAGGTCCCAGATTGATATCACACAGTTGCATTAGGGTTTTTGTGACTCTGAAACCCAAATAAGTAATCCCCTAGGTCATCTGGGATGTTCTGATGGTGATGGGGAGCAGTCTGATTTCCAGGAGAAAGAGAAGTGGGGAGAGGAGGCACCCCTGTCTGGTTCCTTTGTATAACCAGAAAATCCTGCAGAGGACCAGTATGAGCAGGAGGGAGCTATAAAGCATGCACACCCATTGTTGGAAGTTTAGTCCAAATCCAGACTGAGTCAGTACTAGAAGGAGATATGTCCAGTCTGTGGAATTGAAGACCTTCTCAAAATCGATGGCCACCAGCACCTGTGGAACTGAGGAGTTTTGCACTGCCTGAAAATAGTAACCAGAGAGCATATGTGATCAGATCCCTTCATGAAACCTGCCTGGCAGGGTGAATAATGCTGTGGATTTGTTTTTTCAGCTGGGGGGGGCAGCATGGCTATCGCCAGAATCTTGCAGTTTGACTTGATGAAGGAAACTGGATGACAAGAGGAACACTGGGTAGGATCTTTTTCTTTGGGAGCACTGGGATTACTGCACCCCTAATTGAAGGGGGGGGTAAGTCACCCACGTGGTGTTCCTCTAGAAACACAGAGTGAAATTTGGAACTGACCATCTTTGTGATCAGCATGCACACATCCACCGGGAAGCCATCATGCCCTGGGGCTTTGTGAGAGACTAGGGCTGATATGGCCTGATTAATCTCCTCTTGCAAGAGTGGGGCTTCGAATGTGGTTATCTGCTCCATTGTTAGACAGGGGATCTGCAGCCTGCTGAGGTAATCTCTGATTCGTTCAGATTCAGGAGGGGTAGGGGATGTATATAAAAAGTCATAGAAATGGCTCATGTCAACATTAATAGCAGCCATGCTGAGCATTGTAGGGTGCCATCCTCTGAGCACCGGTCCACGATATTAAGGTCCACTTGTTGCTTTGGAGATGATATGCCAGGAGTTTCCCAGCTTTCTCACACCATCCAAGTACTTTCACTTGAAACATAGAAACATAGACTTTGATGGCAGATAAGGACTGCTTGGCCCACCTGGTCTGACCATTTCCCTACCTATTGGATAAGCTGCAGATTCTAGTTAACCAACAGCCTACATCCTTCTACCCCCACTATAATTGGCTTATGTCTCTCCCATGCATTCTTGAATTCCCCCACTGTTTTTGACCCCATGACCTCCTCAGGAAGGCAGTTCCATGTGTCCACCACCCTCTCTGTGAAAAAATACTTCCTCACGTTGCCCCTGAGCCTTCCGCCCTCTATCTTCAAATTGTGCCCACTCGTTGTTGCACATCTATTTTTCTGAAAGATGCTCCCCTCTTGGACTTTGTTGATTCCCTTAAGGGTATGTGAACATTTCTATCATGCCCCCCCCTTTACTCAAGTGTATACATATTAAGCTCTTTTAGTTTCTCTTTGTATGGCTTCTGTTGCAGAACCTGCACCATTTTAATTGCCCTCCTCTGGACTACCTCCATCCTATCTACATCCTTGTGGAGATGGAGTCTCCAGAACTGCACACATTACTCCAGATGGGCTCTCACCAACTGTCTGTACAGGGGGATAACAACTTCCTGTTTTCTACTGGATGCATCCCCTATGCATCCCAGTATCCCCCAGCCCTATTTACTGCCTTCTCCTATTACTTACCTACCTTAAGATCATCTGATATGACTACCCCCAGGTCCCTTTCCATTTTTGTTGTTGTTAGTACCCCTTCCCCCCACTGTGTACTCTTTCACTGGGTATTTGTTTCCCAGGTGTATTACTTTACACTTCTTTGCATTGACTCTAAGCTGCCATACGTTTGACCATTCCTTCAACCTTGCCATGTCCTTTCTCATCCTTTCCATCCCCCTCTTGTGTGTCAACCCTGTTGCAGATCTTTGTGTCGTTTGCAAAGAGGCATACTTTTTCTTCCAGCCCCTCTGCAATGTCTCCTATAAAGACATTTAAGAGGATCAGTCCCAGTACTGAACCCTGCGGTATCCCGCTAGTAACCACCCTTTTTTCAGAGTGTTCTCTGTTTACTATTACCCTCTGCATCCTGTTGTCCAGCCAGTTTGTTACCCAGGCTACCACCCTAGGACGCACTCCCAGGCTGGCTAACTTGTTTATTGATCTTTTATATGGGACTGTGTCAAATGCCTTGTTAAAGTCTAGGTAGGCCATATCCACAGCCCCTCCCTGGTCTACTACTTTGGTCACCCAGTCAAAGAAATCTATTAGACTCATCTCACGTGACCTTCTCTGTGAATCCATGCTGCCTTGGGTCCTGTGCCCTGCTGGCCTCTAGGTACTCAACAATTCTTTCTTTCAGAAGTGATTCCATCATTTTCCCTACCACCGAGATTAAACTAACAGGTCTGTGGTTTCCTACCTCTGCCTTGCTCCCACGTTTGTGAAGGGGAATCACATCTGACCTCCTCCAATCCTCAGGTACCACACCATCCTCCCATGATTTGTTAAAAAGTGTAGTCAGTGGTGTCACTGGGTGTCCTCATAGTTCTTGGTTCTGATGAGTGCAAAATCTGCTTTACATGTGAGGCATGAATTAATTTGGAATTTGGATTTTTAGGTCAGTAATCTGAGCTAGAGTTTCCACTGAGCTCTCTGCCCCCACCTTGTACACCATCTACCCAGTAGCCAGTTGGGCTTCAAGGTAACAGTTTCCATTCTCTCTCTCTCTCTCTCTCTCTCCTCCTATGGACAGCATACCCAATGATTCACCCTCCCCCCTGTTATATGCTTTATATGTCTCCCAGATGGTACCCATGATTACATCTCCTATTTCATTAAGGCATGTAGAAGAGCTCAGATTCAGTTTTTACACCACTGACAAAATTTGTCATTGCTGAGAAGGGGATCCTGCTTTCTGGAGGTTGATCTCAGAGTGAGCAGGCACCACAGCACCAAGAAGGTCACTGAGGCATGATCTGAAATAATGATCTACCCTATTGAGGCTGCTATGGTAGCTTGGGGTACGCCCAAGAAGCAAGAGGTCTATTCAGCTGCATGAAGAGAGTACAGGGAGAAAAGGAAGTAATCCTACCCATTAGGGTACAATAGCCTCCATATATCTGAGAGAGAATGTTCTGCCATCAGGTGTTGGAGCACTGTCCCTGCCCTGTAATGGCTGTCTGGTCATTTGCTGCTATGACCTAGTGTGTGGTCCAAGACCAGGTTCAGGTCCTCCCCTAATGAGTGGTGTTTTGTTCATGCTAAAGTCTAAGATGGCCAGGGGACATTCAGCAAAGAAGTCTGGGGAATCCATATTCACAGGGCCAAGGGTGGGTAGTTGTAGTTACCCATGTTAGCACCCAGCAACCAGCTACATCATGCTTCAAGTCTGACAGCTGACAATAAAGATTCTTGTATAGGAGCCTCAAGAGCCCCCCAGGTGACCCTGAGGAGCTATACACTTCCACCCCCATCCACTCCTGCAGGCCTCTGCACATCATGGAGTGTTTCCTGTAGAAAATCAACTCTCAGCCAGCCTAGTAGCACAGCACACAGCAGCAGGATTTCCTCTTGCTATTTGGTCAACTTGGAATTGGAAGTGGACATGGACCACATGAGGCTGACCGAGGAAGGAGTGATGAGCATCTCACTGGACTGTTCTTCTCTTTTGAGCTGGAAGAACTTGTCATCCACTGCTGGACTGCTGCCCAGCGGAGGCTTGGAGGCAGGAGATGTGGAGTCTGTCTCAGGGGTTGGCAGGTGCCACAGATGCTGATGCATGCAGGCATACAACTGTGCATGTACATGCTGCATCACTGCATGCCAGCAGACCCTTAGGGAAAAAATAGGTGGAAAAAACATTGAGTCACTAGGCAAAACCAATGGCTACCCATGTGCCTACCCTTTCTTCACCAGAGTGTTGGACCTAAAAGTATCATACCATACAAATAGGGAAGATAATAAGCAAAACCAGTACGAAGGTTCTGGACTTCTGGATGGTGAACTTTAATAGAATGAGGGAGATTTTCAGGGAGGAAATGAAATACGGTGACCAGATAGAGAATGTAGAGGAATTGTGGAAATGTTTTAAGGAGGCTTTATTAAAAGCAACTGAAATATGCATAAGAAGGGTAGGAAAAAAAATGAAAAGAAGGCGGCCTCTTTAGTTTAATAGGGAGGTTGTAAGTGAAACAATAAGAGATAGAAGGATAACTTTCAGAAGATATAAGAAAACTCAAGTGTGATAGAGTAAATTATAAGGAGAAACTGAGGCAGGCTGGCTAATTGATTAGGAGAGCAAAAGCAGAAACAGAAGACAGAATTGCTAAACATGTCAAATGAGAAGATAAAACTTATTTTAGATAAGCTGGGGAAAAGAGGAGGACAAGACAGGGGACTGTGAGTTGAGGGAGGACTAAGGTTGAGGGAGTCTTTGAGAAAGCTGAGGTTTTAGATAGTTATTTTTGCTCTGTATTCACAGTGGAAGGGGATGGAAAGGGACCTGAGTTAAAGAAGAAGGGAGAAGATGAATGTAGGGTGGATCAAAGCCCATTAAGTGAGGAAAGAGTTAAGGAAGAACTTGGAAAATGAAAGGTAGACAAAGCAATGGGGCCGGATGGTTTGCAGCCAAGGATTCTTAGGGAGATGAGGTATGAGTTGGCAACACATTTAGCAAAGCTATTTAACTTGTCCCTAGAAACAGGGTGTGTTCCGAGTGACTGGAGGATAGCAGATGTAGTACCACAGCATAAGGGAGGCTGCAAGGAGGAGGCAGGGAATTACAGACCTGTCAGCCCCAAATCAGAGGTGGACAAGGTGATGGAGGTGCTAATAAAGGAAAGAGTGGTAAAATACTTAATGGACAACAAACTATTAGATGAAAAGCAACATGGATTCACTAGTGGGAGATCTTGCCAAACAAGTATTTTTTGACTTGGTAACGAAGGTGGTTGATCAAGGAGAGGCAGTTGATGTTGCCTACCTGAACTTCAGTAAGGCCTTTGACTCTGTCCCTCACCAGTCTGGTAAATAAGACAGAGCCTGGGAGTGGGACAGAAAATAACTAGATGGGTGGAAAACCGGCTAAAGGACAAAAGTCAGAGGGTGGTGGTAAATGGTGTACATTCTGGGGTAAGAAAGGTTATGAGCGGGATTCCTCAAGGGTCTGTACTAGGACCAATCTTTTTTAACTTATACTGTATATTAGTGATATAGCAGAGGGAACTGAATGGAAAATGTGTCTGTTTCCAGATGATGCAAAGTTATGGAATAGAGTCGATATTGAAGCAGGGGTCGAGGCCATGAGGAGGAATTTATTTATTTATTTATTTATTTATTTATCAAGTCTAGGATTACAAATACCTTTGAGCCATGGCTCTTTTACAAAGGTTCCACATCAGAGAAATACAAATTATGGGGAACATCAAGACAGGCATTACAACAATGTGGACATTGCAAACAGAGTACAGATTAATACAGTTCAAGGGTAGCATTGTAACAAGGCAGCCAGCGACATTTGTCAGAGAAAATAGACAACAGATAAGAAGTGCCAGAGTCATAGGGAGAGGGAAGAGGGTGGGGGGAGAAGGAATGTAGGAAGGGTGGCAAGAGGGTGAAAAGTGCAGCATTGGGTATACCAAGATGTGAGGGTAGAATCCAGTGAGGAGGGGTGGGGGGACAACTAGAGCAGAAAGGGAAGTGGAGAAACAAGGTTAAGTTGGGCAGTCACAGGAGCTGTTGGTAGTGAGATAGTCCCGGGAGCCTAGTTTTAAACATACCAATAGTTGGGGCAGAGGAGATGGTTGGGCTGAGGCCATTGAACCAGAGTGGCACTCGATAAGCAAAAGAGTGTTGTCCCTGTGAAGTGTGACAGTGGGGGACTTTCAGTAGCTGTAGCATGGATCTCCTAAGGCGCCATTTGTTAATTCGGGTGTTGTAACAGAGTTGAGACCCCAGAAGGTGCAAGGCCAAGGTAGATTTTTTTGACCATGGAGCAGGTGAGAAACTTTAGTGGTTTGATAGTTGGAGCCAGCCGGTCTGAGTGTACAGGTCACATGTGTGGATGAGACGGTGAGCACCAGTGATGAGCCGACATGCTTTATTTAAGGTAGTTGAGAGGCATCTAAGGGTTGTGGTTGTGGCCGAGCCATAAATGATGAGACCATAGTCTATTACAGAGATCACGGAGCTCAGGACTGCAACCTTCAAAGCTTCTGGCGTGAGGTGTGGTCTGTGTTTGTAGAGGAGACCAAGCCGTGTATTAGCAGCTCTAGCTACATTATCTACATGAAGTCCATAGGAGAGATTAGGGTCAAACTGTATCCCTAAGTATTTGAAGGACCCCACCTGATCTAGAGTGTTCCCCTGGGTGGTGGAGATAGCCAAGTGGTGTAGCTTGTGTGAGTTATGAGAGCTGCAGAAGAGCATAAATTTGGTTTTCTTGTCATTGAGGACCAGTTTATGATTAAGAAACCATGTCTCTACAGAACTGAAACCAAGTTGAAGGTTGTGTTGAAGAGTTGCAGGATCTTTGTGAGGAGAATACAACAGCATCATCGGGCATATAGTATGATCTGCTCCAGAGCAGTGGTAAGGAGGAGTTTAAGAAAAGGCTAAAAAGGAGGGGTCCCAGTATGGATCCCTGTGGGACACCCGAGCGAACAGGCAGGGTGTTAGAAAGAGCGTCTGCAATTTTTACTCTCTGTGACCGGTTTTCTAAGTAGCTTTTAAACCAGAGAGGAGTCAGGTGATAGCCTGGCATTCAGTAGTTGGTGTGTTAATAATCCATGGTGTACTGTATCGAAGGCCTTGGAGAGGTCAACGAAAACGGCCCCTGTGAGAAGGCCGTTGTCAAGGGATTTGTGCAAAGCTCCAGTGAACTCAAGAAGGGCTGTGGTGGTGCTGTGACCTTTCGGAAGCTCGTGTTGTTGTGGACAAGGTATATTGTATTTATCCAAGTGGTCGGTAGAGTTGATCAGCCATGATACGCTCAAGTGCCTTAGAGAGTGGGGGCAGTATGGAGATAGGGCGATAATTTGAGTGAATCGTCTTGTCCCCACTTTTATGGATGGGTGTCACGGTGGCTGTTTTGCATAGGTCCAGGAATTTTCCACAGCTGAGAGAGAGGTTTAGGATTTTTGTTTATGGATGAATTACCTCATCGAGGGTGAGCAAAAGAAGCTTAAGGTCCAGGGTGTCGCTACTGGAATTTGAATATACTAGAGAAATGGTCAGAAATATGGCAGCTGAATTTCAATACAAAGAAGTGTGCTGTGATGCATATAGGGTGTAAAAATCGACTGGCCAAGTACTCACTGGGGGGAGAGCAGGAAAAGTAAACAGAACAGGAAAGAGATCTGGGGATTATAATATCAAACAACCTTAGAGTAAGCCGGCCTGGTGGCACTGAGGGTTGAGGCGCTGGACACCACACCTCGTGCTGCGCTGGTGACCCAGGTTCGGGAACAAGCTAGGGTCATCAGGGATCAGTGGGGAGGATGAAAGATGGAGCGTCTGCTGGACTGCTGTCCTTCCCCAGGGAGGGGGTAATGCTGTTAACGGTGCTCTGGTGGCCTCTAGTGGTGTTTGGGGGTGAGTCAGTAGCACAGGCAGCCAGAGGGGGGGACATGCTGGGGCCGATGCCGGGAAGGCATGCGTGCGGTAGTGTGTGCATGCCTGTCCCTTGGCATCGCTGCACGCCTCACACATCATAGGGGAGAAAATGGGAAAACTGGCACTGGTTGTGGTGGCATGATGGCCATCTCTGATGGGGAGCACTGCTCCGAAGGTATGTGGTGACACACTGGATCCTGGTTCGGCAGAGGATGCAGGGGGGGCCCTCCATTGCCCCACCATGGGGGGTAAGCCGCGGGGGTACTAGCTGCGGAACCTGAATTGGAGCCAGGGATCCCTGGAGATGGTAGCCGGAGACCTGAAGGGGATGCCAGGACACGATAGAGGTAGACAGACCAGGGCCAGAGGGAGAAAAATGATCAACAAAAAAAAAAACAACCTTAGAGTAAGTGACTAATGCAGTAAGGTGGTTGGCAAAGCTAACAGAATGATGGCATGCATAGGAAGGGGCATAACTAGTAGGAAGAGGGAGGTGCTGATGACATTATATAAGATCATGGTTAAACTGCACCTGGAGTACAGGGTACAGTTCTGGAGGTCTCATATAAGAAAGGACATAGATGTAATAGAAAAAGTTCAGAGGAGGGCAACAAAGATGGTGCAGGGTATACAAGGGAAACCATATGAGGAAAAGATTGAGAGAATTAAATCTGTATCCACAGGAGTTTAGAAGAGAGAGAGGAGACATGATAAAGGCATTCAAGGACATTAAGGGGATAAATAAAATGAGGGAAGGAAGCCTGTTTAAAAGGAAAGTAAGAGTTAAAACAAGAGGTCATTCTTTAAGATTGGAAGGAGGAAGATTTAAAGGTAATGTAAGGGGGTGTTATTTCTCTGCGAGGGTGGCTGAACTCTGGAACAGATTACCTGAGGAGGTGGTAGGTGTCAGAATGGTGGAGGGATTCAAGAGAGCATGGGATAGACATATGGGGTTGGTTAGAGGACAGAGGATAGGCTCCTAGTGCACCGGTGATAAGTGGGGGGGAGATGGGCAGACTGGATGACACATTACTATGATACTATGATTCCAGGCCAGGTCTACTTGCCGAAGTGCCAGAGCCATGTACCCCATCAGGTCTGCACCCATCTTTGTCCTGTCCCTGTCACCGAGGATGGAGTTTGGTGTCGCAGCCAATGAGGATCTGAACTAGGAGAAGGAAACCCTATTAGGCCTAGCACATGTGGGTTCAGTAACTATATTTAATTTATTTCCAAAAAACGTCATTATTTCATTAGTAAGCCATCCTATCACATTTTCTCTTCATTTAATATAATCACTTCGATTCAATAGTTTTTCATTACTCTATATTTTGAATTGCCACCATGAATATTAATTCAGCTTTATTTGACGTTTCAGAATCCACTTGGTTCCCTCCTCAGAAAAGGTGGTTTTATAAATGAAAATGAAAACAAAAAATATGTACTAGCAGTTTTAGTATACACACAACTTTTTATCATGAAGATAGATAAATCTTATATATACATATAAATGGAAGGTGGAACATTCCTAGTTATCTGTAGTTCCGTGGGCTATGCAACTTATATAAGTACAAGGTCCTGAGATGTAAATTTTTAACATGCCTGCGAAGTTCAGGCGGATTACCAAAATCTGCCCTCGTGGAGAATTTCGCAAATTTTTGTTCTTATGTTAAAAATTAGCTTTTTCAAACTTAACATTGTAATTTCACTTTAACTTCACTTTTGGTGTTGCCAAATGCAATTTTTTCTGGACATGAGGCTTTCAGGAGACAACTTGTCTCAAGGTCACATGAAAGAGCTTCTGCAGGTCACATGATACATCGCTGTACAGTGACTGTGCCTGACTTGCTTCCTGTTTTTCATTTCTTATCAGACTGAGAGAGTAGAAGGAGCCTGTTCTGTACTAGCAGAGAAAGAAGATAGTTGTCAAACCCTCTTCTATTTATTATTTATTTATTGAAAATGTTTCACTAGGAAAGGCACAATGAACAAAAAGATGCTCGTCTCATGGTGCGACCTGGGGGGAGGGGTTACAATGGAGGCAGGAATACAGACAAAAGTTGAACTTAGAAATAGAGCAATACAGTTAATGTACATAGTTGGATGGGATTACATAGGACTTTTTACAGTATGAGAACAGTACAGAACATACAGATAATGTACATAGTTGGGTGGGATTACATTAGCACTTTTTCCAATGGGAAAAAGTACAGTACAGAACATGAACACCAAGGACAGGGTATACATATCATGGGAACTCTCATCAGGTAACACATGATTACTGAGGTGTCTCGAGACTAGAGTGCCAGTAACAGGACTTGCGCTGAAGCGAGAAGCACCAAATAGACAGTAAGAGTTGGAGGAAAATATGGGAGGTGGTATAGGTGGGGTAGAGGGGAAGAAGAGGGGAGCAGTAGCAGTACGTAAGGATGAAGAGCATGGGTTTGTTTAGGAATGAGTGGGAAGGGAGAGATTAGGAGGGAATATGAGAGTGGGGAGTGAGAGTGTAAGTGCGTGGGGCATTGTATAAGCCAGGCAAATAGGCAAAACAGCAGGTGCTTTATATTTTTTTGTCTTTCTTGTGTTGCAGTTTAGTTAGGGAACACTTTTTTAATAGTTCATCTTTATTTTGACCTTCTTTTTAGACTATTTGTTAGTTTTATTTTCCTCCATGTCTTCAATCTTTTCTGTCTCTATATCTCTCTTTCTGTCTTTTTTGTTTGTGATTATGAAGAATCATGGTCGTTGATGTGTTCACACCCATGGCAGTGCCATACAGTTCTGCCAGGCTTTTTTGTGGAGCATGCCCCCCCATAGTACCTCAGTACCTCCTCCCAACCATGCAGCAGCAGCCCTTCCTGATACTCCAATAGAGCAGCATCTGCAGCAGGAGGAGACAACTCTTGCTAACAAGCAGCAGGCCCCAGACCAGTAGCAGCAGCAGCAAGAGACGGAAAATAGTGAACAGCAGCTCCCTGTTCTCCCTGACATTAAATGTCTAGAACCCCCTGTGCTCCCCTTATCATGGTTCCACCACTGGGACCATCTCTTCCTGCAGAACAGCCCCACTCATCATCCTCAGGCTCCTCTGTTCCTCCGGCACCAGCAGCTTGCCCATGCCACCAGTATCCCAAGTCTGTCCTGGTGTGGTTTTTTTTCCAAGTGATCTTAGTGACAACAGTGTGATCAGTTATAAGTTATACAATGCCAGGGTCAGCCAGCACAAGAAGGGAGCACACTTGGGTTCTGGTGTTCAAAACACCGGGCAGAATGGGAAAAGCAACAAAGGAAAGCAAAGAGTGGTGGTGGTGCAGGTAGTGGTCTGTCTGTGCTGACAAAAGTCCAAATGAAGTGTGCATCAGGGAAGTTCACATCACATGGTGGAGTGGTAGGAAAACTCTCTTGGAGCTCCTGCCCACCTAGGTTCTGTTTCAAACAACAGCACCTGCACCCTCAGCAGCAACGACAGCATCCCTGTAGCTTGCCTGCCTAAGGGAGGACGTGGGGGACCTCCGTCGCCAGCTCACCTCAGTGGAGCATGATATTAATGCTATTGTCTCCAATCAGGAGAAGCTACTCGAGGGATGGCCGAGCTCTGCCATGTTCATGTGGATGCTGGTGGTAGTGGGGGCCAGTGAGCTTGGTAATTGGCACTTGAAGAATATTAAAGCAGTTTAAATACCTCTTAATGTTTAACTTTAATTCATATTCTGCTTCTAGTCTATCCTTCAAACTGTCCTACTTGTTTTTTTCTAAAAAACAAACAACAAAACATAAAATGTTTAAGAATACAAAAAATATTTAATCTGTCTTTATTATCTATCTAACTGTATTGGTTTACTTGTTGTTTTTTTGTCTTTATTTCTGTACTCTTGCAACTGTCTTTAAAAAAATTATATTTCCTACCTGTATTTTCTTGATACCTTTCCTCTCTATTTTTGATCTCATTCTGTGCCAGACTAAATATGTCAGACTGCTACAGGTCTGTAGTAGTACTGCATGGTACTGCGCTGTGTGTTTGTACTGCCCCAACACTGTTGTTGTGACTCGCTTTGTGTTAACTGTGCATAAATCACAATTTACGCAAATTCTCTTCTTCCAGAATTTTTCCTCCTGAGTGCCACAAATATTTGACAGGCTGCTACATGCTGCCATATGGTAGTTCACAGTGTTTAACTACTGTAAACACTTATGTTGTAACACACTTTGTGTTACTTATGTGTTAGTCACAATTTAATTCTCTTCTCCCAGAATTTTTCTCGAGTTTCTCTCCCCCCTCCAAAAAAAAAAAATGACTGGCTGCTACAGGCTGCCACATGATAGTTCACAGTGTCTAACTGCCCCAGATACTCTTGTTGTAACACACTTTGTGTTAATTATGCATTAATCACAATTTACATTCATTCTTTTCTCCCAGAATTTTTCTCCAGTGTCCCCCAAAATTTGACAGGCTGCTAAGTACTGCCATATACTAGTTCACAATGTGTAACTGCCCCAGCCACTCTTGTTGTAACACACTTTGTGATAATTGTGCATTAATCACAATTCACATTAATTTTGTTCTCCCAGAATTTTTCTTCAGTGCCTGAAAACATTTGATAGACTGCTACATTCTGCCACACAATAGTTCATAGTGTGTAACTGCCTCAAATACTCCTGTTGTAACACACTTCATGTTAATTGTGTGTTAAACACAGTTCACATTAGTTATGTGAATCACAGAATGTTTCTCAAGTACTGCCCAAAATCTGACAGCCTGCAACATGTTACCACATGATAGTTCATAGGGTGTAACTGCCCCAAACACTCTTGTTGTAATGCACTTTGTGTTAATTGTACCTTAATCACAATTTACTGTACATTAATTCTCTTGTCCCAGAATATTTCTCGAGTACCCCCCAAAATTTGACAGGCTGCTACAGGCTACCACATGGTAGTTCACAGTGTGTAACTGCCCCAGTGTTGGACATTTTCCAAAAAGTGCAATATATATACATTCTGTATTCCAGTATTTTCTGAGGCATAAATGACAGAATAAATACATCATGCTTCTACATGCATTGCTGCTGTGAAATTTTTTTTGTGACACCATTAAATGAGATGGTCTTGCTCCCCCAAATTATATATGCTGGTGCTGTGTGAGTCTCCAACCACAGAAACCGTCAAGACACACTTTGCCGCCTGGAGAATAGAAGTGAATTCTCATGGCTGGAAGAATTCTCATGATGCCCTGATGTGAAATGTGTTCCCATAAATCTTATATGCTGCTGCTGTACTTTGTGAAGGTAGTCCACAACAACTGGATCTGGATGATAATCTTCAACTTGAGTATCACTTTCTAGTGCCTTCCGGTCATGGTAAGTATTATTTTTCTCTTTTAGGGTGTTTTGGGGGTGGGGTGGGAAAGTATTTTAAACCATTATATTTCTAACCATCTTTTGTTTCTGTTTCTCTCTTTGCAGATGTTTATCACTAGGATGTAAAATAATACAGGCGGTGCTCACAAGGGAAGTAGGGTGCTGAAAAAATGAAAGTTGCATCAGTATTATTGGAATCAGTAATCTGGACACAGGATTCAGTGAGAGTAATGAAAATGTTTTACTGTGCAAACAAATTCAGTACTTACAAATCGCAGCATTGTGCAAAACATTGTAAAGAACAAACAAAGAAATCCAGCTCCCAATTGAAGTGTAACTAGCATCCGCGCTATGGGGTTCTCTACCCATTCATCAGGAGGTGTGGCTTCTTAAGATTATAGTGGTATTTAAATACCCCCAAAAATAGGTGCATACAATTAAAGTGCAATTAAATGATTAAAGTGCAATCAAATGATGGTTAAAATATCACTAGAGCAGAACATCACACCATTGTCTGTGGCTCTCATTAATGAAGACTGGACCCCACCAACCCCTTATTAAAGGGCAGTGGAAAAGGACAATTGCTTAAGGTCCAAGTCTGCACTGCTACAGGCAACAGTGTGAGGTGTCACAAACCCACTCAGCAGGTCAGCCCTCTACTCCCAAAGTGCCAACCTCTGAGTGCAGTCTTGTGAACAGTTTAACAGAACAAGGTAACCCTCTTGTCTGTTTTGTGAGTTCGGATCAACCTTTGGTCTCAAGTCTTGGAGGGATTCAAACTGTGAACCTCTTGCTAGCATACCCAATGCACAGGCTTAGATATTTCTGTCTTCGGGGGCCCAGATATCTTTGCCTATGGGCACCTAACCAGGTATGCAGAGATGAACCCTTAAAAACTTTAATAAAGACCTCAGATTTAAAACACTTCTCTTTCCAGTTTGATATCACCATTCAAGCTTATGCCTAGTGTCAGCTATAACCATATATACTGTTCTTGCAAATGAAAGAAAATCAAAGACAGACCAGGTATGCTCTAAAAAGAGTTTTTACTAAGAATAGATAAAAATATGTAAAACACAAAATACAGAACTATTATATCACAAGACATACAAATCTCTTAAACAAAACAGGTTTTAACAGTACAATTCCTACTACAGTACTTAGTCTCTAAATACCTGCTTAAAGTGCTCACAGATGTTTCCTTGTCAAAGTCTAGATAAAAGTGTCTCTGAAGGAAAACAGAATAATAATTAAAAATATGTTTTTCACTCACTTATTTGCATGAGGTCACCTAGCTCCTCCCTGTCAGAATATATAAAAAAAATATTTATATAGAAAACAGGATGTCTTTTCCATATTAAATTATGCAACCACAACATGACTCATGTCCTCCAAATGACATTTCTTTGATCTCATGATAAGCGTCCCCCTTCCAGGACATGAAAGCATCTTTATGATTTCGCACCAGTTTACTAAACCTGGTTTCCTCTCCTAATGTCATAAAATGGATATGCTCAACTCAAGCCTCTTCCAGCCTGTAATTAACTTTAGATAAAAAAGGATATCCTTGATCTAGATCTGTTCTACTCTATCACTAGCTTCAGGCCTGCCATGTAACACCTGGTATCTAAAACCTGAGTGAGTGTGTGTGTGTGATCTCACATGCTGTTTCAGCATTTTCTTATGGCTTTCATCTTTTCAGCTGAAACCTGGAGGGGGGGGGTGAGCGACAGATTTTCAGTGTCTCTCATGACAGAGTCCATAACCCATTTTGATATTACAAAAAAATGATACTACAGCACTCAGAACTAGTTGTCCACATCACATGAAACAAGCATCAATGATGCTAAACCCATACATACTAAACACATCTATTTTTTCATTAACTATTTTACTACCTAATTTGACTATACCATAGGTATTGTGGTGATACAATTATTTGGATATGTGAAGATCTATTTCATCATTTAATTCTCCATCACAAGGATGATTGAATCCTGTTGCTGCATGGGTTTTGCCCAGATCTGGTTATTTAATATAGGAGTGTTTCCTACCATGGAAGGTAAGTCTTTTTTTTTTTTTCTTTTTTCTTAAATGTTATCCGTATGTCACTGTATAACTGTTGTCTGATCCTGTTTCTCTCATTGCAGGTATTTTTCAGGTGTCTGACAATTCATAGAATGAGGTAGCAGCATGAGTTGGATGACTGTTATTTCTGCTGAATACAGAAGACATGTTGACTCTAATAAGTCCATATTAAGAGGTGGAGAAGCTGGGGGAGGAGGTCCAAGCATTAGTCAGCAAAGCTGACCACATCAGCGATCTGGTGGAGAAGATGGCAAAGGCTTGCTTGCTGTAGGAGGATAAGGAATTCATCTTGATAATAGAATGTAAACAGATCTGATATGAATACAAGATAGAAATTATTTAGAATGTATAACACTCCCTATTGTGCTACAATACACTTGTGAAAGGAAACCAAAATTAAAAAATTAAATGAAAAAAGAACTGTTTGAAAGGATACCAACCATCACATTGGTGATGACCCTGCCTTGAAATGTCATGAAGGTGCTGCAGACAGAGGAGGCAGAGGAAGAGAAGTCTTGCTTCCAGGTTGAGAAGAGAGCAGGACAGGAGGAGACCTATGAATACAAGGGAACATTATGTAGACCTCACTAAAGTGGCCACTGTTGGTGACTGACCACACAGATAGTATATGCATATACCCACTTCAAGTCTTACTATACCTGTAACCTGTGAAGGAAAAAAATAATTTAGCCTGACTTTGCCACCATAGTGGTCACAAGGTATATCTGTAGTGCAAGCCCACTCTTCCTATACCTGTTATCTGTGAAGAAAAAAGCAAAATTACTTAAACAGACATGGCATGGCCACTGTGTCACTGTTTACCTGTGAAAGATAGTTAACATTAAAACTTAAAAAAATGAAAAAATACTGTCATGATACTTACCATCAAATTAGTGATGGCCTTGCCATGTACGGGCACAATGCTGCCACAGAGATGGTTGGTTTTGGAAGAGGTAGATTTAGTCTGTGGCTTATGGTAAGCTGTTTGAAGTGAGAGGGAGACAAAAGGAAAGAAATAAACACATTTGTATGCCTTATAAGCAAGATGAAAGCCCCTTCTCTGTGATGATGGACTCACCACCAACAGTGAAGATAAGTAGTGTGAAAAACAGTGAAAGTAGCTTACCATCACAATAGACAATCATGGCCTTTGCTGGGCTTGAGGTCTTTTTACCTTGATATGCTGGCTAGCTGGCTGGAGGCTCAGCTTGAGGTCTGGCTTGCTGGCTGGTGGGTTGGCTGGCTAGGTTAAGGTCTGTTTGGCAACAGTATTTACGCTTGCTTAAGAGTCCATGCTTCTCAATCTGGATGCATGAGGTGGATATGGGCATGTGGCGGTGACCCATGTTGATGGATGCAGAGGGCACAAGCGGGCCAGCAGATGAGGAGGAGGAGGAGGCGGTGGTGTCTTGACTGTTGGTGGATGCATGGTCTGTACGGCTGGCAACAACGGTATTTATGCTGGCTTGAGTCCTATTTTTCAGTCTTGCATGAGTACATGCAGTGAAGATGGTGCTGAGCCATGTTGTTGTTGGATGTGGAGGACATAACAGGAGGGCAGAGGAGGAGAAGGAGGAGGAGGAGGAGGTGGTGTCTTGACTGCTGGTGGATGCATGGTCTGCAATGTTTTCAGTGGCATTTATGCTGAAGGCTTTACAGTCCATATTTTTTAGTCTGGATGCATGTGGTTGAGGTTGCGGTGGCCAGTGTTATCGGAGGCAAACTTGGTATCTCACGATGTAGTGTTTGAGAGGGCAGATGGAAATAATCAGATGGATGTACAGAACAGTAATACAGCTTGGGAAAAAATATAATCACAGAAAAATAAAACTGAATCACAAAGAAAAGGATTCAATTGAGAAGAAGGAAAGAATGGATCTAACACTTTTGTATTTATACTTCCTCATCAAGAAAGCAGCCCCCACAGTCTTCCAGACTAAAGTTGTCCACACATGGGAATTCTTTCTGCATTACTGCTTTATCTGCCTCAGTGGAAGGCAATCTGCCAGTGCCAATACCACCAGGCTGTTCTAGTTCTTCTTCATTACCATCACCGTCATGTGGCAGGAATGCAGACACGATTGTGTTATGTGGAATATGCCCTGCATTCATTTTAATAAATGTTAGCATGCCAGCATTTCTAGGGAACAGATTTGTATGCCTGTCCCACATAATGTCCCATGCTGAACTGAATACCATCTCCAAGCTGACAATGGAGGGTGGACAGTTCAGATATTTGACTGCTATGGAGGTCAGTCCTGGCCAATCAGTGACCTTGCTACTCCAGTACAGCAGGGGGTCTTCCAATAAATTAAAGTGTCTGGTGTCCATTAAATATGCATCCACCATGCATTGCCCTGCATGCAATCCTGCTGACTCATCAGCCTCCTCCTCCTTTTTCTCTATGTCAACAATGCCCACTTGGCACAAAGCATCCTAAAGTGAATTTATCATCATTTTTTCTGCTACCACATGTTTTTTCAGTCCATTTACCTGAAGTGGTAGCAACACCTGGTCTGTGATCAACTTTCATGTTGTGCCTTACACAACAGTGACCGTAACATCAGTGCCCCATGAACCCATCTTATTAGGTGATCGGTTAGATTTTTGGTTAGATTTTGGACCTGGTCGCACCCACCTTCAAGTATTGATGACAGGCCCCATTTAAATCATGGGTCCAGCATGGTGGCAATGCCAAAATCTGCAGACTGCAGAATGCAGGAAATATGGCTATTGCAGTCTTGCAAAGTGATCATGTGTTGATTATGTGTTCCATTAAGGCACAGTTTTCCCTATTGCCACCTGCCTCTAGCACTTGCTGTATATCAACAGCGTTTGCCTCGGCATCCTTAAAAGTGGAATGGCCTGACTGATAAAGGCAGTGTCCCCACTCATGGCCTGTGTTGCATGTCCAAATGATCTTAGAATCATGATCAGGCCATCATTCATTACCACTGGTGTATTGTCAGATACATTGATACTCTGGCACTGTCATGGCTTGTGTACAGCAGGTATTCTGAGATGGCACTGTACTGCTCGTACAAGTGCTTGATTATGTAGTGTCAAGTTCCATCTGGTGATGACTTCCAGCTTCAGACGGTGCTGTGGCAGTTTGTTCTGCATCTGCTGGTGCCTAAGATGTTCATGGGTTTTTATGGAATAGGCAGAGTGGGCACAGATGCGGTGGGCCACAGTCAACATGGACTTGATTTCAGGATATGATAGGAACTCCTGCACTACTAGATTAAAACAGTGTACCATGCATGGAACCCTGAGAACCCCGCACCATCACTAATGCATTTAACCACATTTGAGCCATTATTACTCACATTGAAACTCTGTTTCAGGGAATGTGGGTGCAGGCACTCATTAATCTCAATCAGAAGCAATTCTAACATTTTTTGACCTGTGTCTGATCCACTTGCACTCCCATTACCAGTGTGGCATGTGGGTGAAAACCCAGAACGTTGCTACCATTGCAAGTGGACTTTATAAAGTTTTCCCTTATTTCATTGTCAAATACTACCTTAGGTACCTGTGCTCAGTGGACTGTAATACACAGATAAGAGTTACCATTTGTTTAGCCACTGGTCCACATATCCATATTAAGATGTGTGTATGATGATGTTGAATGCTGCAGGGCAGATATTACTGTGTGGGACACATTCCTATACTGTTCAGGAATGGCACAGGTAGAAAAATAGGTTTGCAATGGAATCTGCCATTATGGACAAACACATGCCATTAACCTTCAGAATATCACATTCTCCACAAAAGAGAATGGCAATAGATCAATTGCCAGCATTTCAGCAGTTGTTGCATTCAGTTCCTGTGCAACAGCATGATTGGATGGGCATTTGGTATGACACTCAAACATGCTATGGAGTGTAGGCTGCACCTTTCAGGGTGTTAGGATACCAAACGGCTGGACTCTGTGCACTGGCAGCATGGATGGTGGGGTAGCATTTGATTCAGGGTTATCACAGATGATGCACAAATGAATGAAGTGATTTTTGGTGCTTTATGGACTGGGGATGTTCTTTGGTGACTCTGGCTGCTAGTACTCAACCCACCACTGCTACTATGGGCACTGTCAGGCAATCCCACTGACTCCTCTTCATCTCTGTAGAAGTCCTCAGTGGTCAACTCTGACTTACTGGGACTGTAGCCATGCCACTTCAGGATGCCTTGCACAATGAAGATGATAAGGGAGAAGTCCCCTCCCCACCTCGCAGCAGCTTCCCTTTGGTGCAGAGTCCAACATAACTGGTACCTGGACTTGAGGTGTGTGCATTGCCCATAAGTACCTAGGTGGCTCTGCTTTTTCCCATGGCTAACACACACTTGACACAGCTGGCGGATAGCCACTGTTTCATCAGCTGGGTCCAATATGTAAAAATTCTAAAGTAAGGATTTTGTAGTCGTTGTTTTTACATTATGGTGGACATGGTACTGGGACACTGGAGGGGTAGCAATGGGTGTTTTTGAGGATGATTTCTGCACTGACAGCAGGTGACTCTTGCTGTATTATCGGATCAACAGTGCTAACAGGAACAACAACTTGAGGCTGGGGGACTTTAGTAACTCCCAGAAATAACTGTGGTGTACACAGCAGCACCGGTTCAGCAGCATGACCCTCACTTTTGTTTTATTTTCAGGTTCCCATAGAGAGTCCCGATCATCATCCCAATTCCCACCTAGGCTGATAATCTGTCCTTCTCCTCTTGCTACCTACTTTCCCCACCATCTCTTTCCTTCTCATTATCCTTACATGCAACAATCAGATCTCTGTCATCAGACTGTCAGTTATGGTCAAGCTCATCAACACCCATGTTATCAGATGGGAACCCATCATCCTGATAAGACTCATCACCACCAACAACATCAGTCACAGGGACATCAGCCACCTTATCATCCTCAACCACATTTCCAGAGCAAGACATTTTTCTGCTTCTTGGACTGTTCCTCTTGTTGCTGTCTCCACCACTAGCAGTGCCAGCACACTTCAGCACTGACGCCACAGATATGGCAGAGAAACATTTGGCCACACTAATGCCCTACAACTTACAGCAACTACTCCTTTTCTAGTAGTATTACTGGCCCCTGATGAACCTGCAGCAGTAGTATTTTCAGGTATAACTTCCTTCTGAACCACAGAAGCCACGCTCTTCTTGGTAACATTTCCAGTGTTGGCAACTCAAACTGCACTCAAGTGTCTCTTTCAGGTATTTTGATATTTAGATTTCTTTCTATTGTGTGTTTATCCTTTTTTCCCCATTTTGACTGCATCCCTCTGCCCTCACATCCTTGGTGTGAGCGCACATGTGTGGAGGCATGCATGCATCATGCACTGCAGGAAGCCCCATCTACCGGTCACCCGTTGCCACCTATGCCTACCATCAGACCTCCACCCGGTGGCAGCAGGACAGCAGGTGGGTGCCCCCCTACCTAGGAGTGGATATCCACAACTCAATCCTGCTCCACCTCCCCCCCATGCTGGCTCCCCGATGACATGAGGTCTTTCCCGAACCCAGATCGCCGATGTAAGACAAGGATGCCTCAGTCCTCTACACCACTGAGCCGGCTTGATATTTAGATTTTTGAAAACTACAGTTAAACTAAATACAGGCAGCAGCAGAAACACTACAACACTTCACCAGAGCAGTGTGATTTAAATAACACAACAGTTTACTGAGCTAAAAGGAGCGAAAGTAAAAACACCACAAAAATAAGATTTTTTTTTTACATGAGTGATACATGATGCAGATTAAGAAAACACATAAGACTGGGGTAATTATAAAGAAGTTATAGTAAGTATTACAGTAAAAATGTAACTTCAATAACTAAACAAAATAACTACAATCAATACAGTAACACCAGACTGACAAACATAATTCGCTAAAACACAGAAAACTGTTGTACAGAAATAAAATAACAATAAGATACAGCAAAAAAGAATTTTTGACACTTTTCTTTTATTCATAGAACAGGAAGACTATAGAATACCTTGCCAAGAGATATAGTGAGCTGTACTTTGGTATTTACTGTATCTTCAAAGTTAAATTGGATAGGTGGCTATCAGAGAATGGTTCAAAGTGATTCCCACTGATGTGGTGGACAGTTAAAATGGGCTGTACAACCTTCTACCATTGCAATCCCAGTATAAATCACAGACAACAGAAAAATAATTAAGAAGAAACACTGAGGAAAACAACTCTTTCTAGTGCTCACAGACCTTGCTAGCTGCTTGCTAAGACAGCCACCCTCTGCAACACAGTGCTGCTTTGCTACTCAAAACAAAACCACTACTTTAAAGTAAATAAATCTGAAAAACTACCCCAAACAATTGCTAATCTAGATGCACAAGGTACTCTAGACAGTATTAGAAGTGATATTTGTTCCAAGTACTCTGTTTTTAAAGTACTTTTAAAAGTTTTTTGGGCACAGAAATTCTGGGACAGGCTTAACTCCAGCTTTCTCTTCATAAGACTTCACTGATTTCAACCTATGCATTACATACATCTCATTTCAGTACCATGTGACCTCCAATCCCATGAGACATTGTAAATTTTGTCTGTGGGCCCCACTTCATAGGCGAAGTTATCAAATCTGCCATTCATGAATTTTTCACTGTATTGTGAATTAGAACTTTACAGGGCCAATTAAATTTGTGAATTGAGGTGAATCTGTGAATTTCTCCATGGAGCAAATTTTCAGAATTTCACACGCCACTAATAAGGTCACATATTTCAGCACTATTTGTTTTGAATTCTCTGGTTTTCTAAGGTGTGTGCTTAGAACTCCTCAGCAGGAAATCTTATGATGGAAGGAATCAAGGATCAGGAACTCCTCACATGTGGTTCAGTAAATGTGCCAATTTTTAATACTCAAGAGTCCTTTACATAGAAATATAGAAACATAGAATTTGACAGCAGATAAGGACCGCTTGCCCACCTAGTCTGCCCATTTCTCTACCTGATGGCTAAGCTGCAGATTCTAGTTAACCAACAGCTTACTGACTCCTACACCCCACTAGAATTATTTTATATCTGTCCCATGCATCCTTGAATTCTCCCACTGTTCTTGATGCTACAACCTCCTTAGGAAGGCTGTTCCATGCATCCACAACCCTCTCCATGAAAAAATACTTTCTAACATTACCTCTGCGCTGTCCCTCCTCTATCTTCAGATTGTGCCCCCATGTTCTTGCACATCTCTTCTGCAAGATGCTACCCTCTTGGACTTTGTTAATTCCTATGAGGTACTTGAAAGTTTCTATCATGTCCCCCTTTCCTCGAGGGTATACATATATTCCATGTGTGAAGCTGACTTGCCCCAGACCCTCAATTCTGAAACTCACATCTCCTAAGAGTTCGATCAAACCATCAACTGAATGGTTGGGGCCCAACCAGAGGCCTGAAACCATAACAGTACAACAGCATTAAAAAGTATTAGAAAACGGAACCACTTTTTGTGTTTATGAGTGTAAAACTCTTAAACAAATCCAAAAACTGGCTATGTTTATCCAGCATGTCATGCACTGACTGCAACCTAAGGCTATGGCTTTCACATAGAGATATTACCTGACAGCATATTAGTCATTACATTGCCTGTCTGGGATGCCTTGCTCCGTAGTGACCAGTCTTTTGCCCTGCTGCATAATGGGGTCCTCTGGACCAGAAGAGTTGCTCTGTGGGTGCGGTGTGTGTGTGGCAGAAACAACATCCATCCAGGAGTAGAGCCAAGCAAGGAGCAGGGATGGTTCTCTTGCTTCATGCAACAATCATTCGAAGATGAACTATTGGCTGGTGAGATCTGGGGCATCCTGCAGCACTGAATACTGGTTCTCCAACAAAGGCTGGACTCTCCATTGCTGCTCTTAGTCTTTCTGCTCTGGCTATGGACAACTGCCTGGGAGTACAGGAATAGAAACTTAGCTTGGCATCTGTCCCTCATTCTGTGGTTAGTTCTGCTGCTGTGTGCAAGTTTCCACAGTTCTGGCACCAGGTCTATAACAGAGGGAATAGTCAGAGGTCGATCTGAAGCAAGCCTTGTTGTGGCGCTGTGGTGTCTATCTGCATCATGTCTCTGCTGTTCCTGTGGTAAGACACTGTGAGGCCAGGGTGGAGGAAGCAGGTGCCTGATAAGGCCAACATCTGGTAATATATTTCTCTGCAGGTGCTGGCGAGTAGAAAGTGTGAACAATTCCACTGTGGTAAATCCATAGAGGAGCCGGATAATACAGGTCATACTGCACCCCAGTTACACTCAGCTTCTTCCTGGCTTCTGTGTAGGCCCTCTGTTTCACCATGAGATCCTGTGAGAAGCCCTAAAATATCTGTATGTGATGGTCTTGCCCCCAGAGAAGTCCTCAATTCCTCATGAGTTGGAGTATGTGCTCCTTTACTGGGAATCTGAGCATTTTCACCAATACTGGTTGAGGTAGCTCGCTGGTTTGGGGGTGGGGTAGCAAGACATAGAAACAAAAGCAATGATGGCACAAAAAGACCAGTGGTTCATCCTGTCTGCCTGTAGTTCCCTATTAGACCCCAGAACCTACTATGCATACAGGGCCCTAGCCCTCACTGTCCATCTCCCGTTCCTCTCCCTACTGATATCACTCTGAGTAACCACTATAGCCATCACTCAGTCCCAGCCGTGTTTGAAACCATTTATGGTTTTGGCACTCACCACCTTGGCTGGCAGACTTTTACATGATTCCACCACCCTTTCTGTAAAATTAAACTTTTTACATCCCTCTTTAAACTCCCTCTCATCAGTTTCCACTCATGCACCCTTGTCCATGAGCCGTTACTCACACTAAATTATTCCTTGCAGTTCACCTTGTTTATTCCTTTCATTGACTTGAAGGACTGTCATAACACCCCTCCCACATCTGATCTCCAGTGAGTACATGTTTAGTGCCATGTTTAGGTGAAGCAGTGGAGAGGGGAAGGAACCATGGAAGCTGTAGCACAGCATTCACTCACACAAATGAGAGCTAGTATGGTGCCACTGCCTGCTAGTCAGCTGCTGCCCATCCAGGCAGTGGACAAGAACTAGTGCATCAGCCACAGAGAAAAACACACTGGGCTCAATTTTCAAAGAGCCCTTAGATAGCCACAATTTGCCATGATCTAGGGCTGCAGCAAACTCCATGTGCATCACAGACCCTGCAACCAATTCTCTAAAATCAGGGGTCCCTGCACCAAAAAACAGGGAATTGCTGCACCCGCATGCTAGCACCAAAACAATTGGCACAACTGTGGGAATTGCCGCTGTGATCCGGCCCCCCTGCCCGGTTTAACAGTAGAGGGGCCAGGATGGTTGGGGTGAAACATGCTTGCCAGGAGGGGTCCAGAGACAGAAGGGACATGAGGGTGCCTAGGACTGTGGCTGCTAAAGGTTTGGGAAGCTGGCGATTAGTTTTGTTATGTGCATGTATATATGGAATAGCAAACAGTGCTTTGTACTGTAACTTTGGAGGACTTGTATGTGTCTGTTGGTTGGATGGAGAATTATTACATTTTAAAAGCTAATATTATCTGCAATCCATATTGGTAGCCTACAATCATCAAACCTGATGGCAACTATACCTAGGAGGTGTTGTAGTGACAGCGGGCACCTCCGCTGGGTACCACATCACTCCTCATCATGCCTGCTGTCATCATGACACATCCTATGTATAGTTGCCATCGGGTTTGATGATTATAGGCTACAAATAGGTATGGAAGATAATATCAGCTTGTAGAATGTAATAATTTTCCATCCACTCAATAGACACATATAAGTCCTCCAAAGTTACAGTACAAAGCACTGTTTGCTAGTCTGTATATACATGCACATAGCAAAACTAATCACCAGCTTTCCAAACTTTTAGCAGCCACAGTCCTAGGGCACCCATGTCCCTTCTGCCCTGGACCTTCACTTTCAAACACACAAACACACACACACGCACACACACACACACACACACACACACACACATTCGCTACAGTGTGTGGCACTGACTCAAGTCCACTTAGACCACCTCCTGGTTGGTCTAAGTGGATCCCCTTGCTGCATTCACAGCGGGGTTTGCAAACTCCCAAAAAAGAGGATGGTGCAGCCCCAGCATGGTGCAAGGCCCCTTGCAACCTGCACAGGAGCATTTTTGCTGTAAGGGTAGCGCAGGGGAGGTTGGGTGCATAGCATCCTGATTTCACCACAGCTGGTATTTGAAAATTGGGATTGCTGCAGACTATGACACATGGTGCCACTTGTGTCATCTCTGTTTGGTGCAGGCACCTTGCACCATATTTTTCCCTTTGAAAATTGTGCCCATTAATATATCCAATACCAGGCCCCTGTCCACTGCTACATAACCCAGTTGAAGAGGTCAGTCTGGTTCATCTGGCATACTCTGTGTATCACTACAAACCCATGTTGCCTCCTGTTTAGAAGCTCATTGACTTTCAACATTTCCACTATAAGATCTTGTCTGATGGTTTGTAGCAGTTTCCCAATGATCCAGGTTAGGAAGAATAGTCTGTAGTTCTCCATCATTGCTCTTTTGGAGAGGTACTACATTAGTTACCCTCCGGTCTACTGGAGCCACTCCCCTTTCTAGGGAGCCGTTAAAGATTTCAAGTCAATGGCACCGCCAGGGACTGTGCAACCTTTCTTAGCATCCTACAATGTAACCCATTGAGAACTGGCAACTTATCGTCCATCAGGGTTCTGAGCTCCTTTAGTACCCTCTCTGGTGTAACTGACTGCATCTCTGGTACTTGCACCCTCTCCCTTTTGGCCTATGCCCTACATTCTTTGAGTGCCCCTCCCCCATACCATGATGATGGAAAAAATAACTTATATATCTGCTTTTTTCCGATCCTGCTTCCACACACCCTATTTCAATCTGTCTATTTTCTCCTTCATATTTCTCTTTCTGATATGTAATGTAAGAAGGATTTGTCCCCCTCCTTAACTTCCTCAGTGAATCTTAGTTCTGTATCTGTCTTAGATGGATAATTACGTAAGGTTTTCCCCTATCTCCTTAACTAGGTCCCCTATCCTGGGGATGACCCTTCTGGCTGTTGCCCCAGGGATGCAATGCACCAGGCTTCCCTACTTCACACTAGCACAGACCCTTACCATGGAGACTCCCACCATCAGATCCCTCCTCGCTGACCTTCTTTGTTTGAAACCTCCCCCACCCATAGGCCTTGCACAATAGGCAGCCTTTTGGAGTGTGTGTAACTGGAAGGGCCTCCCTGACCACAGGAACTGTATCAGTAGGCACCCTCCTTCTGAGGTAAACACTGCCCAGATTCAGTCTTGCCTGACCATCCCTTGGAAAAAAGGGTGCATATGAGATCTTCAGGCCATCCACCTTGAAATACTTTTCCAAAGGAAACCTGCACATACAGAGACTTGCGATTGTGAATACTTGGGCTGGGTCTTTTGTATCCCTCCTGACTTGAAACCCAGTGCTGAGTAATTCTCAGGACCTGGCTGAGCCATTCCTATCTTTGGTTACTTCCATTAGATCCTGTTCCATATTTATTTTATTTATTTATTTATTTAAAGTCGATAACTGGGAAAGGCACACTGAGTCGAAGCTTGTTTCCGGGTGTGACCCAGGGGATGGGTACAAAGTATACAAGAATGCAATTACAGAATATACACTACAGAATAATACATGAAAATACAGAATATTACAGATTATTACAATACATACAGATCATATACAATATATACAGAAAGGAAATAACAGGGAACTATACATGAAGCAGCTTAGAGAAATTTCAATGTATATGAGATTAAAAGTGACATGAGAGACATGGAGCTTATTTGAAAGAAAGGTCAGTGGCAACAGAGGCTGCCCTTGCTGAGACCTCCAATTAAATGAAAGTTTGCATCTGAGTCAGTTTTTGACATAGTATGTAATGTAGGTGTTTTAGCCACGTGTTGCACAGGAAGGCAATGTGGTGTTTAACCCAGAACTGGCAATCCATGACTCAAGAGTGAAAGTTGTAATGAATCCTGGAGTTCTAAGGAAGGGCTTGTGTCATATGATCTACAAAAGCCTAGGCTGTTAAGAAACAATGACTCACTGCGAGGAGAAGTAGAGGAGAACTGGGAAGCACCTCTGTAGGATCACCTCCCACAAGTGGCAGACTGGGGCAAAGCAACAATGAATACCTCTGCAGAGGATGAGATTATATTTTAAGGTTTGTTAAAACAAAACAGTTAATGTGTAGACTTCCTCAGATTGTTGAAATTAGCAGGATAATCTGCATAAAGCAGTTATTTGATCATGAAATAGGAGGGCTACACTGCATGTGAAGTCACAGTGTTCCCAAAGTTGTCAAGCTTCAAGAAAATCTCTATTCTGAGTTTTGACATCTAGGAACTTTTTGTGCCACAGGTAATATGGTTCTCTTGTAAGAATACACAGCAGTCAGTAGTCTGGCATATACCTATCCCTGCTACAGGATAAACTGTGAGGGGAACCTGATTTTGTTTCTTCATTTCTGTTTCATTGTCGTATGAGGAAGGAGAGCCTGAGAGCAGAAATATCCAGTGGTACCTTATCTTTCTGATGTGATAAGTCTGCCTTAAAAGTCTATGATTCAATGGCAAAAGACTCACGGGGTAGACCTTAAAAACATTTGAATGGTACATCTTATCCTTTCCATGTGAGGCTACATGGAAACATGGTGTCTGTCAGCAGAATGAGACCTACCTGTATGCTTCATTGAGGCTGCCCATATTTTACTACCTCAGCCTTAACCTAGTTTCCTGGGAGGGCTGTCCTCCTCTGCCCCTCCACCAACAACCCTAGCCCCCCCCAAAAAAAACTCAGTCTAGTTTCATGTTGTCCTGTTTCAGAAGTTCTGAAGCAATGCATACAGTACTTTATTATAATTATATCTAAAGCTGTAGACCGACTGACCCATCCATTCCACTACCACAGCCCCCATCCACAATAGTATGCCCAATGAACTGGACAGACAAGTCAAAATTAGTTTGGGTGTACTTAGAAACATGGAAACATAGAAACATAGACTTTGACGGCAGGTAAGGACCGCTTGACCCATCTAGTCTGCCATTTCCCTACCTACAGGATAGGCCGCAGATCCTAGTTAACCAATAGCCTATTTCTTCCTACCCCCCCACAAGAATTGCCTTATGTCTGTCCCATGCATTCTTGAATTCTCCCACAGTTTTAGACCCCACAACCTCCTCAGGAAGGCAGTGAAAAAATATAAGTGTTGTGGAGGAGGGGCAGATAACTACTCTCTTGTCATGTAGGTACCTGTGGTCTCTTGTTATGCTCTCCCAAACTCCCATATGCTAGATCTTCCAAACATGGGTGTAGGCAGGCATACTCCAAGCACTCCATGGTGTGCAATTTTATTTTAGGGGGGTGGCAAATAGGCTCTGAACTGCTTCCTTTTCCCATGAAAACTAACAAAGAAAATGCTGAACCTTTCTGTAGTTTCATTCATAGAAGTCAAAACTAGAAGGACTGGTTACTAATACTCTCTTTGCGTCCCAAGGACAATACAACTTTACAGGCTCTGGGCTGGTATGTGTGTGTCTTAGGGAACAATGCATGGCATTTGTATTTACCCATGCATGGCAACAACCACTGTCATGAGACACAAAAGTTGTATTTATTGTGCCAAATGAGGCAACAAACACGGTCCTGGTGTACATTTGTATATTGTCTGGCTACACTCCGGGGGGGTAGCTCACCCTAACAAGGGGGAGTGGGGTAGCAGTGAGTCCACTTGGTGTGCAGATCTGAAATCCCTGGTTACACCCCTGCTTCCAAATTGCTCTGCAAACAGTAGACTTAAAGGATATTCCACTTAGTCTTGGCAGCACAAAAACCCTGGACAGGCATTAAAGAGCTAGTGTAATGCCTAAAACAAATGATAGTTTTTTTAAAAGCAGGCAGCTATCACATTTTATATCTGAAGTACTTTATCTGTTCAGTTAATTAGAAGATTTTTTTATCTGATGTTAGTAGGTGTGATGTGTAGAACAGCACTTTGCCTGGTAGCTGACATAACTAGCTCTGTTCCACCCATTACATCACAGCATTGTGACATCACTGACTGTGACATAGCATCGGCTCAGGAAGAGCCACTCTGTCATTGCCAGGTCAGTCACCTGTGATGTCATAGTCAATGAGGTCAGTGGTGATGATGTAACGGGGGGAATAGAACTAGATATGTCAGATGACAGGCAGAGTGCTATTCCACACATCCAGCATAATACCATTACAAAGAAGGGTTTCTGATGAGCAAAAGGAAAAATAAAAATACTTCAGAAATAAAAAGTTACAACTTACTACTTCTTAAAATGTGTAACATTTTCCTATCTGCTATTTTGGTTCTACTAGCTATTCAAGTAAGCCATGCAATACATGAGGTACATTCTTAGGATTGTGTCTTCCCAGAAAAGTTTAGAGTTCCAGTGTAATGCCACATCCCTTCAATATGCTGAGGAAGGTTGTCACTATTCCCAGGAAGTGTAGTTGGATCAGTGAGGAAAGGGTTATAACCCTGGGTTCCAGTTGAGGTGAGCCAGCTGGTATAAAAGAGGACTGTAGGAGCCATATTGTGAGTGAGTGAGTGTGTGAGTGAGTGACAAGCATGAAGTGACTGGTCCTGCTGCAGTCTACATCCCGTGACAGGGGGCACCCTTGGGACTCAGCAGTCAGGAGCCCCGTGTGAGGGTTTGGACTCGGCATGTCAGGTGCTGTCCCTTGCAAGTGACTTTGGGGCAGTAGTGGGAATAGTGTCTACAGACTCAAGAGAACCCAAGTGAGTATATTAGCTCAGGCTAGGATTAGTACCCTGACACAAAATTACAGTTGCATAGCACAGCTGGTGGACCACAGTTTCCTTCCTGTTTATCCCAAATACTGTAAATGTCCTATGAATCTGAGGGAGTAGGGGGGTGAGCATTTGTTTAAATTGTAGCAAGGTGGGTCATACTGACCACAGAGGATATGAAAGTAAAAGGAATTGAAACAATGCAAGCCATGATATACAGTATTTATTTAGTGCTTTGATTGACATGTATGAACTCTGTGCTTACTAGAAACAACAGTAAACAAGTATTTCAGCATTGGTAACTGTGTTGTGTGTTTTTCTTGAACTCAGAGAAGGTGGGGGGTACATGGAGGCTGCAGGACCTGTGACAGTCAGTATCTTTTACCTCAGACCCCCCCCCCAAAATATATAAATATTTGGTGTGGTGCCTTCCCCGAGAGTCATGCCATGGCCACCCCTAGAGAGGGAAGAGTTGTCACACAAACAAATGCTCTGTGGTCAAAAATAACTTTTGTAAAGCCTGAGGCAATTCTTAATCCATATTGGGGAAACAAGAGGGCTGTTTGATAAAACAGGCTGCACAAAAGGAGACCAACAGATATAAAGTTATTAACTCCAGTGTCAGAAGAAATAAAGTACTGAACTGGTGCTACAGAGTTTCTATTATAATATAAGATGAGTGTACCTTTTCTCTCGACTGGCGGTCCTGACTGTCCCTGTATCTGGCATGAGGACCGTGACCCAGAAGTTACTTTTCTTTGTGTTCTGCAGATTGAAACTGATAGAACATTGTGCTGTACTCTCTAACTTGTTAGCAACTGGTAAAAATTTACCCCCACTGTTCTTTGTGATGTAAAAAAAAAAATGCCTCTTTCCCCTAAATTAAAAACAGTTGAAAAATCTATTTTTTCAGATTGCTGTCTAAAAAAACCCCCAGCAAAATCAAAACAGCACATTAAATGCCTCAGATAATGTATTTATTGCCCTCATCAGTAACTAGAAAAACGGGCTGGTACTGCCTGACAGAATACTACCAGTATCATCTGATACAGTGCCCAATATTATCTCAAGCATTGTCTTCCTTAATCCTGTTAGACATTTGCTTTTATGATAGTCTAAAATGTACTGACCGAGTTTAGATTATATTGCAACATTTTAAAATGCATTGCTACATCTTAAAGTGTACTGATTTATGAATGATTTATAGAGCTGCGTGTGAAATTCCTGAACATTTGGCTGTGCTGTTTGTGAATTATGTGTAAAACTATCCCTGTTTTGGTAGTACTGGCCTATAAGGCATTCCTGTAATGTAAGAATTTATGGTGTTTCATATTCACATCTGAGGGATGCACAACTGTTTGCAGAGAAATATGGTTTAGATAGTGGTGTAATGGTGTCACAAAAAAATCATTTTTTCCTCCTGTAACCCAATTATCTTCTATGTACCAGAAGTCAAGATAATATCTTATATAGCACACTTGCTGCTCAGTCTTCTGGTATGTACTAGAAAAGCAGAATTTTCAGAAATTCATCTGTGAGCAAAGTGGAACTGGACACAATGTTTAACATCTCTCTGGGCCAGAAATGAGATTGTGAAATACTTTGTGGCACTTTCAGTGAGTGAACTTGTTTTTAAGTCTACTGTCTGCACCAGTTGTAAAATGCGATGAACATGTAGGGGCCAGATCAATTTGAAAATGTCATGGTTCTATTAAACTCAGCAAGTTTCATAAACTATAGCCAGTTGGCTATGGCTAGCAGGTTTCTTGCTGGTGTTTTACAATCTGGCTCATATGTTACGGTAACACCTGAACAGTTGCACACTGTGTGGTGGCACAAACTTGGAGTGCAACTGGCTCCCCATTATGCCATGACACTTCTGCACAATCCAGCCAGCCAGCCAGCACACCTTTGAAAAAGGGGTGGAGTCCCCCCCCACAACAACAGCAGTGCAATGCAGTGGATGCGGGGCAGCCATAATCAGGCAGACCTTCTGGATGCTGAGGTGCTGCCCTATCTGCAGGCATCACTCTGGACAGCAGGATAAGGAAGCCAGACACAGAGCGGAAGTAAACCGGGTCAGGATTACCTTCATCCTTATCCAGAGACCACCCAGTCCAACACCGCTGCCTCGAAGGATGCCAAGAATGAGGAGCACTTGGATGATGGTAGGCTCAGGGAGGGTTGGAACAGCCAGGCAGAGGCACATTCCAAATCCTGTTACACTCCAGGACTCATATGCCGCACTGGCAAATGGAGACAACCAAACAGAGGTACCCAGAGAAGTGGAAGGGAAGGATATGGAGGTCAACCAAGGACGTGACCTCAGTGGGGAGAGCAGTGGACCCCAGAGGAGAAGGAAGAAGGGAATCCTGGTGGGGGACTCCATCATAAGATGGATCCAGCTAGGAACAAATGAGGGGGAGGACAGGGAGGTGAGGTGCCTACCAGGTGCCATGGCATGGAAGGATGGGAGGAAGATCCTGGGGATTGCCAGAAAGGCAAGATGGGAGGGTGAGTTGGATGTCATTATCCACCTAGTTACTAATGACCTGACAAATAGGGAGCCTAAGGAAGTTCAGAAAGAGTTTAGGAAATTGGGGAGGGGTCTCAAGCAAGTAGCTACAACTGTCACCTTCTCAGAAGTACTACCTGCGGGAGGCATGGGAGAATGTAGTGGCATACTCACCAGGAACTTTAACACATGGTTGAAGAACTGGTGTGGTGAGGAAGGGTTTGGATTCATTGGTGACTGGAGATCCACCTGGAGGGATGGGGGCTTGTGAAAGCCAGATGGCCTGCATCCATCCTGGAGAGGAATCCAAGCACTCAGTGATAAGTTTAAATGCTACAATACATGTCACATTAAACTGTTCCCACAACTCACTGGTGTAGCATTGTTCAATGAGTTTCCTAATCTGTGCAGAGTTTAATTCAATGAATTAGTAAAAGCTTAGTATTGGTTTGCAACTAGCTGTTAGGACTATAAGCTTTATTTTCAGCTGAGTGCTTATGAGTTTTATTTCAGAAGGCAGACTTAACAACTCTTAAGGAATGCAGTGATATTTATAAACAATGCTCTTAAGGAATGCTGTGATATTTATAAACAATGCTCTTAAGGAATGCTGTGATATTTATAAACAATGACATGAAAATGTATAGCATAAACACTGCAAAATAGCTACTGCCATATCGCTAAACAGGTACAAGTGAGTTGAACAGGCAGTGAAGAATGGTTGGAAAAAAATTAAAAGCTTCAACAATTCAAGTTGCCACTGCAGTAGAATCACAAAAAAAACCTGCTACACCAATGAGTTGATGGAACAATTTAATGTGACTTGTACTGTACATGGACAAGCATTTAAACTGGCCGGGGGGGGGGTGGCAGGCCAGCAAGGAGAGTACCTAATTTCCCACTTTCATAGCTAGCAGTGGAACCACTGAACAGGAGGAGGGGATATCTCTACAAAGCAGTGTGCAAAAGATGAAGATAGGCACCCAGCGGGTGGATAGGCAGAAAGCGGGCAAAATTCAACAGAAGGGCAGACAGCAGGGAGAACCAAGGATAAAGGACAACCAGGGAGGGGGCTGGAGTACAACAGCTAAACAGTCCAGGGAGTCCACATCATGGAATGCCATGTGTGCCAATGCCAGGAGCATTAGAAATAAGATAGAGGGTCTGGAGGCTGCCATGGTGCAGTCGGACCTGGACATTGTGGCTATCACAGAGACCTGGTGTAATGATAACCACAGCTGGGAGATGTCCATACCTGGCTACAACATATTCAGAAGAGACAGGGCAGGCAGGAAGGAAGGAGGAGTGCACTTTATGTGATAGATGGCATAAAGGTCACAGAGATCCAGGAGGAACAACATGGGGGGAGAGATACTGTGGTTTAAGCTGGAAAGGAAAATGGGGTCAGACATCCACACAGGAGTGGTCTACAGACCACCAGCCCAGGAGGAAGAGACAGATAGGGAGTTAATGCTAGTCATCCAAAGGATGGCAGAAAAGGGGGAGGTGGTGCTGGTTGGAGACTTCAATATTCCAGATATGGACTTGAGCCTCCTAGCAGCAGCATTAACCAAGAGAAGATTTATTCTGGACTCCCTTCAAGATGCCTTCCTTAAGCAACTGGTCATGGAACCAAGTTGGCAGAAGGCAATACTTGTCCCTGTGCTCACAAACAGGGACAGTGTGATAGGGGTAACAGTGGGGGAGCACCTGGAGATCAGTGACCACCAGACACTGTGGTTTGAAATCACACAAGGAGAAGAACCAAACCACACAAAACACATATCCTGGATTTTAGGAGAGCAGACTGGGAAAATAAGGACATGCTTGAAAGAGGCACTAATGCGAATGTGGAGGGAGTCAGGGGTGGAGGAACAGTGGGCAATATTTAAAACAGGGATTACAAGAGCATCAGAATTATGCATTAAGTAGGTTAGCAAGGGGAAAAGGAAGAAGAGGCCATTATGGTTTTCCAAGGAGATAGTGGAGAAAGTGGAAGCCAAAAAGATTGCATTCAGGCAATACAAAAAGACAAAGGCAGAACAGGATAGGGAGAAGTACCAGGAGAAGCAAAAGGAGGCAGGGAGGTCAGTAAGGGAAGCCAAAGCTCAGACAGAAGAGCACCTCGCAAAATTGGTGAATAGAGGGGACAACACCTTTTACAGGTATATGAGTGAAAAAAGAAGGGCAAAGGGAGGGATAGTGAGACTGAAGGGGGAGGATGGGGGCTGCATCGAGGATGATAACAGTAAAGCTGACATACTGAACATATTTCGGCTCAGTCTTTACTGAGGAAGAGGAGGGTAATGGGTCTGAAGGGAGTACAGTGGGTGGAAACAGTGCAGAAATGGACACAAGTCCCTTTACAAGGGAAAGGGTCCTAAAGGAACTGAAAGAAATAAGAGTCAATAAAGCAATGGGGTCAGATGGGGTGCACTCCAGGGTCCTAAAGAAACTAAGAGTGGTGGTGGCTGAACCTCTGGAATCCTGTTTAGCCAATCACTGGAAACAGGGGAGGTATCCAAAGACTGGAGAACAGCAGATGTAGTCCCCTTATAAAAAAGCAGGAACAAAGAGGAAGCAGGGAACTACAGACCAGTCAGCCTGATCTTGGTAGTGGGGAAGATCATGGAAGCACTACTGAAGGAGAGATTGGTGGAATATCTGGTTGCCAACAGACTACAGGACCCAAGGCAGCATGGTTTCAATGGGGGGAGGTCATGCCAGACCAGCCTCATTTAATTTTTTGACTTGGTGACAAGGGAGGTGCATCAGGGGAGGGCAGTAGATGTGGCCTATCTGGGCTTCAGCAAGGCCTTTGACACTGTGCCACATAGAAGGCTATTAAATAAACTGAGGAATATGGGAGTAGGCAGGACAGTAGTGTGGTGGGTGGGTAACTGGCTGGGCATCAGGACACAGAGGATGTTGATAAATGGCTGTCACTCCACAGAGGGAAGAGTGACCAGTGGGGTACCACAGGGATCAGTGCTGGGACCGGTCCTACTCAACATCTTCATCAGTGACATTGCGCAGGACCTATAAGGCAGAATTTCCCTGTTCACTGATGACACAAAGCTCTGTAACAGAGTAGACATGCCAGAAGGTATAGACAGACTGCTGAGGGACCTGCAGAAGCTTGAAGAATGGTCAAGGGATTGGCAGTTGAAATTCATCGCAAAAAGTGCAAGATATGGCATGTGGGGCACAAAAACCCTGGAACAACATATCAGCTGGGGGGTGAGGATATAGCATGCACCAAGCAGGAAAGGGACCTTGGGGTTATCATCTCTAATGACCTCAAGGTAGTGAAACAGTGCGACAAGGCAGCAGGTAAAGCAAATTGGATCCTGGAATGCATAGGCAGGGGCATCACCACCAGGAAAAGGGCGGTCATAATTCCACTATACAAGACATTAGTGAGGCCCCACCTAGAGTACAGTGTACAGTTCTGGAGACCTTACCTACGTAAGAACATAGACAGGGTAGAGAAGATTCAGAAGAGGGCAACAAAGATCTTTCAGGGATCGTATCACAAGTCCTATGAGGACAGGCTGAAGGACTTGAATATGTATTCCCTGGAGGAGAGGAGGGAGAGAGGGCATATGAGAGAGACATACAAGTACCTTACAGGGAGGAACAGGGTGCAGGTATACACTATTTTCCAGTGAAAAAGAACTTCCAGGACTAGAGGGCATGGGATGAAGTTGGAGTGAGGGTGATTCAGAGGAAACATGAGGAAGAATTTCTTCACAGAAAGGGTGGTGGACAAGTGGAAAACCCTGTAAGAGGAACTGGTGAAGGCTGAACTAATCACAGGATTTAAGAATACATGGGATAGACATAAGGCAATTTTGGAGGTCAGTGGTAAAAGGCAACAGACTTCAAGAAAAACTTAAAGGGAACTTACAAGCTTAAATGGGCAGACTGGGTGAGCCATAGGCCCTTATCTTCCAACAGTGTCTACGTATCTATGTATCTATATATCTCACCACTGAATGTAAATTACAAAATAGGCCAAGAAAATTCTGTAACCTCACTGGCTGAAACATGTCATTGTGATCATTGGTTATTTTCTGTTAGAAAATGGGCTTTTTATTTCCTGGTCTCTGATTGGCTAATACACCTGTCACAGGGGTACATTAACTTTCCATAGATGACCAGGAAATAAAAAGTCCCAGCTCAAGTGTCCTTTCACCCATTATAGTATTCCTGTGCCCACTATGCTTGCTAATTGGCCAGAATCACACTAAGAAATTTGAAATTGCCACCATTTTTTCTCTCGCTTAGCGAGAGATCCTGCACCTTCCCACTGCCCAATTTAGTGCCAGTTGCCATATGAACCCACACCCCACTTCTCCAGTGCTCACTTCTGGCTACATTAATAAATCACACCAAATGAAGGAGAATACATATTAAAGAAATGTAAAGCAAGCCGTCATGCTGATCTGCTTCACATCACTGCGTTTCAAAACCCCATCTCCAGAACTGTAGTCAAACTGCTACAAGCCATAAATTCAGCACCTCACAAAAACAAACAAAAAAAACTTGTTTTCTATCCAAATTGAGTTGAAACTCCTGTGACTGCTTTTTCTGTTGCTGCCCGATACCACTCACAGCTTCCCCAAACATAGCTTACATTCCGATTCAGCTACCATTCCTGTGACTGCTTTTTCTGTGTCACTGCCCAATATTACCACTCCCATGCTTCCCTTGTTCTACATTTCCATTTTTCAGCATCTTCACACAAGTCCTGCTGTGCTTGATTCTCCCAACAGTGAACTGCGTACAGTAATGAAAATAGATGAAAGTGCTCATTACTTGAGCGAATGGCCGAGTGTGATAGCTCCTCCCAGAAGCACACAAGTTCTCCTCAAAATCAGCCTCACTTAATAATTTAATTCACTAGTCACACACAAGAAAATCTAGCTCATCAGTCAGCTTTGCAAAACCGCGACTTGTCACTGCAGTTTTGAAATCTGCATCGCGTGTCTCTCCCTGTTAAAACTGTGGTATTCAAAGTAACGTGATGTCTAATGAGCGCGCCCCACCAATACCAGCAGCAGAGATTTACTTTTGATCTTCTCCTGTTATTGACAATATATTGAAAAAAATGTTCAGCAATGGGGCAGCAAAACAGGAAAGGCTCACACTAATGGGGAAGGGGGCTGATACAGTACACTACCAGAGGTACAGTCATGGACTACTTTACATCAAAAGAACAAAAAAAGTAACTGTAGTGATTTTTATAGAATTACTTTATATTTTTCTTTGTAATCCTAAAAAAATGACACAGTTATCCCATTTTCTAAGCTCAATGATACCCTCCAGGGTGGGCGGTATAGGCAATACCGGACCTTCCAGGGGCTATAAGGCCCTTCGCCTGTGGCGTCGGGCCTCATCACGCCCCTAGGCGGTCCGGTATTGTCCAATAACACCCACCCTGTTGGGTATTATTGCTTGCACAACCACACACATCACCTCAACTACAATATTTTTTCAACAAATAAAAGCCCATTTTATAAGTGCGATTACACTGCAGGGCTTGTAGTCATAAGAGAATGATGCATTTTTTGGTAGGTTTTAGCATTTGGCTACAAATCATGCCTAACAACCACCCAAGACACATATTATTCCCTTATAACCATAGCCTTTGCAAACAACAGGCCAAAAGACACATTATGGCACTGTGGGACACTACATGTGTCCTCTACTGTCAGCCCAAAGAAATCAGTCATGCAATGAAAAAAGTTCCATGCCTCCTTCTATTCCTCATGAGGTCCTGTGTGCCTGACGGTCTGGGCAGTTTCTTCTCATTTCATCCTATTCCCAAAGTTTCTGCAGAACAAATCACATCTTTAGATACCCCTCTTAACATTGCTGAACTGGACAAGGCTCTCTCCCTTCTGAACCCTCACAAAGCACCGGGAGGTGGCAGGATGCTGGTGGACCTCTACCAGCACCTCAGAAAGGTAGTTTGTCCTGTCCTACCTAAAGTCTTTATGGAGACCCACTCCCAAATACAACTCCTGCCTATCATGTGGAAGGCCACTATCATAGTGCTCCTCACCCACTACAGACTGATTACCCTTAAAACTGCAGATGCAAAACTCCTGGCAAAAGCATTAGCCTTGTGCCTAGAGACCATTTTCCATCCCTCATACACCCCTATCCTTTTGGCTTTGTGAAGGGTTGGCTATGCTCAGATCACCTCTGGTCTCTGTTAAACATCATCCATGAAGCAAGCCCTTCCTCTCTGTCTTCGCTCCAGCCATAGCCATTGCTGTTGACTTTGAAAAGGCATTCAACTCAGTGCAATGGGGCTACACTCTTCATGTTTTTAGGATTATGGATTTTGAAGCTTCCTTCCTTGCCTGGATGACGACTCTCTGTATCCAGCCATCATTGAAGGTCCCCCACACAAACAACTCTCTCTCCATCCTTCTCTCTCGGCACAGGCACCCAGCAGGGTTACCCTTTCTCCCCCATGTTGTCTGTTCTGGCAAGTGAGCCTGTCACTAGAGCAATCAGAGAACAGAGAGTGGGAGGGAATTCAATTTGGCTCATCCACTGGCGTACCATACCAGATTATATACTGATGATCTTCAGGTTCTTCTGTCCAATGCCCCCACCAGAAGCCATCCTCTTATATTACTTCACCACCCCTTTGCTCAAATTTCAGGTCTTACGATTAACCAGATGAATTTAAAACATAGCTTCTGCTTCTGAATGGCAGAATCAGTCAGCATTTTCTTTGCTTCTTCTCTAATGGTCCCTAAAACACATCACTTGTTTGGTAAACAGACTTACTTCTGACCTCTCTGTCATCTGTCTACTTCTAAACTCAACCCCCTGTTTAAAGCTTTAAGGGATGAGCATGATGACTGGAAATAGCTCCAACTTTCATTGGCCGGCAAAATAGCAGTCATAAAAATCATTATTCCTATGATTAAGCGCCAGGGGGCATGAAACGCGTTAGGAACCACATTGTTTCATTTGGAAATAGCATGGATGGAAGCAGGGTGCAGGAATAAAATGAAGCACTTTTAGCACTTTACAAAGTTGTATCTGCTTCACTTTTTCCACTTATGGCTAATCCAAATCGATTCTACAGTGTGGAGAGAGACAGTGGAAAGCTGGTGTTGGTAACCCTGTATCTTATAATAAAAATCATTATATTACATGCTCCCTTTTTTAGCTGCCCCTCGTTTATCCACAACCCTCACTTACCACCAGCCAGCTCCTCTGCTCCATTTGGCTGCAATGTTAATTCCTCCCTTTAACCACTACCCTTGCTATCCACCATCCACAAGGTATTGCTGCTGTACAAAATGTATTAAGAGGAGTGTTAAGCTCCTTTCCTTATCTGCCAGGTGGTGCTAGCCTGACGTGATTATAAGTGGCTCGAAACCTCAGTATTGGTGGTGACTCTGTGAGACAACAGGCAGAATTCTTTTTCAGTTAAAATTTTTCCATCTTCAGTTAATAGCAGTGCTGTTACTGAGTAGCAGGATAATGGTAAGTGAGGGTGGTTTAGGAGAAAGACAGAAAATGCTGACAGCACATTTTTCTTTTTAAATTTAGATTTTTATAGGTTTTTCTGGGTGTTCTTCCATTCCCCCCTGGGCCCTGGCACATGACCGTATGTGCACATGGAGGTGCGCACACACACCAGAGGCCAGCTCAGCCCCTTCCTCCCACCCGTACTGCCACCCTGCCTGCCTACGTTACCCAACCGGACCTCCACCCAGTGGGGACGGAACTACGGGAGGGTCAACAACCCACCCCCACCACCCCCCAGGAGAGGAGAGCAGCCAGACAGTATGCTCAATCCTGCTCCTCCTGCCCTCCTATGCTGGCACCCTGATGACCCGTGGTTGTTCCCGAACCCACGTCACTGGTACAGCACGAGGTAAGGCATCCAGTGCTTTAACCCTCAGCACCATGGGGCCAGCTGCTGACAGCACATTTGAGTAGAATCAGTCTACCCCATGTATAATTTTTCCACCTTCCCTTAATGGCAGTGCTTTTTCAGAGTAGCAGGATAATGTAAGTCAGGGTGGTTCAGGAGAAAGACAGAAAATGCTGACAACATTTTTAAATAGAATCAGATCTCCAGTTTCTCATCCCCAAATCATCATCTGCTTTCAAGCTTCCTGTGTGTGGAATCTTTCCACCTTCAGTTAATGGCAGTGCTGCTACCGAGGATCAGGTTGGCAGTAAGGGAGGGTGGTTCGAGAGAAAGACAGAAAATGCTGACAGCACTTTTGAATAGAATCAGCTTCTCTGGCTTCTCACCTCCAAATCAGCACCTGCTTCCAAGCTTGTCCCATGTGGAATCTTTCCCCCTTCAGTTCATAGCAGGGCTGTTAGCAAGGATCAGGTTGGCGGTAAACAAGGGTGATTCCGGGACTGTGCTGCTGGTGAGACAACAGACTGTGGGAAAGAAAACCAGGCACACTGAAAGACAGAAAATGCTGACAGCACTTCTGATAGAATACTATGTTTGTCAATTCACTTTTTGAATAAATGGACACAGCATTATATTTGAAGTGCTATCAGCATCTTTCCATTTGCTGAACTATAAACTAATGAGATGCTGAATATATACAGTACTGGTCGGGTGTATGGAGGGCTCAGTTTTGTTTGGCAATTACCTACCCTCTAATATTCACCACCCTCTTTTATTTGCCAAATTTTTGGATGTATCAAGGTCAGTGGCTAAAAGAGGGAGCACTGTACCCAAATTATTATATTTCATCTGCCACCTTCCTATTTTCCTTTCAACAGTTTTTCTCCAAAAAATGATGCCCTGTTGGGAAATTTCCTCTGGAAAGGTAAACTCCCTTGTTACAGCTGAATGTGGGGATAGATGGCGTCTACCCTTGTTTCAGGGGTGCTACATGGCCTATATGGAACCCAGATGATTAGATATTCTCAGCCCCAACTCAGGATCTCACTTTCTGGACTCATATGGGGTCAGTTTCTGTTGGATGCAACTCCTCAGTTATTTTCCTGTACTCTTAACTGCCAAGGGAACTATGAAGTCATCCTACCTATAGCTTTTGTTAGAGTTTGGGCTATGCTTGGCAAGTCTATGAAGACCTCTATTACTTCAGTATTCTGAGCCCTGCTATGGAGCAATACATCTCTCTCTCTCTGCATTGACAGTCAGCTGATTCTCTGGACTAGATGGAGGAAGTGTAGGATATTCTTGTCCATAACCTACTTAAACAAGGTACTACCCATTTAAATTCATCTGAGGGCCGTAGGCAAGGCTTCCACATCCCACAGTCAGAGTTCTGGAAGTTTCTCCAAATTAGAAGCTTATTATCCCCAGAACTGGGACAGACAGTCCCCCTCCCCTTAACCAAACCAGCAGTGGTTTCTCCATGTTCGCAGTGGTCCCTGCTGAAGAGAGGAAGGGGGTGGATGACATACCAGGTAATCAGGGACTTGGTATCAGACCAGAATACCAGGGCTAGGCAAAATGGGAACACAGCCTGAACAGTTCTATTACTGACTCAGAGTGGCATATGTGTTGAGTGGTGGTGAACAAATCTTGCCTGGACAGCCATTGCTTGCTCATTCAGAATAAAATATTGCATCAATGGTATTTCATCACAACCCAGCTTCACTTCCTGAGTCTCATAAACAATGACTGCTGTTGGGCATGTAGAGCTGGTGGGGGATCTCTTCTGTATATTTTGTGGCCCTGCTCTGCACTATTCATCATCTGGAAAGTGTTTAGGCCCAAAAATGCTAAAGTCATTAGCCAATCCTTTCAGATTTCCCCTCAGATGCTTCTGTTGGGACTGGTCTCCCCAGGCCTCTCTGATACCTCCCTTGAAGTTCTCTGGATCATGGTGACTGGAGCAGAGGCTAAAAGGTTGATTCTCCAGTAATGGTGTGCAGCAGAGGTTCCCGCAGTGAAGGAATGGCTATAAGCTGTGGGTCATCTGGCTACCTTTGCCTATTGTCTTAGTTGGCAAAACACAACCTGAAGACATACAGTACTATCTAGTCTGGGGGCCTTATCTCAGATCTCCATTATGCATTCTGGATTCCAGATATCTGATAACAGAGGGTAAAGGCCTCCTTCAGCCTCCCTAATACACTTCCCTTTTGTACCCTTACTTATTCCTGTTCTGCTCCCAGGAACTCTAGGGGATGTTGGTCATAAGGGGGACATTCACTGGGTTGTAGCCATGTCACCAACAAATTGGTGGGAACAGACAGCTCCCCCCTCTCTGAGTTTATAGGGCAGGGATTGCTTTCATCCATAGCTGCCCCATAAGGGTAGTACTGTGTGGCAGTGGGAAAAGGTCTCCTTTCTCTCTCCCTTACCTTGTATCACTAAGGTACATGGTAGGCATACAATGTTAAGGGCCTGCCCCATTTTCCCTCCTCCCCCTGCCACCCTCAGGATTGAATATAGGCATACAGAGTGGTTTTAGAAATCATATGTGATTATATACAGGTATCTATCTATACATATCTTATCTATCTATCTTTCTATCTATATACATATATTTATATATATCTATATGTATGTGTATATATGTATATATATATATATATATATACATATACACACACACACAGTCATGCCCCTATAGTTAGGGTTGAGTAGTATGTTTAATGTTAAACCTCAAATTTTTCACTTTAATAACTTTGCATCCGATTAGTGGATTTGCACAAAATTTTATTTGAGCTGTCCTGTGGGGTAGATCTCTTGACATGGCAAGTTTTGTTCCAGTTGGATGTGCAGATTCTGAGATCTGGATAGTGTATAAAAGTAAAAAGTCACCACTTTTTGCAGTTTTTTTCCTCACTGTCTTGTGCCCAGATGGTGTGGAATTTTGGTGTGATTTTTTTTATGTTAGAAAGAACTTAGGTAACAGAACTGGCAGCATTTGTTTTGTGCAAAAATATTAAGCTGTTGAAAAGTTATTCAGCTTTTAAGTTCCCATTATTTCCTATGGGAAGTTAATTTTTCCGGATAGAAGTAAAAAGTTTGACAAAGGATTTGATCTCACAAAAAATAATTAATTCTCAGGAGATTAGTTCCTTTTTTGTGAGGGAAAAATCCTTTTTGTGAGCCGCCATCTTTTTTTTTTCAGCAACTAAAAAGTCTGGAAAATACATTAAAATTTTCAATTTGCAAATCAACCACCAGAATCTAGCTAAATGGACCCCGTTTAGCTAGATTATGATGTTTGTTTTTCAAAATTAGGGCTGGAAATACTTTTTCTGGGTACCCAAAATCCTGGGTGCCCAGCTTAGTGAGATGAGCCTTCTCCCGTGTTCTCCAATGGATTTTTTTGACTTCTGCAGCTGCAGCTGAACTCCTGCTGCTGGCTGCAGAGTAAGTTGTAAGCCACCCTGCCATTTTCCTGGTGTTTGGTGGCATGACCCTCTCCCCCACACACACACAATGTCCCCATTAATATATTCCCTGGTATCTAGCGGCACCCCCACCCTCCCCAGTTTAGAGCAAACTGGCAGGTCATCATTTATCCTAGAGTTAACAACAAAAAAAAATGTTGAGCCATCTCAAGTCTTTTAAAAGATGTCCGTTCATTTCGGACACTTATTGTCATCCTAATAACTCGCTCCCATTTTTGCTAAAATTAGAAGTCAGCCCTTACTTTGTTCTAGCCTGGCTGTAAATAGAGAGAACTCAATAAATTCCACTGTCCACTCATTATGTAAGGTACATCACTTCTGTTCAAACAAATACATTAAAGCTTAACAAAAATATGTATGACAGTCATTGCTGCAGACTACAAGAGGATCTTTTTGCAAAGCCCATGGTTCTCCATGGGGATTGGGAGGGGGTACAAAGTAATTAAAATGATTTAATAATAGTCAATAAATCATGTCAACTGGGTTCGTACCTCATGGCACTGTGCAATGGCAAGACTTGCAATCTCCCTAAACATGTTTGTTTTGGGGAACAACTTGTGCAGACACCGAAGTTCTGTGGCTTTTCATATTGAAAATCATGTCCATATGTCTTTTATTCATTTCTTCTTGTGGCTGAATTCTCCAGGAGTTAGTCTATCCATCAAACAGCCCACCCCCAGAATTCTGCCCCGTTGTTAAAGGGTAGAGGCTGCGGGACTACAGGCACCTTATTGTCATAACCCCCAATAATGGTGCAGAAAGGACCCACTAACATGCATTTTTTCTGTTGTTTTTTTTTGTAGACAATGGCCTCCTTGCACAGAGGAGAGGATAAAGTGTTGATTCCAGAAGAAAGAAAGTCAAGAAAAAAAATGAAGTAAATGGTGCACACACACACACACCCTGAAAGCTAATTACTAACTCCATACTAAATCTACTGCACAAAGCACAATAGTACAATAAGTCACAAAACCGTCCTACTTAGAAATTTTTATTACATATCTATGCTTGTTCACTGTGGCATACAAACAAAGGAAAAAACAAAACAAATCTGTTCCACATGCAGCAGGCAGTCTTTAGTCACCAGCTATTGAGCATGCATTATGTATGCATTTTTTTTCCTTTGCATGCCACGATAAGCAAAATTAATTTTAGCTAGGTGTGCCAGTGTTTTGGGGCAGTAGATGTAACACAAAGTTCAGATGGAGCTTTCTGGGGGTAGGAGCACCATTTATGGTGTTTTTCTTGTCTTTTGATTTATCGGTGCCAGATCCCCCTCTCTCCACATCCTATTATTTTATTTACTGTAGCCAACATTGGGGAGCCCAATCCCCATGTCGGCATTTAGAAACCCCACAGCAGTGTGGTACACTGAGAAGCCCACCACCAGTGTTCTGAAATACCTTTTGTACCTGCAATAAGAAAACCATCCAATGACATCCTTCTTTTTTTATCTGAAAAAAAAGAAAATGGCCCCTCGTCATCCTTGCCACCCATCTCCCATTCTGACCCACCTCCTGAGCACCCATCAGCCCCCTTTATCCTATACTTACCACCAGAGGTTGTAGGCTATCATCTTCTGTGGACCTGGACACATCTGCACTCTTCAAAGTTGAACCGTGAATTGAGGAATAAAGGTAAGTGCCATATAATGTATTTCAATAATGTTTTGAACTTGTGTTCATAACATTGTTTTGGAAATTTTTCACCAAATTTTCAACTTGGTCTTTTTGGGACCCCACCTCATGAACACTGCAACTGTCATTTAGTTAATCAGACCCAGAAGGTGATTTTGCGGTCGCTGCCAGAAAACACCTATTGGGACAGAATAAGGAAATTTCACTATCAGTGTTCATAAGGTAGGGTCTCAAAAAGGCCATGTTGAAAATTTGGTGAAAGAAATTCTAAAAATGACAGAGTTACATGCGTTTATTGAAATTTTTCTATGCACATACATTATTCTTGTAATTTTCAGTATTTTGACTCCAAATTTTCAACATAGCTATTTTTTCACACCACCTTCATGAACAGTACAGCTGTTATTTTTCATATCCTGTCAGAAACATGTTTTCACACCTGTGGCATGGAATGGCATTTTGGAACAGATTAAAACATGTTCACCTATGGGGGTTATAAGGTGGGATCATAAGAAGACTAACGATGTGTGTAACTCAACTGTATGTATGTATCTCACCTGTATGTAACCTCTGTCTAAACCTCACTTAATTGTTGTCTCCCCCCCTGAGACAAGGTACCTTTGTAAACGAGTGTCTGACTCAAAGGTTGTAAAACTGATTATTTCAATAAATAAATAAATAAATACAATGTTGAAAATATGGGGTCAAAATATGAAAAAATGCCAAAGTTATGACCATTCGTTACAGTTTCACTATACAAGCTCATAACTTCGGAAATGTTAAATATTTTTACTCAGAATTTCAACATAACCTTCTTATTACCCCACCATATGTTTGTCACAGATGTCATTGTTCAAATCCTGGCCAAAATGTGTTTTTGCACCTGTGTCACGAAAGGGCATTGCAGTTGCACAGAATATCATGCCTGTCCTCTGCAGACTGTACTGACTGCTGGTAAGGTGGAGAATTGCCTTCAAGGTTGGATTACTGACCTATAAAGCCCTGCACATCCAGGGACCAGACTACCTGCAAGACCTCCTGGTTCCTCACCACCTGTCTCATGCTCTCCGTTCCTCTGAGAGTTGCCTCCTGGTAGTTCCCAGGGCTTGATTGTGGCAGTCTGGGGATTGTGCTTTCTCCATTGCTGCGCTTGCTCTGTGGAACTCACTTCCACTTTATTTAAGGGAGGTGCCCTCGGTGGAAACCTTTAAGAGAGGGCTTAAAACATTTTTATTTAATCAAGCCTATGACCAATATGACATCTAAGTGGTTATGATTCTTATTAAACTGACTTCTGTGTGGTGACCAGCCTGGATTGCACATGACCAAGATAGAGAGCTGAGTGAAATGCAAATGCGTTAACCCGGTGGCTGTTTTTCTTTGGTAAACTTTCAAATGCAAGTAAAAAGGGAAGGAAAGAAGTAGTAAAGGGTAACGTACCGAAAATTGACTAGATCGTCAAACAATAAAAGTGTGGCATGCTTAAATCTCTCCATAGAGTAAAAGAAATCATGGACCAATGAGTGGAAAAGAAAAAGAAGCAGCAACGATGAGAGGAGGAATTCACTTCTAGTGTTAATAACACGCTTATGGCAAACCAACCAGCCTTGCTCTTTTTGACCACAGAATTGCAGTCCCCTCTCCCAGAGACTGGTAAAACTATGAACAACACGCTGAGGTAACATCTTAAATTATTTTGCATAAGAAAGCAATGACTCGGGGGGGGGGGAATTGGAGAAATGCCTTCTAAAAAAAAACACTGCAAAAGAGGCTGGTAACCAAGAATTTCAGCAGATCAATAAAGACAAGGGGAAAAATGACTCCGAAGTAATGAATGAGGAATTGAGACTAGAACAAGAACAGAGAATTAAAGAAAATACTGACCCTCAAACCAGCAAGCAGGACATAATTACAGATATTAACATTAACATAGCAGAGAAGCAAGCTGAATGTAAATGGACTGAAGTGGCAGTGGTAGCCCCCCAGCAGCTATAGCGGAGGTAAGCCAAGAGATTCTACAAGCAGTGCAGAATAGTAGAAAAGATATGCTGGAAGCTTTGGGTGACATCAAAAGCTCTATAAAAAGGTTTGCTAATTCAATTGGAAACCTGGGGCCTGATTCCGAAAAGGTTCTGCCCAATGCAAGATGCTTGCTTCAAACAGCAATGATGCAAGTTGCACTTTGCGTCATTTGTTGTGTCTTTCCCTATTCAGGTACTTGGTCTGCACTGGACATGGAAGCCACTGCACCAAATGGGCACTGCACCCCTTGCAACCTGCATCTTGGTATGCCAGGTAGCAGAGGCTAGCTTTCATCAGTGGGCTTACATTTCGATTACAAAATCCCACCATGGCCTGCACAGGGGCTTCTTAGACCTGCCAAGAGATGGTCTAAACCCCTTGCATCTGAGTGGGACACTGTTGTGGGAGAGCTACACCTGGGGTCCATGGGCAGGAGGGCACAGAGGGGCATAGGGAGGGTTGGTGTGCCAGTGGCGATGTACTTGATTGCTCTGGCACTCGGCAGGGTGCGTATGCCACCCTATATGTTATACAAAGGCATATGAATCCTGCCTGGTTCTAATACAACCCTGTACTTCCCCACTGACACACCAACCCTCCCCATGCCTCCCCATGCCCCTCCTGCCCCCTGATCGCCTCCTGGCATGGGTTAACCCCCCTCACCACCATCACCAATGCTGACCTCTCCAGTGTTGCACCAATGAGGGGGAAGCCATATCCTTATGGCATATGCCAGAACTGCACTGATGGTTGGGCACTTTACTGCACTTGTGGCAATTCCTGGGATTTTGGTACCGAGACCCTGCTTTTTTGTGGAATCCAGTGCAGAGTCCCTAGTGCACCTGGGATCACTGCAGCCCTGGAGCAATGCAACGTGTGTCCCTCTGAGGACTCCTTTCAGAATTGGGCCCCTGAGATCAAAGCTGGAGAAGCTAAAAATACATACTGAGGAGTTAGAATCTAGGATGTAACAAATAGAAGACACTACAATACCTTTAACTAAAATACAAAAGCAAATAGAAGACACTACAATACCATTAACTAAAATACAAATGCAACATAAAAAAAATCAGTTTTTGATGGAGAAAGTAACAGATTTAGAAGACAGATCTAGAAGAGGCAACTTAAGGCTATTAAATATACCTGAGGGCTATGAAGGCACACAGGAGATCCCATTACAGGTTTGGAAAAATTGATTACTATAGCTATGGGTAAAAAGTACCCTGAAGAAAAGATCTTGTTAGAAAGGGCTCACAGGAGTGGTCCTATAGTTATGGCAGAGACAAATGTATACCCCAAAACAGTGCTAATTAAACCTCAGAGGTTTCAAGAAACAAAAGCAATTCTATATAAAGCAAGAGCAGAAAAAGGGATGAGAGATGAAAAGTTATATATAATAGTATTTCTGGACTTTTCAAATGTGACACTTACCAAATGGAAGCTGTTTAATCCCCTTAAGCAGCATTCATATGCTTAGGCCATAAACTTTACTGTGATGCATCCAGCAAAACTGAAATTTGTAATAAATGGAAAAATGCAAATTTTTGATGATCAAGAAGATGCTGAATTGCTTTTGAGAAAGCATATCCTAAATCTAAACATTTACAATCCAGTAAGAAACAAGATAGTAGGCAACAACCATACCCTACCACAGTAGATAATGAAAATGAAAACTAAACAACATGATATCAATACTGACGAACAAGGAGAAGAAGGAATGAAAGGGAGAGTGAAGGAAGGGGATGAAAAGATGAGGGAAAACAAAGGAAAAGAGGAAAGAAGGGAAGTGGAAGTAAAGAGAACTGAATGGAAACATAGGGGAGAGGAGGAGGCAGGGATGAAAGGAAAGGAGGGAAGAAGAGAGGAAAGAAGAAGGGAAGAAAAGGAAACAAGAGAAAAATAGGGAAGGAAGGGGCAGGGGAGAGAAAAATGAGGAAAAAATGAATAATAAAAATATATAAAAATGTTGTTATAATAAGATGAAAAGGGGGAACTTTGAATAAGAACAAGCAAAGTGAATAAATAGCTTACAAGAAGTAGAGGGGCAGAGGGGGTGGACAGAAGGAGTCTACCTACACAATTTTTTTTGTTTTGTTTTTGCATTTTCTTTTTGGGCAGTTTTCTTCTCTCTAAATAGAAGCAGCAATGATATATATATATATATATATATATATATATATATATATATATATATATATATAATATATTAGTTGTGTAATATATAACACCACTGGGCAGGGTGACGAGGCATTGCAGAGGTCTAGTTTAGACATTTCCATCACTATGGGGGGAGAGATGGAAAGCTTTTGGCTTTCTAAAAGGGAGGGGAGGGGCACATAACATATTAAGTGAAACACATGAATTTGAAAAAATAATGTCAACAAAATATAGTTGGTTGAGAAAAAAAACAAAACAGACAGATTTTTGGATGTGTCTTTTATAAATCTGATCAAATTGGTGAAGAAATATATAATATTAAATGTGCCTATGGCTGTGAGTCAAAAATTTGGCATGGGGCGGGATTCATTTTCAGATCATTATTATATTAAAGAAGGACAAACCATTTCAGTCTAATGCGGGATAAATTTAGAGTGGCAACCTGGAATCTAAAAGGCCTTAGAACAAGAATTAAAACAGTCAAAGTCATGAAATATTTATATAGAAAAAAATATGGATTGTATTTTCCTTCAGGAAACTCACTTTCAAAAACATGACTTTGACTGATTTCAGAACCAGTGGGGAACAGGGGTGTACACGTTACGCCAACCAAACCCAAGAGATGTAGCAATCTTTTTCAAAAAAGCCAGACTTAACCCAGTTATTAACAAAACTACAACAGACACACAAGGAAGATATGCAATTATTGTGCTTCACATACTAAACCAAAATTATACTTTTTCTTCAATTTATGGACCAAATGAAGATAATCGAAATTTTTAAACAGAATATTTCTTACTATGGACACATCAATCACCCTACTTGATTGGAGGGGGGATTTTAACCTAATGCTCCAAAATACAGATAAATCAACTGGTAAAATTAACTCACATAAGAATTCAATAAAGAATATAAAACATTTTGCAGTTGACTTAGAATTATAGAGCCATGGAAAAAGCTTAATAGTAATGCAAACATATTTTTTTACTTCTCTCCAATACATCATTCCTACTCCAGAACTGATTTTTTTATATCAGAAATAATTTTATTTTAAACTTAAAAAATCACATATCCTGTAATAATTATCTCAGATCACTCCCCATGAATATTAGAAATAACAAAATACAAAGTGAGTCAATTTAACAAAATATGGCTAATGGATATGATACTGATACAAGATAAGAATTGGGCTGCACAACTTATAAAATATATAGATATATTTATTGAACAAAATATGATTGAAATTATTTCTATAATAATAGTATGGGAGGCATTCAAAGCATGAACTCGGGGAATAGTTCAAATGAATATCAGCAGGCAAAAAGAAACAATGGCAAAAATCTCAGCAACAACTGGAAAGCGATATCCAGAGACTGGAACAAATACATTCTTCTACATACAGCTCAAATATATATAACAAACTAGTTGGAAAATGTACAGAATATAATAAATTAGTAACAAATAGAGCTGAACAACAAATTCTTCATACAAAACTAGATACAATATAATGGTTGATAAATCACTTAAACCATTGGCATAGCAGTTGAAACAGGAACAAACTACTCCCACAGCTCCGAGCCAACAAAGTGGTCGTGAGGGCCCCTGCTGAAGCAGCCCTTTCCCAAAATCCATTAAGAAGGTCCGGTGGTGTTCTGGGATGGCATTCAGAGCTGAGATGTTTTATTCTTCCGTTTGAATTTTGGTGCCTTTTATAAGACTGAAAAGGACTGCTCTCTGTAGTAATAATTATCGTCACAGATCTACAGATAGTTTTTTTGCATTGCTTTAATACCTAAAACCTGTCATTTCTGGCTTATATTGTATGCAACCTTAAAGGGATTTCTAGGGATTTAAACGTTTTTTTCTCTACTTTGAACTCTTGTGCTGGCTTACAGTGTTGCTTACATGCATTTCCTAAATTGTGCTCTTCTTTGTAATCATTTACTATGGTGAAACTATTGTCTTAGTACTGTATTTTCTGTTTACTGTATTTTTCTGTTTTACACATGACTCTGGGCTGTCTCTGCTCTCCATTATGAAATGTTGCTCAGATTTCTACCTTCCTTCCAGCACTCCTAATGTAATATATTAATTGTCTGTCTCGCACCGTTCATTTTACTTCTCTGTGTTCTTGCTGTATACTATATTACTGATGAGGAGCCTTTGCAAAAGAGTCTATTAACTAAAAGGGTGTAATTCTGATTTCTCACTAAATAAATAAATAAATGAATACATGAATAAATAATAGCATAATAAACATTAAAGATCAAAATAATAGTATACAAACACACCCAAAAGAAATTATTTATTTTGAAGCTACTACAATAAACTGTATACATCTCAAATAAAAAAGATCAAGAAAACATAAAGGAATTTTTAGATACATTACAAATTCCAACTTTGGATTCAGAAATCAGAAAAGTACTTGACACATCTATACTACTATGAGATAGAACTAGCAATTCAGGCACTACCGAGTGGCAAGTCCCCAGGACCAGATGAGATACCCATGGAATTTTACAAACAGTTCAAATGTCCCCTGCTACCTTTCTTAACCCAAATGTTCAATAATTTCACTCAAGGACAGAAAATACCAAATACATTTAAAGATGCAATAATTATACTGTTTCATATTTAAGGAAAGGACCATACTCACTGCTTAGCATACAGACCTATTTCATTGTTAAATTCTGATCATAAGATCTGTGCAAAAGTTTTGGCTAGCAGGATAGAACCAAAATGGGTTTATTAGAGGCAGAAACATTTCAGAAAACATAAGAAGAACAATTAACATAATCCAAAACAACAAAAACCAGATGCTATATTAGTAACGATTGATACTGAAAAGGCCTTTGATCGAATAGAATGGGATTTCATAATACAAATACTTACTAAAATGAACTTTGGGAAAGAGTTTTCTAATTGGATAAAATTAATATATTCCAACCCTATGACACAAATCAAAACTAACACAAACCTTTCAGACAAAATAACACTGCAAAAAGGGACTAGACAAGGATGTCCTCTGTTCCCATTAAGTTTTGTATTAATTTTAGAACCATTAGCCATTGCAATAAGAACAAACCCAAATATTAAAGGAACAATGATTGCAGAAGAAGAACACAAAGTAAGCTTATAAATGGACAACGCCTTATTATACTTAACTAAACCACATAATTCACTTAAAGAGTTAATTTCTGTAACAGATACATTTGGCAAGATCTCTGGAAACAAAATTAATTGGAGCAAAACATCTATACTACAAAACAATCAATATACACAAATTCACCTTCCAGATAACTGCCCATGCTCAATAGTGAAATCTTTTCATTACTTGGGGCTAATATTACTCATACAGTTGATCAATTATTTCAGATAAATTATACACTCTTACTAGATAATATACAGGCATTATTTAAATCGATGGAAATCATTGCCCCTTACGATAATTGGAAGGATCAATGTAATAAAAATAAATGTCCTCCCCAAATTTCTATATTTATTTCAAACACTACCTATTTCTATACCACTCAGTTACTTCAATAAAGTGAAAAAAAACCAAAAACATTATACAGTTTATATGGAAAAATAAGTATCCACATATATCTTATAGTAAACTGATGCTACCTAAAGAAAAAGGAGGTCTGGCACTTTCTGATTTTCAAAAATACTAAATAGCAACATAAATAAGTATACTGTAGTATGGGAATGGTTTAATGAAAATGAGGACATGAATATTTTGACAAATATGGAGAAATAAGTGCACCCATATATGAAATTTAGACATTTAGGGCTAGATATTCAAAGGAGTTGTGCCTGGCACAACTAAGTTTTGCCGGCGCAACTCCAGAAATGCACCCCTGGGCTACATTCAAAAGGGGAAAGTGCACTGCACAATTCCTGAAGTGCTGCAGCACAAAGATAATGCATGCAATGCATCTCCAGGGGGCATGCCCACACATATGTGACACATCTCGATATTCAGCCGAGATGTGCGGCACATTTTCTGGCACATCCTGTAGCATATATGGGCACAAAGGTGAGCATGGAAAAATCATGCTCAAGTGGTAACCACCCACAGATGAGCTGCCGTATTGCAAGGGGCAACACAGCAGCCACCAACCATGGGTGGTTACCCCCCAGAACACCATACACAAGCACCCACATTATTCTCTGGTAGTCCAGTGGTACCCCCCTACCCATCCCATACCTCGATCCCCATAATGAATAAATATACATTTCCCTGGTAGTCCAGTGGTACCCCTTTCCCCATCCTGTACCTCAATCCCTTTCCCTGGTAGTCCAGTGGTAACCCCTTCCCTGCCCGTAACCCCGATTGCCTGAAAACTGCACCCCCACATCCATGGTGGCCTAGTGGTTCCCCCACCCACAAAGGACCCCATCGCACCCTGCTCCCCCCAGGTCATCAGTGGGCAGCAGACCCACCTGCAAACCTCCATGGCTGCCTACCAAATTACAGCCTACAGTGACTTCATTCACAATGTCATGACAGACTAGTATAGTACACACAGCAAGCCCCTTGGTCATTGGTGTGGACCAAGAAGCTTGCTGCACGTACTGTAAGCTGTTATTTGGTGGGCAGCTGTGGAGGTGTGTGGGTGAGTCTGCTGCCAACCGATGACCTGAAGGCTGAGGTGGGATGAACTCGCTGAGTGAGACACCACCACTGGATGTAGAGATCATCAATTTTAGGCGATTGAGAGATGCACGAGAAAAATGAACTACTGGATTACCGAGGACATACTATATTTATTTATTCATTGTAGGGATCAAGGGTATGAGGATGGGGAAGAAGTATCACTGACTACCACGAAAATATATTTTTCATTATGGGGATTGAAGTACAGATCAGGGAGGGGGTGCTACTTTGTACCTGGGACAGGGACCACCTGCTGTGCAGGGCACCAGGTGCATTTCACTGGCCAGCCCTGCACAGCTCATGCAGATTGGGCCATTATGATATGCAAATGTGCCTTGCATGCATTATGGCGCCATTTGCATATTTGGGTCTGAGTATCAGGAATTTGCACCTGGCGTATCTCTAATGTGCTGGCACAATTCCCATTCCTGGTATTCAGACCAGTCTAGGAGATGCACTGGCACATTGTATTTGTGCCACAGGCATTTTTTGATATATTCAGACGGGATGCGCCATGGCACATCTCTTCTGAACATATCCTTTTGTTGCTCCAGCACAACTCAGTTGCTCAGAGCAACCACTTGCGCCATTGCCAGGCGCACTTTTAAATATCTAGCCCTTAATCTTTTCCAATTGCTAGAAGCATAAAAACAGGAATATAAGATTTGCTCAACTCAGAATACAATGGAATGCTGGTATAAGACTCATCAAATGATTAACTCAAAAGTTGGTGTAACAGCATTTACTTCTATCTGCAGCAACTACCTATTTCCCCTTCAATAAATGATTAAGCCTTTAAAAAAATGGCAAGATTCAGGTATATATGAATTTGGCCAACTATTTCAAAACAATATTCTTATGTCATCAGATCAATTTAAAGAACTACTGTATATGATTCCTCAAAAACATTTCTTCCGATACTTACAAATTAGAAATTGTATCAATAAAACTAATGGATTCATTACCGCAATGGATATATCTTCGATAGTTAAGGCAATCCAAGACAAAACAGACAAGACATTAATTGCATTAATATATCAGACTATGACTCCTACAACTAATAAAGGTATGTCAGACCTTAAACAAAATTGGGCATTGGACTTAAATATAGAAATATTGGAAGAAATGTGGGAAAATATATTACAAACATCCCTGGCAATGGTGAACTCATCTAAGTTACAGCATATTCAGTATAATACATTTGCAGAACCTATTACACTCCTTATAAACTGCATAAAATCAATAACACTGTATCAGATAAGTGTGCAAGATGTGTCCACACTACAGGAACACTAAATCATCTAATCCATGAATAGTTGTATCTAACAAACTTTTGGTCCCAAATTCTGCAAATACTTGGAAAGACTACTGATACAAGATTGTCACTTAACCCAACTCTCATGCTACTGGCTATTCCAGAACAGAGTTTAGCAATGGACATATATAAGAAAAAATTCTTAACAATAGCAGTGATAATAGCTAAGAAATACATACTAATTAAATGGAAGGATTCTACATATCCTGTTTATAGGACATGTATCAACTTCAAGATAGATAGTATGAAAATGGAAAGAATTCACTATGTTAGATTAGGGGGAAAGGATTTCCCACAGTAAAATAAAGATACTATTATACTATCTCAAAAAGTAAGGAAATAAGTTGCAAAAAACTTCTTTAATGCTCCAGTTAGGGTCAAAGCAACAGAAGTTGGGAAATGACGTGTTAGAGTTTCCCTAACACCCTACCCTCCCAAACCAGGCAGGAGAGCAGGTGTGTGGTGTGCATTGGCTTCTCAAGTTGAACGCTCACCCCATTCTCATAAAGTCTACCCATCTGACCTTATTTACAGATGGAATGGGGTGAGTGTTAGGCTTGAGAAGCCCAAGGCACACCCCACATCTGCTGTCCTGCCTGGTTTGGGAGGGTGGGGTGTTAGAGAAACTCTAACGCCTCATTTCCCAACTTTTGTCACTTTGACCCTAACTGGAACATTAATGAAGTTTTTTGCAACACAAAAATATATATATATATATATGTTTGCCCTGTAAAGGTAATTCATCTGACTGTTATGAATCTACATAGCACTATATCTTGCCTACTGCATATATCATTTTTTCTGCAGGGTTGGAACAAATTAAGTTTATGTGTATTATTTGTTCTGATTTGAAATTTTTAATACAAAGATTAATTGAAAATAAATTCCCATATAACCGTACACCAGGCCATGTGTTATCCAGATGTTAATGGGCAGATACAGAATATGCATCCAAGCAGCTGTCAGAGCACCCATGGACTACAGATAATATCTCAACAAGTTGATTGCATAAGTGCATAAATATTTTGTTTTGCTAAGCTCACATACACAAAATAAATATGAGTCACAGATTGACAGGCTATACAACTAGCAATGTTAATGCATTTGGCAAAGATGCCAATGATGCAGAGTGAAAAATGAGCAAGTTTAGTGTGGATATTAAAGCCAGAATAAAAAATAGAACCATAGAATTTGTCAGCAGATAAGGACCACTTAGCTCACCTAGTCTGCCCATTTTTGTCCCTGCCTACACTGTCACCGTAGACACTACCTGATGTCTGGCTACTCACCCCCAACCCCCACTTTCCAACCAAGATTCTGTAGTGCCTATCCCAGGAATGGTTGAAGCCCATCACTGTTTTCACCCCCACCACCTCTGCTAGAAGACTGTTCCAGGCGTCCGCCACTCTTTTAATGAAGAAATACTTTCTTACACCCCTTCTAAATTTCCCCTCTTCCAGCATCATTGCATGCCCCCTTGTTCTGGTGCACCTTCTCTACTGAAAAATACTCCTTTCTTGTATCTTATTCACCCCCTGTGAGGAATCTATAGGTCTCTATCATGTTCCCCCTCTCCCTCACTTCCATGGTGTACATATTGAGATCCCTCAGTATATCCACATAGAGATTATGATGCAGTCCCTGCACCATTGTAGTTTGCCTGCTCTGGACAGCCTCCACCAGGTCTGTGTCCTTCCTAAGATGCGGTCTCCAGAACTGGATGCAGTACTCCAGATGGGATCTCACCAAGAAGCGATACAGTGGTAACACTACCTCTCTCCTTCTGCCAGTGATTTCTCTCCCTACGCACCCCAGTATCCCACTGGCCCTGCCCACTGCCTTTTTGCACTGCCTCACCAGCTTGAGGCCATCAGATATGATAACCCCATGGTCCCCTTTCCTGTTTAGTGACTGCCAATACATCTTCCCGATTTTATAAACCGCCTCTAGATTTCTGTGCCCTAGGTGCATGATTTTGTATTTTTGTTCTCATTGAAACTCGGCTGCCACACCCTTGACCACTCCTAGAGTTTTCTCAGGTGTCTCAGCATTCTATCCCCACCCCCTCCCGAGTGTCTTCCCTATTGCAGATTTTGGAGTCATCTGCAAAGAGGCATACCTTCAGGATGCTAGGGTGCATACAGAGGAGTATCACCAGCAGAAGGAGGGAGGTAGAGTTACCCCTGAATAAATCACTGGTGAGGCCCCACTTTGAGTACCGTGTCTAGTTCTGGAGGCCCCATCTCCAGAGGGACATAGATAAGGTGGAGGTGGTACAGAAGAGGGCTACCAAAATGGTGCAGGGCCTGCACCAAAAGGTCTACAAGGAAAGACTCAAGGAATTAAATATGTACTCTCTACAGGAAAGGAGGGAAAGGGGGGACATGGAAGAAACATTCAAATGCCTCACAGCAGGTGTTAATAAGGTACATGAAGGTAGCATTCTACATAGAAGAAGATGCTCAAGGACAAGGGGTCACACTATGAAGCTGGAAGGGGGGAGACTCAGAAGAGATGTGAGGAAATGCTCCTTCACGGAAAGGGTGCTGGACACCTGGAACAGCCTCCCAGCAGAGGTGGTGGGTGATGACATGGTAACAGGATTCAAACATAAATGGGATAGACACAAGGGGACCTTAGAAATAAGAAAAGGGGGGACCGGAAATCAAATAGGGTCTGCAGTGGAACAGCAGGTAGGGAAAAAAGGGCAGATCAGGTGGACCATGAGGTCCTCATCTGCCGACAACTTTCCTTTCAGCTCTTCTGTAATATCACTTTTAAAGAAATTAAAGAGGACTGGTCCCACTACTGAGCCCTGAGGTACCTTGCTGGTCACTCTCCATTTATCAGAGGGAGTGCCTTTTACCACCATCCTCTGTCACATATCCATCAACCAATTCTGTACCCAATTGACCACCTTAGGGCCCACTCCCAAACTGCACAGTTACCTTATAAGTCTCCTATGTGATGTGGTGTCGAAGGCCTTGCTGAAGTCTAATAGGCCATGTCCACCACCCAACCCTTATCTATTTCCCTAGTCACACAGTCTAAGAAATCGATCAGGGTCATCTGACATGACCTCCCCTATGAACCTGTTCTGCCTTAGGTCTTGTAACCTGCTGGATTCAAGATACTCCACTAGCCTTGTTTTTAAAAATGTCTCCATTAACTTTCCCACCACTGACATCAGACTGGTTGGCCTATAATTGCCAGCTTCCTCCCTGCTGCCACTTTTATGATGCAGAACTACATCTGCCCTCCTCAAGTCCTTTGGAACTGCTCCTATTTTCAGTGAGTTGTTGAATAGGGCAGTCAGAGGAGCAGCAGGTACCTCCCTGATCTCTCACAGAACCCTTCTGTGTACCGCATCCAGCACCATAGCCTTATCCACTTTAAGATTCGCAAATCTTATCAGGACTATTTCCTGTGTGATTGGACCTGTGTCCAGCCCCGCCCCCCAAGTGTTACTAATGCTTTTATGTGGCCCATCTCCACTCCTTCCACTGTGAAGACTGACAGAAGTATCTGTTCAAGATATCTGCTTTTTCCTCTTTTCTGCTCAGTCTCAACCTGCTGTTCTTAACCTCACAGTCCCTCTCCTTGTCTTCCTTTTCACTTATGTACCTAAAACATGCATTGTCTCCCTCATTACCCCTTTGGCTATCCTTTCCTCAGTTTGTGCCTTTGTACCCCTCACCACCTTCCCTCCTTCCCTCTGCTTTTCCTGGCACACCTTCCTATCCTTTTCCCTTGGCGTCTATTTGTACCTCCTGAATGCTACTCTTTTAGCCTTTATCTTTGCAGCCACTTTAGATGAATATATGAAAGCTGCCAGACCTTGCTGTTTATGGAGTCTTCTTGTATTGCAGAGTCCACAGCAGCAGCTAAGGACTCTGCCCATCCCCCCAACTGATAACCCCTCTTTTCCTGCTGTTCCCCTTTTGGCCCTGACTTTGCCTTTTACCCAGCCCCATCCCTTTTGTAGCCATCCACTGTTTCAAGTGATACTACTTCCTCCTAGAGCTCTTTCCACCCTGCCACCACCATCTCTGTGAAGAAATGCCTCCTGGTCTCCCTATTGAACCTCCCCCCTCCAACTTAGGGCAATGCCCCCTTGTGTTTTTATTTCCCCTGAGCTTGAAAAGGCAGTCCTTGTCCACCCTGTTTATGACTTTCAAGGACTTAAAGAGCACACCTGCGCTTTAGCATGTGTTGTCACAAATAAGATATTTCATCAGTTACAATTTAGTAGAGAATCAATTTTTTTTCCTTTTCAGTGTTCCTTTTAAGATTTACAGCACATCTTGGTAGTTCATCTGCAAAGCCTGCACAGAAAACATTTGCCTACCCCTGCCTTTGTTTATGGGATCACTAGTGCTCACCATGACAACTGACTGTGATGTCACAAACAGCAATTGTGTGGTTAGCAGGGGAGAGTCACACAGTTTGGAAGACTGAGAGAAATGATTGCTGCATAATCTACAATATTTATTTTATTTTATTTATCAAGTCTAGGATTACAAATACCTTTGAGCCATGGCTCTTTTTCAAAGGTTCCACGTCAGAGAAATACAAATTATGGGGAATATCAAGACAGGCATTACAACATTGTGGACATTGCAAACAAAGTACAGATTAATACAGTTCAAGGGTAGCATTGTAACAAGGCAGCCAGCGGCATTTGTCAGAGAAAATAGACAACAGATAAAGTGCCAGAGTCATAGGAGAGGGAAGAGGTGAGGGAGAAGGAATGTAGGAAGGGTGGCAAGAGGGTGAAAGTGCAGCATTGGATATACCAAGATGTGAGGTAGAATCCAGTGGGGGGACAACTAGAGCAGAAAGGAAGTGGAGAAACAAGGTTAAGTTGGGCAGTCACAGGAGCTGTTGGTAGTGAGATAGTCCTGGAGCCTAGTTTTAAACATACCAATAGTTGGGGCAGAGGAGATGGTTGGGCTGAGGCCATTGAACCAGAGTGGTGCTCAATAAGCAAAAGAGCGTTCTCCCTGTGAAGTGTGACAGTTGGGGACTTTCAGTAGCTGTAGCGTGGATCTCCTAATGCACCATTTGTTAATTCGGTGTTGTAACAGAGTTGAGACCCCAGAAGGTGCAAGGCCAAGGTAGATTTTTTGACCATGGAGCAGGTGAGAAACTTTATGCGGTTTGATAGTTGGAGCCAGCGGTCTGAGTGTACAGGTCACATGTGTGGGTGAGACGGTGAGCACCAGTGATGAGCCGACATGCTTTATTTAAGGCAGTTGAGGCGTCTAGGTTGTGGTTGTGGCGAGCCATAAATGATGAGACCATAGTCTATTACAGAGATCACAGAGCTCAGGACTGCAACCTTCAAAGCTTCTGGCGTGAGGTGTGGTCTGTGTTTGTAGAGGAGACCAAGCCGTGTAATAGCAGCTCTAGCTACATTATCTACACGAAGTCCATAGGAGAGATTAGGGTCAAGCTGAATCCCTAAGTATTTGAGGGACACCACCTGATCTAGAGTGTTGCCCTGGGTGGGGAGAGAGCAAAGTGGTGTAGCTTGTGTGGGTTATGAGAGCTGCAGAAGAGCATAGATTTGTTTTTCTTGTCATTGAGGACCAGTTTATGATTAAGAAACCATGTCTCTACAGAACAGAAACCAGGTTGAAGGTTGTGTTGAAGAGTTGCAGGATCTTTGTAGTGGAGAATACAACAGCATCATTGGCATATAGTATGATCTGCTCAGAGCAGTGGTAAGGGATGGAGTTGAAAAGGCTAAAGGAGGCGGTCCCAGTATGGATCCCTGTGGGACACCCGAAGCGAACAGGCAGGGTGTTAGGAAGTCATCGTACTTTTACTCTCTGTGACCAGTTTTCTAAGTAGCTTTTAAACCAGAGAGAAGAGTCAGGTGATAGCCCGGCATTCAGTAGTTGGTGTATTAATAGCCCATGGTGTACTGTATTGAAGGCCTTGGAGAGGTCGGAAACGGCCCCTGTGAGAAGGCCATTGTCAAGGGATTTGTGCAAAGCTCCAGTGAACTCAAGAAGGGCTGTGGTGGTGCTGTGACCTTTCTGGAAGCCGTGTTGTTGTGGACAAGGTATATTGTATTTATCCAAGTGGTCGGTAAGTTGATCAGCCACGATGCGCTCAAGTGCCTTAGAGACTGGGAGCAGTATGGAGATAATTTGAGTGAATCGTCTTGTCCCCACTTTTATGGATGGGTGTCACGGTGGCTGTTTTCCATAGGTCCGGGAATTTTCCACAGCTGAGAGAGGTTTAGGCTTTTTGTTAATGGATGAATTACCTCATCGAGGGTGAGCAACAGAAGCTTAAGGTCCAGGGTGTCGCTACTATTTAGCAGACCAACAGCAGAGGAAAGAAAACAAAAAATAACAAAGGACTAGAAAACAATAAATTCAAAACATAATTTGTGTAAATCTAGTGTTTTTAAACTTTTTAGTATAGCAGAGAGTTGCTCTTTAAAGGTTTCAAACATGTTTCACCTGTCCCTCCTCTCATCCAGGGAGTACATGCTGAGAGTTTCCAGCCTTTCCGCACAAGTCCTGCCCCGCTGACCTTTAACCACCTTTGCCGCCCCCCTCTGGACTGCCTCTAGCAGGTTGATGTCCTTCTTTAAGTAGGGACGCCAGTACTGCACACTGAACTCCAAGTGTGGCTGCACCAGCAACCTCCACAATGGCAGTATGATCTCCTCCCACCTGCTGCTGATCCCTCGGGCAATGCAGCCTATCATTCTGTTGGTGGCTTTTGCCACCACTGTCCTGCCTTGTGTGAAGTGCTTCAGGTCATTAGTGATCAACATCCCCAGGTCTTTTTATTCCTTGGATTTGGTTACCAGGATCCCTCCCAGGTTGCACTCCATCTTTGGGTTCTTGGCTCCAATGTGCAAAACCTTGCACTTTTTTGCATTAAAGCCAAGTTGCCAAATGCTGAATCACCTCTCAAATGTTACCAGCTCTTTTTCTTTTGAGAGCCATAGTGATCTCTTCTTCTTCCTGTTTTTCCTCGCTTCTTTGGTGCAGAGGTTTGTTGCTTTCACACTGCCTTCCCATAGTTTGGCCCACTTTCCCTCCACCCCACCTAGGCAACCCCTCCCCCCACCTGCTAGGTCATCTCTGGGCATTCACCTAGTTTTTTTAAAATCTGTTCACCTAAAGTCCAGGATCCTCATCCTTGTGTAGTTTGCCTTTGCCGCCATCCTTTATGTTAAACCACACTCTACAGTGATCTCTGGTCCCCAGGTGGCACACCATCTTGATGTCTGCAACACCATCCTTGATTGTGAGTACCAGGTCCAGTATTGCCCCATCACGAGTGGACTCCTTGACTTGTTGCCTGAGAAAGCATCCTACTAGCCAAGACTGTGGCTGGGAGGCTCCGGTCTATATCAGGTGGAATGAAGTCCCCCACCATCAGCACCTCACCATCTTGCTGATGGCCTCCTCCACTGCCTTAGCTTGTTCTTTCCCCTGTGTTGGAGGTTTGTATATAACCCCAGTGCAAATGGTGGCTCCGGCTTTTGTCTCTAGGGTGACACACAGCACCTCCAGTCCCTTCTTCCCTCTGGATTCCTTGCATTTCTGTTGCCTAAGTATAATATAGCTGTAGATTTACACAGACCATATGCCCTGGAGCTTTGCCCTATCCAGAGCTTTATCAGGGGACTGGGGTGTTTGGGCTGTGTGTTTCTACAACTACATTTATGCACTTTAATCAACTTTTGGGATAGCCTCTGTAATCCATGAGTGCTCTGACATCTGCTTGGATCTGTATGTTTATCGATGCTGGATTTTTTAGATGGTGTACTGTCTCCCAGCACTGGATGAGCATATTCCACTCTGTTTTTCTACTATGAATGTGCAGGATTGGTGCTTGGTAATACACTGGATTGTGAAAGCCAGTGGGGTCTATGCATGGCATACACCCATGTACATGGCACTGTGCCAATGAATGAGTCCTGGGCCAACATCTGTACTGCCATAGCCCACCTGCCCACCCAGTGCTTACCTTTAGGCCTGCTTCTGGGTGATGCAGATTTTTATTTGTCCTGTGCTCCTCCTACCTGGTGGTCCAGAGACCCTTCAACACCAAATCCCTTCAGTGGCCCCTAGTGTGCAGTGGATCCGCCTCCATCACCCTGGTTCCTGCGTTTGTTCTTTTTCCGTGCTAGACCCTCAATGATCTATGCCAGTACTACCCTGTAGAGCTACATGAAAATGTTCTATAAACTAAGGTGTGCTCCGCCATGTGATTCTTTGTATAGCACAGTGCACCATTTACATTCCACCCCTGCCCTAGCATTCCTGCCTCCAACCCTTTCACTGTGTTGTGGCTATGTCTATTATGACAGCACAGTAAAAGGTTTGTAGTCCTATTGTGTACAGCACAGCAAGGCACAAAACTGTATTGTTACATGAACTGGTCACTTTGAACAGTTAGCATCACAAAATGTTGATTGTTTATGAGGCCTCTGCTATTTTATTCTTTGACAGCCTGACAGTACTGGCAGTCACTGAGCAGGAAAGGGACCTTGGGTATTCTCGTATCTGATGAACTCAAAGTGGAAGGGTGGTGTGACAAAGCATTGAGTAGGGCCAGTGGGATGCTGGGGTACATAGGGAGAGGTATCTCCAGCACGAGGAGGGAGGTGGTGCTGCCACTATATCACCCACTGGTGAGACCCCATCTGGAGTATTGTGTCCAGTTCTGGTGGCCACACCTCAGAAGAGACACAGGCAGGATTGAGGCAGTCCAGAATGAAAGCAACTAAAATGGTGAAGGGACTGCACCAAAAACCCTATAAGGAGAGACTGAGGGATCTCAAAATGAACACTCTGGAAGAAAGGAGAGCAACGGGGGACGTGATATAGATCTGCAAGAACCTCACAGGGGTGAACAGGGTGCAGGGGTAGTCTCTTTCAAATGAGAAAGAGCATCACAACCAGACGGCATGTGATAAAGCTGGAGGGGGAAATTTAAGAGGGATGTGAAGAAGTACTACTTCACTGAAAGAGTGGTAGATGCCTGGATCAGACTGCCAATGGAAGTGGTGGAGATAAAAACAGTAGTGGGCTTCAAGCATGCATGGGATAGACACAGGGGGATATTAATAAATAGGCAAGGAGGAGGGAGGGTCACCGGAGACCAGTTAGGGTCTGCAGAGACAGACTAGGCAGGGACCATCTGAGCAGACTTGGTGGTCCATGTGACCCTTTTCTGCTGACAAATTGTAAGTGTCTATATACTCTGTCCATAACATGAGCAGAGGCGTTCCAAGTTGCCCACCTCCTTTAAAGGTGTAGTACAGTCAACATTTACAAAAACATATGCTGTGCAGAGCATTTTGATTTGTGTGTGTAGTCCTAGTATATTCTTCCCTTAGT